>CAWUFW010010631.1:0-679000 GCA_963921515.1 Calotriton arnoldi
GGTCGTGCTGCGGGGAGTGTTTTAGGGTTTAGGGCAGTGCAGTCGTGTTCAGGTAGTGTAGGGGGTCGTGCTGGGGGAGTATTTTAGGGTTTAGGGTAGTGCAGTGGTGTTCGGGTAGTGTAGGGGTCATGCTGGGGGTAGTGTTCTAGGGTTTAGGGCAGTGCAGTGGTGTTCGGGCAGTGTAGAGGGTCGTGCTGGGGGTGGTGTTTTAGGGTTTAGGGCAGTGCAGTGGAGTTCGGGCAGTGTAGTGGGTCGTGCTGGGGGTGGTGTTTCAGGGTTTAGGGCAGTGCAGTGGTGTTCGGGCAGTGTAGGGGGTCGTGCAGGGGGTGGTGTTTCAGGGTTTAGGGCAGTGCAGTGGTGTTCGGGCACTGTAGGGGGTCGTGCAAGGGTGGTGTTTCTGGGTTTAGGGCAGTGGTGTTCGGGCAGTGTAGGGGGTCATGCTGGGGGTGGTGTTTCAGGGTTTGGGGCAGTGCAGTGGTGTTCGAGCAGTAAAGGGGGTCATGCTGGGGGTGGTGTTTCAGGGTTTAGGGCAGTGCAGTGGTGTTCGGCAGTGTAGGGGGCAGTGCAGGGGTGGTGTTTCAGGGTTTAGGGCAGTGCAGTGGTGTTCGGGCAGTGTAGGGGGTGGTGCAGAGGGTGGTGTTTCAGGGTTTAGGGCAGTGCAGTGGTGTTCGGGCAGTGTAGGGGGTCGTGCAGGGGTGGTGTTTCAGGGTTTAGGGCAGTGCAGTGGTGTTCGGGCAGTGTAGGGGGCGGTGCAGGGGGTGGTGTTTCAGGGTTTAGGGCAGTACAGTGGTGTTCGGGCATTGTAGGGGGTGGTGCTGGGGCTGGTGTTTCAGGGTTTAGGGCAGTGCAGTGGTGTTTGGGCAGTGTAGGGGGTCGTGCTGGGGCTGGTGTTTCAGGGTTTAGGGCAGTGCAGCGGTGTTCGGGCAGTGTAGGGGTCGTGCTGGGGCTGGTGTTTCAGGGTTTAGGGCAGTGCAGTGGTGTTCGGGCAGTGTAGGGGGTCATGCTGGGGCTGGTGATTCAGGGTTTAGGGCAGTGCAGTGGTGTTCGGGCAGTGTAGGGGGTCTTGCTGGGGCTGGTGTTTCAGAGTCTAGGGCAATGCAGTGGTGTTCGGGCAGTGTAGGGGGTCTTGCTGGGGCTGGTGTTTCAGGGTTTAGGGCAGTGCAGTGGTGTTCGGGCAGTGTAGGGGGTCGTGCTGGGGCTAGTGTTTCAGGGTTTAGGGCAGAGCAATGGTGCTCAGGCAGTGTAGGGGGTTGTGCTGGGGGTGATGTTTCAGGGTTTAGGGCAGTGCAGTGGTGTTAGGGCAGTGTAGGGGGTCGTGCTGGGGGTGGTGTTTCAGGGTTTAGGGCAGTGCAGTGGTGTTCCGGCAGTGTAGGGGGTCGTGCAGGGGGTGGTGTTTCAGGGTTTAGTGCAGTGGTGTTCGGGCAGTGTAGGGGGTCATGCTGGGGTGGTGTTTCAGGGTTTAGGGCAGTGTAGTGGTGTTCGGGCAGTGTAGGGTGTCGTGCTGAGGGGTGGTGTTTCAGGGTTTAGGGCAGTGCAGTAGTGTTTGGGCAGTGTAGGGGGTCGTGCAGGGGGGGGTGTTTCGTTGTTTAGGGCAGTGCAGTGGTGTTCGGCCAGTGTAGGTAGTCTTGCTGGGGTTGGTGTTTCAGGGTTTAGGCAGTGCAGTAGTTTTCGGGCAGTGTAGGCGGTCGTGCAGGGGGTGGTGTTTCAGGGTATAGGGCAGTGCAGTGGTGTTTGGGCAGTGTACGGGGTTGTGCTGGGGCTGGTGTTTAAGGGTTTAGGGCAGTGCAGTGGTGTGCGGGCAGTGTACGGGGTTGTGCTGGGGCTGGTGTTTCAGGGTTTAGGGCAGTGCAGTGGTGTTCGGGCAGTGTAGGGGGTCGTGCTGGGGGTGGTGTTTCAGGGTTTAGGGCAGTGCAGTGGTGTTCGGGCAGTGTAGGGGGTCGTGCTGGGGCTGGTGTTTCAGGGTTTAGGGCAGTGCAGTGGTGTTTGGGCAGTGTAGGGGGTCGTGCTGGGGCAGGTGTTTCAGGGTTTTGGGCAGAGCAGTGGTGTTCGGGCAGTATAGGGGGTCATGCTGGGGGTGGTGTTTCAGGGTTTAGGGCAGTGCATTGGTGTTCGGGCAGTGTAGGGGGTCTTGCTGGGGTGGTGTTTCAGGGTTTAGGGCAGTGCAGTGGTGTTCGGGCAGTGTAGGGGTTCTTGCTGGGGGTGGTGTTTCAGGGTTTAGGGCAGTGGTGTTCGGGCAGTGTAGGGGGTCTTGCTGGGGGTGATGTTTCAGGGTTTAGGGCAGTGCAGTAGTGTTCGGGCAGTGTAGGGGGTCTTGCTGGGGGTAGTGTTTCATGGTTTAGGGTGGTGCAGTGGTGTTCGTGCAGTGTAGGGGGTCGTGCTGGGGGTGGTGTTTCAGGGTTTAGGGCAGTGCAGTAGTGTTCGGGCAGTGTAGGGGGTCGTGCAGGGGTGGTGTTTCAGGGTTTAGGGCAGTGCAGTGGTGTTCTGGCAGTGTAGGGGGTCGTGCTGGTGCTGGTGTTTCAGGGTTTAGGGCAGTGCAGTGGTGTTCGGGCAGTGTAGGGGGTCTTGCTGGGGGTGGTGTTTCAGGGTTTAGGGCAGTGGTGTTCGGGCAGTGTAGGGGGTCTTGCTGGGGGTGATGTTTCAGGGTTTAGGGCAGTGCAGTGGTGTTCGGGCAGTGTAGGGGGTCTTGCTGGGGGTAGTGTTTCAGGGTTTAGGGCAGTGCAGTGGTGTTCGTGCAGTATAGGGGGTCGTGCTGGGGATGGTGTTTCTGGGTTTAGGGCAGTGCAGTAGTGTTCGAGCAGTGTAGGGGGTTGTGCAGGGGGTGGTGTTTCAGGGTTTAGGGCAGTGCAGTGGTGTTCGGGCAGTGTAGGGGGTCGCGCTGGGGGTGGTGTTTCAGGGTTTAGGGCAGTGCAGTGGTGTTCGGGCAGTGTAGGGGGTCGTGCTGGGGGTGGTGTTTCAGGGTTTAGGTCAGTGGTGTTCGGGCAGTGTAGGGGGTCTTGCTGGGGGTGATGTTTCAGTGTTTAGGGCAGTGCAGTGGTGTTCGGGCAGTGTAGGGGGTCTTGCTGGGGGTAGTGTTTCAGGGTTTATGGCAGTGCAGTGGTGTTCGGGCAGTGTAGGGGGTCATGCTGGGGGTGGAATTTCAGGGTTTAGGGCAGTGCAGTGGTGTTTGGGCAGTGTTGGGGGTCGTGAAGGGGGTGGTGTTTCAGGGTTTAGGGCAGTGCAGTGGTGTTCGGGCAGTGTAGGGGGTCGTGCTAGGGGTGGTGTTTCAGGGTTTAGGGTAGTGCAGTGGTGTTCGGGCAGTGTAGGGGGTCATGCAGGGGCTGGTGTTTCAGGGTTTAGGGCAGTGCAGTGGTGTTCAGGCAGTGTAGGGGGTCTTGCTGGGGGTAGTGTTTCAGGGTTTATGGCAGTGTAGTGGTGTTTGTGTAGTGTAGGGGGTCATGTTTTAGGGTAGTGCAGTGGTGTTTTGGTAGTGTAGGGGGTCGTGCTGGGGGTAGTGTTTTAGGATTTAGGTTAGTGCAGTGTTGTTTGGGTAGTGTAGGGGGTCGTGCTGGGGGCAGTGTTTTAGGGTTTATGGTAGTGCAGGGTGTTTGTGTAGTGTAGGAGGTCGTGCTGGGGGTAGTGTTTTAGGGTTTAGGGTAGTGCAGTGGTGCTTGTGTAGTGTAGGGGTCGTGCTGGGGGTAGTGTTTAAGGGTTTAGGGTAGTGCAGTGGTGTTTGTGTAGTATAGGGGTCATGTTTTAGGGTAGTGCAGTGGTGTTTGGGTAGTGTAGGGGGTCGTGCTGGGGGTAGTGTTTTAGGGTTTAGGATAGTGCAGTGGTGCTTGTGTAGTGTAGGGGGTCGTGCTGGGGGTAGTGTTTTAGGGTTTAAGGTAGTGCAGTGGTGTTTTTGTAGTGTAGGGGGTCATGTTTTAAGATGCAATGCTCCAATACCTGACCAGTCTGCACTACATAAAACTGCAAAAAAACTAAAAATAAAAAGTGTTTTGCACACTTTTGTCATTGGGCTATATGTGGGCTACATCTGGGTAATATTTGTGCTACATTTGGGCTCTTTTTCACTGGTGGCCATCTTGGAAGACTTCTTTGTTAAGAAGTTTCCTAATTTCTTCATTTACTGCAGTCTCCTCAGTAGGAAATGCTTTCAGTTTTTTACTTTGATTCCATCAAGAAGGCATTCAGATGTGTCTCACATCTGCCATAAATTCAGAATGTTAGCACTCTAGTTGCTCATTAGATCACTGGAGTAAAGCTACTGCTCACCAGGGAGTTAACTGGTAGTCTGCTGCTGGTATTGAAAGTGATTGTTTCAGTCTGCATGTCAGAATTTTCTAATGAAATAGAAGAGTATTTGAGATCTCACTTAAAACATGCCCTAATTTTTCTTTCTGCAGCACTAACCATAATTTCTATTTCAAAAAGAACCCCTCATTTTGTTCCTTTTTAAATTAAATGTTTTAAGTGTTACCGGTTTATTCCAATCAAGATGGCTTCAGGTGTGCCATACTTTTGTCATAAGTAAGGCTGTTAGCGCTCTAGTTGTTCTTTAGAACACTCTGGGAAGCTGCAGTAGAACACAAAGGCATCAACTGGCAGGCTGCTCCTGTTGAAATATAACAGGAAGATATTTGAGATCACACTTGAAATATGTCCTAATTTTTCTTTCTACAGCACTAACCATAATTTCTATGACAAAATGAACCCCATCATTTTGTTCCTTTTAAATTAAATGTTTTAAGTGTTACCAGTTTATTCCAATCAAGATGGCTTCAAGTGTGCCATACTTTTGTCATAAGTAAGGCTGTTAGCACTCTAGTTGTTCTTTAGAACACTCTGGGAAGCTGCAGTAGAACACAAAGGCATCAACTGGCAGGCTGCTCCTGTTGAAATATAACAGGAAGATATTTGAGATCACACTTGAAACATGTCCTAATTTTTCTTTCTACAGCACTAACCATAATTACTATGACAAAATGAACCCCATCATTTTGTTCCTTTTTAAATTAAATGTTTTAAGTGTTACCAGTTTATTCCAATCAAGATGGCTTCAGGTGTGCCATACTTTTGTCATAAGTAAGGCTGTTAGCACTCTAGTTGTTCTTTAGAACACTCTGGGAAGCTGCAGTAGAACACAAAGGAATCAACTGACAGTCTCTGCCCTTGTTGGATGTACATGTTTTACTGAGAATGTCAGACTTCATTCTCACATGAGTGAGAAAGATAATGTGAATTTACAGAAAATATGCTCTCATTTTAGCTTCTGGAGCACCTTCCAAACCTCCATGGGACAAGCATGAGAAAATAGTGTTCTCTCAAACATGATTCATGATATCCCAGCAGAAGGTTTTTCACATGGTAAAATCACCTTAGAATACACCACAATTCCTAAAATTAGTATGGTACCATCAACAAATAAATTCTAATGTAACTAAAGCCTGTTATCACCCTTTATAGTTCTCCTTTTGGTGACCCTCAAAATCTTCTATTCACTACAATGCATTTCAATGAGGTACTATCATTTATATTGGTCCCAAGATGGCTGCCAGCAATTCCAGGATGAAGTGCTGACAGCCAATCAGATCTCACGATGACATGTGTGGTTAGGCTCCGCCCAGATATATATGTGACTTTACTTTTTATTTTCTCAGGAACTACTGAACGGATTTACACCATTTAAGCAAAAGGCACGACACTGAACCAAGGGCTACCTCTTTGCCAAATTTGGTGTAATTCCGTTCAACAGTTCGGGCTGTAGCTGCGACTAAAGGTTCCTATGGAAAAATGAATGGGAAAACGCGTTTTGGGACCCCCCTTTTTCTCGGCCCCCGCTTGACGTATCACCCCGAGACTTTCAGGATAGGAGCAGACCGGAGCGCCCCAACAAGTTGGAAACTTTCGCGAAGATTCGTCAACCGGCGCCAACGTTATTTCAAATAGAATGTCGCGGATTTCCTATGGATAATAGGTTTTAACTATAACTATCTACTGGCGACCGCCAGTAGATAATATATATATATATATATACGATAGATTCGTCTCTTTACCAAGGTAAGGATTTGTTGAACAGACGAAGCGAACCCAAATGATGGTGCAATTGTAGTTTATTTCATGCCCAACACCACCGCCGCCATATATATATATATATATATATATATATATATATATATATATATATATATATATATATATATTAGTCAACAAAGCAGTCCAAAAACAAAGGGCGCACTTCTCACAGCTGGTGCGCGGGGCCGGACTCGCCCGAACAACGATTCTCCACCAACCAAGTATCACGCTGCACTCTCCCAGGTTTGGTTAATAAAGATTTATTCAAGCTATTTCTTACTCCATCTCCACCTACGCGTTTCGACCAGCAGGTCTTGGTCACGGCTATACACCGTGACCAAGACCTGCTGGTCAAAACGCGTAGGTGGAGAAGGAGTAAGAAATGGCTTGAATAAATCTTTATTAACCAAACCTGGGAGAGTGCAGCGTGATACTTGGTTGGTGGAGAATATATATATATATATATCTACATATATATATATATATATAACCTACTGGCGGTCACCAGTAGGTAGTTATAGTTAAGACCATTTTTCCATTGGAAAAGCTTTTTTTGACTTGCCTATATCTTTGGAGCTGTTTGACGAATCTTCACGAAATTATCCCAAAAAAGTGCCCCAGTGATACTTGTTGAGCGTGGAAAGTTTCGTGGAGATCCATCGAGCGGGAGCTGAAAAAAATGGGGGGTCAAATAAAGTGAGTTTCCCATGTTAATTTCCATAGGAACGTTAGACACGGCTACAGCCCGAACTGCTGAACGGAATCACACCAAATTTGGCAGAAAGGTAGATGTTGGTCCAGGAAAGTGCCTTTTTGTGATTTAGTGTATATTCGTTCAGTAGTTGCAGAGTTATTAAAAGACATTTTGAATTGTATATATAAGGACGCAGAGGATCTGCGACCCATCCAAATCTCATACTGAGATCTAATTAGCTGGCACACTTCAGACCAGAGAGCTTGAGTCGAGTCCCAGAAAAACAAGGTTAAAAAAAAAGAGAAGGGGGCAGGGTAGGAATACCTTGACCCCCTTGGTCTCTTGGGGAGTCCCACAAGGACCTTGCAGAGCCAAAAAGGCATTTTTTTGTTTAGTTTTCAGTGGGAGCCACATTAGATCCGCAGCAACCACCGAGAATTTAGAAAAGAGAGAAGCGCAGGTTCCCACGCTTCTCTATTATTAAGTCCCCAAATGGGCCAGGTCCCGGGGGCTTGCGGCCATTATTATATTAAGCAAATGCCCCGCCCCCTCTGTGGGATTATTGTAATATAAAGTGGGGGGGCTTGCAAACCCCAGTGCCCTGGGGACCACCACCTCCCCGGGGCTATTTAAATTTGTAATGGGGGGTCTCACGGACTCCCCCCACTGGGCCCCAGATACAACCACCTCCCCAAGGCCAAATTTTATTTTTTTAAATGGGAGAGGGGTTGCGCACCCCCCCTCCTGGGCCGTTTTCACCCCTGGGTTCCGCCAACTCCCTGGGGCAGGCCCTACACAATACAATAAAGGAGGGCGGCCATGTGGCCCCAAGGCTGGGTCCTGCTATTTTCCGGGATGCCCACTCCCGGGTCATAGCTGTTTGCTGTGGTTTGGCAAGAGCTTTACTGCTCCCGCCAAGACACAGGAAATACTCTGCTTCCAGCAAGCGAGAGCTGACAAAATGCTCTTGCTTGTTGGACGTGGAGCAGAATTGCTTTCAGACACAGGGAGCTGCATGTTTAGTAGCTCCCTATGTCTGAAAGCAATGCCAGCTCCCGTAGGAGGCAAGGACCTGGCAGGGATGGCAGGGGCATTCAGGCTCCCCCCGCAGTCCCAGTAGAGACTGTGTGTCCTGGGGACACCCAGCAGACATGACCGGGCCCCAGGGGATTGGGTCCCTGGGGCTGAAATCGGACAGTTCAGGGGTGCCACACAGCCCCCCTCCTTCATTTGAAAAAGGTCAGGCCCCAGGGGAGGGGGTCCTTGGGGCCGAAATCGGCCTGGAGAGTGGGACCACATGGCTACCCTCCCCATTAAATAATATATAAATTACAAGCCCAGGCCCCACGGGATGGGGTCCCCGGGGCTGAAATCGGCCCAGGGAGGGTGACCATGCGGCCCCCCTCCCATATTAGACAAAACATTTTTTTAAAGGCTGAGGAAGAGGGTTCACGCTGCCCCTTTTTTTAAAAGGCTGGCCTGGGAGAAGTCGCCGGAGGCCCCCACCCTCTTTATCAACCACTCTCCAAAGGGGCCTCCTGGAGCACAACTGGTTGGGGGATGAAGTCCCCCTTGGCTGCTGAGGGTCCTTGGGGGTAACAACCCCTCCTTACCTCCAGTAAGTCTCACACAGTGGGATTGCTGAGAGGTCGTCGGAGGCCTGCCCCCTTTTTCCACCACTATATAAATGCACCTCCTGGTGCACAACTGGTTGGGGGTGAAGTCAACTTGGCTGCTGAGCGTCCTTGGGGGCAAGAACCCCTCCTGTTACCTTGTGTAAGTCCCACACAGTGGGATTGCTGAGAACTCATGGAAGGCCCCGAACACCTTTCTCAACCATTCTGCAAACGCACCTCCTGATGCACTACTGCTTAGGGGATGAAGTCCCCTTGGAAGCTGAGGGTCCTTGGGGGCCAGAAACCCACCCTGTTACCTCCAGTAAGTCCCACACAGCGGGATTGCTGAGAGGTCATTGGAGGCCCCGCCCTCTTTGTCATCACTCTGCAAATGCACCTCCTGGCGCACTACTGGTTGGGGAATGAAGTCCCCTTGGATGCTGAGGGTCCTCGAGGGCCAAGAACCCCTTCTGTTACCTCCAGTAAGTCCCACACAGCGGGATTGCTGAGAGCTGGTCTGAGACACCGTACCCTTTCTCCACCACTCTACAAATACGCCTCCTGGTGCACTACTGTTTGGGGGATGAAGTCCCCTTGGATGATGAGGGCCTTGGGGGCCCAGAACTCCTCCAGTTACCTCCAGTAAGTCCCACACAGCAGGATTGCTGAGAGGTCTTTGGAGGCCCGCCGTTTGTCCATCACTATGCAAACGTGCCTCCTGGCGCACTACTGGTTGGGGGATGAAATCCCCTTGGATGCTGAGGGTCCTCGGGGGCCAAGAGCCCTTCCTGTTACCTCCAGTAATTCCCATACAGCAGGATTGCTGAGAGCTGGTCGGAGGTCCTGCCCCCTTCTCCACCACTCTGCTAATGCACCTCCTGGCGCTTTACTAGTTGGGGAAGGAAGTCCTCTTGGATGCTGAGAGCCTTGGAGGACCAAGAACTTCTCCTGTTACTGCCAGTAAGTCCCACACATCGGGATTGCTTAGAGCTGGTCGGAGGCCCACATCCGTTCTCCACCACTGTGCAAGCGTAACTACTATTTAAAAAGCCATAGAAATTCATTACAAAAAAAACAAAGGTTACAGAGACATTATAGTAAGGAAATATTTTTTTTTAAAGACCTTAGAAATTCACTGAAAAAAACAAAGGTTGCAGGGACGTTATAGTTAGGCTCAGATTACACTCGAACAAAACAATTGAAATTCAGTAGTTATAGCTACCTGAGCTAACTATAACTTATGTCCCGCAGTGCACTGCTTATGACCTCACACATTAAATCACCCATGACATGGTCAGTGACATCACTGATGTTTTTTTCAGTGAATATATATATATATATATATATATATATATATATATTCACTGAAAAACCATAGGTTTCAGGGCGTTATAGTTAGTTGGACATTTCACTCGTACAAAACCATAGAAATTCCCCCGTTATAGTTAGTTCAGCTAACTATAACTCGTGCAGCACCGCAATGCACTGCTGATGACGTCACATATTACATCACTCATGACATGGTCAGTGACATCACTCATGACATCACTGATGACATCTCAAATGACATCACTGATGACATCATCCAGTGAATGTGTGTTTTTCTGAAAATTAAATATGTTTTATATATGTATATCTCAAGGTCGATGGAAGAATAAATGGGTATATAAGTGTCTAAATGGATGATTTTGTTTTGTAAAATTGATTGTATAACTGACTAAGTGTATCTTAGTGAATACATGGGTTAGTGAGTAATGTTTAAATATGAAAATATCTGTATCAGTCTCTCACTTTGTGTATAAGTGGCTGCATGGGTTGGTGAGTAGCTACATGAGTGTCTATATGGGTTATTAGTTGGTTTTTGGAGTATCAGTATGAGTGTCTGAGTGTCTGTATGGTTCGGTGGGGGGTATTACTTAATGCATAGATGCTATGGTTTTTTCAGTGAATTTCTAAGGTTTTTTAAATGCTAATTTCTAACTATAACGTGCCTGAAACCTATGGTTTTTTCAGTGAATTTCTAAGGTTTTTAAATGCTAATTTCTAACTATAACGTGCCTGAAACCTATGTTTTTTCAGTGAATGTATATATATTTATTATACTATGTATACATGTGAAAATGTCTCGGTCCCCTGTTTGCCTCGGTGGCACGGAAAAAATGGGTGGAACTGACGTCAGCACGCCAACGAGGTCCTCTTATGGCTCCGATGACGTCATACGGTGTCGCGAGCGGAGCCGTGCTCGTTGACGTGGGAGAGCTAGGAAAGAATTTCCGTGGAATGCTGGTGCAGGGGATATTCACCTAAGTGTTCAGGCTAGTCCTTTGGGAGCAACTGTTTATGTTGCCACTCCAGAAACCGAAACTAGTGATCCGAGGGCAGAGGCCCTGCAGATGGCACACGAGGTGGGGTGCCCAGTCATGTGCACCGGCGGGGCAGCAAAGTGACATCACCACAACCCACAAAAAAGGTAATGAGGGCACTGAATAACACAGGATCTTCTCTTTGTATCTGGCAGGAACAACGAAGTTAAAATGCCCTAGTACCAAAATGTAGAATTAGTGCTACAACGGTCTTCAAGAGGACCTGCGATGCCGCTTCTGCCTCCCGTACCCTGGAGGCGGCACATGGGTCACGCGGTACGGTCATACCACGGTGGGACGCACACTCATTGACCTCTCATGGCACTGCTCCACACTTCAGGGAGGACGCTTTCCATTAGCTATGTTTTCTGATGACATGTTGCGCCGGCCCCGTCCAACAACAGAACTCCTTTAGATCCAAACAGACTCTTCCACTCTCTCACCGGAAGTGAAACCAGGCCACGCGGACACTTTCACAATACAACAGCCGGGAATGCACTTTTCGGTAAAAACCCCACATTCCTTCCTCCTAATTAATCAAATAAACGTCTCACTGAAGAACAGGGGCCAGCTTCGATCGGTAAACAGCCGTTACAACGACTTTTTTACTTTGCGATACCATTACAACGCATGCATTACCACGCATGCGTTGTACATCACAAAATCATTACTACGCATTTTTTTAGAACGCATGGTCATTTACCACGCATGCCTTTACAACGAATTTTGTTGTAAAGGTATGTATGGTAAATGACCATGCGTTCTAAAAACATGTAGACGATCCATGTCGTTGTAAGGAAACAGAGGCTGTTCCGTTTTCTCACAACGACGTGCACCGCTCCTCAGAGATGACGTGAAGCAGGAACCACGAGGAGAGAGGAACCATGAGGAGTGAGAGGTAAGGGGGATTGGGCATGGGGTGGGGGTTTCTTTTCTAGGGTTTAGGGTAGTGCAGTGGTGTTTGGGTGGTGTAGGGGTCGTGCTGGGGGTAGTGTTTTAGGGTTTAGGGTAGTGCAGTGGTGTTTGGGTAGTGTAGGGGGTCGTGCTGGGGGTAGTGTTTTAGGGTTTAGGGTAGTGCAGTAGTGTAGGGGGTCGTGCTGGGGTAGTGTTTTAGGGTTTAGGGTAGTGCAGTGGTGTATGGGTAGTGTAGGGGGTCGTGTTGGGGTAGTGTTTTAGGGTTTAGGGTAGTGCAGTGGTGTTTGTGTAGTGTAGGGGGTCATGCTGGGGGTAGTGTTTTAGGGTTTACCGTAGTGCAGTGGTGTTTGGGTAGTGTAGGGGTCGTGCTGGGGGTAGATTTAGGGTTTAGGGTAGTGCAGTGGTGTTTGGGTAGTGTAGGGAGTCGTGCTGGGGGTAGTGTTTTAGGGTTTAGGGTAGTGCAGTGGTGTTTGTGTAGTGTAGGGGGTTGTGCTGGGGTAGTGTTTTAGGGTTTATGTTAGTGCAGTGGTGTTTGGGTAGTGTAGGGGGTAGTGCTGGGGTAGTGTTTTAGGGTTTAGGGCAGTGCAGTGGTGTTTGTGTAGTGAAGGGGGTCATGCTGTGGGTAGTGTTTTAGGGTTTCAGGTAGTGCAGTCGTGTTTGTGTAGTGTAGGGGGTCGTGTTTTAGGGTATAGGGTAGTGCAGTGGTGTTTGGTTAGTGTAGGGGGTCATGATGGGGTTAGTGTTTTAGGGTTTAGGGTAGTGCAGTGGTGTTTGGGTAGTGTAGGGGGTCGTGCTGGGGGTAGTTTTTTAGGGTTAGGGTAGTGCAGTGGTGTTTGTGTAGTATGGGAGGTCATGCTGGGGGTATATTTAGGGTTTAGTGTAGTGCAGTGGTGTTTGGGTAGTTTAGGGAGTCGTGCTGGGGGTAGTGTTTTAGGGTTTAGGGTAGTGCAGTGGTGTTTGGGTAGTGTAGGGAGTCGTGCTGGTGGTAGTGTTTTAGGGTTTAGGGTAGTGCAGTTATGGTTGGGTAGTGTAGGGTGTCGTGCTGGGGGTAGTGTTTTAGGGTTTAGGGTAGTGCAGTGGTGTTTGGGTAGTGGAGGGGTAGTGTTTTAGGGTTTAGGGTAGTGCGCCCAACCAGCCACAATATCCGTGGACAAAGGGGATCCTGACTCTTTGGAACGCTCCATCAATTGAATAATTTGGGTCAAGGGCCCTACCACGTCCAAGACCTATCAATTCCTTTCTTGGGATCCCTCATATACTTGGAGAAAAAGGTACATAGTTTCTCATCAATTTCAGGCGTGTGTGCCACCTTCCCCCTTCAGTGAGGGCCTGGGGCATTCTCCCCTCATCCTATTCCTGACCTCCCTTTCAAGGGGTTGATGGATTTTCCCCACCACATACTCTGCCACTTTGGCGTCAGGTGTCCACTCTGCTGACCTAGGATGGTAAATTTGGGTAGGCTCGAACATGTCCGAGTGGACCCCGTCCCCAACCGGGGACTGAGAGGAGTGGGACTCTGGACGCCAGGGACGCCCTGAGTCCTTATCCTCATCGGAGGAGAAATCGTCCTCCGATACACCCTCTCCCTCTAAGGAAACCCGCCGTCGGGGTCTACACATAGTGGTGACAGCGTCGCAATTTTCTCCGGGCCCCTCCTCCTCCCGGCAGGGTGCATGTTTTAGCATTCGCGCACTCTTGAGGAAGGTCTCTGTAAGTTTATCAAATCCTTCCAAGTGCCCCGCGTTATGCTTAACGGCCCTTTTATTCCCCATCTGGGAACTACTTGGACCCGCCACCACCAGATCTGGGTCACTGAACACCCCAGGGATGCTTTTTGCCAGCTTATCAACCTGATCTCTAAGAGGAGCCAGCACCCTAGAAATAGCCAGAGAGAGGGCTTGGTCCACTGCTGGAGGGAGAAGTTGGGGGGCCATTCCTCCTCCACTTCCTGGTAGGAGGAGCAAAAATGGTCTTCTGGAGAAGACATGATAGCAGAGGGTGTGAGCACAGAACAAATGCCCTTAAAATCCTTAAGACAGCCCCTCGCCGGTGCTCCAACAGCTGGGCTTTCCCGAAGCTGTTATAAGAATAGACTGAGGCGCAATACCAATTACCACCATCAGGTGGCGCTGGTCACTAACGTGGCCGTGTGGGGAAATCACCGCGTAGCGGTGTCAAAATTAGGCGAGGGTTGGTCGGGAATCAAGCGGACACTAAAGGAGTGACCGGATTCCCAAACGCGCGTAAAGTCCAGCGGGAGCGCTCAACGGAGCTGCCTCGCTCGGACCAGACGCGCCTGACAGGATCTCACCGCGCGCAGAGCACACAGCGGGAGAAACTGCGAGGGGGAGAACGCACTCGGGCAAGAGCCTGCTGCGCAGGGAATATGAAACAATACCAAGGCAATAATGCTAATAACGTGCACAAGAAACCGCTATACAAACAGCAACAACGTCAGATTAAGCCAAGATTGTAAGGAATGCACTTAACTGACGAGCAGTGATGAAAGAGGAAGTGGAAGGGACGTCACGATATTATATACGATGGACTGTGATATGATTGGACTATAGTTGCCTTGGAGACTACCCCCTAATGGTTCATGGGTTGTGTAGTCTTTTGTTTAATGATTGTTGTGTTACGTTTTCTTTGAACTGCTATGCAAATAAAGTGAGGAAAGATATGCATAATCCTCGCCTCCGTCCTGCCATAGAATTCATTAAACTTTATTTGATCTGATTTAGAAACATAGATCATAAAAGTGTACATAAAAGCAGTAAATCCTCTTTCCTAATACAATACAGTGAGAATTAATTAAAACCAGTAGGTAAAAACGGGTGTTACAAAGCCCGGTTCAGAGCAACTTCAGGTTAACAGAATCGTAAAGTTCAATGTTTCGCAAGATCAATCTCATGTACTTCGTGCAAAATACGCAATAAGGGGTCCAAGTAAGATGTAACGCTCCAATACCTGACCAGTTTGCACTATATAAAACTGCAGAAAAACTAAAAATAAAAAGTGTTTTGCACACTTCTGTTATTGGGCTATATGTGGGCTACATCTGGGTGATATTTGTGCTACATTTGGGCTCTTTTTTCTCTGGTGGCCATCTTGGGAGACTTATTTGTTATGAAGTTTCCTAATTTCGTCATTTACTGCAGTCTCCTCAGTAGGAAATGCTTTCAGTTTTTTACTTTGATTCCATCAAGAAGGCATTCAGATGTGTCACACATTTGCCATAAATTCAGAATGTTAGCACTCTAGTTGTTCATTAGATCACTGTAGTAAAGCTACTGCTCACCAGGGAGTTAACTGGAAGTCTACTGCTGGTATTGAAAGTGATTGTTTCAGTCTGCATGTCAGAATTTTCTAATGAAATAGAAGAGGATTTGAGATCTCACTTAAAACATGCCCTAAATTTTCTTTCTGCAGCACTAACCATAATTTCTATGGCAAAATGAACCCCCTCATTTTGTTCCTTTTTAAATTAAATGTTTTAAGTGTTACCAGTTTATTACAATCAAGATGGCTTCAGGTGTGCCATACTTTTGTCATAAGTAAGACTGTTAGCGCTCTAGTTGTTCTTTAGAACACTCTGGGAAGCTGCAGTAGAACACAAAGGCATCAACTGACAGGCTACTCCTGTTGAAATATAACAGGAAGATATTTGAGATCACACTTGAAACATGTCCTAATTTTTCTTTCTACAGCACTAACCATAATTTCTATGACAAAATGAACCCCATCATTTTGTTCCTTTTTAAATTAAATATTTTAAGTGTTACCAGTTTATTCCAATCAAGATGGCTTCAGGTGTGCCATACTTTTGTCATAAGTAAGGCTGTTAGCACTCTAGTTGTTCTTTAGAACACTCTGGGAAGCTGCAGTAGAACACAAAGGAATCAACTGACAGTCTCTGCCCTTGTTGGATGTACATGTTTTACTGAGAATGTCAGACTTCATTCTCACATGACTGAGAAAGATAATGTGAATTTACAGAAAATATGCTCTCATTTTAGCTTCTGGAGCACCTTCCAAAACTGTATGGGACAAGCATGTGAAAATAGTTTTCTCTCAAACATGATTCATGATATCCCAGCAGAAGGTTTTTCACAGGGTAAAATCACCTTAGAACACACCACAATTCCTGAAATTAGTATGGTACCATCAACAAATAAATTCTAATGTAACTAAAGTCTGTTATCACCCTTTATAGTTCTCCTTTTTGGTAACCCTCAAAATCTTCGATTCACTACAATGCATTTCAATGGGGTACTATCATTTATATTGGTCCCAAGATGGCTGCCAGCAATTCCAGGATGAAGTGCTGACAGCCAATCAGATCTCACGATGACATGTGTGGTTAGGCTCCGCCCAGATATATATGTGTTCTTTTTCAAATTTCTCAGAAACTACTGAACGGATTTACACCATTTAACCAAAAGGCACGACTCTGAACCAAGGGCTACCTTTTTGCCAAATTTGGTGTAATTCCGTTCAGCAGTTCGGGCTGTAGCTGCGACTAAAGGTTCCTATGGAAAATTGCATGGGGAAAACACGTTTGGGACCCCCCTTTTTTCTCGGCCCCCACTTGATGAATCACCCCGAGACTTTCAGGATAGGAGCGGACCGGAGCGCCCCACGAGTTTTGAAAATTTCGCGAAGATTCATCAACCGGCGCCAAAGTTATTGGAAATAGAATGTTGAGAATTTCCTATGGAAACTAGGTCCTAACTATAACTACCTACTGGCGACCGCCAGTAGGTATATATATATATATATATATATATATATATATATATTATATTATAGGTAAAAGTGACATTATAGTGACATTATAGTTAGGACTAAGTCCCTCAGTACTGTAGTGGCTGACAACAACATTTTTCTCATGTTGCTAGCAGCCAACAGAGGACTCACTCCCACGGGAGTCTGACTCCCACAGGAGCGAGTTAACTCAAGGGAAAAAAAGATCCCGCGCCAATCAGAACGCTCCAGATATACAATTATCTTTTAACCTTAATTTCTCAAAAATTACTTAACAAATTTACACCAAATAACAAAAAGCACAATCTGTGAGCCAAGGTCTAGCTTTCTGCCAAATTTGGTGTAATTCCATTTTGAAGTTTTTGCAGTAGCGTTGCCTAAAGAAGTCTATGGAAAATGCATGGGGAAATTTACTTTTGGGACCCCCTTTTTCTTCGGCCCCCATTTGACCGATCACCCCAACACTTTGCAGGAAACAGCTGAAGTGAATTTGCGCTCTTTTTTCTTTTTAATGTTTTGTGAAGATTTGTCATACTATGCCAAAGTTATTAGCAACCCAAAAAACGCCTTGTCAATGGAAAAGCAATCCTTAATATAAAACTACCCAGTGGCAACCCCCAGGGCACATTAGTTTCCCTACCTACACAAGCGTGGGCAGGGAAACATATGTTTGCTCCCTCCTGGCAGGAGCATTTGGAAAGGAGCAAACTTGCTTTCCCTGCCAGCACAGCTGCGTGGTCACGAAAGGCATGTCCACTCCCAGCCGGCGGGAAGTTTAAACATGGTTCTGCCGGGTTGGAGCAGAACTTCTGTTTCCCTGCCCGTACTCCTGCGGGCAGAGAAACAGAACAGATATTGCTCCTGACCGAAGGGAGCATGCAAAAGCAGCTGCTCTTTCTGGGTATGAGCAATGTTAGCTCCCGCAGCATGCAGGGATCCAGGAAGCGGCTGCAGGGGCCCTTGGGCTCCCCCCGCAAGCCCCACCATGCTGCTTGGTGAGTGCCCTAGTTGGGTACACATCTATAACTTAGAATCTGGGGGATGGCGTCCCTGTGGCCACAGTAGTCTCAGGGAGGGGGCAGCAGCCCCCCTCCCCATTTTAATGCATCCAGGTAGTAATGCCCAAATAATGTATATCTGTTATTCCATGTAGCAGCCCTCTCTATCTCAGGTAAGGATAACCAGCAAACAACGTAGTAAAAGTGGCTACATTTCTTGTGGAGATGCTGCAACCCAATGGGCTATATTACTTCTTGATAGAGCACGTCCCTTTCTTGAAGATGCAAATGCGATAAGGAGTTGATCAGACTTTCTAAATGTTTTAGTTCTTAGGTATCTCCTGACGTCCAAGGTATGAACTGTTCTTTCTGCCGCGTTGGTCGGATTTCTAAAGCAAGCCTTCAAAATTATCGGCTTACCGAGATGAAAGTCAGATGGGGATTTAGGGATAAAATGAGGGGATTGGTCCTCAAAATGACTCTGCTATCTTTGAATTGCATGTAAGGCTCCTTTATATTAAAAGATTGAAATTCACTGATTCTTCTCGCAGAAGCGAGGGCTAGCAATAAAGCCATCTTCTAAGAGAGATGTTTTAGGTGTGATTTGCTAATAGGTTCAAATAGACTTCTTCTTCGTTGTGCTAGGACTCCATTCAATTACTAAGTAATAGGAGGCTTTTTAATCATAGGGAGACCCCGCAAATAAATTAATTCACCAACCTATTAGACAATAGTGATGTCTGATATAATGATGTATGAAATTGTGAAATTATAGCGAGGTGGACCTTTACTGCATTATAGGAAAGACCTGATTGTGCAGGTGCTGTAAGTATGACAGAATCTGCTCGAGAGTAAACCAGAGAGGATTAATGTCATTATGAGAGCACCATAAGCCGAAACAAGTCAGTTTTGCCAGATGTCTTATTTGTTGTTTCGGCTCTTTCCTGAGCCAAAATTTCTCTACATTCCCGAGAAATATTTAAGAGATGGAATTCACTGTAATCAGGAGCCAGGCCAATAAATTGAGAGACTCTGGTGTTGGATGAACAACTTGGCCCTTGTTCATTGTCAAAATTCCTGCTTCTGGTCTGAGCAGGATGTGACGCTGTTCCGACAGGAGAAGTAGCTCTGTATACAAGTATTGCCTTGGCAACATTGAAGCCACAAGAATAATCCAGCATGGAACTCTCTTCGTTTTTTTAGGAGTCTCAGTATCAATGGAAAGGGAGGAAATGCAGAAGCGAATATCCATGTTCATTCTATCTGTAAGGCATTCCACCATGGTCCCTTGTGTGGATATCTGCTGGGGTAGAATTAACATTTGTAGTTGAGAGCTGTTGCAACTAAGTCCTGGTTTGGACTTCCCCATTTCTGAAAGAACTTCAACAGGTTACTTTGATCCAGTTCCCAATGTTGGCACACTCTTGATGTCCTGCTGAGAATGTCCTCACACAAGCTGCCTATACCGAGAACGTGGTTCACCTTTAGGGTAATTTGGTTTTGTAATATATATTTCCAGAACATTTGAGCTTCCTTTGGACAGCACTTGCAACTTTGTTCCTCCCCGCTTGTTCAGGTAGTACATAGTGGTTATATTGTGATACGGACCAGTACTACTGAGATCTTTATTCTTGGATGAAAGGATTGAAGACCTTAAGTGACTGCCATCAGCCCCAAAAGATTGATCTGCGTCTTTGTTTCCTGAGATAACCATGTTCCGATGACGTTGAGGTCTTGCAATTGTGCTCTCCGTTCTTCATGGGATGAATCTGTGTTCAGCAAAATCTGAGTAGATAAATGGCAGGCCTGATGATACGTTGTTTTCCAGCATCCACCGGACCATAGATGATTTCATTTCTGGAGTGATCCTGATGATGTCTTCAAAGAATCCTAGATTCTGAATCCACTGTTTGTCTATCACCCCCTGCAATGGTCTTACACGGAGGAGACAGTTCGGTATAGGTACATAACTCCCAGCAATTATTTGTACATCCAAACTGACGTGCAGTTTCTTTTTTGAACAAGAAGATGCCAAATGTTTCAGCCATTGAATCCTTTCTTTCGTGGGAAAGGCCTCGCATAAGACTATGTTCACATTTGCTCCCAGAAATGTCATCTGTTAGCATGGTTTGACACAGGGTTCTTCCTTGTTTAATTTTAGTCCCAGATCCATGAAAATCTGAAGACCGGTTCTTGTGGACTGCTTTGCTGAGCGGAACGAAGAACCATTCATGAGCCATAAATGGGAAGATCTGGTGACCATGTTTTCTCAAGTAAGTCGCTACTGGGGCTATGCATTTGGTGAATATCTGAGGATCGCAGTTTAGACCAAAAGGAAGGACCATGAACTGATAATGGCATCTGGCCACCTCAAACCTTAGATATTTTCAATGTTTTTCAAGAATAGGGATATGGTAATACCCCTCCTAGCGGTCCAGGGTTGTCATGAAATCTTCTGGGTTTATTAATTGGAGTATTTCCTGTAGTGTAACCATCCTGAACAATTACTTCTTTAGAAATGTGTTCAGCTCTCCTCAAATACAACATCTATCTCCATTTGCCTGACTTTTTCTTGATAAGAAAAATATTTGATAGGAACCTCTGTTTAGATGAGCTTAGAAGTCTCTACAGCTTGCTTGTGGAAGAGTAATAGAATTAACTTTTTTGACAGACAAAGATGTTGATGAGACTTCCGAAGAGGTGAATTTCGAGGAGGTTTGTAACCTAATTCTAGGGTGTGACCATGCTGACTTAGACCTAACACCAAGTGATCTGAAGAAATGGAATTTCATCTATTGTAATAACTGAAAAGACTTTCTCTTCCAAATTGAGGTGTAACAGAGGGGGTGACCAATGCCTGAAAGTGGTCACTAGTGCCTTGATGATTCTTGTCCCTTACCGGAAACTGCAGATCTTTTTCTGGGAGGCTGTCTTGAAAAAGCAGCAGCTGGTGGAAGTCTGTACTACTGCTCTGAGTACTGTTGAGGACAACTCTGTAGTGACTGAGGGTAAGGTTGATACCTGTTAGTTTGTAAGTTTCCTCTGAATGAGTACTGTCCACTTCCTCTAGTGTCATGAAAGGGTTGGTAACAACACTGTAGTAACACTGTCAAAGATCTTGCAGTCTCAATTCGATTTTATGGATTGGAGGGCATCATCAGTATGTTTACCAAACAGAGCCTATATTTTTGCCTGAACCTCTAGTTGGAAGTTGCTTTGAGCCATCTTTGACGTCATAAGACAGATGCACCAATAATCTGCAGAAACCCGGTAGAGGCAATGTCCCTGCTGTATCAATTATTTCTGCAGATGTTTTATCATCCTCTTGTTAAATTGCTCTTGCCTCATTATTAAGGGTGGGCGGAACTTGCAAACTTTCATTCTGTGGAATTCGAGAAAAACTCTGCGAGATTCCGCAGATTTCCACCAACGGGTGATAAACATGCAGCTTGAGCTGCTCATGTTGCAATTTAGTGCTGGTAGCGCGAGTAGCGCTGAAAATCAGGGTGAATAGCACCATGAAGAATGGATTAAATTTAAGCGGCCCATAAAGGCACAGCTTTTGCCCATGCCAGGGTCAAAAACACTACTGATCCTCCTTAAACAATGTAAGCCACTCATGCCTAAAGCTATCAGAAAATATGTTTTACAAAGCACAGGCCGACAATTAATTAACCACCGACTGTTGCAAGGCCGCCATCAGTCCTTTTGAGATACTTTAGCTAGATCATATTGATCTGCTTCCCCATGTCAACCAATACCAGTACGCACTAGCTGCAGTTGGTTCATGCTCCCTTTTTATACGGGTTCCGCCACAGCACCAAGCACTGGCTCACCAATTCATAAAATACTTACTGTGATTTGTTGCCATGGAGTTTAGGTGTTTCACTCAGCCCAACTGCTGGCTTATGCTTCTAAATTGATAGCAGAGTATCTATCTGCAGTAGAAACACATCTTCACTCCTCTAATCTTTTCAAACCACAGAAAATAACACACATAAGCAGGCCTTGACTTCAATGATCTTAACTAATGGCTAAGCATGGTTTCATAGCTTATGTAGTGCACAGAGAGCTTTAAATCTACTAAGTCATACATCACTAGATAGTACATCGTCTGAAATGTTATGGCTTTGATCCGTTGCAGGAAACTAGACAGTGTTTCTCCAATACCAAAGCACCATTGTGCACCTCCTATTATCTTGATACTCATACCAAGTGAGCTTGGTAACAAAAAGATTGCTAAGACATCAGCATTCAGACTTGTTTATCACTTGATGGTACAGATAGCTACTGTTAAGGGCACGCAGACTATTTTGCATCCAATGCCTGGTGCCAGAAAAAACTGCCAAGCCTCATTCAACTTACACCGTGGACCATTTTCAACAGCAGGCCAACATCAGTACCCCGATCCTTTCAGAACATTACACATGTGGAATGCATCGGCCTGTAACTTCTTGAAAAAGCTAGACGTTCTGCAGAAATGAAAGGTCTGTCTGGACAAGGCAGTGAATGTGGACCAAAAGTGTGCAACAACTATCCAAGTGGACATAGCCCATTTGCACTGTTTTACTCTTGTGAGCACCGCCACCAACATGTGCACACAAGGTACAATGAACCACAAATAGATGGTAAACAAAACTCCTTCTACTGAGAATGGGGAGAAAGATGACCCTAAAAGCTAAGTCACCCTCGCCTTTCTTCCTCCCACTGATAGTTCTGAAAATGAAACAAGCAGAAGTCTGTGGCACACTGCTTTAATTAGATGCGTAATAAGCAGGCACAATTGACCACCATAAACGTATGTTGCAATTGTGCTCACAGTGGCGGCCATTGTAATGTGGCTTATGATGATTGTGTATTTTATCCAAAATGTTCATGGGACATTATTTGCCAGATCTTGAAGAACCTGAATCAGTTCACATTGAACTTCACCCTACATCTTCATAACATAACATGTGTATTTTTAAAACGCACATTCACCCAAGGACACCTTGATGCTGAATCAAAGATTTTTATAATTATCCAACTAAATAGTACTCATTTTATCGACCTTAGAAGGATGAAAGGCTGATTGGACCCGCCGGGATTCGATTATGTGACCATGAGGTCAAACACAGGACCCTACAGTGGACGCTTTAGTCCACTAAGCCACCAGACCCAGCTACATCATCACATCGCGCTGCAAGAAGAGAATCACCTGTCAAACCTAGAGCACACCCTCTCCAGGACAGTGTCTTCTGGATCAAGCTGCAGCACCGGATCCTGGGTCCAACAGAGACTATTCACCTTCTCTCTTTTTCTGGACACTTTGGGGTCGATTCCAATCCCGGCCGGAAGCGCACCTAACAGTATTCGTCCGGAAAAAAAACCAGCCGATTGCGTGTTTCCCGACCGATTCGAACATTCGTCCGGACGAACAAGTACGATGCGTATAACAACCCAGTTTCCGAGCGAGCCGTACTTACCCAATTCAGCTCCTGTTCCCCGCCCGAGCCGGATCCGTAAACGCCGAATCGAGTCGTATGGAAGCAAATACACAGCACCTTCCGGCCGGACGAGTACGATGCGCACTTCGCACGCGCCGAACCCGTCGCTACGTCCGGGACGTTTAAGCATCCGGGCGAGCCGTACATAAGCTCCGTTTCGCGCCACAAGACGATCCACGGCTACGAGACGAACAAGCCTGCTACGAGTACGAGTCGAAGACACAAGAAATCCGAACGGGACGATCCAAGCATGAATCCCATTGCGCAGGTCCTACCTATACTCTACATCTATTACCGGGACCGGCACGGACGCGTACGGCGCAGACGGTAAGTCAAACACCAACAATACAAATAAACGACACGTACCCGAAATATGTCACACACACATAGGGATGCACAAATGACGTACACTAGCAACAGCAGAACCATAGGGGTGGGATGGCCATCACCAATGCCATACACACCCATAGGGGGCTGGATGCCTGCCACTACCACCACCCCACTCAGGGGGGGCTGGATGCCTGTCACTACTACCATCTCCACCCTTAGGGGGATGGATGCCTACCACTACCACCACCCCTACTCAGGGGGGCCTGGATGCCTACTACTACCACCATCCCTACTCAGGGGGCTGGATGCCTGCCACCACCACCACCCCTACTCAGGGGGCCTGGATGCCTACCACTACCACCACCCCTACTCAGGGGGGGCTGGATGCCTGCCACTACCACCACTCCTACTCAGGGGTGCCTGGATGCCTGTCACTACTACCATCCCCACCCTCAGGGGCTGGATGCCTACCACTACCACCACCCCTACTCAGGGGGCCTGGATGCCTGTCACTACTACCATCCCCACCCTCAGGGGCTGGATGCCTACCACTACCACCACCCCTACTCAGGGGGCTGGATGCCTGCCACTACCACCACCCCTACTCAGGGGGCTGGATGCCTGCCACCACCACCACCCCTACTCAGGGGGCCTGAATGCCTGTCACTACTACCATCCCCACCCTTAGGGGGATGGATGCCTGTCACTACCACCACCCCTACTCAGGGGGGCCAGGATGCCTACCACTACCACCACCCCTACTCAGGGGTGCCTGGATGCCTGTCACTACTACCATCCCCACCCTTAGGGGGATGGATGCCTGCCACTACCACCACCCCTACTCAGGGGGCCTGGATGCCTACCACTACCACCACCCCTACTCAGGGGGGCTTGATGCCTGCCACTACCACCACCCCTACTCAGGGGTGCCTGGATGCCTGTCACTACTACCATCCCCACCCTCAGGGGGCTGGATGTCTACCACTACCACCACCCCTACTCAGGGGGGCCTGGATGCCTGTCACTACTACCATCCCCACCCTTAGGGGGATGGATGCCTACCACTACCACCACCCCTACTCAGGGGGGGCTGGATGCCTGCCACTACCACCACCCCACTCAGGGGGGGCTCGATGCCTGTCACTACTACCATCCCCACCCTTAGGGGGATGGATGCCTACCACTACCACCACCCCTACTCAGGGGGGCCTGGATGCCTACCACCACCCCTACTCAGGGGGGGCTGGATGCCTGCCACTACCACCACCCCACTCAGGGGGGGCTCAATGCCTGTCACTACTACCATCCACACCCTTAGGGGGATGGATGCCTACCACTACCACCACCCCTACTCAGGGGGGCCTGGATGCCTACTACTACCACCACCCCTACTCAGGGGGGGCTGGATGCCTGCCACCACCACCACCCCTACTCAGGGGGGCCTGGATGCCTGTCACTACTACCATCCCCACCCTTAGGGGGATGGATGCCTGCCACTACCACCACCCCTACTCAGGGTCCTGGATGCCTACCACTACCACCACCCCTACTCAGGGGGGGCTGGATGCCTGCCACTACCTCCACCCCTACTCATAGGACGGGTAATGCATGACACAACCAGCATACTCCCACATAAGGAATGTCTGAAAATTACATCTCCCCCCAACACCATGACAAGCGTGTGTAGTCTGTGACAAATGCCTACAACACTGAACATGACATTGAACATACAATGTGACCCCTAGCACATGTGTCACACATAAATGTGTGTGGCCTCCACAATGCAAGCCGACCATGGCCACTGTGGCAATGGGGTTGAACACCCCATCACCACAGCGACCAAAAGGGAAGTGTGGGGTCCATAGCTGATGCACCTTTTGAACAGTGTGGCAATGGGGCCCAAAGCCCCATCACCACAGTGACCAAAAGGGAAGTGTGGGGTCCATAGCTGATGCACCTTTTGAACAGTGTGGCAATGGGGCCCAAAGCCCCATCACCACAGTGAGCAAAAGGGAAGTGTAGTCTGGGTAAAAGCTGCCAAAGCCAAACTGCATGGATGATTCCTGGTCACACAACAACAAACACATCAGTGGCATAGTAGTGCTTGTGTCCCATAGCAACATAGATTGGGTGAGGCAAACAGTGCAGTGCAAATAAAACATACCTTTGGCCATGTGCATACAAACATCACCCATGGGGGCTCACATTGTCAACATTCACAAATAACACAATGACAGAAGTGACCATCATAATGCAGACCCACATATCTGCACCAATGGACACACAAATGTAGATATCCTAGGGAGACTGTAGATGTCAGGTGAAAAAATACCATACCATGGCCGCAATGGGACATACAAACCATGATTATTGTGCTGACTGATGACCTAGGAGTCCCAGGGACAGCAGGGGAAAGCCACAAAACAACATACAGCCAATGGCACACTCAAGATATGCCAATGCAGTGGTGCAAATGCACAAACAGGCAGACCCACACTGCATATCAAACACAACAGGTGATGGGGGTGTGTGCCAGTGTCCCCAGGCAACCACACAACACATGAGGAGGCCTGACTTCGAATTACACAGATGTGTATACAGTGCCATACAAAAGTAACTCATGGATCGGATTCCCTATGTGGGCAAAGAGGCATTGTTAGATGAGAGGGAGCCCAAATTACACATGTCACACAAGCTAGTAGGAACAGCAACTAACACAGCAAGAGACAGACCCACCACAGCACAACCCCCAGGGACCCCACATTGTGGTGACACTACCCTGCATGATAATCCCACTGTGATGACAAAGGTAGATGTCATTCACACTGTGAACCACAGCCATGTGTCCTGAGCAACAAACTACCATCACACCTACACAAGCACAAATCAAACAGCACGGCCTGCCAGCCATGGCCAATATGGAGGTAGGGGTCTAGCCGTGCAACAACTCACATTTGCACACACTCAACACCACACACCTTGATCTCCACCAATGTGCAGCAGTGAAGCTCACATGGACTGGTGACATTGCACATGCACCCATGACAATCCCAGGGGTGGTGGGGGAACTAAGGTGCAGAAACCCATCACACATGGCCAGTCAACAAGACTCGTGAATGTCTGACACACTGCACACTACGGGGTACATGGGCATGACGTGAAATCCACCACAATCAATGGGATCCTGGCCATAGTCACACACCAATGAAGAAGACAAGGTGACACACAAAGAACACACGTACACAACTTCCAACATTGCAGCTCTGACCCTGAGGAGTGGCAGCAGTCACACACACAACGTGTCACAATCACTGAAAGCTACCATAGACTGTAAATTACATTACATGTGTAACCAACAAGTGCCAAGGGGAATCCTGAATGTGTCCCATCTGCGTTTGCCCACATCTCCAGCCCTGACAACAAAGACAACCTGGGATGACAACCTGATGAACCTTAGTTAGCCATGCACCCACATCCCGGAGTAACCTGGTCCAAGATGCTTGATGAACACAGAACAACTCAGCAAGCATCAGAAACAGGAACATCCGTAGGGACACAGCCTGTGTAGAAAAAAGGGAAGGGTACACGCACAGACATGCTTACACAACACAAAACACGGGCCCAGGCAATGTCACAGGATTACACACTGCCATGAGGGCAATCGAATGCTGTGGAAGGTCCGCTGTGCCAAGCCTTGTCTGTGCACGACTCAAACATGTCGGCAGAACACTCGGTCAGTGAGTCAACAACTACAACACACTGAAGGCTCTGCTCACATCAGCCTGGGTACGGGAGTGTCACGTCAGTCATCTGCATACACCCAAAACACGTGTCAAGCAAGGTGCACTGTATACACTGAGTCCTTCAACATTGGTGTGCTAAACTGCATGTCCAGTGGAGATGGGCACACAGTCAGGGAAATAGGAACATTGAACAGTGGTAAGCCCACCAGATGTGCATCACTGTAAGACAAAGATGTTAATTTACAAATGCAAAACGTACATCCCTGTGTCATATGCTGAACATCACACCCTCAGACTGCAGCAGAGGATGCCATAGATCCAGACTACAACAGGACACACATCCCATGGACCACATGGAGTCCATCACTGCAACACTTCATTTCCCTGATCTGAACACTATTACAACTGCAAATGCATGATGATAACCATGTACATCATCTACATCAAAAGAAAAACCACAAGTAAACAAAAATAGGCTTTATTCAGCAAATGTCAACAAAAAATCAGAAGTCCAAATTAAACTAAGGCCAATGGCCAGTCCAAATACACAGTCCCAACAGGGTGACATGTGACAACTTGTCACCCATTGCTTGCCTGCACTGGTAGGGACAGGGGACATCCCCCTTGGAGGGGCATACAAGGGGCAGGCCAGGCACCGCAGGGACAGGATCAGGGGATGCCAGAGTGAGGCAGTGAAGGGGTGGTGGGTGCAGGAGTGTCACCAGCAACTGCAGTGGAGGTGTCTTACTCAGGGGGGGCCGGCACCACTGCAGTGCCCGAGTCAGACGGGGTGGTTGTGGACTCCACTGCAGTGCATGCCTCCAAGGGAGTGGAAGGGGGCAGATGAGGTGGGCAGGACAGAGGGGGGACCCGGTCTCCACACCAGTGGCACAAACAGGCTGAGCGTCTGGGTTGGGGGTGGAAGAGCAAGTGGCAGGGGGGAGGGCCTAAGCAGTTTGGGGATGCGGTATCGGTGTGTGGGGGAACCTGGGGCAGGGTGTGGCGGTGTAACCTGTGGAGTGGTGGCCTGGGGGATGGAGGAGAGAGACTGGGTGGTGGAGCTCCGTGGTGGTGGTGGTGGGGTCTTGCCCTTACTGGTCCGGGGGGACTTCCGAATGGGGTCCTCAGTCTGTCTGCGCCTGGGGGAGGGTGTCCGGGGGCAAGGGGCACTCCCCTCTGTGTGGGTGGACTTCCTCTTCCCCCGGTATGCCGGATCTGCAGGATCGGAGGGGAAGAGGCCGAGGTCACACAGGAAGACCTGCTGTGTAGGTGGGGTTGCAGGTGAGGCAAGGGAAGGGGTCTTGGAGGGAGAGGATTTGGAGGACTGCGGAGTGACTGTGGATGCCTGTGTGTGTGTCTGTTCCCCATCCCCTGTGTGTGTGGTATCTGTCCCTTGAGGATGCTTGTGTGCACGTCTTGCCTTTCTTTTGGGTGTGTCTGTGCTGCTCGTGTCTGTGTGCTTGGGTGAATGTGCAGGTGTGCATGTGCTTTGGACAGGTAGGGTGCCAGGAAGTGTGGATGGGGCAGAGGTAGGAGGTGGGAGGGACTGCTGGAGGAGGGACACTGCTGCCATCAGGGAGGAGTCCATGGACTTATTGCTCCTCTGTAGGGCAGACATACCCGTCGAGATGCCCTCCATGAACGACACCAGCTGTGTCAACAGAGTGGTGTGTGCATGGAGGACACTCAGCATTGCTGTCTGCCCTACATGGAGCTGCCGAAGTAGGTACACAGACTCCTCACTCAGGGCAGCAGGGGACACAGGGGCAGGGGGTGCGGTGCCTGGCACGAAGGAGACACGCTCCCGAACACGGGAGCCTCCACGGACGTCTGGAATTGGAGCCAATGGGAGGGCGGTGCTGGTGGTGGTGGTGGCGGGGCCAGACAGACTAGCGGGGGTGTGGTGGCTGCTGACACCCGCCTCCACAAGGGAGTCATCTTCCGAGCTGCTGTGGTCCTCAGCTGAGGTGGATGGTGCTGAGGACTCCTCGGTGTGGCTCCCCTCGCCCTCCGTGCCACTGGATCCCTCTGACCACTCGTCGGATGCTGACCCAGTCTGGCTCCGCTGCTCCTCCTGGTCCGTGGAGCTGTCCCCTCCTGTGGCCGTGGATGTATCTGCAAACAATTAGGGAAACAGACAAACATCAGTCACCTGCACTGACAGCACACACCACAGTAAGTACAGCACTTACAGAGCCAGCCCTGGCATCCTTAGTAGAACATTGCCAAAACTCCTCACACAGATTTGGAGAAGCCAATTGTCAGTCTGATGGTCAACCATGGGACTCACACCCCTCCTGCCCTTGCACCCATCTGTCTGGTGCCTGTCTGATGGTAAGACCCCAGTGTGGACACATGCACCACCTACACAGTTGTTGGACATTGCAGGGAACACAGTGAAGTATGTGAACACGCACACATCACATCTCTTGCCACTGAGTCAGTGCAGGTGTCCGGAGAAAGGGGTGGCCAGAGTCTAAATAGAAATGCATGTGATGCATACCAGCACCAGACACCATGATGCACCCATGTCCGGATAGTCCATGCCACAATGGGGTGCATGTTGCACATGTCACTCCCCTGCAGGATCACTCTTAGGAAGTTTAATGCCATGACACAGGCATGCTTGCAAAGTCATACATCACTGTCTCCAGTCACATGGCCATGGCAGCCTGCCAACAACAGTCTGCACTGTGTCACAATCCTAGGACATGGGGAATGCAAGTTATGTAACTGACAAGTGCACATGTCCATCCCCCACACACCACATCATCTGAACTAGTATTTGTCCACGTCATGCCAATTGGACATATGGGGGACATGAAACACAACTCCCAGAACCTGAGCACCTCACAGTGTGCTGTGAATGAATAACAGCTGCCTGAAAGTCACAGTCGCATACACCTGTGTGCACAGTCAAGTGATCAAACATCTATAAGTCACAGAAGTATCGTCTCACATGGTCACATCTCAGATGGCATGCTGAACCCTAACCGACAAACATACCAGTAGTCCTGACAACGAAGCCACAGCACACTGACACAGAGGCAGACACCTGAGGGAACATGTCACTGATCACAACATGTCAGATGATCCACGGGAGTGGGAGTACAGAGTCTATTGTATGCCCTGGAGTAGGCATGACTGTCCAGCTCCACCTGTAAGAGGGATGAGTCCTGGACAGTAGGCAGGTGTCTAAGCATGTGTGACACACTTGATATACATACTCCTGAGGCCCAAACATTGTTCCCACCCACAGCATGGGGGTGTGCCAAATACCCCAGGGACATGTGGTGAATCAGATCAGCAAGTGGACCACATATCAAAGTTACACCCAGATTACATGTCAGGACTTGGGCATTGTGTGAGCAATTGACCCACCCATGAATCCCACAACATAGTCACCGGAACAAATGCTGTCCCCCACCTTGAGCAAAGCAAAATGCAATGACACAGTCCCCAAGTGACACAATTTCCTGACTGTAAGGGCCACACATATGCGTATCAGATGAGGAGTGGGCATGTCACAATAGAGGGACATGGGTCCTGGACCACAAGACTGATGTACTGTGGAAGTTTAACCAGGCCAGAGGAGGGCACATAGCATGTCAGACAAAGTGCACAGTGCTGTCATGGACTCACCCCCTCCTTGCTGCTGTCTGGCCTTCAGCTGCCCATCCAGGTCAGGGAAGACCACCGCCAGGATCCTGAGCATGTGGGGGGTCAGGGTCCGGTGTCCGCCCCTCCTGCGAGGAGGCGACAGCTTCAGCTGGACCCTTGCGATGCTCCGGGTCCAGCCTCAAAGGTCCTGCCACCTCTTCTGGTAGTTGCGGATCCGGCGCTTGTAGTCCCCCACGGATCTTACTGCCCGGGCGATGGTCAGCCAGATTTTCTGCTTCTGGTGGGCATCAACCTGTGAGGATGACAAAGTGAAAATGCCATTACTACACATGCAACATATCCGTGCATCACACAGTTGGATATACATGTCTCAATCACTGGGGCACATGATGTACACAGGCAGTGCAACGATGGCTATGAACAGTTTGCCAGCAGTTACTACATGGTATCATTGCATGGATAGTAAACCTTGTTGGAATGCACTGTTACTGCACTGTACCTGTTCAGTGCATGTAACTACACACTTTGGGGGCTCAGAACTACTCAGTGAGCATGCTAGCCAGTGGTGTGCACACTGTAAGTCCTGCTAGTCAGACATGCTAAATTAGAAAGGCAGTGGACAGCACACTCACCTGCTCCCCTGGTGTCCCATACAGCTTGCTGTACTGTGGAAGGAGGCTGTCCAGCAGGGCCTGGTTCTCCTCAAGGCTGTAGGCTGGGGCTCTCTCCACAGTACGTGCCATTGCAGTAGCCAGAGGATGCAGAGACAGCAGCAGTGTTGGTGGCAGATGTCGTCCTGGAGCATGTAGTGCAGGCAAGTGAGCTCTCAGGGGAACAGCCAGCATTATATGTGTGCTGCAGAGGCAGATACTGTCCCATGTGTCCAAAGTGATAGGTCCAAGTTGTTTGCATCTTCTGAATCTGACCAATCCATGGAATAGCAGCACTAATACACGCCCACAGCATCCTTCAAAAATCCAAGTTCATGACACCCATGATTTTGCAACATTGTTGTGGCTGGCCAACTGAATTCACTGCATCAGACTCGTTGAAGCTTCGAATACGCGTCCGTTGCCATGCCAGGCCCCAGCCAACGCGTGCGCACCGTTCGATCCATTGCTGTACAACGCGTATTTCGGGATACAACGCGTACCCGCTCACAACAGATGCAATGGGCCGGCCGGGCACACCGATCGGTCCATTGCTGTACAACGCGTACCCGCTCACAACAGATGCAATGGGCCGGCCAGGCACACCGATCGGTCCATTGCTGTACAACGCGTATTTCGGGATACAACGCGTATCCGCTCACAACAGATGCAATGGGCCGGCCGGGCACACCGATCGGTCCATTGCTGTACAACGCGTATTACGGGATACAACGCGTACCCGCTCACAACAGATGCAATGGGCCGGCCGGGCACACCGATCGGTCCATTGCTGTACAACGCGTACCCGCTCACAACAGATGCAATGGGACGGCCGGGCACACCGATCGGTCCATTGCTGTACAACGCTGTACCCGCTCACAACAGATGCAATGGGCCGGCCGAGCACACCGATCGGTCCATTGCTGTACAACGCGTATTCGGGATACAACGCGTACCGCTCACAACAGATGCAATGGGCCGGCCGGGCACACCGATCGGTCCATTGCTGTACAACGCGTACCCGCTCACAACAGATGCAATGGGCCGGCCGGGCACACCGATCGGTCCATTGCTGTACAATGCGTATTTCGGGATACAACGTGTACCCACTCACAACAGATGCAATGGGCCGGCCGGGCACACCGATCGGTCCATTGCTGTACAACGCGTATTACGGGTTACAACGCGTACCCACTCACAACAGATGCAATGGGCCGGCCGGGCACACCGATCGGTCCATTGCTGTACAACGCGTATTACAGGATACAACGCGTACCCGCTCACAACAGATGCAATGGGCCGGCCGGGCACACCGATCGGTCCATTGCTGTACAACGCGTACCCGCTCACAACAGATGCAATGGGCCGGCCGGGCACACCGATCGGTCCATTGCTGTACAACGCGTACCTGTACAGGTCAGTCGCATATGTCACCATGCTTGTCACTGGTGAACGTATGCCAGCCACATATACCTGCCAGAGACCCAGGGGCACACCTACAACACCACACCCAGTCCACACTGTTTCCTAAGGCATGTAAGGCTGCATTACCTTTTCTGTGTATGGGGGTTAACATGTGGTTTCTGTGGTGGCACTTGTGGGCAGCCACACCCAGGCTGTGCATGTGTTAATGGGGACAGGGTCCTTTGTGTGTTGTGCACATGACCACTGTGATGTGCAACAGTTCATTTCGGAGCATGTGGCATGGTCACATTTCCAGGTTGTGTATGTGTGTGACATGTCACATACCCCCTGGGTCCCATGGGGGAAGGCATGTACGTCACAGGGTGACCCATTGCCACAATAGTGATGTCCCTCCACAGTCTGTGTGCATGTTGTGTTTCCGATGTCTCCGATTCCATGTGCACGATGGGAGACAGTCTCCACATCAACGTTGTTTGTGCATGGACTTTGATGTTGTGCGTCACTGGCGTCCATGTCTGTCCTGCGTAGGCGACAGGGGCCACTACCTGTGGGAGTCATGTTTGTTTTTCTGACGTGTACATGATACGCCATGTAATGCCAGTGTCCATGTGGCAAGACAGGGTCACTGGGAATCTACCTGTCAATGAGCTGTGATGCCTGTGGCGCATCTGTCCATACATGTCACTGTGGTGTGTGTGTGGAACGTGACAGCAGTAAATGGGTACTGTGACACAGCCTAATGGTTTCCCATAGCACAACCTGGAACCTATTGTCCACACATGTTGTACTGAGTAGTTAGATGATGGCCATGTAGGTGCGAGTTATGTGCGAACAGAACGGCACACACATCAAGTACTTGTGTCTCGTAATGATGTATCATGTGAAATTGAGTATGGTGAATGGCACATATGTGGGGTGACTGACAATCTTTCTTTTCTCAACCTATGCACTGCAGGGCTCCAGCTGTACATAGACCATTCCCTAACCTGGCAACGATGGTGGAACGTGACAGCATCCGACCGTACCGCTTCACCAGGCAGCTGATTGAGGATTTGGCAGTGCGCTTGGCACCACATTTGCAACCTGGCCAGCCGTACCCTACGGCGCTGACCCCCAAGGTGAAGGTAATGGCAGCCCTACACTTCTTTGCCACCGGTACCTTTCAACACACTGTGGCGACTGCCGGTGGGATGTCACAGACTATGTTCAGCCGTGTGCTACGCGATGTTTTGGAGGCAATGTTGAGATGCCTGAACCAGTACATCTATTTCCCTACACGTCAACAACTCACTGATGTCAAGAGTGACTTCTATGCCCTGGGGAGGATGCCACATGTCATTGGCTCCATTGATGGGACACAATGTGGCTTTGGTACCACCACAGGCACATGAGCAGGCATACCGGAACCGGAAACATTACCATTCGATCAATGCTCTGGTGGTATGTCTTGCAGATATGACCATCACACATGTGTGTGCCCGTTTCCCTGGTTCAGCACACAATGCCTACCTGATGAGGAGTAGTCGCATCCCGAGGATGATGGCACAGATGCAGAACCAGCGTGCCTGGCTTGTCGGTGTGTACTGACTTTGTACCATTGTGTGTGTTCTGCTCTGTAGTATACCGCCCACTTTTCCAACTCAGCTAATGTGCACTTGTCTGTCCGTAGGTGACTCCGGATACCCCAACATGCCGTGGTTGCTGACACCCCTCAGGAACCCTGTGACACCAGCCCAGATGCGCTACAATGAGGCACATGGTCGGACCAGAAGAGTGATTGAGCGGACCTTTGGTCTCCTGAAGAGCCGCTTCCGCTGCCTGGACAAGACAGGAGGGGCCCTCCCATATGCCCCAGCAAAGGTGTGCAAGATTGTCATCGTCTGCTGCATGCTACACAACCTGGCAGTGCGGAAGGAGTTGCCTCTCATCCTGGATGACGATGACCAACGTCCGCCACCTGTGGAGGATCCTGGCCTGGACCACGATGCCAGTGATGATGATGATGGTGATGTCCGCACACAGCTCATCACCAACTTCTTCAGCTGAATGTGAGTATCCAGGGAGATGTAATGTGAATGATGTGAGTTTGCATGATATGTGTGGGTGGTGCTCTGGTGCTGTTTGAGTGTGGCCATGTGCTACTTGACTGGATGCGTGCAGCAATGTGTCCTTACAGGTAGTATGTACTCCCCAACAGTTTTGACATGCTAACTTGGTTTTGTATACTTGTCTTGTGACATGTATTGGGCATGAGTATTGCAGTTCTGTCCTGTTCTTCAGTGGTTTTAACTGTGTGTCATGTCTGTCCTTCACAGGGTGCTTACTGAGTACTTTGGATCCCCCAACACCATGATTCAGCTTTCAGGGTGGCAGCAGTAGTTTCCCTACAGGTGATGTGCTACACACCCCTGGACTTCATATCTTCTGCACTTGTTGACTGTGTGGCCACTGCCACGTGGGATTACCTTGCATTTGTAGTGGAAACAACATGTTGCAAATGTGTAATAAACCTGTGCTTCACTTTGGGATGTGCGTTGTCTGTGGTCACACATCTGACTGACATTTGCTTACTGCACCTGTGGGCTAGTTGACACAGACTCTGAATAGGTGTGGTGTCTGTGCATTCCACAGTATTTCCTGGCAACATCACTGTAGGCGATGAGTCCGATGGCCCTGGTGTCTCTGTGTTGTGTAGCCCTAGTGGTGTGTCTCCCTCATATGTGTCACGTCACCATGACTCACATGACGGTGTTGTACTTGCTGTAGCAGTTAGCATACACAGTGTAATTTAGCAGATCATCATCACCATAACAGTATCCACATTTGAATAACAACAGAGGCAAGTATGGTGTACTAGTGATTTTATTTACAGAAATGTGTGTGTATAGTGCACAGGATGGTGGGTGCTGTACATTGGGATTGTGATCCAAAGTTCCCAGATGAGTTGGAAGTCTTGGCAGCAGAAATGTCCTGAGTGTAGTCCACAGTCATATGATACATTAGTCCAACTTGAACTCCCCATGTCATGTGGGAGAGTTGTGTTGCATTCGACAGGGTGAAAAGTTTGCACACAAAGGAGATTTTCCGGAACAGGTGTTGGCTTCCTGGGGGATGTACGTGGCCATCAACCTCTCAGTTTTCCTTCCTCGGACGACCCCTCTTCTTTGGGGGGGACCCTCATGTGCAGGCTGCGGCGGTGCAGGGGAGTCTCCGCCAGAGTCCTCCTCCCTCCCTGTGGCGGTGTCAGTTGTTGCAGCACCAGATGTTGTGGGCACACAGGGAGGTGTGGCCATGTTGGTGCTAATCTGGCGGAGGCATGTCAATATGTCCCTATGCACCGCTGTGAGTTCTTGCAATGTGTCCCACTTGGACTCCATGCGAGACATGTGTGTCTCCACACGGGACTTGTGGGAGTCCAAGCGGGCATGATGGGCAGCCTGCTGCTGTTGTATGTCCTTGAGGATCCCCACTACCTGTCTGACCTCTCCGGTGCTATCCTGGTACGCATCAGCGATGCGTGCCAGTTGTGGGTCATCATGCAGTCCAGACCCCTCTGCAAGCAGCGACCTATGTCTACCACCCCTCCCACCACCCCATGGCGACACGTGCAGGACCTGCGGTGGCACGCACAGGTGACCCAAGGCCCCCTTGGGGGGTTGTTAGTGGTGTTGTTGTCCGTTGCTCCACGGTGGGCCTGGGGCCCTGTGGTGTTATCATCGGTGGTCCTTGGTCTGTCCGTGTCGGCGGGGGTGGTCTGTGTGTTGGCAGTTGTTGGAGGGGTGGGTGCAGGGGGTGCAGATGTTGGTCCTGCCGGTGCTGCATGATGACTCACACCGGAGGTGCCAGGTAGGTCTTCGCCATCCGAGGAGGGCAGAGGCTGTTCCACACCAGTGAGCTCAGTGTCCCCCGGAGCCTGGGACAGGGACTCCTCCTCGCCTGCTGCTGTGTCCCCATCATCATCACCTGTATTTGGATGAGACACACATTGTATGTTATGTTTCTACAGGCATCAATGGTTCACACACCTGACAGTTGTGACTGTACCTCTGGATGCGGGCATGTACATTGCATTGTCCTAAGTTGTCACAGTAAGAGGTTGATATTGGTGTAGCACATTGTCCTGCATACCTGTGGCATTTCAATGTGAATGTTGAGGTGTGTGCATGGCCAGCATTGGTTGTATTTGGTGGACATCCGGCCATCCTTCTCCACCTAGCCCAGTTATCCCACCATGAAGCATGCCACCCTTGCAGTGGGTTCAGGTTGACTCTCAGGATGTCATTCAGTGGTGTTCTGCTGTATGTTGGTGCACAGTTCCCAGCAGGGCCTTGTGCTCCCCACAGCAGTACCCAGTGTCAGCCATCTTGTCAGTCCTTATCCACTCCCTGTGATGTGAGCATGGTTCAGAGTGGTGTTGATGGGCCAATTGTGAGGGTGAGCAATATCTGTGACTACAACTCCCATCATGCTATTGCCTACACCCCCTTCCCAGCATGCCCGTACTTCCTTCCTTTTGACTCTGCTTCCCTGTGGGGTAGTGTGCCTGTGCTGACAGGAAGGCTGACAGTGTTGTCCTTGCGTTTGTTTGGCTACAAGTCCCAAGAGTGTCCCTGTGCTTCACACAGCATTACCCAGGGTGGTGGTTCTTTGTGGGATCTTCATTTGGTGTGTGAGGCATTGCATTCTCCCAGGTGGGTTATGTGGAGTTTGTGTTGAGGGGGTGTGTGAGGAGAGCTGCTTGTAACTATGGTCAGTGCTGTCAGTCCTCCTTCCCACCCAGCCAGATATCCCACCATGCAACGTGCTTGCATTGCAGGGAGTGCAAGTTGGCTTTCAGGATGTCAGGCAGTGGTGTTCTGCTGTTTGTTGGTGCACAGTTCCCAGCAGGGCCTTGTGCTCCCCACAGCAGTACCCAGTGTCAGCCATCTTGTCAGTCCTTATCCACTCCCTGTGATGTGAGCATGGTTCAGAGTGGTGTTGATGGGCCAATTGTGTGGGTGAGCAATATCTGTGACTACAACTCCCATCATGCTATTGCCTACACCCCCCTTCCCAGCATGCCCATACTTCCTTCCTTTTGAGTGGACTTCACTGTGAGTGAGTGTGAGAGCAATGGCAAGATGGCTGACAGTGTGGTCCTGTTGTTTGTCGGTGCACAGTTCCCAGCAGGGCCTTGTGCTCCCCACAGCAGTACCCAGTGTCAGCCATATTGTCAGTCCTTTTCCACTCCCTGTGTTGTGAGCATGGTTCAGAGTGGTGTTGATGGTCCAAATGTGAGGCTGCCCATTATCTGTTACTACGAGTCCCATCACGCTCTTGGCTACACTGACTTCACCAGCATACACAGGATTACTTCCTTTCTGTGAGCTTCCCTGTGAGGTGGTGTTCTAGTGGTGGCTAAATATCTGACAGTGTTTGTTAGTTAGATTTGTGCCACTGCCTAGCTCTATTTGGTATTGGGTTTGTACATGTCATGACACAGTTACATATCACTATGACATGGCATGTATTGTGTTTATCTGACTGACATACACTTCTTGGGATGATTATCTTTTGGTTGCTGTTGATTTGCTAGGGGTGCATGGTTTGACTATCCCCTTGACAGTGATGTGTGTGTATTGGCACACAATATTGTGTATATTAGTTGTGTACTCACCAGGCTCTGGGATGTTTGTTAGTCCATATACGCTCACTGGTGGTAGGATGGCCCGCACCTTCTCCTCCCAGGGCCTGAGGTATACTGGTTTGGCAGGAGGGCCACTGCCGGTGTGCTGGCTCAGGAGGTAATCCTTCTTCAGTAGGTCCCTGACCCTCCTGCGCACATCATACCACCTGTTCTGGATGTCTTCCTTTGTGCGCAAACATGGTGATTGTGCGTTCACCCTGTCGACGATCCTCGCCCACATCTTGGTTTTCTGTGCCATGGGGGTCTGTTGGACCAATGTGCCAAACAACTGTGGCTCTACCCTCAGGATCTCGTCTACCATGACTTCCAATTCACTATCTAGGAACTTTGGATTCTTCTTTAGGGGCATGGTGATGGGTGGTGGTGGTGATTGATGTGTGTGTGTGTGCAGGTGAGGGTGTGTGTGTGTAGGTTTTGCTGTGTGTGTGTGAGGGTGCTATTTGTTGAGGTGCTAATGGTGTGTGGCTTTTGTGTTGGATGAGCTGTGTGTGTGTCTGCTGTCTGCTGGTGTTCTGTGCTGGCAGGTCAGTGGAATTTGCAAAGGATCATGGTAGGGATTTGTGGCCTTTATGTAGGTGGAGTTGGGGGTGTGTTCTTGTTCCATTTTTCCCCCCTGTATTTATTGGCTTTGTCATTGCTTGTTTGGCCCTCTTTTTTTGTATTTTTTCATTTGTGATTATTGTGCATGTAGGAGTCGTTCTTCTGACCGAGTAGGACGTTGCAGTTATCTCGTGCGCGCCTCTCCGAGTCGTTCCCGCTGTGTTTCAGCTCAGTTTCATATGCGGCGTACGCGTCGGTCGCGGAGTATTGTGTTTGTTCGGCTGGGTTTTGTATGCGTGTCGGTCGTACGGTTTGGGCTCCGTGCGAATCGGTCTGCTTTTGCACCCATTGCATCGTACTGCGCGGGTCGGAGTTCGCGGGTACGTTTCGTTCGGGTTTATTCCTGGTACGTGTCGGTCGGTTTGATTCGCGTGGTTTCCCGGCCGGATAGCTTGTTTCCGTCCGGGTCGGTCGTTCGCCTTGAGTTCCGTACGAGTCGGTCGTGATTCACATGCATTTCATCGTACTTCCCAGGTCGGGCAACGCCGGTACGTGTCGGTCGGACTATGATCCCGTACCGAGTCGGTCTGTATTTTTTCCGGCCCGAATCGGATTCGGCCCCTTTGTCTCCAAGATCCTTCAATAGCGACAAACACATTGAGACAGTACATCGACTTCTTTAAGATTTTGTAGCCTACGTATCTTTCCAAGATGTTGATCCACTGATAAACATAAAGAAGTGTACTGACTGCCTTTAATGATGGGCCAACTGGTACCTCCATGCCTCGGACTCTACCAGAGATATCGCTTTGTATATGCAGGGGAGCACTGTGCCACATTGCACGCCAACAGTGCACCATCCTTTGCTGCAATTTGTCTGTATTTTGATACGAATTTATATTCTAATTCTATAGGTTACTAATATTTACAAGAGCCTGCAATTTGACTGCCACTTTGCTTACAAAACAGAAAGATGAGCATTCTTCATCATTTCTTGAATGATATGCAGAAGGTGATTATGATGTTTAAGTTAGTGCTATCACTTTGCAAAGCTCATGAAATTCTGACTTGGCATCAACAGGGATCAGAAACACTCTTTCCTACATATTAGCACCAGCGAGACATTATCTTTAACAATAACACAGTCAAACTAGAAACCTAAGCTTTGCATCACTCATTTCAAATTTTGTTAGCAACACAACAGAAATACATTTCCCACAGTAGGTGTGCGGTAGAGAGGTAAAATTGGAATGACATATCTTGCTGGATAATGGTACTTTCACTGCTTTATTACGGCCCTATTACTAGTCTGGCGGTCCGAGGATCTCCAGACTTGTGGTGGCGCGGCGGTGGCGGATCCAGCCACCGCCGGACCAGCGGTCTGACAGCCCGATTACGACCTGGGCAGTCGGACCACCCTGGGACTGCTGGCTCAGCCAGGGAACCGCCATTTCCTGGCATTGGAGTGGCGGTCAAAGGCCGCAATATGCTTGGCTGGACTGCTACGGTCCCGACAAGCATATTACGAGTTTCCGCTCTGCCAGGATTTTCATGGCGGTTCCACCGCCATGAAAACCCTGGCGGAGAGGAAACAAAGGGGGCCCTACAGGGCTCCTTGTGCCTCCACTGCATGTGGATGCACACAGGGGCGCAAAACATGTGCCCCCCTGTGTGCATGCACATAGGTTCCAGCACGGCATGGACTTCAGTTTCCTCTCCGCCAGGGTTTTCATGGCGGCGGAAGTGCCATGAAAATCCTGGCAGGGAGGAAACTCGTCATATGCTTGGCGGGACCGTGGCGGTCTCGCCAAGCATATTGCAGCCTCTGACCGCCACTCTAACACCAGGGAACGGTGGTTCCTATGCAGAGCCTACAGTCCCAGGGCAGTCCGACTGCCCAGGTCGTAATCGGGCAGTCGGACTGCCGGTGGCTGGATCTGCCAGCCCTGTGCCACCACGAGTCTGGCGGTCCTCAGACCGTCAGATTTGTAATAAGGCCCTAAGAGTATATGGAAAGTTCGGATTGTTCAACAGTAGTGGTATCTGAATGTTTACAAATCTGTTAAAAGCAGGACATGCGGTTTTCCAAGAGATTTTTTATGAAATTCTGGGTCCCATAGCAAATCACCCAACCCCAGGTACTCAACCAGAGAAGTGGTGACATTCAGCATTGGTAAATTGTGTCAAAAGTGGTTTCAAGGTTACTTGATTCCTTCTATTCAGATATACATTGAAACTTTAAATAAAAAATGTGTATGTTGACATTTTTCTTACAGGTCCTACATATCCATTTAAGCTGAAATCCAGACTGTGTAATGTTCCTCATACACAAACCTGCCTACTCAGTATAAGAGATAGTAAAGCAAATAAACGGCTATAGCGCCTAACAATGTTTGTTGTGTGCTTGTATTCAAAATGATAATATGCGACGAATACAATGCTTTTATATAAAAGAATTGCTTACACAAATTTCCATAACCCTAATTTAATGTTTGTTATTAATGTGAGGTTCACTAATACCTTCAAAGCTGAGTTCTTGCGTTCTTGATAGAAATCCTTAAGATGTCTAGCTGACATTCATCCTTGCTGTGCAACAGGGCATTAAGCGATAGAGCGCAGCAGCAGGTTACCAGTTGTGCGTCGATGGATCTAAATGAGAGATCCTTAGTGCTCTCATTTAAGTGCTCCTCATCATAAAACATGTCCACATCTGATGTCAATTAGTGTGGAGCACCCCCTTCAGTGAATTCTGACTGAACTGCCATTCATCCACAGGTAAATAATGTGGCAAAGAATGTGGCCTTCCGGGTCTGTCCTACTGTTGTCCCGTTAATGACTCACCATTGTATGGCACTCACCCTCTCTGTAGCCCTGTTACAGATCAACTACTGCAGTGGTGTCTATGGGGCATCCCAGTCAAAACCAAAAGGAACCATCAAAAAGGACAAACGTATTCTGCACACTGTACTCTTGTGCTAAAATGTTACATCCAAGCAGCCTTTGCATGTCTCTACTAGTTATAGGTCAGACACAGGTAGAAGATATTAACCCTAAACCCTGTACGAAAGACATTGCATGTCTGCCAAAACTCCTGCTTGTATCTGGTGTGTAAGTACCACTAGTTGATACCAAAGGTCAACCACACACAATTGTCTCACATTCTTCCTGGCATTATACCAACTCTTTGGTTGGAAATCTGTGCATTCATAAGGTTTTGTCACAGAGAAATGTCTAATACTGCTTCTTCACCTTGAGATGGGTACAAATGTGTACCATCCCTGCGAAGTGTCACACATCTGGGGTTAGACTAACACATTTTAAGGGAATTTTTTGCATTAGCACAAGTGTGCAATGTTATCACAAGTCATTATATTAACTCACATCATCTCTCTCTTACTGTGGGGTGGCACATTTCCAGCAGCGGGAAGGCGCATCACTTTGACTGACAGTGAAAGATAGGGTAGAGGATTAGTGCAGCCAATTAGATTACAGCTTTAGTGCACACCCTTCATTGGGCTGTGCTGTTGTTACCCAAAAGGCTAAAGGCCTGCTGACTGGATAGTCTTTAGAGACACAAAGTGCAGTGGAGTACAGCCCGCCCACTGCTGGGTCTCTGGCCCTTGTGTGACATGTTAGAAGTGTTGCTACATGAAGGGACCTTGAACGATATTCTGACCCAAATAAGGAGAGGTTTCTGAGATAGTGTGTCTCTGTGGGTATAACTAAATCACTTTAAGCCTTGTGAAAGTGATCCAGGGGCACCATACCTGGCCCAGTGGATAGAGACCTGCTTAACTTTAGGTCACTGCAGCGCATCCAACACGGACAGCCCAATTCCCCCAGATGCCTCAACACCCTCACTTTTACCCCACATGAAAGCTTGCAACCTGAAACAAACATGAATGGCCTCTAGGCTCTGAGTTTGCCCATACTGGTACTGCCCACCTTTTTCTCCATTGCTTGGTGACATCTGACGTCCCAAGCTGCTAGACTCAATATTACTGAAATACAACACAGCCGGTAACCAGCCCAGGGTGCACGTAGATAGTGTACTTCTGGCGGATCACTGACAAAATATCGAAGGCCAAAAAATCGACCTACAAAAATATCGGACCAAGAATATCGATGTCAACAATATCGATATCCTATCTACAACATGGTAAGTACAAAAATATCGGAAAAAAATATTGATGTCAAAAATATCGTTATTAAAAATATCGGGGTTTTTTGTTAAAAAAATATGTAAAATAAACTAAATAATACTTATAAATAAAATAAACATAGTTAAAAATATTTTATAATGTTTAAAATTAATAAGTAATATATATAATTTAATAAAACATTAATTAAACATACACATATAATATATATACTTACTTAATAATCAGTTTTAATTATTTTAATAAATTATAAATTATTAAAAAATATTATAAATTACAAATACATCTATACACATAAAACAATAACATAAATAAAAATTAAATAATTATGTATAACAAATTTAAAAAAATGTACTTTTAATATTTTTAAAATTAATTATATACTACATTAACTAAAATAATACAAAAAATATTAAATAGCGGAGGGAATAAAACTACTATTGCAACTCCCAAAAAAACAACAGTAAGAAAAATGTTGGATAGCGTAGAGCTTAAAATTACTATTCCCACTCCAGAGAGTGCAACAGTAGAGAAAGTATTGGATAGCGTAGGGGTAAAAATTACTATTCCCACTCCAGGGAGTGCAACAGTAGGGAAAGCGTTGGATAGCGGGAGGGTAAAACGAATATTCCCACTCCAGTGAGTGCAACAGTAGGGAAAGCGTTGGATAGCGTAAGGGTAAAAATGACTATTCCCACTCCAGTGAGTGCAACAGTAGGGAAAGTGTTGGATAGCGTAGGGGTAAAAATTACTATTCCAACTCCAGAGAGTGCAACAGTAGGGAAAGTGTTGGATAGCGTAGGGGTAAAAATGACTATTCCCACTCCAGGGAGTGCAACAGTAGGGAAAGCGTTGGATAGCGTGAGGGTAAAAATTACTATTCCCACTCCAGTGAGTGCAACAGTAGGGAAAGTGTTGGATAGCATAGGGGTAAAAATTACTATTCCCACTCCAGGGAGTGCAACAGTAGGGAAAGCGTTGGATAGCGGGAGGGTAAAAATGAATATTCACACTCCAGTAAGTGCAACAATAGGGAAAGCGTTGGATAGCGTAAGGGTAAAAATTACTATTCCCACTCCAGTGAGTGCAACAGTAGGGAAAGTGTTGGATAGCGTAGGGGTAAAAATTACTATTCCAACTCCAGAGAGTGCAACAGTAGGGAAAGTGTTGGATAGCGAAGAAGTTAAAAATAACATGCTTATAAATAAAATAATTTTTTTAAATAATTAATGAATTATTAAATAACTCTAAACTATTTACAAATACCAATAAATAATTATTAAAAACACAATTACCAATGGAAAATGTATTAACAATAAATTAATAATAAATACCAATAAATAATAATTAATAAATATTAATTACCAAATAATAAATATTGAACAATAAAATATGTTTAATAACAAAAAACATTAATTATTAAAACGTAATTACCAATTAACTAATATTGAACAATTAAATGCTTTTTTATACCAATAATAATAATTATTAAACATTAATTATCAATTAATAATTACTTATTAATATATTAATTAAATTTATCAATAAATTATATTTAATAATATTTAATTACCAATAAATGATAAAACAACAATACATTAATTTTTAGAACCAAAAAATTCTAATTAAAAAAATTACCAATTAATAATTAATGTCCAATAAATTAATTATCAATACCCAACAATAAATTTAATAATTACTTAATTAGATTTCAATTACTTCCAACACTATTCCCTATAAACGCACAACACACTCCAATAATAAAATAATACACTTAACATAATGATCAATTAATCAATTAATAAAAATTAATAACCAATTAATAAAAATTAATTACCAATTATTAATTAATTAACAATAATATAATTATCAATACCAATTAATTAAAATAAATTATAACTTAATTACAATTAAATTACTTCCCACCCTATTCCCCTATAAACCCACAACCCGCTACAGAACTTAAACGCAAAAAATAATTAAAATTAATTTATAATTCCTAAAAATTAATAATTAATTTAGTATAATTAAATTACTTCCCACCCTATTCCCCTATAAACCCACAACCCGCTACGGTACTAATAAAAAAAAATAACTTAAAAAAAACATTAACATATAAAAATTGTATACATATATTTTTAGACAAGTAGAACACTTAACAAAAACACATATAACACATACATATTAAACACATAACAAAATACATAACAATAATACAAATATCGATATTAGTAACATCGATATATTTGATTTCGATATTACTAACTTCGATATTACTTACATCGATATAAAAAAAATCGATATTACTTACCTTAGGGTCGATATTCTGTCCATCGATATTCTTAACATCGATATTCTGTCCCTTCGATATTGTCACCTCGATATTAGTGTATATCGATATTTAATTTTCGATATTTTGACTGCTCACCACTTCTGGCTGCTAGTGCTGACAGGAGAAACGATCCTTTTTTCATGTTGCACAACACTACGCTGAAGGGCTCATGCGCACATGTAGCCTCTGGCTCATGAAAATGCAGCCAAAATAGGAGGGGCGGGGTGGGGGGCAGAAATAAAAAGAGAGGACAAGAAAGCAGGAGAGGCACAAAGGAGAGGGATAAATGAAAAGAAATTACAGAGAAATAATGAAGAGGGAGAAAAAGTTAGAAAGGAGAGCAGGGAGAGAAAGCAATATAGAGAATAGCATGGGGAGAGAAAGGTAGTGATAGGGGAGGGCAGATGAGCAGAGATAGGAGGGTGAGAGGAACGCAGAGAGGAGGATAGGGAATACAAAAGAGACAGACATATACAAAGAAAGAAGATATAAGTGGGACAATGGAGAAACAGATAAATAAATCAAGAGATGAAATCTAGGAGCCTGGTGCAACTATGACAGGAGCTATTGGCTTGACTTTGACTGCCCATAGGACTGTCTGCTGCAAGGGCAGATGGAGCTAAAAAGAGAGAGTGGAGAGGCTGGAGTTAGCCACCCTGTAGAGGCATGATAGATCTCTTATATGGAGGTCCCCCCCGTCTCCCTACAGATCTCGAGAGTCTCTTTCTTGTGCAGGGGCACACCCATGTCACACACGAAATGGCTCAGTAAGCCCACAGCAGGACCCCCTTGTGGGCTGCAACATGGCTGAAGTAAGTAGCCTGCCTTGCGGGATTCCATGGGTGAGACCTGATTGAAATCTCCAAATTGGGAGACTTATAGGACCACAATCATATTGAGGCATTTAACCACCTAGTGACAGAATATGACCTACATAGATCCCAGTTCTTCAAATGCCTCCAGGTCCGCTACGCTTTGGATACCTATAAGAGAGAGTTAGAGGCGCCATACCAGAGTTTAACCTGCTAGAGGCCAAGCTAGTGCTGGGCCCATTGGGGCAACAGGGCATATCCCGGCTTTACAAGTCCCTTCTCTTCAATACTCCAGAAGTTGAGATTCAAGTGGAAGGGGATGTGGGAGATATTGATGATGACTGCTGGAAGCCAAGATGGCCTCACGCATTCTTGCCTTTCCATTCAACATTACAGTGATACAATTCAGCTACTTCCATTGCATCTACTATAGTCCTAATAGGCTGTGGAAATAGGGGGAGCGCCCACCAATACTGGGTGCTCTGATGCATTCTTTAATCACACCATTTGGTTATATCCACTAATTTCTTCCTAATGGCAGCAGGATCACAACACAACACACATAATACATACACCCACAGCCTTGAACCTTAAGATGATGATGTTGGGGTTCAAGGAGGGTTGAGAGGCCACGCAACACCAGAGACTACTTGCTGGCATTGGTTACCAGGTGACCAAAAGGGAAATTGTACATTTGGGAGATCATCCGAACCACCCCATCACTGTCAGAGTGGGCCCGAGGCATGAGCCACTGCTGTAAAGCCGAGAATGAAATTTACAAGTGGAGAGGCTGCCCCCGTAAACATCAGAAAATTTAAGGCCCATGGTTCTCCAGATCACTGGACTCCGTCATTTGAAAAGATTAGATGTATTCCTGTAAACTTGTTAAAGGTATGACGTTCCGGCCGATCTGTGCCTATGCAATGCTGCTTTCTTGTTGTACACGAGGCCCTTTTGGTTCTGCTCTACCTGTTTCATGGAATGTAAAATTAAATAACCAGATACATCACAAAAAGAGAGGATGGGAAGGGAGACATACAGATAAATAGAAGAGAGGGGCAAAGAGCCAGACAAGGAAGGAGAGATAGAGAGGAAGATGAGAAAAGAGAGGATTGAGGCAGATATAAAGAGGGAGGATGCAGGGAGAGACAGATAGGAGATTAAATCCAAGAGACTAGTAAAGTTGTGATGTGGCACTCTGATTATGACTGATGCTCTAGCCCCAGGGACAGGAGTCGTGGGAACAGTACCCATCACAGCGTGTCTACTGCTGATTGTACATCAGTATCTGTTACCCGTGCTCAGAAATTCCAATTCAGCTTGTGCCAAACGGTAGCAGGTCAATCGGCAATCACAAGGCCTTACACTAAGTCACTGTAATCTTCATGGCCTACCCTCTTGCATTTTCTCACACTTAACCTACCTAACCCACACCATCAACTAAAATTTAATTCCATGCAGATATTAGTGCCAGAAAAGAAAGCGTCTTTTAACTTTAATAGCAATAAAAACAGATGCTTAAATATTGAAAATGATACAAAGATGATATCACTACTCAGCACATCACTGTGAGTTGTTACTGAAAGACTATTGGGAGCTATTGTTGTCCACCCTGACTCTCCAACTGTTGCTCCTTGACCATAAACTTTACCAACCAGCAGCCAAAATTAAAAGTGAAACTATAACTCTCAGACTGCAGTATAATGTTGGCTAAAAATACAGGACTGACTGAAGAGAGCATGCGATGATAATGGGGCAGGTGCTACTTCTGGAAGTTCCTTAAAGTTCTACCTTATATCACAAGCAGCAGTGCTGCACTACAATATGTGAATGTTTCCAGGTTGATCATGTTAGAAAATGTAATTAGGTTAGTGACATTGCATGAGTGCTCCAGGAGCACTGTAGTTAGTGATAAGCCAATTCAAGAAATGGACTAATTTATATAATGCATCTAATTACATGGACATACCTGCTTGGACCTTCTCAAGTTAGTGTCATTCACAAGGTAATGAAACGTCACACATAAGCACACTGAAAACATGCAAATGTCACACATAAACAATCTGAAAACTTGACAGCTATGACGTACAGATACAGACAGGGCTTTTGGACAGCCACTGCCTGCTGTGGTGCAGCTAGCTTTAGGCATGACATGGTTGTCCATAGCTGAGTAGTTTTCAACTTCCATGTATGATGTGCTACTCCAGTTCAGGATTTTTTTCCTTTGAATGCAAGTAAGTGTAGTCCTGTTTTATAGTGGAACAAACAAGACTACAAGTTTCAGAATTCAAAGAAAACATGTGGACTGGAGCAGCACATCACACATGAACCCGGGAAACTTAGCAGGGCTAGTTGTCCATCAGAGTTGGTATCCACTGATATTTCTTGGATGTGAAGTAGTTTTAAAAATTGGCCACACACATATATTCTGCCAATAATGCTTGATTTTTATTTTTGATTGGGAGGACCTCCGACTCCCTGTGTCTCCTCTATGCTTCAATTTCATTCCTCCCCCTACTTACTTGTTTTTTCCCAGCACTCACTTCCGTTCCCCACACTCTGGGGGTCAGATGTATTAAATAGTTTTACCCATTCTATGTCTATGTGAAAATATTTTAGTACATATAGCTATTTTCATGTATTTTTTCGAGGGCCTGGAAGCCGCAAAGTACTATGACCACTGACTTCACTTTAATGTACTCTGTGTGCTATTTTTTTAATTTTACTTTACCGATTCCACATGGCAAATATTACAAGAGGTCCACCATATACACGTGTGCCATGCACTATGCACGCTGGCAGTGATTATGGCTTTTTCTCTTATTTTACCGTCCCAGCAAGGCATATCTATGTTAAGCCACAATGGATAGCTAATACCTCACATTTTAAAGGTGTTCTTTTCTGGGACCCTGTGGTGTTTAGTGAAGAAGTATTAAATAATATCAAGAAAATAATAAAATTTCAAATAAATGTGCAGATTTAACATGTAGGCTTTAATAAAAAATAAAATGCATTTAAATGCAAAAACTGTTTTAGAAAACCATATTTACTCGAACTGAGCCTCAAATGGCTGAAGCAACAGTGCCTGACAAGCTGACATGACTTGAAAATACTTAAATGTGCATAAAATGTTTATTTACTGACCTTCTCATTGGCATGTTTTTTATAATGAATAATAGTTGCATACATGTTTTCATCTAACTCTGCAAAATGTTTCTACTAACATAAAAATCACTGATAACTAATGATGAGGGATTTGTCATTTGGTGAGGTAATGAAGAAGTTCACATAGGAAGATGCAGCATTTCTAAAGGAAATGAATGATGTGAAAGTTTAAGTGAGTTAACATTATATTTGATAAGAAATATTTCCCTTGACATTGATGACTTTGGACTATTGCATTCCTGTGAGAAGACGGGAAGTGAAAGCGGTCCCATGAGTGCATCGGAAGCTGGTTGGTCGACAGAAGAGAGAAGAAGCAACATGAAGATTGCAACAATATTTTGTTTGTCTATAACAGTGTATGTTCCTAGAGTAGGACAGATTCTCTACAACATTATCCCTGACACTGCCACTCTTTACCCCAATCCACGCTGCTTTGAGACTCTATTGAGTTTCTTGAACCTTTGTTTATGGGAGGTTCTGCTTTGATTGATTATTGATTTATTGATCTGATTATTAATGCTGAAGCTTTAAGCTTGTACTCTCACTCTCTCAAACTAGAACTCTTTATGGGTTCTGACTGACACCTTACTTTCCCCTCACTTTTCGAATAGGAATTTTCTTTCCTTTATGGAACATGCTTAACACACATTAATGCAATTTATTGATTGCTTATTGATTTCTAATGACTAGGATGGCCTTAGATCTCATATTTTAAGCTTACAATTTTTACGGCGTCTTGACTCGCAGCTTACTTGCACCGCTGTTATTAGCTATGTTTGACAAGCAGTTAGGATAAAAAGAGAAAAACATTGCTAGACCTTTTAGATTTTATGATTTTTAGCCTCATATCTTTGGGCATTGTGCCCTTGTTTTTGCTGTATACATTTTAAAACAGTATATTTATGGGTCTTTCGGCTGTTTTTATATAAACTGACAAATGTTATGTGTTATATATTTAGATTTGTGCAAGCTTGTTATTCTTTTTGTGCAAATGCTTTTTTCATTCAAAACAGTTGTATTGTCTGTTCGATTGATTATATCCTTTTTGTTGATGTTTTCATCTTTTTATGGCTTTCAGCTGAATAAAATTTATTGACTGACTAAGATTGATGAATTTAACTTGTGACCTAATAAAGATGACTTACTCATTTTTTTTTAATAATAAAACCCTTTAAGTCATACCAAACTCTGATTATTCTCTAATACAGAGATTGTAATAATTAAATGTGATGTACAGCACCTGATTATTCTCACTCAACATCAAAGGCCCATGACCCTGAAACAGCTGGGATTATCCCGGGTGATCGTAAACCGAGATTTTAATCAAAACTAATTCCTGCTCCAGCTTTAGGAAATGAAAACACTCCTAAGGTTTGTGGGCACAAGTACTCTTGAAATTCAACACACTGCTGCATTCCACTCATAATATCTCCAACTACACAATAATATATTTTGAAGGGTATTACCCCGACCCCTCCATCTCCCCCAACCCCTTTGGGCACTGCCAAGGCACAAGTCCTAAAAAAAAAAAAATGTGTGGGAACTAACTAACCAAGTTAGGCAGTATGCAAGTGACATCATGGCGCATGACATCGCACGTGGTATCACAGGGAGAGACATCACAAGAAGTGACATCAGATATTAAGACCTCACCGACATGTTTAGAGGTCTATCATGAGTACATTTAAGCACATTACAAGATTTAACAAATTAGATTTTGCGTCTGGGTTGTGCCAAAAAAGTGACACAACCCCTACGCAAAATCCGGGCCTCACTAATAAATTTGTTTTAAATAATTCTGCCACAAAGAAATTAGCAACAAGGGGAAACATGGTAGTAGATCCTAAATTGGTTGCAAACTCTGCATTTTAAAATATCTTATGGGGTTAAGGCACCTGTTGCAGAGATCTTTGTGTGCCCAGTAAATCGCAGGGAATAATGTGTATGTTACGTAAAGCGCTCTGACACCCTGCACTGGGTTGAGTAGCACAATAAAAGAAATAAAAGTGGTATTGAAATTGTTATTTGTGTAAATACTGGGACAGACCAACACATCGGACATTCTTATAGTGCATGCATATGTCTGTTATACAGGGACTGAACAAAGTCAAGAGCATATCTCCCTCAAGTACCTGTGGGTTGATAACAAGCTGAACGCCTTCCTTTCCCCTTTGTTGCATGAGCACCTAAATGTGAGGCTACAGACCTTGCGGAGCCAGGAAGATATTCAAACAAAAGGAGGCCTGATGGCCCCTTAACTTCGGCCTTAGTCTTTGGCCTAGCATAAGGAGAAAATAAAAAGTCCCCTCCCTGCTTGCAAGTTGCTGCTGGGAATGGAAAGCAAGCAGACAACGTGCAGGCGCTGCTGAACGTGTACCGGTGTCTAACAATGATACGGGGACCAGTTCTGCATATTTTTGAGGCCCAGCTTCTTGGCAGGGTGAACGGCGTGGGTAGACACCGTCCGTCTACCCCCGACTTTTGCCCTGGACACCACCCATCCCCCAAAAGATGCTATGGAGAGAAGAAAAAAACTTGTCTGTGTAAGGACGATTTACGGAGAAGACTGAGCTACTGAAACCAGAGGGTGCCATTTCCAGGACGGGAGAGTAAAGATGAGAGCCGAGCGGTAAGTCGTAAATTGCAGTCCCCGTGTGAGAAATACAGCCATGCAGTAGAGAAAATTAACAGTAAGGTGGACCGCAATTTGTACAGAATTGTGCTTGAGCTGTGTAAATTCGACCACAATTAAAAGTACAGTTAATAAGGAGTTATGACTTTCTAATAGTATTGCCTCCAGTACCGAGTTCCCGTAGACCTTGTCGGGGCTTCCTACAAACCATAAGTAGACTTGCGCAGGTAGTACTATATTTGAAATGCGCATGCGCTCTACGAACATAACGAGAGAAAGCCAAACATGCCTAATCATGGCCGCCAGCGAGGCGATTGTGTTCACCCAATATGGCTGTCCATTAGGACATGTATTTCCGTGTGTATGCTAGTGTTTCTTCCCCAGTACTCCCGGGCCACTCATCGCCATCTTCAGAAGATTATTGTAAACATGCGGAGGTGAGAGAGGCTAGGAATAGGATAACGGGGTGGTGGAGTTCAGGAAGAAATTTCATGACACCCTGTTTTTTTTGCTTGAGTTCATTTTTGCCTCAACGTCTGTATTCGTATTTCACGCAGCACAGTATCTCGACAGCGATTTGGTCCGAGTTGTTAATGATCTCACCAACCCGCCCCAAGTATATTCAAAAGGGCGTATTTTAGAGCAGACTGGGGTTGTACGACAGAAATGGAAGGCTAAGTATGGTTTTGAACAATTCTTAAGTGCCATACCGCTTGATGATTTGTAGAACGGACATTGTTTTGCATGTTGCGGGTTGCAAGAAATGACCAACGAATGGGTATGAATCCCAGGGTTTCTACCTTTCTTTGAGGAAAAATAGAAAACGTTATATAAAATCATCCATATTCATTATTAACATGACTTTGATGTCTGTTTACTTCAGCTATCGGTTATGGATCATTAAGGCAGCTCTACAACATATTTTAAAATGTTATCTGCTTATATATTTACTGTTTATGTACCGACAAGAGGAAATAATACCAGCTTTATGTAATTTTCCTACGTCTTGTACCGGCCGGGATATATACTGGTCATGCTGGTAAAATAACAGCCAGGTACTAACCCTAGTTACCGCTTGCTTTTAAGGAACTACTGGAGTGAGTCAAGTGAAATTTGGTTTAAATGATGCATTGATGCTAAGGTGGCCAACTTCGCAGGAAGTATCGTGTGCCTGAAACACTTTGTGCATGTGTCGGTATCGAAGATTATTGTTACGGAGCGAGTGGCTATGCGTCCTTTGGCAAAGCATTTTTGGTGTTTCATTCTAAATCTCCTTCATCTAATTTGGTCCATTATTTTCAAATCTTTATTGAGTTTAATAAAACAAGCAATAACAAAAGGATAGCAAGAAGGAATCAAAACTGTTATTAATCAAAAGATCTTCATAACATATTCGAATCAGAAGTATGAGAATATATAGAAGAGAAGGGGATAAGGGTAAAGGTCTGCACAGGTCATCACAGGTATTTGGCATATCCACGTATTCATATAGTCATCCGTTGAATTACATTTTTAGTATTAAAAAGCAATACAGTAGTACGATTAAGTGTCACATTTTTAATATTTTTTATAGGCGTTCTTTCGATCATTGTTTAATTAAAAAATAACGTATGATCTGTATGTAGTTTCCATTATGACTTATGTGCGCACTAGAATAAACTGTCATCATGCATTAACTTGATTGAGCTCACAGTGTACCGGTAATTGACTCTGCTTTTACTTCACCAGTCTGGGTACGGTTAGGATAAGTACGGCTGGGAGGTACTTTTAGGTGACCGCTATTGTTGCAAATGCATATTTTATATTCTAGATGTTTGTGGTTTTACGGAGGTTCAAAGTGTGAAGAGGTGGCATCTAGCAAGTGCCACATTTGTGTGTCTGGTGGACACCACAGGTAGTTTGGTGGCAAGACATTCCTCTAAGCAATGTGAGCCATTACCGCCACTTATGAAATGAGAGTATTTGAAGTTTTTCCAGTTATTGAAAATCAATTTGCATGCTAGGGTAAGCATTGGGTCTAGTAGTAGGCCGTTGACTGTGTATTTTAGTTGTGGATCAAGATGGCCAAGAATTATATATGAGAATTCTTGGGTAGGGGAAATTCCCAAGGTTTCCTTTATGAATTTAAATATATTGTCCCAGTACTCCTTAAGGGGCAGTGGAAGAGCATGTGAGGTAAATCACCCTCATGTATCCCACAATTCCAACATTTGGGTTCTTGAATGAGTTTGAGCTTATGGAGTTTAGGTGGTGTCCAGTATGTTCTATTGATAATCATGTGTTTTGGTCTGGGACATAGCAGGGGAGATTTTGTTTGTGAAAGTGGATCTATAGATACGCTTCCAATCGTATTTAATGTTGCTATGATTTTGTTCTGCTTCCCATTTTTGTACATTAGGAGTATGGGCCTTGCGGGGACTAGAGAGAAGCATTTGATATGTTCTGGACATAATGTGTCCTGTTTTGCGAAGGTAAGTAATGTAGTGAGTGTAGATTTGTTCTTCAGTAATGGGTGCTTAGCGATCTGGACTCTCAGTCTCAAGTATTTCAAAAACACCATATTGTCCAGTCCAAATCATGCCTGTAAAGTGGGGAAGGGTAGAGGTAGGTTGTCCTCATAGACGTGTTTGATCAGGTTGGTCCCCTTTTCTGACCAGTCGGACCATAGAATTGTATTGCCATCAATTTTAATTTTGGGGTTGAGCTATATGGAGGGTATATTAGAGTTGCTGAGTTTATTTTCGGACCGGTATGCGATTCTTGATTTTTGGTGTTGTGCATTATGTATTTGGAATGGGGGCAAAGGAAAATTGTGCATTGTCAAAAAAGTACTAATAGGTGTCCCCTTTAAGAGAGATTTCTCTAGTTTTACCCAGATTGTTTGGTACTCTAATCCTTCAAGGAACCAGTTAGTGCCTTGTTTAAAGAGGTAGGCTGTTAGGTAATTCCTGAAATTTGGAAAACCTATTCCTCCTTTATCTTTAGAGAAATGAGTTTAAGTGAAATTCTCAGCTGCTTGTCCTGCTACAAAAAGTTATTAAACTCTTGTTAGGGATTCTTCAGTTAAGGCATGCTAATTAGATAATTTACTAAGGAGATGATCATCATTTTAAGTGAGTCTGCTCTGCCCCACTGTTAGAACTGGGGGTCTCAGTTGGCAGAGGTAGGTACCTTTGACCAAATAGGGACCCTTGCTTCTAAGTCAGGGAAAGGGGATTACACTACTGGATAACCCCTGCTCACCCCCTTGGTAGCTTGGCACGAGCAGACAGGCTTATCTCAGAGGCAGTGTGTTAAGCATTTGTGAACACATACAGTAATACAGTGAGAACACTACAGATGGACACCACACAGGTTTTATAAAAATAAGTATGCTTTATATAGACTTATCACAAGACCACAAACGACAAAAATTCACAATACTGTAATCAATAATAATACTTCAAGATGGTAGAAATAGTTTAAAAATAGGTTCTTCACTTAAAAGCAGTCTTTAGCAACAGATAACCCCAACTGGAGTTATCACGACGTCGTGGTCAAAGAAATCCCAAAGTACGGCGCCGACCGCGAGGTGTGCGGCGTCGGGCCTGGAGTCAAAACAGACCCACAAAGAACAGTACCTTGGAAAAGCGAAAACAAAGACAGCTCACGGCGTCGGGGAGGTGCGGCGTCGGTTCCTTGCTTCGGGGGAGATGATGCGTCGGGACCTGGATGCTTGCGCAGGCAGGGGAGGCGTCAGTTCCTGACCGGAGAGGAGGTGACGTCACGATGGCGCCGAAACCACGGTTCCGTACGATGTCACGATGTCGATGAATTCTTGACCACCCACGTTGACGATCGGCTCCACGATGATGTCGGCTTCGGAGTCGATGCGGCACAGCAGCAGGCGTCGGGCCGGCATCTCAAGTCGGAGCAACGCTCACGGCTATGGCAGGCTTACGATGTCGTTCGCTGGCGTCGATGTGGCACGGCGGCCGGCGTCGGGTCTACGTTGCAAGTCGGAGCAGCGCTCACGGCTTCGGTGCAGATGACGGCGTCGTTCGCCGGCATTGGTGTTGCAAAATCCCCTCTGTAGCAACTAGAACAGCAAGTTCCAGAAGCAGGCAAACAGAAGGGGTGAAGTCTGGTATCCCTGAGACTTCGGTCAGGAGGCAAGCTCAACTCATGCCCTTGAAGTAATATTCTGAAAGATGATGAAAGTTCTTTAGAAGTTCCTTCTCCTCTCCTTGGCACTGATGAACCACTGTAGGCCAACACAGCACACTGGCAGGAGGGCAGTACAACTCCTTCAGCTTCCTTTGGTTCTTCTCCTTGGCAGAGGTTCGTCTTGTTGTTCCAGAAGTGATCTAAAGTTCTGGGGTCTGGGTCCCCTCTTTTATACTCATTTTCCCTTTGTTCTCTGAAGGCAGAGAGGCCTTTGCCTAGTCCAAACCAGTTCTGGTCAATCCTGGAGCACTTTGTTGACAAGACTCCTTCTTTCCTTTCACAGTGTAGGCCAGGGACATCAGACACACCACAGGAGGTGGAGCCAGCATTGTGGAGGTAAGGCACAGCCCTATTCAGGTCCCAGGTGCAACTCCTCCCACCACTCTACATGTAGATCTCTGTATTCAGCCCTGTGCTGACTCACCCTGTCTCCTGGAATCCCCCAGCCCCTGTCACTCACAAACCAGACATGGAATACACAACCAAGCAGAGGCAGGCTTGGATAGTTAGGCAAGAAAATACCTACTTTCTAAAAGTGGTATTTTCAAACACAGAATGTTAAAACCAACTTCACTAAAAGATGTATTTTATCATTCTGAGTTCAGGCATACTAAATTCGTTTTTCTACCATGTTCCCTGGGTCAGTTAGGATTATAAGATGTTATAATCAAACTGCCCATTCTGGCCTATGGGGAACAGATAGCCTTGCAATAATGAAAAACGAAAATGGCTGTAATTCACTATTAGGACATGCCACACACACCAGGGCATGTCCTACCTTATACTTACAATGCACCCTGCCCTTGGGCCTCCCTTAGGGGTGTCTGATATGAAGATAAGGGAAGGTTTAGGGACTGGCAAGTGGGTGCCCTTGCCAAGTCGACATGGCATCCAGACTGCACACAGGCTCTGCAATGGCAGGCCTGAGACACACTTTACAAGCTACTTCTGTGGGTGGCACAACCAGTGCTGCAAGCCCACCAGCAGCATTTGATTTACAAGCCCTGGGCACACATGGTGCACCGTACTAGGGTCTGACAAGTAAATCAAATAACCCAATCATGGAGTCACTAATCAATACATCAATTTAACATAGGGAGCACTTTCACTGTGGCACTGAATATCAGTGGCACAGTGCCCAAAGCATCTAAAACCAGCAAACAGATCAAAAACAGAGGAGGCAATCAGAAAAAAGTGGAAGGGAGACTCACGCCAATGGTACCAGGTCTAACACGTGTCCCCTCCAGCTGAAATGTGGGGAGAACTACCCAACCCCTTGGGAGTTCTCTTCACTAAGGCGGAAAAATCTGGACAGACCATCAGCATTGGCGTGTTCTGTACCAGGGCGGTGTTCCACCGTAAAGTCCATCCCCTGTAGGGAAATGGACCACCTCAACAACTTTGGGTTCTCACCCCTCATCTGCATCAACCATCTGAGGGGCCTGTGGTCTGTCTGAACCCGGAAGTGAGTCCCAAACAGGTATGGTCTCAACTTCTTCAGTGCCCAGACCACAGCAAATGCCTCACGCTCAATTGCACTCCACCTCTGTTCCCCTGGAAGTAACCTCCTACTGATGAAGGCTACAGGTTGGTCTAGGCCCTCCTCATTAATCTGTGATAGAACAGCCCCCACACCATGCTCTGAAGCGTCTGTCTGAACAATGAATTCCTTTGAGAAGTTTGGCGCCTGAAGCACGGGTGCTGTGCACATGGTAGTCTTCAGGGCGTCAAAAGCCTTCTGACAGGTGTCAGTCCAGTTCACTTTCTTGGGCTGCTTCCTGGAAGTCAGCTCAGTCAAGGGTGCAACAATGTTGCCATACCCCTTGACAAACCTCCTGTAGTACCCCGTGAGTCCTCAAAAGGCTCTCACCTGTGTCTGAGTCTTTGGGGGTTCCCATGCCAGGATGGTATCAATCTTGGGTTGTAGGGGCCCCACCTGGCCGCTCCCTACCTGGTGCCCCAAGTACACCACGGAACCCTGCCCGATCTGGCACTTACTCGCCTTGATCGTGAGGCCCGCCCTTCGCAGTGCCATCAACACTTCCCGGAGGTGGCGCAGATGTTCTTCCCAACGGGCGCTGAACACTGCTATGTCAACTAGGTAGGCAGCACTGAAAACTTCCAGTCCAGCCAACACCTGGTTGACCAACCTCTGAAAGGTGGCAGAGGCATTCTTCATCCCAAAGGGCATAACCCAGAATTGGTAGTGCCCATCTGGTGTGGAGAATGCTGACCTCTCTTTGGCCCCATCAGTTAAGGCAATCTGCCAGTACCCAGACGTTAAATCAAATGTGCTGAGGTACCGGGCAGCCCCCAACCGATCAATGAGCTCATCAGCTCTGGGGATGGGGTGCGTGTCAGTCCTGGTGACTGAATTGAGTCCTCGGTAGTCCACACAGAACCGGAGTTCGGGTGTGGCACCAGGCGCGGCAGCTTTTGGGACCAAGACCACTGGGCTGGCCCATGGGCTGTGAGAGGACTCAATCACCCCTAAGGCAAACATCTTGGAGACCTCCTCCTTGATTTGAGCTCTGACCCTGTCAGTCACTCTGTAAGCCTTGTGCTTCACAGGATGACTGTCCCCAGTATTCACGTCATGGACGCACCACTCGGTGACACCAGGAACCAGGGAGAACAAATCAGGAAACTGTCCCAACAGTTGGCGACAATCTTGCTGCTGATCAGGGGTCAGTGTGGCAGAGAGGCTGACCCATCTTGCTCTGTTGCAGACAGGAGGTCAGGAAGAGGCTCACTCTCCTCCTCCATTCCATCATCCGTCGCTAGGAGCATGCCCACTTCGGACCTTTCTAAGTGGGGCTTCAGACGGTTAACATGCAGGACCCGCAAAGGGTTCCTTGGAGACCGCAAGTTCACCAGGTAGGTGACATCACTCTTGCGCTCCACCACCTCAAAGGGTCCGGTCCATCTGTCCTGGAGCGCACAAAGCTCTACAGGGGTCATGACCCAAACTTTCTGTCCAGGTTGAAGCTCAATCAGAGTGGCATTCTGATCGTACCACCGCTTCATCTCTTCCTGGCTGGCTTCCAGATTCGCCTCAGCGAGTTGCCTGAATCGCCTGGTCTGGTTCCTGAAGGCCAGCATGTAACTGTATACATCCTGGGGAGGTTTCCTGGGAGGTTGCTCCCAGCCTTCCTTGACCAGACTCAAAGGTCCTCTTACCGGGTGACCATAGAGCAGTTCAAAGGGACTGAACCCTAAGGACTTCTGTGGCACCTCACGGTAAGCAAACAGGAGGCATGGCAAGAGGACGTCCCACTTACGCCTCATAGGTTCCTCAAGACCCATTATCATGCCTTTGAGGGTCCGGTTGAATCTCTCAACCAGCCCATTACCTTGGGGGTGGTAAGGAGTGGTGAACTTATAAGTAACACCGCACTCCTGCCACAGGGACTTCATATAGTTGGATATGAAGTTTATTCCACGGTCTGACACCACCTGTCTGGGGAACCCCACACAGGAGAAAATCCCCATCAGTGCACGTCCCACCACCGGGGCCGTCACTGTCCTGAGCGGGATGGCTTCCGGGTACCGGGTAGCATGGTCCACCAAGACCAGGATAAACCTGTTGCCCATGGCTGTCTTGGGGTCCAGTGGCCCCACAATGTCAATGCCCACCCTTCAAAGGGGGTACTGACCACAGGGAATGGTTGGAGAGGAGCCTTTTGCTTCCTTCCACTTTTCCCACTTGCCTGGCAAGTTTGACATGTCCTACAATGAGTGTCTGAACTCTTCCGCATCTGGGGCCAATGAAAGTGGGTGACGAGCCTTTCAAAGGTCTTGTCCTGCCCCAGATGTCCAGCTAAAGGTACATCATGAGCCAAACCCAGTAGGAAGGTCCTGAAGCGTTGGGGTACCACCAGCACACGGGCTAACCCAGGCTCAGCAACCTTGGGCTCGCTATACAGGAGGTCGTTCTCCCAGTAGATCCAATGTGATCCAGACTGATCACCTGCTGCCTGGGCGGTGGCCTGTTGCCGCACACCCTCAAGAGAAGGGCACTTCCTCTGCTCTGCACAAAATTCCTCCTTGGAGGGGCCTCCTTCCTGCTGCCAATGGGTCAGCTCAGGCAGGTCCCCCAGTTCAGCAACTTGTTCCCCTGTAGGTTCCAGGGCATCCCCCTCAAGGTCTGCCTCCTCCTGGACCGTGGGAACAATGGGGGCTGGTTTCCCGCACCCCCCACCTCTTCTCTTTAAGGCAGGTCCCTGGGCCATACTTTCAGGCTCCAGGGTCTCTTGAACACCCTTACTGGCTGCCATAGACCGAGTGGTGACACACGCCCACTCAGGCAGACCCAACATCTCCAAATGAGACTTCCTCTCCACCTTAGCCCAAGGGGAGCTCTCCAAATCATTTCCCAACAGACAATCAACATGCATGGCTGGCCTCACAGCTACTTGGAGAGTACCTGAGACCCCCCCCCACTCAAAGGAAACTTGAGCCACCTCACACTGGCTCTGTGAGTTGTCCGCGGCAACTACAGGGAAGAATGCATGGGGGATAACCTGCTCTCTGGACACCAGCCGGCAATTGACAGCTGTCACACTAGCCCCAGTGTCGCTGAGAGCTTCCATCCTATGGCCATTGATGGTCACCCACTGCCTGTACTTCTTAGTGTTATCAGGCAGCTGGGTCTCAGGGACCATCTCAAAGTCTCCTAGCGAGACAAGGGACATTTCTGCGGGACCCCACCCACCTTGGGCACCCATCTCCTCCCCTCCCAGGGCTACACTTGCCATCTGACGGGGTGGTGCACGTGGTGGTGCCTTGGAGTCCTTCATGGGACATTGTGCATCATATCAACGGTGGTCCATTTGACCACACGTAAAGCACTTGTAGGGGCCCCTCTGAACAGGTCTACCTGTCGGGGCCTCTTGCTTCTTCTCAGGGGGAGGCTGGGAACCCTTCCCTTGGTTCCCTTGGAGATTACTTTGGGGCCCTTTCTGGAACTCCCTCTGTTTACCCTTGTCCCCCCACTCTTCTGCTGGGGACCCTGCCCACCTTTGGCGGAATCTCCCACATGACCCTTGTGGACCCTGGTACTGACCCAGCGGTCCGCCTCCTCAGCAAGCTTCCTAGGGTTAGTTAGCTTGCTATCAATAAGGTGCTGGCGTAGCTCTGGAAAACAATTAGCAGACAAGTGCTCCCATGCAAACAAATCATAGAGCGCTTCAAAAGTATCCACTTTGCTACCCTTCACCCAACCATCCATGGCTCTGCAAAAGAAAGATACATATTCCACCCAAGTGGTTCCCTCCAGCTTCTTGCAACTCCTAAACCTCTGTCTATAGAGTTCTGGGGTCAAACCATACCTTGTCATCAGGGCTTCCTTCATATGGGCATAAGACATCCTAGTCTCACTGGGTAGGTCTAACAAAGTATCCCTCCCCTCACTCACAAAGCGGCCCCACAACCCCGCCCCCCAATCCTTCTCAGGGACCCGGTGGGCCAACATTGCTATCTCATAGGCTGCAAACCACTGCCCAATATCTTCATGCTTATGGAAATCTTTGATGACATCCTTGGGGATATATACCCTGCCTTCTGAAGGCACAGATGGTGCGCTGCCACCAGAGGGATTGATCTCTAGACACTTTGCCTTGATCTCCAACTCCCTCAACATCCTCTCATGCTCCATTCTCATTCTCTCTCTCTCCAAGGACAACTTGTTATTCTCCATTTCCCTCTGACCCTCCATCTTAAGCTTAGCCATTTCCAGCTTGTGCACCCTATTTCTCTCCCTGTCTTCCAACTCTCTGGGGGACAGGTCTTTGGAAGAGATGCTACTGCCAGGTGGGGACGGTACCCCTCCCCTGGCTGGAAACTCTGGCCTATCCAGTTGCCCATCTGCATCCCCAGCTGGCTCCACCACCCACTCAGGGTCATTCCTTGCTTCTACCCAGGCCCTCAGCGCCTTTTGGTAGTCATCCTTTTTGGAAATGCCTGGTGTAGCCACTTTCAATTTCTTGCAGAGATGCTTGAGCTGTTTCAAAGTGTAGGTTTCCAACCTCTCTTCCTCAAAATCTAGATCCATAGATGCAACAGATGGTGGTGGACTCATGGCAATAAGAATTGGCAGTTCTCAGAAAAATAACAGTCCAAGGAGAAAAAAAATTCTACCAAAAAGGTATGTGGTTGCGTTTGGTCTGCACTCACTAGTAGTGTACACCAATCACTGTATATGAGTCACAAATGCAAGTCCAGAATCCTCACCGTTGACCACCAATGTTAGAACTGGGGGTCTCTAGTTGGCAGAGGTAGGTACCTTTGACCAAATAGGGACCCTTGCTTCTAAGTCAGGGAAAAGGGATTACACAACTGGATAACCCCTGCTCACCCCCTTGGTAGCTTGGCACGAGCAGACAGGCTTATCTCAGAGGCAGTGTGTTAAGCATTTGTGAACACATACAGTAATACAGTGAAAACACTACAGATGGACACCACACAGGTTTTATAAAAATAAGTATGCTTTATATAGACTTATCACAAGACCACAAACGACAAAAATCCACAATACTGTAATTAATAATAATACTTCAAGATGGTAGAAATAGTTTAAAAATAGGTTCTTTACTTAAAAGCAGTCTTTAGCAACAGATAACCCCAACTGGAGTTATCACGACGTCGTGGTCAAAGAAATCCCAAAGTACGGAGCCGACCGCGAGGTGTGCGGCGTCGGGCCCGGAGTCAAAACAGATCCACAAAGAACAGTACCTTGGAAAAGCGAAAACAAAGATGGCTCACGGCGTCTGGGAGGTGCGGCGTCGTTGGCGCGTTGCGGCGTCGGTTCCTTGCTTCGGGGGAGATGATGCGTCGGGACCTGGATGCTTGCGCAGGCAGGGGAGGCGTCGGTTCCTGACCGGAGAGGAGGTGACGTCACGATGGCGCCGAAACCACGGTTCCGTACGATGTCACGATGTTGATGGATTCTTGACCACCCACGTCGACGATCGGCTCCGCGATGTCGGCTTCGGAGTCGATGCGGCACAGCAGCAGGAGTCGGGCCGGCGTCGCAAGTCGGAGCAGCGCTCACGGCTTCGGTGCAGATGACGGTGTCGTTCACCGGCGTCGGTGTTGCAAAATCCCCTCTGTAGCAACTAGAACAGCAAGTTCCAGAAGCAGGCAACGGAAGGGGTGAAGTCTGGTATCCCTGAGACTTCGGTCAGGAGGCAAGCTCAACTCAAGCCCTTGGAGTAATATTCTGCAAGATGATGAAAGTTCTTTAGAAGTTCCTTCTCCTCTCCTTGGCACTGAAGACACCACTGTAGGCCAACCCAGCAACACAGCACACTGGCAGAGGGGCAGTACAACTCCTACAGCTTCCTTTGGTTCTTCTCCTTGGCAGAGGTTCGTCTTGTTGTTCCAGAAGTGGTCTAAAGTTCTGGGTCCCCTCTTTTATACTAATTTTCCCTTTGTTCTCTGAAGGCAGAGAGGCCTTTGCCTAGTCCAAACCAGTTCTGGTCAGTCCTGGAGCACTTTGTTGACAAGACTCCTTCTTTCCTTTCACAGTGTAGGCCAGGGACATCAGACACACCACAGGAGGTGGAGCCAGGTGCAACTCCTCCCACCACTCTACATGTAGATCTCTGTATTCAGCCCTGTGCTGACTCACCCTGTCTCCTGGAATCCCCCAGCCCCTGTCACTCACAAACCAGACATGGAATACACAACCAAGCAGAGGCAGGCTTGGATAGTTAGGCAAGAAAATACCTACTTTCTAAAAGTGGTATTTTCAAACACAATGTTAAAACCAACTTCACTAAAAGATGTATTTTATCATTCTGAGTTCAGGCATACTAAATTCGTTTTTCTACCATGTTCCCTGGGTCAGTTAGGATTATAAGATGTTATAATCAAACTGCCCATTCTGGCCTATGGGGAACAGGTAGCCTTGCAATAGTGAAAAACGAAAATGGCTGTAATTCACTATTAGGACATGCCACACACACATGGGCATGTCTTACCTTATACTTACAATGCACCCTGCCCTTGGGCCTCCCTTAGGGGTGTCTGATATGAAGATAAGGGAAGGTTTAGGGACTGGCAAGTGGGTGCACTTGCCAAGTCGACATGGCTGTCACAGACTGCACACAGGCTCTGCAATGGCATGCCTGAGACACACTTTACAAGCTGCTTCTGTGGGTGGCACAACCAGTGCTGCAAGCCCACCAGCAGCATTTGATTTACAAGCCCTGGGCACACATGGTGCACTGTACTAGGGTCTGACAAGTAAATCAAATAACCCAATCATGGAGTCACTAATCAATACATCAATTTAACATAGGGAGCACTTGCACTGTGGCACTGAATAGCAGTGGCACAGTGCCCAAAGCATCTAAAACCAGCAAACAGATCAAAAACAGAGGAGGCAATCAGAAAAAAGTGGAAGGGAGACTCACGCCAATGGTACCAGGTCTAACGCCCACCAAGAGAGAAATTTAGGTGACCATCTGTCAAGGTGGTCATTAATCTTTTTGAGTAGTGTCTTTTCATTGTTTAAGGTAATGAAGAGGTTGCTGGTGAATTTTATGCCTAAACACTTAATACATCCGGTCTGCCATGTCAGCCCGGAGTTGCCCAGAATATCTTTGTTTCCATAGTTATTGAGGAGTTTAACGCCTATCTTATCTTTATTGAGACTGTATCCGGATACTTCTGAAAACTCCTAAATGGAGGTCAGTAGGGCAGGTATGGATTTTTGGGCATTCTCAGTGTTGACCAATACGACCTCTGCGCAAGCCTTTATTTTCACAGTGGTTTCGCCAAATGGGACCCCAGTAATATCTTTGTTCTCCCTTCGGTGCCATAGAAATGGGTCTAATGCCAGTAGGAATGTAGGTGGAGGGTGACAGGGGACAGCCTTGCTCGTTCCTTATTTCAGGGAAAATGTGGATGAGATAGCACTTCCTGTTCTGACTTTAGCGACCGGTTTATTGTAGAGTGTCATGATAATGCAGATTAGGGGTTCTCCAATTTAAAAATTTTCAAGAGTCAAATGTAAGTATTTTCAGTCTACCTTATCAAACGCTTTTTCAGCCTCGAGAGTGATGGTTACAGTTGGAGATTTAGTTGTTTTTAATTTTTCTGATCATACTGCACTTTTTCCTTTTATTCCCCATAGCAGGCATCTGGTTGTCTTGTTTCCCCTTGCCCCTGTGACAGTGTATCTATACAAAGCACTTTACATTTATTATTTTGCTTACTATACAGTACCCCACAGAAACATTTTCTTCTCCCAGTTTTACAAACTTTTAATAGCAGTAGCCACAAGATGGCAATGATCTTATTACAGCAACCCCCCTCAGAAAGTATATGTATGGCTGTAATTTATTTTGTTGAAGTAGCTTTGAAGATCAGAAAAGAGCATGGACATGAAATGAAAGCTGACAATGTATTTATTAAGGATAGCGCATATATTGTGTATGAAGTTTCATTGTTTTTATTTATATTTTAATCTGTTTGTAATTTATTTATTGTTGTACTTTTATGGCTCATTATTAGCCAAATAAAGCACTTTGAAGAAGGTTGCATGGGACATAGGTGACGTTCAGTCATTCCCCAAAATAGTAACTTCAGCCTTTAACACTTGAAATACATTCACACACTCTCTCCAGCTGAGTATCCTATACAGCACTGTCATGCATATAGACTCTTTGCTAAGATTATGTAAGGGCTAGGAAAAGTGTTAGTTTATTTCACAAGCAGATTATTTTTTAGGTCTCGGCTAGACAGCCGAAGAGATGTGTTGTGTTCTATCTGTGGGTTTACAGGCCGCCCATCTTCTACCATTGGTAAACTTCAGCGTCGCTCTCATTTTCTTTGATGCCGTTCGTCATGGCATGCAGGCGTTATGCCCTCTTCTTGTGTTTGGCCCTCCCATAGCGCATGGACCAAGTACATTTATTCTGTGTTTTCAAGTGTGTTTTCAGTCCGTCTCCCATGTACACATACCACTAAAATGCTTGTGCGTGTACATAAACAAATGCATTTCTTAAAAAGTTGTTAAAACACTTGTTTCTTTTTTTGCACGATCCGATGGTATTGGAGCGTTTGCTTCGTCTGTCTTGCCATAGTGCGAACACAAGCCAATGATATTGGAGCACTTTAAGTTGTCACCAGTTACATTACACAATGACACATTAATTTTTGACGCTGATCCTTTTTCAATTAAGGTTTTTTTTTTCGTTGTTGCTTGCCCATCTCCCCATCCCCTCCTGCTTCCCTGCTTGACCTGTCCCCGCACTTCCTCCCTTGTCGCTGCTGCTTTTTAGGTCTCCCCTAGGCAGCACATACGCTGTCTCTTCAAAATATGCTGTTCCTAGAATATGGGCATTAAGCACCGCTCATCTTTTCAATTGGCTCCTCTCACTGTCCTTTGTAAATGCAGGCTTTTGATTGGTGAATAAGCTCAGTAGTCCCTCTTTTTAGGTCGAGCCTTCGCGGCATGCTCTGCTAGACTGCTGTAGTAGAGTATGGGAGAAAAGCCTCGCCCACTCTTCTCCCATATTTTTCATTAGCTTGTGTCATTGTCTTTCCTAAAGGCTGCCTTCGGATTCTTTAATAGGCTTGTTAGTCCCGCCTTAATAAGGCCTTGTCTTCATTTGTACCCCTCCCATGGCGACTGGCCCTTTTACTTCAGTTGTTACATGGGACCTGTTATTTAGTCTGTAAGCACTATTTACTTTGAGTTTCTCTTACTGCAGGCCGGACATGCGCTGCTTCAGCTGAAACCGCTTGTGTTTTTTTAAGCAGCACAGCCGCTCCATAACACAGGCGCCCACTTTCAATCACTTTAACCCGGCATTATCTTGTGTCTGTTTCAACCCCCCCAGTAAAATGGATTTAGAAATGATTGGCGAATTAAGTCATGTGAATTCCAGGTAGCACATAATCCTGTGCTACTGGGCTGAAGCTGACAACAGCACATCTGTGTTACATGTCATCTGCACTAAGCCACCTGACTGGTTGTTTTCAAAAGCCTGTTTTATTAACACCACCACCAATACTACCACAATCACCAATACCTCCACCACCAATACCTCCACCACCACCAATACCACCACTAATTCCACCACCACTAATACCACCACCACCAATACAATACCACCACCACCAATACCACCACTAATACCACCACACCAATCCAATACCACCACCAATACCAACATCACCACCACTACCAATATCGCCACCACCAATATCGCCACCACCAATATCGCCACCACCAATATCGCCACCACCACCAATATCGCCACCAATATCACCACCACCACCAATATCACTACCACCACCAATATCACCACCACCACCAATATCACCACCACCACCAATATCACCACCACCAATATCACCACCACCAATATCACCACCACCAATATTACCACCACCACCAATATACCACCACCACCAATACCAGTACCACCACCAATACCACCACCACCACCAATACCACCTCTACCAATACCACCACCTCAGCGCCTCTTGCTCTCTAGTAATAGCAGGAGCTTTGTACGAGGCCGGAGCTGCAGCCGAGACAATCCCTCCCTCCCTCCATGCCTGCCATAAAGCACAGCCCGCCCTGCACCAGGAGGTGAAGCCAAGGGCCTACTACAGCTGGAGTGTTTTTTATTAGGCCAACAATAGTATTGACTCTAAGTAATGCCACACTGCACACTCAAATCACGGAGAGTGCAGGAAATAGCCCCCCCTCCTGCGCCACAACAGTGTAATCACAGAGCAAAAGGTGTTGGAGCGCTTTGTTAGTGTTTATAGCTCGGATCATATGTAACTCTACCTTCAAACTTTGTGTCTGTGTAATTTGCAACACTTACACATCTTCTTCACTGCACTATTTATCACTACTTTGAAGACGTCGCAGGCCGGTCTCTTTCTCTGATATTTACAATCTTAACAAGCGGTCGAGAAGGCCCTTTATTGCAATGCAATAGGTCTCGCCTTTGCAAGAGATTAAGCTATTAGTATTGTAAATGACAATGCCTTTTATTTATGTTTTAAAACCCAAAACATAAATAAAAGGCATTGTCATTTACAATGCCAATAGCTCAAACTCGCGTAAATGCGAGACCTATTGCATTGCAAATGCTTGTTGGACTTTTGTATCCTCCCATGAGGACTGCCCGTTACATGTGCTTTTACGCTTCACGTTATTTCTGAAACTTCGAGAGCACTCTTTTTAGGTCTCGCCTACCCAGCGCGCTTGCGCTGCATAGGAAAAAGACCTTTAGCAATCGCTTCACTTTTGCAGGCAAAAACGTGCACGCGTTGCATTGCTTTCAATGGCAACGCATGCACATTTGGGATTCCCTTGCGGGAGCGAGCTTTCAAACCATCTGTTTGTAATTAACAGATGGTTTCAAAGCTCGCTCCCGCAAGGGAATCCGGCGCAGGCCCCCTCCTCTCTCCCCTCCCCCTGCTGCCTCCTCCTCTCCGGTAGGCGCCCACAGACCTGCTGCAATCACAAGTTGGAGACCAGGGCGGACCTGTGAATGAAGAGCAGACAGGGAGGGGGGACTGGTCCAGCGATGGACTCCATGCCTGCCGTCATTTTTTGTTTTCGTTTGTTAAATTTTTAAAGATGTCTGTAATGTGGGCAGTGTGTTGAGGGCCGGTGCAGAAGCGCCGGGCGCTGCTGCTCAGCATGGACGTCCAGTGACCTCCTTCTGCGGGGACCCGAGCGCTGCAGTGCTCGGATCTAACGCGGGCTGTCAGAGCTCTCGGGGGTCCCAGCCGGGTTAAACAAGCAGTTCTGTCTCTCTCACGTGCGTTGGAGGACTTAAAAAATACGTTTTAGATTTTACATCAAGCAAGTACAACATCGCTGCAGAGGATGTCACGCGCCTGAAGTGCAATTGGAATATATGCTCGGGCCTGAAATCGAAATAGCAAAAACACTGCAGGGTCTGCACCACCCGACTAGATTTGAACCCGTGGGTTTTGGAAGATAGCCCCTCCCACTGCAGAGATAAAACTGCTGTACCTGTTCCTGGTTTGCTAGGGTCCAGGCTCCATTTGGTTCCGACTGCTGAGTGCTTTTTCGCTTGGGCATACTCCCTACCAGAGTGCTCCTGGCCAAGTTTGCTTTAGCTGATGTAGGACTGATTTCTGCGATTGTGAGTTCGGAGGGCGGGAGACAGTAACCCACGTTATGCTGACTCTTCCCTGCCCCAGGCATACGCCCATTGTACCGTAGATTGTCATTTAATCAGCGGAAGTCTTGTCTTTTATATTTGAAAGCTTTTCTAAGTGGCTGAACATGTATTGTGAGTTATGGAAACTGGTGACATCAAATGAACGAAAGGGCTGCTATTTGATTTTAAAGATCCTTTTTATGGTTGCAGATGTATTATTGTATTTTGTAGTGTATACATTAGTTTATTCTACTAAGGCATATGCATGCTAATAATGATACACTAATAATGATTCACTTGTTAATTCTGCTGTAACAAAATAGTCTGGCTCCAACTGCGCTTGGTGGGTTGGGGGGAGCGGGGATGGGAATCCTGTTTTCGGTATAGCAGGTGTAGGTTTCGTGGGTCTCACCATGGTTTGCTAATCCACTGTTCCTCGGTCCCTGAAACCAGACGCGTGCTCTCCCAGTACTGCCCCTCTCCCAGTGCGCGTGCACCCTTCTCCCCTGGCGCCAAGCTGTTCCAGCACGCGCCTCCCGCACCTCACTCCTACCCCCCTGCCCAACCCACCTAGTTTATTCTAATTCCGTGGAGTCCGAGCTATGCTGCACATGTACCCAGCATCTTACAATAAACATCAAAATAAGGACAACGTGAAATGCAAATAAAAACTTGCTGATAACTAAAACATAACCTACTTTGTTTCACATCACAATAAAACACTTGCTCCCTGTTTTAATTGATTACAGATGACATGCAGTATTTAGTATATGGGCATTAAGCTCCGCCCATCTTTACAATTGGCTCCTCTTCCTGTCCTTTGTAAATGATGGCATTTGATTCATCAATAGGCTTAGTAGTCACTCCTTAGTACCTCCTTTTTAGGTCTCGGCCTGCACCAGCGCTTGCGCTGGTCTGGCCGAGAGTTTTAGTAAGCGGGTTTTGGAAGTGCAAACACTGGCTTTCGGCTGGCGACCAGCTTGAGTTCACGATGGCGTGCACGCGCAGCTGGCATCTGGGTTTCCTATCTCTTCCTCATTTCCTCGTCATGGCTCATTAACTCTCTGGACTCTGATGTTTCAATCGCAGCAGCAGCTCACATTACCAACTGAGGGCCCTGGACTACAGTCACATGAAAAACAACAGCGATTAGCATTGAAATGCAAGCTTTTTTTTGTCTAGTTAGAAATATTGCTTCGGTGGGTTGATTTCACCTTGTATCGCTATTTGTTTTATATTGGGAGTCACAGCCTAATTATCAGTATTTTTGTCTCTCACTGTTTTTTTTAATTATATTTATTTGCACAAAGCTATATTTAAGGTTACTTTTTCCACGTCACTACTTCACTCTATTTAAACTCCACACCCCTCACTCTTATTGTCTCTCTCCTTCTCTCTCTCTCTCCCTCTCTAATTCTCTCTCTACTTAATTAACTCTCCCTCTCTATCTTTTTTAGCCTTTCATTCTCTCTCACCCCTTTATCTGTTTCTCTTTCAAACTCCTTCATTCACTCTCTCTCCCCTTCTTCTCTCTCTCTCTATCCCGCTCCACTCTTTATTCTATGTACACCCTTTCTCTCTTTCTCTCTCACCACCCTCTCTAATTGGGCATTATATCTTCACTCTATCTCTCACTCGGCAACACCACAGCATCACTCAGCGCAACCACAGCATCAATCAGAGCCAGCACAGCATTAATCAGAGCCAGCACAGCATCAATCAGAGCCAGCACAGAATCACTCAGAGCCAGCACAGCATCACTCAGAGCCAGCACAGCATCACTCAACGCCAGCACAGCATCACTCAACGCCAGCACAGCATCACTCAACGCCAGCACGGCATCACTCAACGCCAGCACGGCATCACTCAACGCCAGCACGGCATCACTCAACGCCAGCACGGCATCACTCAACGCCAGCACGGCATCACTCAACGCCAGCACGGCATCACTCAACGCCAGCACGGCATCACTCAACGCCAGCACGGCATCACTCAACGCCAGCACGGCATCACTCAACGCCAGCACGGCATCACTCAACGCCAGCACGGCATCACTCAACGCCAGCACGGCATCACTCAACGCCAGCACGGCATCACTCAACGCCAGCACGGCATCACTCAACGCCAGCACGGCATCACTCAGCGCCACCACAGCGTCACTCAGCGCAACCACAGCATCACTCAGCGCAACCACAGCGTCACTAAGCGCAACCACAGCGTCACTAAGCGCAACCACAGCATCACTAAGCGCAACCACAGCATCACTCAGCGCAACCACAGCATCACTCAGCGCAACCACAGCATCACTCAGCGCAACCACAGCATCACTCAGCGCAACCACAGCATCACTCAGCACAACCACAGCATCACTCAGCACAACCACAGCATCACTCAGCGACACCACATCATCACTCAGCGACACCACATCATCACTCAGGGCCACCACTGCATCACTCAGCACCACCACTGCATCACTCAGCACCACCACAGGATGACTCAGCGCCACCACAGGATGACTCAGCGCCACCACAGCATCGCTCAGCGCCGCCACTGCATCGCTCAGCGCCGCCACTGCATCGCTCAGCGCCGCCACTGCATCGCTCAGCGCCGCCACTGCATCGCTCAGCGCCGCCACTGCATCGCTCAGCGCCGCCACTGCATCGCTCAGCGCCGCCACTGCATCGCTCAGCGCCGCCACTGCATCGCTCAGCGCCGCCACTGCATCGCTCAGCGCCGCCACTGCATCGCCAGCACGCCAGCACCGCCACTGCATCGCCAGCACCGCCACTGCATCGCTCAGCACCGCCACTGCATCGCTCAGCACCGCCACTGCATCGCTCAGCACCGCCACTGCATCGCTCAGCACCGCCACTGCATCGCTCAGCACCGCCACTGCATCGCCAGCACCGCCACTGCATCGCTCAGCACCGCCACTGCATCGCTCAGCACCGCCACTGCATCGCTCAGCACCGCCACTGCATCGCTCAGCACCGCCACTGCATCGCTCAGCACCGCCACTGCATCGCTCAGCACCGCCACTGCATCGCTCAGCACCGCCACTGCATCGCTCACCGCCAAGACAATATCACTCAGCACCACAGCAGTCTCACTCAGCACCACAGCAGTCTCACTCAGCACCACAGCAGTCTCACTCAGCACCACAGCAGTCTCACTCAGCACCACAGCAGTCTCACTCAGCACCACAGCAGTCTCACTCAGCACCACAGCAGTCTCTCTCAGCACCACAGCAGTCTCTCAGCACCACAGCAGTCTCTCAGCACCACAGCAGTCTCTCAGCACCACAGCAGTCTCACTCAGCAACACCTGAGTATCATTCAGCAACACCTGAGTATCATTCAGCAACACCTGAGTATCATTCAGCATCACCTGAGTATCATTCAGCAACACCTGAGTATCATTCAGCATCACCTCAGCATCGTCTCCGCAACAGTCACCACCACCACCACTACCACCTCAGCATCACTCAGCACCACCTCAGCCTGCTCTCGGAATCTGGCATCTGTTGATTCTCCCCTAGCGTCTGGCCGCTGCTAGTGTTATAATACAGGTACTAGTTCCCAACCTTCACCCTCCGATTGTTTGTTTATGCCCCCTCAAAAAAAAAAGCTTTAACAAACAACCATTGCAATAGGCAGAAACAAGTTGCCAGCATTGCAAGAACAAAAGAAAACTGAGGAAATTTTTTATTGTAAATACTTTTTCGTAATATGGTCGTTCAGTTTTACATAATGCCTTCTTGGTCATATATAAAGTAACAAAAATGCTTCTGACACTTTTTTATTATAACTTTTCAGCATGCCGCACAGCAGCCACACTTCTCTACAGCACAGCTTGAAGACATTGGCAAAGTCAATAGCTCTGGCTAAACACTTATAAGGCCCCAAAGGCGAGACCTATTGGCTATGCCAATGCTTGTTCCCTTTTGTAACCTCCCATGAGGACTGGCCCTCTCACTGTGGTGTTAATCAGCATGTTTTATTTACTGTCTGTGGGCACTATTTTCTTAAATGACTTTCTCCTATCGCACACAGGATATGCTTTCCTGCAATTAGCAACCCCTTGTTTACAATTTTGCTCGCTCCCTCCCTCCTCCTTCTTTAATTGACGCTGCGAGTTTAACATTGACACCCCCACCCAGCTTTAATTGGCACCAACGTCCCTCCCTCCTGTTGCTTGTTTAAATTGCTTCTGCAGAAATGCAAGTTGTAAACAGAGGGTTTAGTAATGAATGAGGGCAGAGAAAGATTAAACTTGGAAAATGCACCTTTTTGGCAAACCCACATTAAATGTAGTTTTCCCCACAGTTACCTTTTCTTTCTCAAAAACGAGAGCTTTGCAGCCATGATTCAGTTGTTGGAAACAACTTTCACGAAGGTGCAGAATGGCACTTTTCAAAGAACAATAATATTTATGAAGTGCGCTTCCTCCTCCTATGTCCGCAGAGACAGCTTAACAGTGAATTAAAGACATATTGTGTCCAAAATGCCCTCTCTCTGCGGACCCTGGAGGAGGGAGGGCACTTTATAAATAATATTGTTTAAACAACATTCAACCCGCTTTCTAAACACATGTTCACCCCGATTTTTTTATTTTTTTTGTTTTTTTGTTTTTTAAACAAAAACTAACAGGAAAGATTGCTTGTTCCCTTTTTAAGTACAAATGGAAAAGCTTTGTAAAAACGCATTCCATGTACTGACATGAAATGCATTTTTTTTGAAGCTTTTTCATTTGTACTTAAAAAACGAAACAGCAATCCTTCCTGTTAGTTTATTTTAAAAATACTCCCGTCGGGTGAATGTACTGTGCGTGTTCTGTTCACTGCTCTGCGAAAGCCAGCCTTGAGCCATTCTTGTGTAGCATTTATTGCTCAGTGTTCACGCTGCTCACAAGCTTTTTTATGGGTGCTCCAGGAAGGAGACAGCCCTGACAAGACAAGGATCAGGAATCAAAGGCTGTGTCTGTTCTTGTGAAATGCGCTGCTTTTCTGTTACTATAATATGATACAGCATGGAATTTTTGTCGAAATCATCCACTCTTTTTTTTTTTTTTTTTACAAACATTTACGCAATATTCCTAACACTACTAACCTAGTGATATCTTCAAAGGCTTTTTTTTTTCTTTAATATGGGATAGTGTGCTGCTTTTGTAAACATTTTCCTTTTTAATGTCTTTTATTTTCTAAAGCATCTACAATATAATTCGAAATCCAAGGGACCTCAGGGACTGTAAGCAGGGCATAGAAAATGTAACCAATACATCTGGGCTATTTGTTATAAGCAGACAACCATGACCCACATGTTTCCACAAAAGGAATCCTCCTTTACTGCAATAAAAACAAGCATTTGCAATGCAATAGGTCTCGCTTTTTCAAAACTTTGACCTGTTGGTATTGTAAATGACAATGCCTTTTATTATTGCAGGTTTTTTAAACATATAAATAAGACATTGTCATTTACAGTGCCAATAGTTCAAAATCTCGCAAATGCTTGTTGTTGGCCTGCCTCTGCTCATGTGAAGTGTTTTGTTTTGTTTACTTCATGCATGGAACCTTCGTGGCTGCTTCATTTTTCAGCTTGGCCCGTCACTTAATCTCTTTATCTCCCTGTGCTGTTCCCCACACCATCTCACCCCTCCCACAACAGTGCATGCCTGCCCCACCACCCCTCCGAGATCGCTGCTTGTTCCTGCATGTGCTGGTGCTTCTTCAGCTTCAGTACTGTGCCATCCCGCCCGTCGCTGCTTATAAGGCAGCATAATCCATAGCGTCTGTTGTTACTGAGCACTACAGCCCTCCCCTACCTACTTATGGAGACAGGAGCCTGCTGCAAATCTTCGGCGCCCGTTATGCCATCCCGCCCGTCATTCAGTGGTGGCTGGTGACATTTGAAAGTGGTGGGGCGTAAAATTATTGGCATACTGCACCGCAGCGAGCGAGCGTAGCGAGTGCGCCCGAACAACCTAAGGGGGGTTCGGGGGGGTTCTCCCCCCGAGAAAATTTTGAAAAAAGAGTGGACAAATGGTGCATTTTCAAGCAAATTTGAGAAAGCAGGAAGGTTAATAAAGCAATTGTGAAAGTGCAGTTATTACATTAGTAAAGAGATGTCATAGAACATAGGTAGCTGCTTATTCAAGCTTTCTTTCACCCCATACTCCAGCAGGGTCTTGATACAAGACAGATAAGAGAAAAAGCTGTGTGGTCCTCGACCAGGAAGACACTCATATTTCGTTGGTAAGAAGTCAAAGGATTGGTCAAATTGAAAACCTGAAATGCAATATGCAATCAAACAATTTGCAAGTACATCTCATCTATGTTCAACAAGCCATGTTTTACCCATGATTGGAATTGTGAATCACCAAATAAACTGAGCCACTGCAATCAAAAGCAAAGGGCCTCCTCAAAAAGTATGCCCTTAAGAGAGTTCTCTCATCTCATGTCCTCTCTATATTTTCTCTGGAAGTTGAAAACTCATCACATTCTACTGCACAAACCTGAACCCTTCTGCATATTCCAACCCCAGAACTCATTCTTGGCCATTTAGTTTGGAGCCATTCATACCAGGAATACAGAAAATACCTTTAAATAGAGTAGAAGGTATTCCAAAACAAGGAGTGCTGAAATGTTGCTTAAGATAAGATGTACACACTAAGTACTATGGCCAAGAGCACGTAATGTTCAGTCAACAATAGGCTTAGGAAAAACCAACCATTCTGAGAGCACCTACAGTCAAGCCTCTGTGTTCATGAGATAAACATTATTAATAAGGAAATAATAAAACATGATAAGTATTGCATTTCTACAAACTTTCCGGTAACGTCAAGGACATTGGAGGAAACTATTTTAATTGCTGGAACAATGCCTTGCCCAACAGAAGGTAACATTTTCTGAGGCAATTTTCTCTTCAAAGGCCAGAAGTCCAAACTCCTGCGCAACTTAATTTGTGGTCCAATTAAACGTAGCTGCACCGAATAGTGAATCTTTAATCCAGTATCAGACAGTGACCCCACCAGACACCCAAGTGCTGTCAGTGTTGTCCACGAACGAAAAACGCCAGAAAAGTCTCTTATAGTATTATTCTTGTCAGCAAGCAGAACTCTGCTACAGGAACTTTAACCTGCTGAGCAAGATGCAGAACAGCCCATTTACATGAGCACTGCATTAATCGCTCATCAGCGGCACGTGGTGAAGAGTGAGACAGTAAACTCCGAAGGGAGTGGCTTGGAGGGTCTGGAATCACTTTTGCAATTGTGCGGCTGGTACATGGTTGCTGAGGGCATCGGATATTTTCAATTTATTTTTTAAGCTCAAAACTAAAGCATGGAAAATCTCTCTATCCACTCTGTATTCACTGCTGAGTCCGCCAGGCCACCTTGGCGACTGCCTGCTCATGCCAGCCACATAGAGGGCCGCGCATTCAGCTAATGCCTCATTACCATGGCGTAAGTGACTGCACACAAACGTGCCCGTTCCGGCAGGCTGATGCAATTAAAGCTTTGCGGCAGCTGAATAGAAGTGTCCTCAGGCAGGCAGCCAGGCTGAAAGGCCCCCGCCCCCTCTTCTGGCATTCTTCAGAGGGGCTCCAGCCCAGCTTGAGATCCCCGCCTGGCACAGCACAAGCAGGGAACAGAGCCCTCTCTAAAGAACCAGGGGAAAGAATGAAGGCAAGAGAGGGAGTGATCACTGATCTTCACTGAATGTCCGAAGCTCTCAGACCTCCGGAATATTAAGACGGGCTCAGTAAAGTAAATAAACGGGTATTTAAAGGGGGTATAATGTCATTTTTCATGAGCGGGCCAATGTCTTTCAGTAGAATTTAGCAATTGAAGGCAACACAGTATTGGTTGGGCTACCTTTCAAGGAAGAAAAGTGGCCTACGTGGAAATTATTACATTTTCTGAGAGGCTGGTGCACCTGAATGGCCGATAGGGCTGGGGCAGAGGCAGTCGATTGTTAGGCTACAGGGTGGGAGGGAACATACTCTACCATTAGCTCTATCCATGACAAGGAGGACCTGAAATGATTTACCACAAAAGAACTCTGCTGTACCTCTGTATGGCTCGACGTCTCCTCTCCTCGATAATGACTTACACATATCTGTAGGCCAGCCATCTCTGCATGCACACAGCACCTGCATCCCTTGTCAGCGTTGTGCACAAGCTGGAGATAGGGAAAAGTCAACGCCGGTGGCACTCCATACTTTATTATGCTGTGCGCTATCTGTTTACTTTATTGATTGTTTTATTTGTTTATTTTACTTTTATTAGCTGTTTATTTATTTTCATTGTTTTTCAGCTTGAACGCATTTTTTGTTTCAGGCGAGGCGTCAGATGGCGAGTTACTTTAGTTAGGTAGCGGTTAGATTCAGTTATAAAACTACATATTCCCAAAAGGTCACGATGGTGGGCTCGTGGCATGGACCTTAGCCATTATCCCAGAAGGACAGGAAGTGCAGTGCCCTTGCTACACGTGGGCATAAAGGCAGCAGCAGGGCCAGGGAGAGAGAGTAAACAAGGCTCTAAGAAGACTGTTTACTTTCTGTAGCTATGGCTCCGACCTTCACCTGCCCTTAGTACCATCAGCAACACATGGGGAGATGCTAAAGTTGGGAAATGTCGTCAACCCTGTGACGTCATCAGATAGATGCTGTCACTCCCTCTGCCACCGTCATTTTGGTGAACTGATGTTCATTGCTTATGGCACTGGAACTCTCAACACTAATTTGAAGAGTTCTGCGTTTTTTTAAGTAGAGAAGTTTCTTACACAAAAGACACCGAAAAGAAATAAAGCATAGCATTTTAAGCAACATCTGCTCTAGTGACAGTTTCAGAAGCAAAGGCGCAAAGGCGCCTGCAATAATACTAATTCGGACTCTTTTATAGCCCACTCGCAAGCGTAGGGGTCGACGCGCTAATAGATAAGATAGTTAAAGCATTAATTTTATCACGCATCAAAAGTTGAAGTGCTGCCCCAGCTCTGCATCCAAACATCTCTGCAGCAGGATCTCAACCCAGTGATCTACCTCACTGGTACCACCAGTCTTCAGTTCACGATTCATTGATCTCTACAGCAAGCACTCAGTCCACTGAGCAGCGTTCGTATGCTATAAACAGAACACTGAAAGAGGAGGCTTCACCAACTGAGGTTACGCAGGAACGTATATTTTAAGCCAGGTAATTGCATTTAAACAAAAAAAAGAAAATAGCATATTTTTACTCACGCGTTATCATCATTTTGCTCTGTCCTCAGCCGCTTGGAGAAACTGTCAGAAGAACCATTTATTTCGAACAAGATCCTTGTCGTCACATCCACGCGTTTATATCCATGTCCGCCTTATCCAAGATTTGCAGAGTCCTTTCCTCATAACTCTGTGTCCCTTATGTTTCTTTTTTCATCCGCTTTAACAAGGTCCCTTACCGCTCCGCTGACTGATGTGCTACACCCACCCCGCTCTGCACTCCCTCCCCTCCATCCAGCCCTGCAGGGAGTGGATGGCTTTAGCTCCTTTTTTTGAGGAGAGCTTGTACGGGTTTCTGCATGTGAAGAAAGCTTGCCCTGCCTCAGTCTGTGTCATATCTGGGCTGCATGAATGAGAGATATGTATACTGCTGCTGCCACGCCCATGGAAGCCCTGCTCTGTTTGTGTGATGGAAGCTTGCACTGCTGCCCAATGCTCCATGATGTATATGAGGAGAGCTTGTACTGTTCTCTGAGTGTGAAGGAAGTTTGTCGTACTGCAGTCTGTGTCATATCTGTGCTGCATGCATGAAGGATACTTGTACTACTGTCACCACACCCATGGAATCCCTGCTCTGTTTGTGTGGGGGAAGCTTGCACTGCTGCCCCTATGTTCCATGATGTATATGTATTTGAGGAGAGCTTGTACGGGTCTCTGAGTGTGAAGGAAGTTTGTCCTGCCGCAGTCTGTGTCACATCTGTGCTGCTTGCATGAGGGATAAGTGTACTGCTGTCGCAACGCCATGCAATCCCTGCTCTGTTTGTGTGGGGGAAGCTTGCTGTGCTGATGAGTGTGATTAGCCTTTTCTCTGTTTGTGAGGCAACCATGCACGGCTCCCCTTCTGTTCTTGCTCTGAACTTGTGAGCACGTTTGCACTTCTGCTGTGCCTCTGTGTGTGAGGAACGTTTGTCACTGTTTCTAGTATGAGGAAAACCATTGCTGCTGGATCTGCTGTGGGTCTGTGTAGCAAGCTTCCACTGCTGGAGACTAACACCACATAACTCTGCGAATGAAAGACGCTTGTCCTGCCGCCGGCTGTGCCGCTCATGATTCACATCTGAGTGAGGGGAGCCAGTGCTGCTGGATCTGCTGTGGGTCTGTGCAGCAAGCTTCCACTGCTGGAGACTAACACCACATAACTCTGCGAATGAAGGACGCTTGTCCTGCCGCCGGCTGTGCCGCTCACGAGTCACATCTGAGTGAGGGGAGCCAGTGCTGCTGGATCTGTTGTGGGTCTGTGCAGCAAGCTTCCACTGCTGGAGACTGTCACACCACATAACTCTGTGAATGAAGGACGCTTGTCCTGCCGCCGGCTGTGCCCCTCACGAGTCACATCTGAGTGAGGGGAGCCAGTGCTGCTGGATCTGCTGTGGGTCTGTGCAGCAAGCTTCCACTGCTGGAGACTAACACCACATAACTCTGCGAATGAAGGACGCTTGTCCTGCCGCCGGCTGTGCCGCTCACGAGTCACATCTGAGTGAGGGGAGCCAGTGCTGCTGGATCTGTTGTGGGTCTGTGCAGCAAGCTTCCACTGCTGGAGACTGTCACACCACATAACTCTGTGAATGCTTGTCCTGCCGCCGGCTGTGCCCCTCACGAGTCACATCTGAGTGAGGGGAGCCAGTGCTGCTGGATCTGCTGTGGGTCTGTGCAGCAAGCTTCCACTGCTGGAGACTGTCCCATAACTCTGTGAATGAAGGGGGGGGGGGGGGGCCGGGGGCCCGGGGGATTTTTGAACTAAAAATAGAAAATCCTACCTCAGGTCCGCCGTCCGCGCCGCCTCGGGACTCCGACTCCGTTTGCGCCTGTAGCCCCTCTCAGCCAATCCTGGCGCTGCTGGCAGCGCCAGGATTGGCTTAGGGCACGGTTACCTCTCGCTCGCCTGCCCATTAGGAGACTGAGGTTTGAGCCTTTGCTCAACCCTCGCTCTCCTAATGGGCATGCGCAGCCAGTGCAAACACAAGTGCGCATGACTGGGCACGGCGCGAAAATTCGGTGCCCTTCCCCACTCATGCGCACTTGTGCTGCAGTGCTGCCTGCTGCCCCTGGTCCCTCTGACAATCATGTCAGTCAACATGACGCAGGACCGCCCACCCCCTTCAGACTCTGAAGGGGTGGGCGGTCCGACGTCATGCTGACTGACATGATTGTCAGTTCTCTCGGCGTCTTTGAACTTAAGTAAACTGATTCAGTTTACTTAGGTTCAAAGACTCCGAGGGAGCTGCGGGCGGGGGGGCTACGCCCCAACGCCCCAATGGACGCACCGCCCCTGCCGTCATTGCTTATAAGGCAGCAAGAGCTCTACCGTCTGTTTGTTCCCTAGCACCACAGCACTCCCCTACCCGCTTCTGGAGACAAGAGACCGCTACAAATCTCAGCGACGCCATCGCTGCCCCAGCCGCTGAGATGAGCGCTTCACCTCTGTCTGCCAGAAGGTATTTAAAGAGCGAGTGCTTTTAAAGACTGGGTTCTCCATTTTTTTTATTATTAAAGGAGGGCTTCTGTTTCCCATTTGCAAGAAGGAGTTTTTGAAAATACAAACAGTGAATGTTGTTGTAAGAGGCTCTGCTGCCGCATGGACTGTACGTCATTGTAAACAGCGCTTTGTTTCTTAGCCTGCCAACATGCTTTTATAAAGAGTAGAGCATTGCTTTGAAGCGTCGTCAGTGGGTTGTTGCACTGGGGCTTTTGGGGCATGTCTCAAGCTCTCGTTCATGCACTTGTGTGGGTCAGTGGGGGTGGCAAAACACATGTAAAAAACATTTTCATTACAGCGCCAATAGCTTCAACTCCAAAAACAAAGCAAGACCTATTGCATTGCAAATGCTTGTCTTTTTGTGTGCAAGATCCGATGGTTTTGAAGCCCTTGTTCCTTCCTCCATCTTGCTAACACCAGCCGATGGTACTAGAGCGATTTATGTGCTCACCAGTTACATTGCACAATGACACATTCATTGTTGTAGGCAGGGGGAAGCTTTAGTTATTTGCCCCGAAGCACAAGTTGTTCAGCCGCCCCCGAGATTGGAACCTGGTTCCCCAGTCGGCAGCTCAGGCCGTTACGCCACATCCTCGCTTCACTTCAAAGGTCCTCAACTGTTTCTCACTATCACTTCCACATTTGTTCAGCAAGTGATTGGCAAATCCAATAGATCTCGGCAATGCCTGTGCTGTTAGCTTTGTCTCTGTGAATGTCTTTTAGCCACGTTGTCTAGCAGCACGTTTGCTGTTCAGCATGGCTTAAAGTCACTGAAAAAAGTGCTATGATGCGGCCAGCGTGGCCACGTCATAGCGCTTTTTTGTGTTAGGAGGGGCAGTACAATAAACTCAAGGGGGCCGAAGAGACTCGGTGTCGGCTCAACATCCTGTGATTCTGGGCTTTCAGTAACTTTCAGCCATGCGGAACAGCAGATGTAATGCTAGACAACATGGCTAAAAGACATTCACATTGACAAGGTCAATAGCTCAGGCATTGCTGAGATCGATTGGCTTTGCCAGTGCTTGTTGTTAAGTGCTGGCCATACTCTGTAACTAGTAACAGGAGACCTGGACACCCAACTTACCACTCCCATTTGCTTTTAATTTTTACATTTCCTGTACCCAGAGTGTCTTTTCCTTTTGCACCTGAAGAATCCCTGCTGAGGCTCTTTCCAATTTGTTCTATCAGTTTATTTCGTACAACACACACGTCCCTATCACTCAAAGTCATTCTTATTCCTTTCTGTCACTGATTATATCGAGTACCATACACTCTGGCTGTTGCTATAGGTTTTTCTGGTGTCATAGGCCCAGATGTACGAAAAACGAAAATAGCGACTCGCAAATAGGTATGTACGAAAGATGCTAGTCCGTAATAGCAATTCCTACGGAGTCACAATCGCTATTTAGAAATTGGTATTTAAGAAATCGCAAAATTGTGATTCCTTAAATAAGAAATTGTCCCCAAATAGCAGCTTATAGCAAATGGAGGATAGAGGCCAGGTGGAAGCTGATTACAGGGTGTGGCTCACAGGCAGAGGCTCCACACACCTACAGGAAGCGGCTCAGAAAAAGTATTGCCAGCACAGGGAAACCTCAGTCCACCACAACATGGCTGCAGAGGAAGGAAAGGAAGCTGGGAACCCTAGCAAACGCAAAATCAAATTTACTGAGAGAGAGCTGGAGATGCTCACCGAGGAGTGCGTGGACCAGCTGTTTGGGAAGGGGTCTTTTTCTGTCCCAGATGCACAGAAAAACAGCATTTGGAAGGGGATCTTGGAGAGGCTAATTCCCGGGGGTTACACAGCACACTGTCCCTGAAATCAGGAAGAGATGGTACGACCTTCGCTCCCGAGCAAAGGACAAGCTCATCAACAGGAAGGCAGATGGACAGAGGACCGGAGGTGGACCATCACTCCCCCTCCCCTTACTGCCATGGAGAGGCCTATTGAGGGGACCCTTGAGACAGTGTGTGTGTCATCGGGCTTGGGAACATCAACACTTCCATTGCAGCAGACACCAGCCAAGGTAAGTAATCTGTCTTCATGTCACACCCAGGCCACAAACTAATCCAAACTACAACACATATAGCCCAGCTAGCAACATTTCATTGAGGTACCTGGCCGACCCAGGCAATGCGTCATGGCAGTTGCAGTGCACTCCATTAGTGTGTAGTACTAAGTGCTGGTGACCAGACCAAACACATGTTCACATCACCAACATATCAGGCACAAATGCAGCAGAGTCACAGCATCATAGTGTCAAAAGTGTATTTCATTTATTTACAGTTATCTCCCACAGATCGCAGCCTGGATGAGACTGCACCTGGGACAACAGAATGGGATGCAGAGACTGTCGTCCAGCCCGACCCTACCACACCAACATCACCTGCACCCTGCACTTAAACACCAACACGCGGGAAAGCTGCCACCACCCCACTGCCCCCCTTTGCAGATAGTGATGGCGAACAATCCACAGTGGTAGGCCCCGGCACAACAGAGGCCAGGCTTGTGAGCAGCCACACAGACACCATGGCCGGAGCTGCAGTAACACCTTCGATCTATGGTGGCCTGGAGAGATCCATTATGCATACATAGCACCTACAGAATAAAAAAATAGGTAGGGTCATCAGAGAACTGCAGCACCTGACCAAGACAGTTGAGAAGGTGCAAGAGTGATGACAGACGTCAATTGAGCATGAGCACAGGGCACAGCGTATATGCCACAGACAATACGTAAGGCGCATTGACATCTTCACCCGGACAATCAGCTGCCTGGCAAACCCCTTTCAAGCCTGGCCAGGTATACCGTAAACATCCAAACAAATATGTCCCACTGTTGCCAGGATGTTGCTCGTGGCCTGATGCAAGTCACCATGGCACTGGAAAGTATATAGACACACAATCTGTATCTGCCCCACATACCCCCACCACCTGTGAGCGAGGAGGGACCAAGTATTAGCGGTGTCTCTGCACAGGAATCCCAACCACCTAGGCGAGCACACCGCCTTCCATCGGGGTCTGACACCCGCACCTGCCATCCAAACCAGTGCTGCTGAGAAGACCACCCGCACAAGAGGGCGCAATAAATAACTCAATGAGTTTCTGATGTGTGCTCTTTTTTCTTTGGTCATACTTTTTTGCACTATGTAGATTTATGTTTATCCAGTTGTGGTAGCCACCTGAATAAAAGTTGGTCCCTGAGTTGCGCAGCAAGCAATACCTCTTTAGGTCGCATCTCTTCTACAGTGTCATGTCTTCACTCACCTCAGAAATAGTTGTGTGTAATCTCTGCATGTCGTGCATGCCCTTCAGCGGGATGGGTTCCGTCATGCTGCCCCTGTATTGGTTGTTGGTCATCATCAGAGTCATTGCCTGAGTCTGGCTCAATGGTGACATTGTGCAGTACCCTTCTCATGGCAATGTTGTGCAGGATGGCACTGATCGCTATGATCTTGCAGCATCTGTGTGGCTTGTAGAGGAGTGTTCCACCACTCTTGTGTATGATGCGGAAACGGGACTTCAGGATGCCAAATGTGCACTCAATGATTGAGCGTGTTTCCCTGTTGTAACGTCTCTCACTTGGTGTTCTTGGGGTCAGGTAAGGTGTGAGGATCCTGGGTCTTTATGCATTGGCGCTGTCACCTAAGGGCATGAGGGAAAAACCGTTAGGTGGCCAGTGCATTCATTGTTTCTGTGGACACCTTACCTAGCAGGAAGTTATCTCCTAACTCGCCCTGTGCTAGCTGTTAGTGAATTCCACTGTGGTGGAAGATGAGTGTCATGGCTGCTCCCTGGATATCTGGCTACAAGGTCAGTGATGACACTGGAGGCTCCAGACACCATATGCACGTTCAGTAAATGTGTGCTCTTCCTTTTCCTATAGATGTGTTCTGTGGCAGCAGGGGGACATAGGACTATATGTGTCCCACACAGCCAGTTACATTGGGGAACTGTGCTACCCTTTAGAATTGGAGTTGTTTTGTCTGCTGCAATGATTGGAGTGTTCCAGGAAAATATACATGCTGGTTTAGCTTTACGTCAAGAAACTTGTGGTGGAACCTAGAAAGTGCGCTTTGTGACACACCCCCTGCCACTCCTATCACTGACTGGTAGCTCCCTCACTCTAGGAGGTGAAGGCAAACCAATACCTGCACATGGGAAGGTATAGTGTTGCTCTGCAGTGTTGGTGCCTGTAGCTGGGATTGTAAATCGGCAATCAGGTCAAGTATGACCTGACTACTCAGTCTATACCTGTCTATGATCTGTCGGGTTAAATAGGGTGACCCTCACCATGAATGTCCTCTCATGTCTCGACCTCCTCCTGTCCCTCACTGCCAGAATCCTCATCCTCCTTGTCAAGGTGTATAATGCTGCCATTGTGAGAGAGCCAGATGCATTTTGGGGCTCTTTTTATAATTTGCACATGGTTACCTCCCGGTCAGGATCATTGGTAACTGCATTTCTTAACACACCATTTTTGCCCAGCCTCAAATTGGTAATCCTTAGTAAATGCAGTTCCAATTCGCTAATAGGGAATCTCAATTTGTGATTCCCTATTTTACCGATTTCCAAATTGCGATTCTTACAGGAAGGGAATCGCAATTTGCGACCGTGTTTGAGGCATTCGTACATACCGATGGCTGGTTTTGCATTTGTTAATGGTCAAATTTAGCGATTCGGTCCGTTAAGGAATACAAAATCGTTTTGTACATCTTGGCCATAATTTTCTCCAAAATAAAAATTCTTGAAGTATTACTGAATCAGTGCACTGGAATTTGCAGTGAAATATGCTGAAAATCAAATTACTGAAAATCACATGATACAGCCAAGACCCCAATACTGCATCATAATATTCAGTCTGTAGGATGGTAATTTGCACCGGTAGCTCTCAGCATTAATCAACTCTTACCCTGTTCTTTTGTGACATGGCGGTCGGTAACAGAGAAAAACATATAACAGTTATCGTGAATGATGGGTCATTTTTAGGTCGAGCCTAGCGCAGCGCGAATGCGCTGCTCTAGGAGAGGGCCTCTTGGAATCACTCCAGACTTCCCAGAGACTTCTCGTGTGGGTCGGACTCCTCCCACACATTCCATTAGCCTTTGTGTGTGGCTTTCAATAATGAAAGCACACAAATGGCCAAAGGCGGGCGCATGTCCCACCTCTTTGTTTACTGGTCACTCCCACAGCGTTTTGCTGTTGGGAGCAAGCAGGGGCGCGCAGGGTGTCAGCTGCATTCCTCGCATCCCACGGCGTTTTGCCTGCGGGAACGAGCAGTGCCTCCTTGTTTATCTTTACATTCCTGCCTCACGCCTTCCTTCTTCCCTCCCCGCCTCCCTTCCCACCCTCCTCTTCGCTCCACACACCGCTGCACACGACCCCCAGCCAGGAGGCCCAAGAGCCCGGCACCTCCTCTGCCAGGCTCTGCTCCGCAGCTCCATCCGCTCGGCTGACACTGCAGGAGGCCGCACCCAGGGTCGTCTCTCGATCTTCCCTCCTGCCGGTGATCACCAGCTCCCCCAGACCTCGCAAGCTGCTGCTGACTGTGTATTAGTCGTCACCAAGCCCCCACAGTCACTGCTGATGATGAGGAACCGGACCGGTCCCGTATGCCTCCTTCAGCTATGCAGCCAGCAGCCACGCGGTCTCACCACCGGTCTCCTCCGGCAGCCCCGGAGCCAGCTCCTTTGCCTACAGGTTGGGTTAAAGTACTTTGTGTGGCAAACTAATAATCACTCCCGCCTGTTCCTTCGCTCAGGAGTTGTTGTGAGGGGGTGAACGGGTTCCCGGGGCTTCTGACCCACACCCGAGTGAAAACAATAAGAGACGAGTCTGACGTCCCCTGCTCCTGTGATTACAGTATTAGCTAACGCGATGAAATGGCTGCCGTAATCAAGCCTCGGCTTCAGTGAATACTCATTTCCGCGAACAGCTTGCATTCCATTTAGCACTCAAACAGCAACTGCCTAAAAAAAACAGATTTTCTACTGCGAGCACATACTTTATTGAGAAACGGGAGAGCGACAGGTTGGGTTAAAGCACTTTGTGTGGCAAACTAATAATCACTCCCGCCTATTCTTCTCGAGAATGTACATGCTCGGTATGCATTTGCAAAGTTCGGAAAATATGCAGTAGTAGTCACATTAAGATGTTTTTAGAAAGTTCATTTTGAATGTGTGTTGAAGATCTGTGTTCATTCTCTTTGTAGCTAGTCCTTCTGACTACGATAATACGCGTGATTCTGCCCATATCTTGTGTGATTAGCTCATCCTGATGTCCCGTTTTTCCCTTGGTATTCTGGGACTTGTAGTCCATCATTTACAAACGGAGAAACAAAATTACAGGTCCTAGAATGCACAGAATAAAACAAGGACTGGATAAGGTACTGCACTGACGCCTGCTATCGAACTACTTACTAATACTGCCAGTCAGTCATGCTTATAGAGGAAGTTGTTGTTGGTTCGGACTCAAGGCAACCACCAGTTGGTTAAGGGAGAGACCGAGGTCCAAACCAACAATTTTGCTTTCCAGAAAGAAACAAGGATGAAGCTGCAGCATGCTTCGTTCAGCAGCCCAAGTGGTGACAGGACAGGGTGTAGGATAGTGAGTTGCAGGAGCAAAGAAGTACCAGTCAAAGCGACCTCTACTCTTGGTTTATAAACCTGTTGGATACCAGCCACCCAGGGCACAAGTCCTATAAAAAGAAGTGGGGGGACTGACTAAGTAAGACAATATGCAAATGACCTCATGACGTCACGATGTAGATCTATAAAAGAAATAAAATAGTGCTATTTAAATTATTTGTGTAAATACTCTGACAGTCTTACAGTGTCTGCATTTATATATAGGGACAGAACAAAGGCAAAAGCATGCCTCTCTTAAGTACCTGTGAAGAGAAGGCAAGCTGTGTGCCTTTGTTTCCCTCTGTGGCATTTACATTTAAATGTAAGGTTCCAGGCGGCCCCCAGTCAGCATATACAAACAAAAGGAGGCCGGATGGCCCCTTAACTTCGGCCCAGCTGGAGGTGAAACAAGCATTGGCATAACCAATAGGTCTCGCTTTTGGGACCTTTGAAGTATTTAGTTATGCAGCACAATATCCTTGGTGCAACAACATCAACCGTAGGCATGGCTAAACACTTATAAGGTCCCAAAGGCGAGACCTATTGGCTATGCCAGTGCTTGTTAAATATATTTACAGAGTGTGTATATGTGTGTGTGTGTGTGTGTGTATGTATATATATATGTATATATATTATCTACTGGCGGTCGCCAGTAGATAGTTATAGTTAGGACCTAGTTTCCATAGGAAAAGCGTTTTTTCTTTTCCCAATTACTTTGGCGCCGGATGAGGAATCTTCGCGAAATTTTCAAAACTAGTGGGGTGCTCCGGTCAGCTCCTATCCTGAAAGTTTCGGGGTGATTCGTCAAGCGAGGGCCGAGAAAAAAGGGGGGTCCCAAAATGCGTTTTCCCCATGTTATTTCCCATAGGAAACTTTAGACACGGCTACAGCCCGAACTGCTGAACGGAATTACACCGAATTTGTCAAAAAGGTAGCCCTTGGTTCAGAAAGCGCCCTTTTTTTTTAAATGGTGTAAATCCGTTCAGTAGTTCCTGAGAAATTCAAAAAATAGAGGTCAAAAAATCAATTTCCCATAGGAAACTTTAGACACGGTTACAGCCAAAACTGCTGAACGGAATTACACCAAATTTGGCAAAAAGGTAGTGCTTGGATCAGAAAGCGCCCTTTTTTTTAAATGGTGTAAATCCGTTCAGTAGTTTTTGAGATATTAAAGGAAAAAAATCTTTATATATCTGAGCGGGACCTAACTGCATGAGCTTGGCTCTAATTGGTTGCCAACACTTCAATCCAGGAAGTGTTGGCAGCCATCTTGGTGCAATGCTTTTAGGTCTCGCCTAGCGATGCAGCGCATGCGCTGCTCACTACACAAACACCACTGCACTGCCCTAAACCCTAAAACACTACCCCAGCACGACCCCCTACACTGCACGAACACCACTGCACTGCCCTAATCCCTAAAACACTACCCCAGCACGACCCCCTACACTGCCCGAACACCACTGCACTGCCCTAAACCCTAAAACACTACCCCAGCACGACCCCCTACACTGCCCGAACACCACTGCACTGCCCTAAACCCTGAAACACCACCCCCAGCACGACCCCCTACACTGCACTAACACCACTGCACTGCCCTAAACCCTGAAACATCACCCCCAGCAAGACCCCCTACACTGCCTGAAGACCACTGCCCTAAACCCTGAAACACCACCCCCAGCAAGACCCCCTACACTGCCCGAACACCCCTGCACTGCCCTAAACCCTGAAACACCACCCCCAGCACGACCCCCTACACTGCCCGAATACCACTGCACTGCCCTAAACCCTGAAACACTATCCCCAGCACGACCCCTACACTGCCCGAACACCACTGCACTGCCCTAAACCCTGAAACACCAGCCCCAGCATGACCCCCTACACTGCCCGAACACCACTGCACTGCCCTAAACCCTGAAACACCAGCCCCAGCACGACCCCCTACACTGCCCGAACACCACTGCACTGCCCTAAACCCTGAAACACCAGCCCCAGCACGACCCCCTACACTGCCCGAACACCACTGCACTGCCCTAAACCCTGAAACACCAGCCCCAGCACGACCCCCTACACTGCCCGAACACCACTGCACTGCCCTAAACCCTGAAACACCAGCCCCAGCACGACCCCCTACACTGCCCGAACACCACTGCACTGCCCTAAACCACCAGCCCCAGCACAACCCCCTACACTGCCCAAACACCACTGCACTGCCCTAAACCCTGAAACACCACCCCCTGCGCGACCCCCTACACTGCCAGAACACCACTGCACTGCCCTAAACCCTGAAACACCACCCCTAGCACAACCCCCTACACTGCCCGAACACCACTGCACTGCCCTAAACCACCAGCCCCAGCAAGACCCCCTACACTGCCCGAACACCACTGCACTGCCCTAAACCCGGAAACACCACCCCCAGCAAGACCCCCTACACTGCCCGAACACCACTGCACTAAACCCTGAAACACCACCCCCAGCAAGACCCCCTACACTGCCCGAACACCACTGCACTAAACCCTGAAACACCACCCCCGCACGACCCCCTACACTGCCCGAACACTACTGTACTGCCCTAAACCCTGAAACACCACCCCCAGCACGACCCCTACACTGCCCGAACACCACTGCACTGCCCTAAACCCTGAAACACCACCCCCAGCACGACCCCCTACACTGCCCGAAAACCACTGCACTGCCCTAAACCCTAAACGCCACCCCCAACACGACCCCCTACTCTGCCCGAACACCACTGCTCTGCCCTGAACACTAAAACACTACCCCCAGCACGACCCCCTACACTGCCCAAACACCACTGCTCTGCCCTAAACCCTGAAATACCACCCCCAGCACGTCCCCCTACACTGCCCGAACACCACTGCACTGCCCAAAACCCTGAAACACTATCCCCAGCACGACCCCCTACACTGCCCGAACACCACTGCACTGCCCTAAACCCTGAAACACCAGCCCCAGCACGACCACCCTACACTGCCCGAACACCACTGCACTGCCCTAAACCCTGAAACACCAGCCCCAACACGACCCCCTACACTGCCCTAACACCACTGCACTGCCCTAAACCCTGAAACACCACCCCAGCACGACCCCCTACACTGCCCGAACACCACTGCACTGCCCTAAACCCTGAAACGCCACCCCCAGCACGACCCCCTACACTGCCCGAACACCACTGCACTGCCCTAAACCCTGAAACACCACCCCCAGCACGACCCCCTACACTGCCCGAACACCACTGCACTGCCCTAAACCACCACCCCCTGCACGACCCCCTACACTGCCCGAACACCACTGCACTGCCCTAAACCACCACCCCCCAGCATGACCCCCTACACTGCCCGAACACCACTGCACTGCCCTAAACCCTGAAACACCACCCCCTGCACAACCCCCTACACTGCCCGAACACCACTGCACTGCCCTAAACACTGAAACACCACCCCCAGCACGACCCCCTACACTGCCCGAACACCACTGCACTGCCCTAAACCCTGAAACCCTACCCCCAGCACGACCCCCTACACTGCCCGAACTCCACTGCACTGCCCTAAACCCTGAAACATCACCCCCAGCAAGACCCCCTACACTGCCTGAACACCACTGCCCTGAACCCGAAAAACCACACCATGCACGACCCCCTACACTGCCCGAACACCACTGCACTGCCCTAAACCCTGAAACATCACCCCCTGCATGACCCCCTACACTGCCCGAACACCACTGCTCTGCCCAAAACCCTGAAACACCACCCCCTGCCCGATGCCCTACACTGCCCGAACACCACTGCACTGCTCTAAACCCTGAAACACCACCCCCTACACTGCACTGCCCTAAACCCTGAAACACCACCCTCTACACTGCCCGAACACCACTGCACTGCCCTAAACCCTGAAACACCACCCCCAGCACGACCGCCTACACTGCCCGAACACCACTGCACTGCCCTAAACCCTGAAACACCAGCCCCAGCACGACCCCCTACACTGCCCGAACACCACTGCACTGCCCTAAACCCTGAAACACCACCCCCAGCACGACCCGCTACACTGCCCAAACACCACTGCCCTAAACCACCACCCCCTGCACGACCCCCTACACTGCCCGAACACCACTGCACTGCCCTAAACCCTAAAACACCACCCCCAGCATGACCCCCTACACTGCCCGAACACCACTGCACTGCCCTAAACCCTAAAACACTACCCCCAGCACGACCCCCTACACTACCCGAACACCACTGCACTACCCTAAATCACTCCCCCCAGCACGACCCCCTACACTACCCGAACACCACTGCACTACCCTAAAACACTCCCCCAGCACAACCCCCTACACTACCCAAACCACTGCACTGCCCTAAACCCTAAAACACTCCCCCCAGCACGACCCCCCTACACTACCCAAACACCAATGCACTACCCTAAACCCTAAAACACTACCCCCCGCACGACCCCCTACACTACCCAAAGACCACTGCACTACTCTAAACCCTAAAACACTACCCCCCGCACGACCCCTACACTACCCAAACACCAATGCACTACCCTAAAACACTACCCTTCGCACGACCCCTACACTACCCAAACACCAATGCACTACCCTAAACCCTAAAACACTACCCCCGCACGACCCCCTACACTACCCAAAGACCACTGCACTACCCTAAACCCTAAAACACGACCCCCTACACAAACACCGCTGCACTACCCTAAAACACTACCCCCAGCACGACCCCCTACACTACACAAACACCACTGCACTACCCTAAACCCTAAAACACTACCCCCTACACTACACAAACACCACTGCATTACCCCCAGCACGACCCCCTACACTACCCAAACACCACTGCACTACCCTAAACCCTAAACACTACCCACAGCAGTACCCCTACACTACCCAAACACCACTGCACTACCCTAAACCCTAAAACACTACGCCCAGCAGTACCCCCTACACTACCCAAACACCATTGCACTACCCTAAAACACTACCCCCAGCAGTACCCCCTACACTACCCAAACACCACTGCACTACCCTAAACCACTACCCCAGCACAACCCCTACACTACCCAAACAGCACTGCACTACCCTAAACCCTAAAACACTACCCCCAGCACCACCCCCTACACTACCCAAAGACCACTGCACTACCCTAAACCACTACCCCCCGCACGACCCTCTACACTACCCAAAGACCACTGCACTACCCTAAACCCTAAAACACGACCCCCTACACTACACAAACACCGCTGCACTACCCTAAACCCTAAAACACTACCCCCAGCACGACCCCCTACACTACACAAACACCACTGCACTACCCTAAACCCTAAAACACTACCCCCTACACTACACAAAAACCACTGCACTACCCTAAACCCTAAACCACTACCCCCAGCACGACCCCCCTACACTACCCAAACACCACTGCACTATCCTAAAATACTCCCCCCAGCACGACTCCCTACACTACCCAAACACCACTGCACTACCCTAAATCTACCCCCAGCACGACCCCCTACACTACCCAAACACCACTGCACTACCCTAAACCTTAAATCTACCCTCAGCACAACCCCCTACACTGCCCAAACACCACTGCACTGCCCTAAACCCTAAAACACTACCCCCAGCAGGACCCCCTACACTACCCGAACACCACTGCACTACCCTAAACCCTACACTCCCCCCAGCACGACCCCCTACACTACCCGAACACCACTGCACTGCCCTAAACCCTAAGACACTCCCCCCAGCACGACCCCCTACACTACCCAAACACCACTGCACTGCCCTAAACCCTAAAACACTCCCCCAGCACGACCCCTACACTACCCTAACACCACTGCACTGCCCTAAACCCTAAAACATTCCCCCAGCACGACCCCCTACACTACCCAAACACCAATGCACTACCATAAAACACTACCCCCCGCACGACCCCCTACACTACCCAAACACCAATGCACTACCCTAAACCACTACCCCCCGCACGACCCCTACACTACCCAAAGACCACTGCACTACCCTAAACCCTAAAACACTACCCCCCGCACGACCCCTACACTACCCAAAGACCACTGCACTACCCTAAACCCTAAAACACTACCCCCGCACGACCCCCTACACTACCCAAAGACCACTGCACTACCCTAAACCACGACCCCCTACACTACACAAACACCGCTGCACTACCCTAAACCCTAAAACACTACCCCCAGCACGACCCCCTACACTACACAAACACCACTGCACTACCCTAAACCCTAAAACACTACCCCCTACACTACACAAACACCACTCCACTACCCTAAACACTACCCCCAGCACGACCCCCTACACTACCCAAACACCACTGCACTACCCTAAACCCTAAAACTCTACCCACAGCAGTACCCCCTACACTACCCATACACCACTGCACTACCCTAAAACACTACCCCCAGCAGTACCCCCTACACTACCCAAACACCACTGCACTACCCTAAACCACTACCCCCTACACTACCCAAACAGCACTGCACTACCCTAAACCCTAAAACACTACCCCCAGCACGACCCCCTACACTACCCAAAGACCACTGCACTACCCTAAACCACTACCCCGCACGACCCCCTACACTACCCAAAGACCACTGCACTACCCTAAACCCTAAAACACGACCCCCTACACTACACAAATACCGCTGCACTACCCTAAAACACTACCCCCAGCACGACCCCCTACACTGCACTACCCTAAACCCTAAAACACTACCCCCTACACTACACAAACACCACTGCACTACCTTAAACCCTAAACCACTACCCCCAGCACGACCACCTACACTACCCAAACACCACTGCACTACCCTAAAACACTCCCCCAGCACGACTCCCTACACTACCCAAACACCACTGCACTACCCTAAATCTACCCCCAGCACGACCCCCTACACTACCCAAACACCACTGCACTACCCTAAACCCTAAATCTACCCTCAGCACGACCCCCTACACTACCCAAACACCACTGCACTACCATAAACCCTAAATCTACCCCCAGCACGACCCCCTACACTACCCAAACACCACTGCACTACCCTAAACCTTAAATCTACCCTCAGCACGACCCCCTACACTACCCAAACACCACTGCACTACCCTAAACCCTAAAACACTACCCCCAGCACGACCCCTACACTACCCAAACACCACTGCACTACCCTAAACCCTAAAACACTACCCCCAGCACGACCTCCTACACTACACAAACACCACTGCACTGCCCTAAAACACTACCCCAGCACGACCCCTACACTACACAAACACCACTGCACTACCCTAAACCCTAAATATACCCCAAGCATGACCCCCTACACTACACAAACATCACTGCACTACCCTGAACCCTAAAACACTACCACCAGCACGACCCTCTACACTACACAAACACCACTGCACTACCCTAAAACACTACCCCAGCATGACCCCCTACACTACACAAACACCACTGCACTACCCTAAACCCTAGAAAAGTAACCACCACCCCATGCCCAATCCCCCTTACCTCTCACTCCTCGTGGTTCCTCTCTCCTTGTGGTTCCTGCTTCATGTCGTCTCTGAGGGGCGGTGCACGTCGTTGTGAGGAAACGGAACAGCCTCTGTTTCCTTACAACGACGTGGATCGTCTACATTTTTTTAGAACTCATGGTCATTTACCATACATACCTTTACAACAAAATTTGTTGTAAAGGCATGCGTGGTAAATGACCATGCGTTCTAAAAAAATGCGTAGTAATGATTTCGCGATGTACAACGCATGCGTGGTAATGCATGCGTTGTAATGGTATTGCGAAGTAAAAAAGTTGTTGTAACGGCTGTTTACCGATCGAAGCTGGCCCCTGTTCTTCAGTGAGTCGTTTATTTGATAAATTAGGAGGAAGGAATGTGTTTTTTTTACCGAAAAGTGCATTCCCGGCTGTTGTAATGTGAAAGTGTCCACGTGGCCTGGTTTCACTTCCGGTGAGAGAGTGGAAGAGTCTGTTTGGATCTAAAGGGGTTCTGCTGTTGGACGGGGCCGGCGCGACACGTCATCAGAAAACACAGCTAATGGAAAGCGTTGTCCCCGAAGTGTGGAGCAGTGCCATGAGAGGTCAACGAGTGTGCGTCCCACCGCAGTATGACCGTACCGCGTGACCCATGTGCCGCCTCCAGTGTACGGAAGGCAGAAGCGGCATCCATCGCAGGTCCTCTTGAAAACCGTTGTAGCACTAATTCTACATTTTGGAACTAGGGCATTTTAACCTTGTTGTTCCTGCCAGATACAAAGAGAAGTTCCTGTGTTATTCAGTGCCCTCGTTACCTTTTCTGTGGGTAGTGGTGCTTGTCACTTCGCTGCCCCGCCGGTGCACACGACTGGGCTCCCCACCTCGTGTGCCATCCTCAGGGCCTCTGCCCTCGGATCACTGGTTTCGGTTTCTGGAGTGGCAACATAAACAGTTGCTCCCAAAGGACTAGCCTGAACACTTAGGTGAATATCCCCTGCGCCAGCATTCCGCGGAAATTCTTTCCTAGCTCTCCCACGTCGACGACGATGTTATAATAGCACGGCTCCGCTCGCGACACCGTATGACGTCATAGGAGCCATAAGAGGACCTCGTCGGCGTGCTGACGTCGGTTCCACCCATTTTTTCCGTGCCACCGAGGTAAACGGGTGGACCGACACGTTTTCACATGTATACATAGTATACTAAATATATATATATATATATATATATATATAAATGCATAACCAATAAAGGCATAAGAAATAGCAACAGATCAAGCATTTCTCAGTATTAAAACATAAGCATGATTAAGACATATTAAAAACATTCATGCCAAACAGTAAAAGCATCTTTTTGGTAGAAACAGCTGGACAACGGGGAGGCGGGTGGGACAGTGAGGAATCCACAGGCAGATACTGTATCCACCAGAAAAAGCGTTACCGAAGGTAAGTAACTTGCTCTTCTGATGGATACTTCTGCCTGTTTATTCCTCACCTTTTGAATAGAATCCTCAAGCCGTACCTCACCCGGAGGAGGGTGTCCACATGACTAGACCAAAAAATCTTGCAAAACAGATCGAGCAAAATGGCCATCTCTCCTAACCTCCGAATCCAATAATAATCGAATAATTTTTAGTCGTAATTATATTGAAAATAATACTTTAAAAATACTTTTATTAATAAATTTAGACAAACACTTAAAGGAAAACTTTTATTTATAATTAATTTAAAGATATTTCATATTTTACAAATTACGCCGAAGTCGCGACCCCAGCGCGACTTTTCAAAATGGCTACCGGAATGTGCGCAGCCATCGTGTAGGGTGCGCGATGGGTGTGCAACTTCTGTATAATATTTAAAAAAAGAATGAATATAGTTTTCCTAACTAAAAATTATTCAAATTTTTTTTAAATATATATATGTATATGTGTATATATAGATATATATATATATATATATATATATATATATATACACATATCCTGCTCCAGTGCACCATTCTAGCGTGTCACTCTTTAGGCGGGTGCTTTAGCACGGCGGTGCTCCGTGATAAAATTACAGCTCCAAAGTTCCTCCCCTTCTCAGAAAGGATACCAGCACTCCCGGGGTCAGGTTTTCGCAATCTTAATTTATTATTCTTAGCGCAGCAAACAAAAGCGTTTCGGAAAGGTTCCTTCGTCAGTGTTTACATTTTACACTGAGAGGCGCCGTTTTTAAACATCAAATGATGGGTCATTGAAACAAAAGAGGGATTACGGTCACCGTTGTATAGGCGCCATATTGTTGTGGTGTATATTATTATTAAAGAAACCCATTCACATACTTATATAGGCATTTACATAAATCAAAAGTGTCTCATTACAATTTGATATTCAAATAATCTCATAATGAGATATTGTGTGATTAAAGCTTACAATTAAACAAGCAAGATGAACTGAGGGAAATAATGAAGAAACGGCTGTCTCAGTACAAAATGAAAATAAAACAGAGGAAACAAGAAAAATTTGAGCGAGACGAGAGAGACTATGCTATGGGCAGGGTACTGACGTTTGAATGATGTAATATGTGATGTCATCAGCAGTGCATTGCGGGGGCGCGAGTTATAGTTAGCTGAACTAACTATAACGGGGGAATTTCACGGGTTTTGTACGAGTGAAATGTCCAACTAACTATAACGTTCCTGAAACCTATGGTTTTTTCAGTGAATTTCTATGGTTTTTTAAATGCTAATTTCTAACTATAACGTGCCTGAAACCTATGGTTTTTCGTGTGTGTGTGTGTGTGTGTGTGTGTGTGTGTGTGTGTGTGTGTGTGTGTGTGTGTGTGTGTGTGTGTGAGTGTGTGAGTGTGTGTGTGTGTGTGTGTGTGTGTGTGTGTGTGTGTGTGTGTGTGTGTGTGTGTGTGTGTGTGTGTGTGTGTGTGTGTGTGTGTGTGTGTGTGTGTGTGTGTGTTGAACATGCAGTTGAGACACTGCACTACTGTTACAGTATGCTTTGTCACCCACGCTGTGCAAATGATGATGTGTGGTGGCACATACCTGTTGTTTGGACCACACAGGATTCTCTCTGGCATCTGTTAAGTGAACGCCTCCTGGCACAGATCCACCCACAGGATTATCTCTTGACAGACAGTAAGGAGTGTTAAGTCCTTTTATTGAGCATATGTAGTCGCATCTGCCCGGAATGGCCTGCTCTATATTAACTGGCACATAGCATTTTGCCTCAAAAGGTTGTTACAGTGCGTTCCTCATAAAACCTCTCTCAAAATAAAAAATAGAAAAGAGCACAGAGACAAAAGATACAGCTCATGCAAAGAAAACATACAGCAGTCATTCCAGTTCATAGTCCCAGTCTCCATGACAGAAGGACGCTGGGGCGGTTGTATGCCTCCTCGCACTGCACAGTTCTTGCTGGGTTCAGCAATAGTGGTGTCTGGGAATGTATCTTATCTTCCAAAGCTGTGTCCTCTGTCCGTTCAAGTATTTCCATCTAATCCTCATTTTGTGTTATCACTGATTTCTGTCAGCTAGGGTGTGTTAGCTGCGCAGTAGTCCTTGGTCAGCTTGAACATGAAAATATTTTACAAATCTTGTTAATTTTATTTCGCTTTTGTGACTCTAAGCCATAAATTTTCCATTGTTGTGGTAGCTTTTTTCAATCTCCTCCTTAGTAGACTTGGTTGGATCTGGCCCAATCCCCCAGTTTCCTATTACCCCATTTTCAAACTTGGGCCATAAAGGTTTCTCTAACGCCATGTGTACCTTAGTTACACTAGCTCGAAGGACAGCCAGTAGGGTTCAATATGACCTTTTACCTCATATGGGACCCTACTGACTGCCATATCCCGTGGAGGTGTATAGGTTGGACATTTTATGTCTGGGCCTTCTGCCTTGCCACAAAACATTTGCATAGCTTGGAAATCATGGCAGTCCTCATTTATAGTCCCCTCATGCAACTTCCAGCTGTCAATTCTTTTATAATGTGGAGTGGGATTTGTATTGGTTCCTTTTTGGTGGTCATTTGCGTCAACATCTTTTCTGTCTTTAGGGCACATGCATGGTATGCTGATGAGATGTGCAGACAGTGAGGCTGGTTTATAGGCGTATTCTCAATTCCCTCAATACTAACAACATATGATTTGTATCTTTTTATAATCTGCACCCTGAATTCCTTGTCAGGCTCATCATTGTCATATGTACAAACCGGTTCCTTTAGTCAGGCACACAAATTGTCCAAAATGTCACCCTCCAGCGGAAGAATTTGACACATGACAGAAAGTAGTAATCAGAGCGTAGAAGGCTGATATCTGTGTCATATTCACCCCCTTGCATGGGAAAATAGAAAATAATTTCTATATCTCCTCCTCCGCATACAGTAACACTAGTGATCTTGTCTCTCCACTGACATCCTTCCTCATAGCTTTGCAGTATATATTTCATCAACCCAATCGTACCATCATTTGAGGTGCTGCATTTCACAAGGCAACGCTGCCTATCACAGAGCAAATTACAATGGTATATATTTCCAGACTGCCACCCCGGACCCCCTGACACATCAGCGTGTATCTCCTTCCAGCATCACAGGCATGTACGTGTATATAGTTTGGACCTAGTTAAATTATATCAGTGACACGAGTGTCAAAAAGGCAGTGAGCCGCACTGTTTGTTCTGTGTAATCCACTTTTAGGGCATTCTAGTAAGGTGTGGGAAGACAACACTAACATTTAGGGATATTTAAAATTTTCATTTATAGGTTGACACAGTCCCTCTTTATGTACGGTAGTCCACAGCACCATTTTGGCACAGTGGAGAGGGACAGCAAACCCATCTGTCTCTGGCGCACAGCACCGTCACACATAATGTTTAACATGGCAGACTCTAAACAGTTTACCTTGTAACTAAATTATGGTGGGCAATAGAAAGCAGTTTTCTGGTAGAACAGTGCATTTGTAGTCATTCAAATGAAGAGCCCACCATATGCAGCGATGAAGTCCTCCAGTTGGCCCATGACTTTCAAAGTTTACACACCAGACAGCATGAAAAGATAAAACATCAAGGCACAAGAAGGAACGTTAGAGATGCCTTTGCACCTTCATTCATAAATTGACTTCCAAAAAGGAAAGGATGGTATTTAGAATAGGAGTACTTCTTAATAAAGCTGGTAAAGAATAAATAACTTCTTCAACCTACAACCTTTTCTTACATGTTTATTCTAACAGAATTATAGAAGTATAGATGCGAACAAACTGGGTTGGAAATTTCAGGGAGTCCTCAATTTAAGAAACTGACAGAAGAACAGTTTATAGGTCTATTACTTAGTTCTGGAAAGATAGGCACATTTATTTTGGGCCTCCTCTACTTCTGCGAGCAAAAGATATCAGCACAGAGCAGAACAATTTTAATCCCTACACTCCTTGTGTTGCATATAAAGAAAAAGGTTTCCATTGCTGTTTTGCCCAGCAGCATGACACCCAGTCCTGGCACAGTTTTTAGGATGGTTTATCACTGTACAGAAGTATGGTTTGCTACTAGCTTTGGGAGTTTTCTTTCAGTATGCTACCCTGCTTGCTTTAATATCACTTAAATGGCTATACGAGATAAGCTCAGTTATGCAACTCTGCACAAACGATCTGTATATGTATATCTGTGCACATACATATTTGACTGTATAGTGTGTATGTATTCACACACAAAAAATATTGCGCATGCATGGCCTGCATCTCGAGCATTTATTGACTGTTATTTAAGAGAATAGTTAAGCCAGCGAGTAGGACATTTTTAAGTCTCACCTGAGACAGAGCATGCGCTGTTTTTTGCAAGTCTATTTTTTTTTAATAAAGTCTAAAAAAGGGCTCAGAGCCCATCCATCACTTACCATTGGCTTGCTCGCCATTCTCCTTACTCTTGCTTTTATTGATCAGCAGCAGCTGGTTTCATTTTGCCCGTCTTGCTTGCTTATGACGGCTTTGGAAGGATTTTGGTTTCAGTTCTTCGGATTCTACACACCATCATACTATAAATTTCTGCGGAAGCAGCATTATTATTATTTTTAACAAGCCCCTGCTTTAAAGCTGCATATGAGAACTCATTTCTTTGGCTAGTTAATTATAATGGCTAGTTGGCTCAACAAGAACACACTTCAACTTAATGGAAATAAAACTTAATTCCTGTGCTGTTCACCGGGGAAACTATAGTATCATCTCCCAGGGGATTTCTGGCCCTGGACAAAAGGGTACAGATCTGAAGACAGCACAAACAGTTTGAAATCTTGGAGTCCAAATTCAGGAGAAACTTTCCATGGGGGCATAAGACAATAAAACAACGGCCACTTGCCACGGACTCTTGAGATACCTAAAAAAAATTAGCCCCCTTCTACCACAATCTGCTAGGAAGCTGGTGGTGCAAGGTTCTGTGCTAAGTAGAGTAGATTATTGTAGCTCTCTTCTTACAGGGATTCCAGGATATCTGCTTAAGCGGGTCCAGGGGCTACAAGTGCTGGCCGTAAAGTTAGCGCTAAACAAGGCCAGATTTGACTCGGCGTCTGGCATTCTGAAAGAACTTCACTGGTTACCAGTGAAGGAAAGATGCATTTTTAAGTCCATGTGCATGATGCACAGAGCCTTGAATAGAAGTTGACCCAGATCTGTACAAGAAAAATGTTGATACTACAAACCTTGCACGGTCCTTAAGATCGTCTTCAGCTAGTTTGGTCTGTATGTCCTCTTTTTAAAAGACAAGACTTGGTGGAAGGCCATTTTAAGTGAAAGTGGCACAAATCTGGAACGCACTACCAATTACCTTTGAGAGCAAACACAAACCTGGTAAGTTTTAGGAGGAGTTTAAAGACATGGCTTTTTCCTAGTTAGTGATGATGTAACTACAGCACCCCCACTTGCAATGCTTCAGAACATCTTTTATGTATACTGACATGATACTAGCACCAAGATGCCCGCTGGGTGAATGTTGTGCTTTATAAATGTTTAAATAAATAAAATTTGGAAACAGAAAATACAGAGTGTGGAGATGCATAGCTTCTGTGACAGTTCCTGTCCTCTGACTGACAAAAAAGAAAACCGTGCCAAAAGCTTCCCAGGCGCTGCTCATTTGCATGAGAAGCTGATATCAACACCCAAGGATTCACAAACTTCAAAGCACTGCTTTGGTATTTTCACGCATCGTTGTTTTGCTTCCCACTGATAACATGCATGCATTCCGGCATTCCCAGTTCCACATTTCTAGTATCATACTCGAAAGAAGACGAGAAAAGCGCAATGACTTGCATTAAAATATATATATGCAGCTGACCTATGAAGTCACTCCATCGTTTGCCCGCACCCACCAACTAAAGAAGCGTGCATGCGTCACCGGCAACCCTTTAACCTAAAAACTACCCGCACTCACTTCTAAGCCTGTTCTTCTGCTGTGTACGCACTGGGCGGATTTCTGAAGTCAATAGATTTCTGCATCCTCTCTTCCTTCTTAACTTTATCCCTTCTAGTGGATTGAGATTGATGAGAAAGATCTTCCATATTCTGCTTTACCACACCTGGGAGCAAGACCATTGCAAAGACAGAGGCTCACCTTTGCTGCCGGATTCATTTTGGACATTTGGATCTTTCCTATTCCAGTTTGCCTCACACACAAACCAACAAGCATTGGCAAAGCCAAAAGGTCACGCCTATGCAAGATCTATTGGGGTTGTCAATGTGTGTTTATTTAGCCATATTGTACAGCAGAGCTGGTTGATGTGCTGCATGGCTGAAAATAAAAAAAGAAAAGAGCTATGATGCTGTCAGTGCTGGTTGCGTTACAGCGCTTTTTTTTCTTTACTTTAAGCTGTACAGCTACTGTGCAACATGGCTAAAAAACATTGACATAGCTAATAGATGTTGCATGGGCGAGACCTATTGGCGTTGCCAATACTTTTTATTTGGGCATTCCGAGAGTTATAGTTTTGCTTCAGTAGCGTCAGAGAAAGTGTACATGTTTTAAAAAAACTGCATTCGGTCGAAATAGTTGTGTAAGGTAATATCATAATTGAGGTGCTGGGTTTAAAGTGTAAATTGTCACTATAAAAAAAGTAAATATTAGTTCATTTTAGTTGAGACCTACTAGCTCAAGTTACACACTCTATATGGAATATTATCTGAGAAGGGAGGAGAATTTGCTGTTCTTATTATCCTTTATCCAATATTCTAATGTCCTTGATGCCACATAAGTGAGCCTATTTTGCATTCTTTATCCATGTGCATTTTAGATTTTCGTTCAGTTAAGTGAAGGCAAAGCAACATTGGCTAATATTTTTGAGTGATTAACAGCGCTAGATATTAATCCTCATCTTGTTTTTAAGCCCACGCTTCAGGCGGGGGAAATAAGGTGCAATAGCCATTGCTATTTACTGGCGTCGAGGTGATTAATAATGTGTGTTTTTATTCTTTCCCTCGCTCTCTGCCCAGGGTTAATAGCAGCCTTTCCAGCGACGACTTCATCTTGGAGGACTTGGAGACAGAAGGACAAAGACAGCTTAAGAGCCTCCTTCAGCACCAGCTAGATACTTCGATCTCTGTGGAACGGTGAGTGTAAAAGTCCAGCAGCATACACCGTGCTGTTAATTCACATGTGTTATAGAGGGATTGATAACAAAAATATATAGCAAGTTCTAAACACATTCAGCTTCTTAGTCACATCCACAAAACAATCATTTTGACTCTTATAAAGTGAAAAGGTTTTCTTAAGCTTTGATCACGTTTCACGTGTATCGTCCTTAAACCTTGGATTCACTTATGCATTGTATGCTGAGAAGAAAGGTTTTCAGGTCTGTCTGTCTGTCTATCTGCCTATATAACTATCTATCTATTCACTGAAAAAACAAAGGTTAAAGTGCCGTTATATTTAGGTGAAAATGCCAGTTAAAAGGTAACATTTTAAACACAAAAACACTGAAATTCACCAGCTATAATTAACTGAAGTAACTACAATTCGCACCCCACCATGCACAGTGAAGCAGTGTAAGGCGAGGGCGCGAGTTATAGTGAGCTCAGTTAGCTATAACTAGTGAATTTCAGTGAAATGTTTGAGTTAAAAAATCTTACATTTTAAATGACATTTTCACCATACTATAAGGTCACTTAAACCTTTGTTTTTTTCAGTGAATTTCTAGGGTTCTTTTAACATGAAGTAATATTTTTTTTACTATACCTAACTAGCCAACCCTGCAACACGCATGACCTTATTTTTTGACCAGCCTATCAGATTGCTTGTTATGAGCATGCGGTGCCACTGACCTTTGCGATACTATTGCAAAGCTTCTGCAGCCTGAAATATCTATACATTTTTTACCTTAATTTCTCAAAAACTACTGAACAGATTTTCACCAAATCAGAAAAGCATGCAGGCTCTGTCTGGCTTTCTGCCAAATGTGGTGTAATTCTATTCAGCCGTTATAACTGTAGCATTGTCTAAGGTTTCTGTGGGAAATTGCATGGAGAAAACACGTTTTGGCACCCCTTCCCCTCATTAGCCTATTCTGGTACCACATCCCTTTGGGCCGTTTTGTTTAATTAAAGGGGAGGGGGCCCTCGTCGCACAACTCCCCAAGCCTTATTAGGACCTGGCGAACCCATCCCCCAGCACCTTTTTTAAAGAAAGGAGGGGGGGAGGGGCTCTTTGCCCCTCTTTGAGCCTTATTAGGTCCTGGGGACGCCATCCCCCAGGGCCGTTTTTTTTGTTTTGTTTTATTAAAAGGGGACGGGGGACGTGGCCCCTCTCCCAGAATCTTATTACGCCCTGGGGTCATTTTTTAAAATTAAATGTGAGGGGGGGGGGGGCACGTGGTCATCCTCCCTTGGCCTTATAAGGCCCTGGGCACCCCAAGGCTGTTTTTTTTTTTTTTTAAATTAAAGGGGAGGGGGCTGCGCCGCCCTTCCTCCCCAAGCCTTTTCCAGCTCCGGGAACCCCGTCTCCTGGGCCCTCACTATTCAAGATGGGTGCCCACCCAGGGCAGCCACCATACACTTGTTGGGGGCTGACTCCAAGCTTGCTGCGGGAGCCGCCATCGCTCCCGCCCGCAAGTAGCAGCTACTTATTCTGCTCCCTTTGCGTGGGAGCAATATTTTGATCTGTTTCCCTGCCTGCATCAATGCAGGCAGGAAAACAGACCAAATATCTACTCCCCGCTGGCTGGAGCATTTTCAAAGCTCCTGCCCGCTGGAAGCAGGCTTTGTGTTTGCTCCTGCGAGGTGAATGATTGAAAAATGCTCCCACCAAGCAGGAGGAGACATAGGTTTCCTTCCCATGCCTGGACGGTCAAGGAAACCGCTGTGTCCCGGGGGTGGGATCCCCAGGACATTGCTAGTGAGCTGACCCTGGGGAATGGGCTCCCTGTGGCAAATGAAGGCCCAGGGAGTGCCGCTCCGCGGCCCCCATCCCATTTTGAGTGATTTCAGCCCCTGGGGTGGGCTCCCGGGGAATATCCTGGCTCGGGGATTGGGCTGCATGGCTCCCCTCCCCATATACATTAATTTCAGCCCTAGGAGTGGGCACCCCAGGCTCTGTGATGGCACATAGTGGTGGGGCCACGCGTCCCCCTCCCTATATACATTCATTTCACCTTGGGGTGGGCTCCCTGGTGCCTTTAAACAGCCAGTCGGAGTGCTCGCTCCCACAAGAGTCTGAGTCCCGCGGTAGCCAGGTGGCCCAGGAGAAATAAAGCTCACTAAGACAATCAAAACTCTCCCATTTTTTAATTGACGCTCCGGTTAGAGTCTCTCGAGCCTCTCGCGGGCTCTACTGTCCAGATATACAATTATTTTTCAACCATAATGTCTCAAAAACTAGTGAACGGATTTACACCAAATCACAACAAGCATTGGCATAGCCAATAGGTCTCGCCTTTGGGACCTTATAAGTGTTTAGCCATGCAACAGTTGATGTTGTTGCACCAAGGATATTGTGCTGCATAATATGCTGGTGAACCCCTTTAATACCCCAGAGTGAAAACGGCCATGGGGATTTAAGGCACATTAAATATGTGTGAAGAATTCTGAAATTGCCTACTTATGTTTTCAATAAATGTCGGAGCCGAACTTTTATATTTAATATTAGACATACCTGAACGTATTTGCTCAGTAGATGGCTAAGCATGGGCACTTACCGGAAGTTTAAACAGGATTTCATTTGTAAAATATCCTACAATTTCCGCGCATGCGCAGACACTCAAACTTCCTTGGGCCTATTTTCACTCGGAGGGGGGTGGAGGTGTGCAATTGTTTTAATTGCAGAAATTAAATTCCGGCGCCATGAATTAAACACCTCAGCCAAAGAACACAATCTAGTGATTTAGTTTGTTAATGACACCCGTTGATTGTTGGGGAGCCCCTGAATATTGGTTGAAGGGTGGCGTTCACTTGTGAAAACATATCTCAGAGCACCTGTGGGATTACTGGCTCATTCCCGTAAATCTGCCAGATAGCTAGCACCACACCACAGCGCCTCGTCTGCTGGCAGTGAAGTCCTGGGGACTGCTAGTGTGCCCAAACCCCACCAGGGAGTGAGCGAGTGTGATTTAACGGAGTAAATTAACTAATGAGTGAGCAACTCAGTGGCTATTGAGTGAGTGGCTGAGTGTATGAGAGGGTGCATGGTTGAGAGTGAGTGCATGAGACAATGAGTGCATTGTAGAATAAGTATATGCGCGAGTGATTAAGTGACCCTGAAACGCGTCGCAAGGCTATTGCCAGACAGCAGAACCGCTCCTATAGTGCCCACAATGACTCTAAAAGCCTCGTGGCGCTTTCAGTAGCAATAACACTTTACCACAGGCGCGCCACAATCCCACTGTGCACCGCAAGTAAATGCATAATGTGAGTGGGGAATGCAGCAGAGAAATCAAGTTTCACCCACCATTACCCCTCCGTCCAACCCAGTCAGATGCCCCCAGTGTCCTCATAAACCGCGTGCACCTGGGCAGGAGTGGAGGCAGCGGTTTCACCAGGTAGGGGGGGGCGGTAGAGGACTTAGGGTATAATGGAGCAGGAAGCTCCCTCCTGTCACCCGCAATGTCCCCAACAAATGCCCAAGTGAGAGAGATAGGGTTACGGGTAGTGAGGGCAGGGAAGGGTTCACCGAGGGCTGTATTGATGCACCGAGGATCGGAGAGGGTGGGGGGTGCGTAGTTATTTTAATTGCAGAGTTTAAAAGGTTTAATGCGGATGAAGGCGTGTGTAGTGAGCTTGAGTGTGAGAAGCAGGCAGAGTCTCGGAGGGTGCAGTGAGGGTGGGGGAGGGACAGTGAGGGCTGACGCAAGTGCGCCAGTGCAGAGGGGAGTGCTGGAGGGCGAGTGTGTTGCAGTGAGGGTTGTAGTGAGTTCTGGAGTGGGAGTGTGTTCTAGTGAGGGATTTAGTGAGTGCTGGAGGGTGTTTGTGTTGTAGTGAGTTCTGGAGTGGGATTCAGTGTCGGCAGTTTTGAGTGTTGGAGTGGGTAAGTGAGTGCTGGAGTGAGGGCGATGCAGTGAGGACTGTAGTGAGTACTGGAGGGTAAGTAAGTGCGGTGTGGGTGTGACTGCAGACTGACTTGACCACGATCGGTTTCACTGGCGCTGTGTTACACTGAGCAATGTGTAGCAGAGCACACCTGAATGCGGCTGATTTTGGGGTTCAAGTCTGGCACGCACAGCTGGAGCAGGCCCGTAAAGACGCCTGTCACGCACAGAACATGTGTGTACAGTGCATGTTCTGCATTACGCACACATGTGGCGTTGTTGGCTATACGTACATTCTGGCGTGCAGAGTATTGGGTACACGAGGGGTACTCGCTGCTATAGAGCAATGGAGCTTAGCCGAAGCTGTGAACGTGTGGAGGACACGTGACTGACACGCCATGTATACACTGCAGCAAAGACTGTAACAAGTAACAGAAAATGTACTGCTGTGTTCGCCTATGTGTGACGGCGTCAGACCATTTTAGTGCACACAGTACTCACCGCCAGAGTTTACCAGAGGCTTGCTGGGCCGCGCCTTGTGCACACCCGATGCGGGGTGAGCTAGAATAGCTCAGGATTCCAACAGTATCCCTCTGGTACCGTATACTTTGTAGCACAGTCCTGGGCGCTGCACGGCGTACGTACTCACCACCACAGTTTACCACGGGCTCGCTGGGCAGGGCGTTGTGCACACGCCGTGCGAGGTGAGATAAAATGCGCATAAGATGTATACTGTATCTCTCGTGGTCCACTATAGACGGAACCAGTGCTTAGTTTGTAACAAGCATTGGCCGCTCGCGAAAGTGAAAGCAGCGCGACGCGGCGGGGGAGCGGAGGGGGGAGGAGCGTGAAAGCAATCAAGTGAGAGGAAAGACAGATGGCGCCTGATCGGGCGCTGAAAGCTAGCGGTTGCGCGCATGCACGCTATCGTGAACGCAAGCTGGTCGCCAGCAAAAGCCACTGCTGTTTGCACTTCCAAAACCCGCTTACTAAAACTCTCGCCGAGTGCAGCGCTAAGCGCTGGCTCAGGCGAGACCTAAAAAGCACATTCTGCAGATGAAGATCTAGTTTACTGCCAACTTTGGTGTAATTCTGTTCAGCAGTTTCTGCTGTATCCCTACCTAAAGAAGTCTATGGAAAATGCATAAGGATTTTGCGATTTGCGACCCCTCTTTTTTTCTCAGCTGTTGCTTGATGGATCAACCTGAAAGTTTCCATGCACAAACTAGTCAAAAAGTAGCACCTTTTTGCAAAGTGTTGTGGAGATTCGTCAAATGGGTCCAAAGTTATTGGAACAGCTGACCTAGCTAGAGCAACCTAGTGGTTTGCTAATAACTTTGGCCCCGTTTGACAAACCTTCACAAAACTTAAAAAAAATTAAAAAAAAGTTCAAACACCTCAGTTCCTCCCCAGAGAGTTTTAGGGTGATCCGTCAAGTCTGGGCTAAGAAAAAAGGGGAGTCTCAAAACTCAGAATCCCTATGCATTTTTCTTAGACTTCTTTAAGACAGGTTATGGCAAAAACTGTTGAACGAAAATACACCAAATTCGTCAGGAAGCTAGATTTTGGTCTGCAGATTGTGCTTTTTTGTGATTTGGTGTGAATTTGTTAAGTAATTCTTGAGATTTTAAGGGCCAAAAAATATTTGTATATTTTGTCAATTGGGCACCCTCAGATGATAGCTGTCTGCTTTTGTTTGGCGGGAGCTGTGACATTTCGCGCCAAGCAAAAGCAAACATTTCCACTTCCAGCGAGTGGGAGCCGTCAATATGCTCCCACTTGCTGGAAGCTGAGTTTTCATCTCTTTCCCAGCCTGCAGACATCCAGGCAGGGAAAGAGTTAAAAGTATTGCTCCAGCACGCAGGGAGCTACATTTCCATCAGCTCCCTGCGTGCGAAAGCAAAGCGGCAAACGCAAGAGGTGGGGAGCCACCTGCGACCACCGTGGCCTTGAGGCTTCCCCCACGGTACCCAACTTGCACACTGGGTACCCTGGGTGGGGCCAGGGCATGCAGGGGAAATGTGGCAGAGCCCTGGGAGATGGGGTCAAATTCGGCCCGATGGGGAAGGGACGTGCAGTCCCCTTCCCCCATTCCCTGCTGGCGGGGCCATGGGCGATGGGGTCCCTGGGGCCAAAATCGGCCCGGGGAGGGGGGCTGCGCGGCCCCCTTCCCAGTATTATGTTTTTAAATAGGCCCCGGGGAGGTGATGGTCCCCGGGGCCTGGGAGATCCACGCAGCCCCTTGCTTATTCAATTTAGCCCCGGGAGGTGGTGGTCCCCGGGGGAATGGTAAAGCCCAGGAGGAGTTCCGTATGGCTCCCCTCCATTGATAAAATAAAACCTCGGGGAGGGGGTGGTGCCCAGGGCTCAAAAAGACCCTAGGAGAGGGGCACCGTCTGGTGTGCCCCACTCCTTTTAAAAAAAATATTATTTTATGCCCCCAGGACCTGGCCCACCCAGAGACTATAATGTAAACAAGCGTGGGAGACCACGCTTGGTTTTTTCTTCTCCAATTTTGCCATAAATTCACAAACCCACCTGCGATTATGCAGCAAAATTGAAAAACAAAACCCAACAGAGTCCCTGTGGGATCCCACAACCAGACCTAGGAGGGCAGGGTATTCCTACCCTGCCCCTTATGTATTTTGATTTTTTTTTTTGTGGAGCTGTTGGAGGGGGGCTCGTGTGCCTCCTCCTTTTTTAAGTGCACACCCACTGACCGACCCACTCATACACTCACGCAACCACTCACAGACCCACTCAGAGACTCATGCACCCACTGACAGACCCTCTCAGACACTCATGCACCCATCCACACATTCAGTGAAGCACTCATGCACCCGCTCACAGACCCACTGGGAGACTCACACACACACACTCACTCACAGACCCCCTTGTAGACTCACACACCCACTCACAGACCTACTCAGAGACTCGCACATGCTCTCACCGACCCACTCAGACACTCATGCATCCACTAACAGACCCACTCAGGCACTCGTTCCCATCACGGATCCACTCAGAGACTAACGCACCCAATGACTGACCCACTCAGACACTCATGCACCCAGTGAGACTCATACACCCACTCACAGACCCACTCAGAGACTCATGCACCCTCTCACAGACCCACTTATATGCTCACGCACTCAGCCACAGACCCACTCTGACGCACCCATTCATAGACCCACTCAGGCACTGACGTACTCACTCACAGATTCATCCAGACACTCATGGACCCACTCACAGACCCACTCAGACACTCATGCACCCACTCACAGACCCACTCCGAGACTCACGAGCCCACTCACAGACCCACTCAGAGACTCCCACATCTGCACAGGCACTCACACACCCACTTAAATAGCCATGTAGATACCCATAGTCATTCATACAGCCACTCACACATCCACAAAACCACTCAGACCTACACAGCCACTCACACACCCACTCACCTACCTATACAGCCACTCACACACCCACTCTCAAAGGTTACAGTTAGGAAATTAAATTAAAAAACAAGTTGAAATTCACTGAAAAAAGCAAAGGTTATAGGGACGTTATAGTTAGGAAATAGCATTTAAAAAACCTTAGAAATTCACTGAGAAAACCAAAGGTTACAGGGATGTTATAGTTAGGCTCAGATTTCACTCGAACAAAGCCATAGAAATTCATTAGTTATAGTTACCTAAGCTAACTATAACTTTTACAACCTGCAGTGCACTGCTTTTGACTTCACATATTACATCACTCAAAACATGGTCCGTGACATCACTGATGACATCTCAAATGACATCACTGATGACATCATCCACAGGACCACTCACACATGCACTCACAGACCCACACAACCACTCATACACCAACCCATACAGCCACTCACTCACCCATACAGCCACTCACTCACCCAGACAGCCACTCACTCACCCAGACAGCCACTCACTCACCCAGACAGCCACTCACTCACCCAGACAGCCACTCACTCACCCAGACAGCCACTCACTCACCCAGACAGCCACTCACTCACCCAGACAGCCACTCGCACAGCTACTCACTCACCCATGCAGCCACTCACACCTATCATACAGCCACTCTCACACCCACTCATACAGCCACTCACACATGCAGACACTCACCTATACAGGCACTCAGACAGACACTCACTCACCCTTACAGCCACTGGCATTTGAAATGTCATCAGTAATGTCACTAATCATGTCATGAGTAATGTAATATGTGAGGTCATAAGCAGTGTATTGCAAGGGCGTAAGTTATAGTTAGCTCAGGTAACTATAACTGCTGATTTTAGATAGATAGATCTTCATCTCTCTTTCCCCAGGCTCAGCTGTGCCAGTTTATTGTTGCACAGTAAATTCGTGTTGCCTCTTCATTAGATAATACTTCGATGAGAGATTTAAAGGGTACTACATTTTGGTACTTACACCTGTGCATTGTTAGACGAGGTCGTTCTTTGTACAACGTTTGAGGCCGTGAACGGGCTGATTTGAAGAATTGTGCCGTTTGCAACCACAGAAAAAGTTTTTCAAATGCACAAAAGCCTCGTTGCGATTCTCTACCCTGTTACCAAATTGCAGTTTGGGTTTGCGAATCGGTATTTGGAAGGGGCGTCCTTTCCTAATACCGATTCATAGTAGTATGTATGAATGTTTTCCGACCAAATTACAGTCACAAAACATTCATTTTTTACCGACACCTCAGAGGAGGTGATAGTCATTTGCAAATTAGAAGGGCTTGCCATGGGATCCCGTCCCCTTTGTGAATGATGATTCAAATATTTTTTAAGAGCAGGCTGCCTACACATAAAAAATGAAACTTTAACATTTAATTTTTTTCTTTTTAAACCCATCCCTTTTTTTTTTTAAGGACATCGCGCTGCATTGAAAAAAAAAGATTGCTTTATTGAAAAGCAATCACAGGCATGATGGTCTGCTGACCCCAGCAGGCCACCATCCCTGTGATTGCTGCAATTCCTAATGGGTTGCATATTGCGACCTACCTCATTAATATTCATGAAGAAGGTAGATTGCAATGAATCGCTAAGCGAAACTCAATGGGTTCCATACATTTGGAATAGCAATTTCCTAATTGTGATTCACAGAAAATCACAATTGGGGCATCGCTATTCCTAGAATTTGTACATATGTCCCAAAGTTACCATCCTGTTGGGTCCAGTCAAAGGTTTCAATAATTTAAACCGGAGCTCAACCACTGGTAGCTATGGCACAGAGCAGACAGGCTTAACTAACGAAAATGTGTAAAGCATTTAGAAGTACCAAAACAGATAAAAAGTCAAAAACCAAGCACAATAAAAATCCCACTTCGAAATAGAGTGGAATTTAATAAAGAGAATTACACCAAAATAGCAGGAATTCAATTAGGGCCACTAGAGATATGATTTTTTTAAAGATTTATGTCCAAATAGTAGACAAGCCTCAAAGTTCGCCGTAGACCTGGAGCTAGGCATGATTTGAGGCCGACCGTGATGGAGTGCAGGTCATATAGACCAAGAATATTGGCCCTACTTGGGCCTGCAAGTAGGGAAGTTCTGAAAAGCTTCTGAGTCCCAATCTGCAAAGGAAGTTTGTTGTTTTTTTGAAGAAAAACTCCTTTCTGTGCAGGACAAACGTAAAATTAATTCGAATGCCTTCGAACTGCCAGTCTGTTTTTGCAATTGGTCCCCTCAAAGCTCTGGAGCAAACGTTTCGAAAAAACTCCAAAACTTGTTTTGGTTTCCAAACAACCACAGGAGTACACATCAAAGGCCACCAGGACCTCATGGAGAGCACTTATAGAGTTTCATGGTTCCAGGCAGAAGGCAGCAGCAAAGTCCAGTCCAGGTCCAGCCACTGGACAGCTGGGATTCTTCGTAGGAATGGCCTCTTTAGTTTTTCCATGTTTTCCTTGTCACACTATTGGATGGCGCAATACATGCTGCAGTCCACAGTTGACATTTAACTTTCCAAGTCATGGGTGCATTTTCTACACCATATGCTATGGGCTTAAGGAGAGTGAAATTGCCAATCAGGGATTTTCCAATTTCTACGTCATCTTCATCAAATAACTTTGTTACGGTTCAATGAACCATAAAAGTGCACAGTGCAAACATAAAATACCTAGTCAGTTGTTTTAAATAACTATCAAAACCATTCAGTTAGATAAAATTACTTTTAAACATAATACGTCCTTTGGCAGTAAGTTACCTTCCAGCTGAAAAAGAGAACCAAAATGACAAAAAACCTCAAGGAAAGCCCTTAAAAATGGGCTAAGAAAGAGTCCACCATGCCATCTGAGAAATCTGACCATTTCAGGTGCCTTAGGGAGAAATCTTACAATTTCAGGTGCCTTAGGGAGACGCGTAATAGCTTTAATGTGCACTGTGCAGTTCATCACCAGGTAGGAAGCGGCCAGGTGGCGCCATTACTACCCAAGGTTGACATTTTGGCTTGGGCACCTCCAATACCCAGAAAGAGGTGAGAACCTTCTTCGGTCTCACCGGGTACTACCTCTAATTTGTCGAGGGGCACAATTGGCACAATTGTTGCCTCCTTGACATAGCTGACTTCAAGGGAGCAGTCACGTCAGATGATCTGGACTGAGGCATGCCAGACCGCTTTTGATACCCTAAAGGAGGCCATGTGCACGGCACCCGTGCTCAAGGCTCCTGACTTGTCCAAGGAGTTTGTGGTGCAGACTGATGCCTCAGAGCATGGTGTGGGAACCATTCTTTCACAGCTGAACGAAGAGAGCCTAGATCAACCTGTAGCTTTCATTAGTAGGAGGCTACTTCCCTGAGAAAAGAGGTGGAGTGCAATTGAAAGGGAAGCTTTTCCTGTGGTCTGGGCACTGAAGAAGTTAAGGCACTACTTGTTTGGGGCTCACTTCCGGGTTCAGACAGACCACAAGCCCCTCAGATGGTTAATGCAAACGAGGGGTGAGAACCCAAAACTGTTGAGATGGTCCTTCTCCCTACAGGGAATGGACTTTACGGTGAACACCGTCCTTGCACAGAGCACCCCAATGCTGATGGTCTGTTCAGGTTCTTCCGCCTTAGTGCACACAACTCCCATGAGGTTGGGCCGTTCTCCCCACTTTCAGCTGGGGGGACATGTGTTAGACCTGGCATCTTTGGCATGTTTTTCCCCTGTTTGTTTTTGCTGCTGACCTCCTGTTTTTTACTGTGCTGCATTTCGGTTTTTCTTGTTTTAGGACTCAGGGCACTTTACCACTGCTTTCCAGAGCTAAAGTGCAAGTGCTCCCTGTGTAAAATGTATCTGTAATTGGTTTATCCATGATTGGCATATTTGATCTACTAGTCAGTCCAAGTAAAGGGCACCCTGCAGCATTGATTGGCCCACCCACAGGAGTATCCCTGCAAACATGTCTCAGGCCAGCCATTGCTGTGTCAGTGAGTGCAGTTTTAAACTACCATGTCGACCTGGAAAGTGCGCCCACTTGCCAGGCCCAAACCTTCCCTTTTACTAAATGGAAGGCACCCCTAAGGTAGGCAGGGTGCAGTGTATTTAAAAGGTAGGACATGTACTGGTGTGTTTTACACGTCCTAATAGTGAAATACTGCTAGTTTCATTTTTCACTATTGCAAGGACTATCTCTCCCATAGGTTATCATTGGAGCTGCCTTGTAACCTCTCACAAGTGTAACTTCTAATTGGGAAGAGCTATAGATTTGGACTTTGGGGTACCTGAACTCACAATTTAAAAATACATCTTTTAGTGAAGTTAGTTTTTAAATTGCGTGTTTGAAAATGGCACTTTTCGAAAGTGGGCATTTGCTTGCTTTGCCATTCGTTGTCTCTGCATGCCTGTGGCATCTCCGACTGAGGGAGGGTAACAGTTGAGCTGTTTGTGCATTCACTCTAGACAGTCACACAAAGGGAGCTCAGGTGTGCCCTGCATATGCTGATGGCCCATCACCAGGCTTATGGGTCTTTCTGAGCTAGAGTGGTGGGACGAGTTGTCACTGACACCTAAATAGGACTGTGCCTGTCCTTACACAAAGCTGTTTCCACCCCCCTGTAGTGTGTCTGGACCCAGGTCAGGGAAAGGCAGGGTCTTGTGCACTACAAAGACTTTCCTTTGAATTTTGCCTACTTCAAAGGCAGAAACTGGTATAAGTACTGGAGCTGTGACACCATAACGTCAGAACACTTCTGGACTAAGGACATTCTGCCAGGTAGAAGAGCTGGGTGTTGTAGGAGGGACTGACACTCAGCTTGTTGCTTTGTTGTGCTGGCCTGCTGCTTGCTGCTTTTGTGCTGGAGTGAAAGGGCTGGACTTTTCTTTCTACATCCTGCTTTCCACGGTTCTCAAAGGGCTTGTGCAAGCTTACCTCCTGTTACGAACTCTCATGGCCATCAAAGGCTTCACCTACCAGTGCCTGGGCTTTTCTTCTGAGAGCCCTGACTTGCCAAGTGGTGCCAAATCCAGTTCCTGGGCCCTTGGAAGTGGAATCTGGTAAATCGGAGAAGAAAATTCAAGCATTGACTCTCAGCACCCGTTTTTCCGACGCAGCACTGCTGTGCGGTTGAAATACCAACGCATCGCCGCTGTGCTCCGAAGAATCGACGCAGCGCCTGTCATGCGGTTGAGCGATCACCGCAACCTGAGCACTGTGTCACCGACGTCCATGGCGCACTCTTTGACTCCGGCACTGACCCTGCTGTGCGGCTGAAAAAATCGACGCATCACCTGCTTCGTCGCTGTGAAATCGACGCAGCGCCTGTTCTGCGGCACAGCGCGTCTGGATTCTTGACGCCTTGTCTCTGGGCGCCATGTTCTTCATCAGCGTTGCCCAGCAGTAATGAATGAGGCCGCGTGTCCGGAGATCGACGCATCGTCTCCCCTCACAGTGAGAAACGACGCATCACCTCCCCTGCGCTGCAGTAAGGAACCGATGCATCACCTCTCCTGGTAGTAAGGAACTGACGCTTCACCTCCCCTGGGAGTAAGAAACTGATTCATCGCTTTGCTTTTCCGGCGCCTCACCTCCCCTGCACCTATTTTCGTCTTTGATTTTGACGCATCCCAGGTACTTGGTGCTAAAATTGACCCATCCATAGATTCCTATGGACTGAACTGTTCTTAACCTTTTTAGAGTGATATCTTTAATTGTGTCTGTTGCATTTTTTGTCGTTTTGCTCTTGTTTTATTCAGATAAATATTGGTTATTTTTCTAAACTGGTGTGGTGTCCTTTTGTTGTGTTTTTACTGTGTGTGTGTGTGTGTACAAATCCTTTACACATTGCCTCTGAGATAAGCCTGACTGCTCATGCCAAGCTACCTAGGGGGTGAGCAGGGGTTATCTTAACTGTGTGATCCCCTTAACCTGACTAGACTGAGGGCCCCTACTTGGACAAGGTGAAACCGCTGCCAACGAGAGACCCCATTTCTAACAGTGAGGTAGAGAGATGTATAATGAAAACGGTTGAAAGCAATAGTTATGGTGAAGAGGGCGAGTTGAAATAGAGAAGGACATCCATGGTCAGATATGTGTTTGTGTGTGTGAGAGATATAGAGAGAGGGATGCGGAAAAGAGCAGATAATAGAGAACAAGAGCTAGAAAAATAGATGTAGTCCCAAAGGAGAATGATATTCAGCGAGGTGAAGAGGTAGTATGAGAGAAAGAGTAGGTGTATAGGTGAGGTAGTGAACTAATAGTGAGGTAAAGTTAGAGGTTATGTATTGTGTGAGAGAGCACAATGTGGTATATAGATGAACTAGTGAGGGAGATGCGAAGTAGAGAGAGAAATGAGATAGAGTAATGAGGTGGAATTGCGAGGTAGAGAAAGGGCTGAGAAAGAAGTGAGGAAGCACAGACAGGGAGAGATAGGTGAGGGAAGGATAGAAATGAGGCTGTGTGAGAAGTGAAGTAGATGGAGGAGAGATACAGGGAGATCAAATAGAAAATGTGCGGTGTGGTAGAGAGAAAGGGATGAGTTAGAGAAAGTAGAGGTACAGAGAGGGGATCAAGAGTGATAGATGTAAAGAGGTGAGCAAGGTGAGAAGAGTGATTAAGAGATGTTTTTGAGGGAGCAGTTAGATAGGTGAGGTGAAATAAGGAGAGCGAAATGACAATGAAAGCCTGAGAAAAGCCACCAACTGCCTGCATGTGTGGGTTATGGCCGGGCATGCCAGGCATGCACCCAGAGGGGAAGATTAGTATTTGTGCAGTTCAGGGAATCAACCAAAGTTGCTGTGCTGAGTTGCGTAAGGGAGAGAAAGCAGTGCAGAGCAAATATTATAAAAAATGGCCTGCTGCTGCTCACTACCCCTATTTTAGTGAACAAATTGTGCAGGATGGTGTAGAGAGGTGTGCGTGTGCTTTCAAGCATAGGATTTTCACAGGAATCATACTCTTTCAGTACAAAATCATATGCCTAGACAAATTCTTAAACATGCCGCACACTGAATACATGCTGTACAGTGCAGCACACATGCAATATGTAGAATGTTTGCAGAAATTAAAACAATTCTCCATGTTAGCGCCTGCTTCAAGAAAGCATTGTTTTTATGCAAAGCCCGGGATGGCCAGGTTTAGTAATCCGGTTTGCATCAAAATTAAAAACCAATGGTTATTTGTGTTAATTCACTCAAGTAATGCTCCCTTGATGAAAAGTGTGCAAATCACTATTTGCGCTGAGAAAAGGGCATCTTCCCAGTGCAAAATAACTTATGTTCCGGAATGTAAAAACCCTTACACTGCTATGCGTTGCTTTGCTTTGCATGGCTTTTCCATGGTGCAAATAATTGGCAAATGTAGCCACAAATTTACTTTAAGCATGCTAAAATATGAAAATAAAAATACAGCTATTTTTATGAGCAATATTATTGTGGCAGGAGTTTAGATTTTTCCACCCACTTTGTCGGGGGGCCTTTAGAAGTTGTGGTCCCTGGGCAGTTCCACACTTTGCCTATGCTTTAAAACGTCTCTGCCTCGGCCAGGTGAAAGAATGGGTGGTGGCAATATTGGAGTAGTGTTGGGTGCTTAAAAGTTAAGAGACCTCGAGAACGATTAAGGAAAGCATGTATTTATTTTTAAGAAAGAGTGGGTGGCAAAAGACAGTGCTTAGAAGTGAAAAGCAGTACTGAAGAACTGTGTGGTAGCCATGTTTAAAGGGGATGGGTGTAAAAGTGCATAGTATAGGCAGAAAGGGGGCCTATATCTGCCATGTTAGAGCAGGCTACAATTATACTACTTCTAGCTCTAGTGTAGTAACCACTTTGTGTGTAGTACTGTTTTACGTACTATTTTATGCATTTCTAAATTGTTTCTAAAACATCTGCCATGGTAGGAATTGACAAATATTGATATATGATTAGTGCAAATGTAAAGAACTGTGCCATCTTAGCACTTTAACTGCTAGGGATTTGGACGTTTCGGGGCAGATTCACAGAACCAGGTAAGAGTACACAAAAAAGGTATTCTTCCAGAGCTAATTCCCGTACCCATAAATGCTTTTGTGAATCGACCCTCTGAATACTTCTGTTTCTTTGCCCATGCTTGCTTTGACTGTTCTTTTTTAAACCAATCAAAGCACACTTATAGTTCTGTAGTAGAGGAAGAATATTCATCCGCGTTTTTTATAGTAACAAAGTAAAGGATTATATATCATATTGAAAGTGCATATGGTGACTTCTAAATACAAGGCTGAGTAGAAGATACCTGTTCTATGAAAGGCATTTTAATGATACAGCATTCGGTTAAGAATAACTGAAAATGTTAAAAGCATCATATATTTCTATTAGAAATTCGGTTGGTGGTTGTCTGAGGCATGAGCCCTAGTCAAGCAGCAAACACAATCCTAGTCAGGGTAAGAAGCAAGCAAACCCTAAATTAACCTGGATGCACGCTCTGGTAGCTTGGCACAGAGCAGTCAGACCTAACTTTGGAAGCAATGTATAAAGGATTTGTGCAACACTTCAAATAGTAAAACTGTGAAAACACCACACAAAGATTCCACGCCACATTAGAAAAATAGCGCTTAATTTAATAAATAAAACAAGCCCAAAACGAAAAAAATCCAATAAGTAGAACTTGAGATATTGAATGTATTTATTTTTATAGGTAAAATAGAGCTAAGAAGGGGGCGGAGCCAAGTAACCCATTATGGCGAACGTGCTCTGAGAGAGCTCTGCCGGCCCATTAACGATCCTTTTATAATCCTGCCTGAGACCATCTTGGAATTGTCGCCCAGATGACAATCTCGACTCGGCGAACCCCGGGGCAGCCGAACAAGCCAGTTCCTGGATCTTGAGGCGTGCACTGGATCGTCTGCTCTTTACACCGCTGCGGCCTGGCAGGCGTGATCGGCCGCGTATCGGCAGACTGGGTGCTCATTGGCTGCTGAAGAGGCGTGTGGCGGCGGCCGGGGACCCTGGGCGCCTCCAGCGGCCGCGGCAAAGCCGGAGCCATAGCCGGGGCGTACCCCATTGTGAGGCCGAATCTACTGAAGGCTGTGGGCCGGGACGCGGCCTGCGATGCAGTGAGGAGCCGGGGCCTGGAGTTGTGGAGTGACGCGGCCTAGTAGACGTCGCAGTGGCCCGAGCCGGCGTCTTTGACTGCGGGCGCGGCCCGGGCGGACTGCGCTGAGCCGCAAGGTGCAACTATTAACACCCGCATTTCTAGAGCTACGCAGGTGCGGGGGCCGTAGCGGCAGTACACCCCCGCGATAGAAAGAAGGAAAAAGAGCTTGTGGTGCTATCGGGCCTGGAATCTGAGTGTGACGACGAGTCCGACAGCTCACACGAATTAAAACAGAGCGACATTATCGCGGCCCGATCGGTGGCAGCAAAAGACGGCCTCCCCTGGAACTTTCCAGAAGAATAAGGTGAGGCACCCACTGGGGGAGGGGCGTGCTCCCGGTCGCGGAAGCGGCCGGATTAGGACTTGGTGCAGCTTGCAGGGCCTGGTCTGGATGTGGCCCTGGGGCCCCTACAAATTGATCTGATTGCAGTGGGCTAGGCCCTGCTGAGCGGACATACAAGCAAGTGAGAGGTGACACGCACCGTGCAGCCTGGGCCAGATCACACATTCACCCCCCCGCCACGACATGAGGCAGTGAGCCTTGCGGCCAGGACATCGCTAGGCCGCATAGGTGCATGCATGGTGCCCGGCCCTGTGGCGCAGCTGGGAGCACAGGGGGACCAGAGGGACCGCTCGGGTCCCTGAGTTTGGGCGTCAGTGACCCTTCAGTAGTTGGAACTGTGTGGCAATTCATACAGCTCTGGGCCGTCCTGGTCTGCGGCACGGGGACGCCGGGGCCTACCGGGCGAACAGCCGAGAGTACTGTGGGTGTCAAGTGTGCATCAGAACTTAGTTTAACAGACCCCCATGAAACTGACGATACACCATGTCTAAGGAAAAGCACCAGGGTCTGGACTGCAGCAGAGCACCATGGACCTGTTCACTTTCACAGCGGCACAACCCACGGACAATCCCAATGCCACTCCTGTCTACCAGATAGTGCCGCCCTCCTGGAAGCTATCACTCAGTCTAGGCTGGCCTTGGAGACGCAGATCAGTGCCGTGGGCACTGAACTCACCCTCCTGCGCCAAAACCTCCGCAATTCAGTTGACCGCATAACAGAAACGGAGACCAGGGTCGAGGACGCTGTGACCACACTGCAACGTAAAGTTACTTCCCGAGAGCAATTGACCAAGGGCCTGGACTTGAGGGTGGAAGACTCAGAGGGACGCGCAAGGAGAAACAATCTCCGCATCATGGGCTTCCCTGACCACTGTGAAGGGAATGATGTAGGGAAGTTACTCACAAACTGGCTCATCTCATGGATCCCGAGTGATGTCCTCTCATGGTGCGTCGTGGTCGAACGTGCTCACAGGGCCCTGCAACAAAAGCCTCCGCCCGGGGCCAGACCGCGGTCCATGATTGCACGACTTCTGAACTTCCATGATCGCGACATGATCCTACAACAGGCACGACTTAAGACAGATCTTGTATATGATTCTCATCGAATCATAATCTTCCCGGACTACACCAAAATGGTCCAGCAGCAGCGTCAATCCTTCACTGCCGCCAAGACACAGCTGCGGGATCTCAAAATCCCCTACATGCTTCTGTACCCGGCCCGCCTTAGGGTGGTCTTCAATTCTCGTACTATCTTTTTTGATACCCCGGAATATGCCTTCGCATGGACAGATGAACAGCAGCTCGTCAGATCACATACCTTCCACATAGAGACTTAGACTCCTTGACGGGGACACAAGCCACACACAGCCGCAGCCCAAAGACAAAAGACGCCACAGATCCAGATCCACACGGCGATCCAAGAACAATAAACAAGATCCGGTAAACATGCCGCCCTCAAAGAAATAATGTTACTGTCTCTATGGTCTGGACCCCCGGGGTGGGTAGCCTGGGTTTTCCTCTTGCTCTTCCACTGGGTTACAGGTAAAATATGGGCAGATTGCATGGGTTTTCTCCAGTCCCTCAGTAGGACTTGGGACACTATAGGGACTCAAGGGATCCATTGGGAAGGCTGTACTCCGTCTCCCTGTTGGGGGCGGGATGCAATACCCGCGATAGATACTTCCGCTGTCTTGAGGTATTGGGGTGGGATGGGTGGGGGTAGGGTGTTATGTGTGCACTTGTTTACCCTAGTTTCTTAGTTAAGTGCTGCATAGCTAAAAAGCCCTTAGAATTATGTAGTCCAGGATTGCTTGACACAACGCTTCACCTTCCCATGACACAATGACGGCAGAACCTATAGTACATTCTTCGGGGCAGCTCTACACAGTGAGTTGGAATACAAGGGGCATGTTAGATAAGATCAAAAGGGGTGTGTCCTTCGTCAGGCCAATCACATTGGTGCTGATGTTCTCGTGTTATAGGAGACACATATGCTCGGTACTAAGGCCCCTTGTCTAACCCGATATGGATTCATACACGCTTTTCATGCAGGATTCACTAGAGGTTCCAGGGGTGTCGCCATTCTGATTCACCGCAGAGTCGTGTTCACATTGATACAGAAGTGGCCCGATATACATGATTGCTACATTTTCGTACAAGGGACAGTAGCCGGGGAGCACATTGTGTTGGTAGTGTTTACGCTCCCTCCCCGCCCCTTGGTCAGAGTTTCTTGGACCAAGTAGTGGGGGTGTGGGGTGCTCTGCCGGAGGTGGGTGGCGACTGGAACATTGTCATGTCCCCTGTTATTGATAGATGGCGCCCGAATGGTGTGGCCGTCGGGACCCCCGATTCCAAGTTACGGACCCTAGCAGAAATGGTGGGGTGGGTGGACACATGGCGGGTACATAACCCCACGAATAACAGCTACACATACTTCTTCCACACCCACACCTCATACTCTAGGTTAAACTACATATTTGTTCCAGGCTCATTTGTTCATAGGGTACCGGTGGTTGCGATTCTACCTAGGGCTTTGTCGGATCACTCTCCTGTGACCATTCATCTATTGATAGGCCCATGCCAGCCCCCATTCTGGTGGCGCCTCTCGACTTGGAATTTGCAGAACCCAGCATACCGTGTTCAAAATCATGGCGAGCTGTCAGATTACATTTCTCATAATGAAGGGTCGGTGACTTCAGCGTGCACCTTTCGGGAGGTCATGAAACCCACGTTGCGAGGGGTTGAGATTAGCTTTTGCACCACAGAGCGTAGACAGCGGAGACAATCACTCACCCAGCTAGAAGCACAAATCATGGCCATGGAACGTCAGGCCCGTGGCGAAGACGGGACTGCGGCGCGCCGGCAGTTGCGACTCTTTCAACAACAGCATCATAGCGTCTTGATGGACGAGGCACGGGTAGCCTGGCTCGCTACGCAAAGCAGGATTTACCAGTGGGGCGACAAGTCCAGGAAACTCTTGTTTAGACTATGTCAACAAGCGCAGGCACATATCCCACTTCCGGGACTCTGAGATTCGGTAGATGCGTTGGTGACAGACCCAGCGGTGCTCGCTGACAGCTTTGTGCGCTACTATCTGTCTTTATACATGGCCCGTGAGGTTCTCAATGCCTCCGAAATTGAACAGTTCTTTACAGACCTTCCCCCGCGTGCCCTCTCTGAGGAGGCTCGAAACTCGCTTGATTTCCCTCTAACCCTAGAGGAACTGACCTCTGCCGACTTACATTTGGGAAAAGCGCCAGGCCCTAACGGCTTCCCCTGCAAATTCTTTAAAGCGTACATGGCCCTGTTGGGCCCACACTGTCTTACCACTATACAAGAAGCTGCCCAGACTACATTAATGCCCCCCAATTGGAGGCATGCAGAAATTGTCGTGTTCCAAAAAGCAGGTCGTTCACCGGAACTCCATGCTTCCTATCCAACAATCTTCCTATTAAACATAGAAGCAAAACTCTTGGCCAGTGCGCTTGCCACCTGACTAGTAGCACATCTCCCCGACCTGGTCCAACCAGATCAGGCCGGATTCATACCCCGTCATGCTACATGCCGTAACATTCGTTGGGTTCATAACACAATTGGCGCCGTGGACCATCTTGGTCGCCCCGCAGCTCTCCTTTTGGCCAACATTGACTGCGCCTTTGATTCGGTCAGTTGGACGTATTTATTCATCCTTCTGGAGCGTCTCAATTTCGGACCCAAATTTATCTCATACATCCGTATGTTATAGCATGGGCTGACCGCCTCCGCACATTTAGCAGGCAGAATATCCCCACCGTTTCCAATAAGTCGAGGTACCAGACAAGGGTGCCTACTCTCTCCATTATTGTTCGCCCTGGCCATTGAGCCGCTGGCGGCGTGGCTACGCATGGACGCTCAGATCAAAGGCTTTGAATGGTCTGCCGAGGTCTCCGATAGAATTGCGTGATACGCGGATGACGTTCTCTTCTTCCTGAACGACCCCCAGAGATCAGGACCTCGCATTCTTCAAATCATGAAACTTTTTGGTGAGACATCGGGGCTATTTATGAATGTTAGTAAGTCCACACTGTGGCCTCTGCGCGGGTCCTTGTACGGCCGTGCCAGCTCCCTTGCTCTTCCCCCGACTACCATGGTGGTATTAGCACTATGACATCAATCTCTTCGCCGTATCGGCTGGCTGAACTGTCTTACAGGTGAGGCCCGTTATGGTGTAATCGTCTTCTTCCACAACTGCAACAGTTACAGGGGTTCCGAGGTTGGGACCGAATCGGTATCTCCACACTAGCGGACGTTCTCCAGAGTCTCTCTCTCTCTCAAATCTTTCTCGGACCTTCAAGATGAATACTCCATACCACGCACCCAATTTTACAAATATCTGCAGTTCTGTCATGCAATTACTCCATATCTCAGGGATCTTACCGCTCTTCCTGAATTTAGCCCACGAGAAGGGAAGCTCCTCATGGGAGACCTGGTTGATCACAAAATATCTAAAATATATCAAACATTAGTCACCCACAGTGCATCAACACTGGAATCCCTTAGGGAAGCTTGGCAAACAGACCTAGGCCCTATAGACAATGATGATTGGAGAGAGGCGTTGGAGTCCCCTCGAGAGGCTGCTGTCTCCTCACGACTACGGTTAATTCAGTTGAAATACTTACACAGAACATATTTTACCCGCTTGAGGCTTCATAGAGCTGGACCTATTGACTCCCCAATGTGTCTCCGCTGCGGAGCGGAAGAGGCTACCTTTATACATACAGTGTGGACATGCCCGGGTCTTGATAGATTTTGGAAGGGTGTGCATAGATGTCTGGTTGAAGTGCTGGAATGGGACATACCAAGCACACCACGTTTAGCGTTACTGCACATCACAGAAGACATTGGGGGTAACAGATATAAATAACACCTATTGTTCCTGGGTCTGACTGTGGCTAAACGCGACATAGCCCATTCCTGGAAGGCACCATCCCCACCCCTTTTGTGGAAGCGTGGATTAGATTTCTGCATGGGGTTGGAGGAGCCGATCTTTAAAGCTCGAGGCTGCCCCCAAAAACACATGTGCATATGGCAACGCTGGGCAGATTACAGAGAAATTATCTTGGCACAGTCATCACAGCCCACACCATTAGATATAGAGGTTCTGCCCCACAACTAAATTGGTTCTATATATACTGCCATCAAACTAACGATGGGATGGTACTCTCTGAACAGTGGGTGGAGACCTGGACATTTCATAAGGACAATACTCCTATTGCCTTCATTGCAGCTGTTTTTTTTGTTATATATTTATTTGTTTATTTTTTCTTCTTTTCTTCTTCTTTTTCTTCCTGTTCTATTTCAGTGGTTCAACATTAAATGTACAACATTGCTTATACATGCCAATACTGTATCTCACTTTATATATATATATATATATATATATATATATATATATATATATATATATATATACGATATTGCTTTTTGAATTTAACGTTGGCAAGAAAATCATCAAGAAAATCTGTTCTTAAAAACAAAAAATAGAGCTAAGAAGCAAAAATGCCCTATTTGGGATAGCTGGTCATGCCGGACTGGGACAAAGTCAAAAGTTCAGGCTCACCGCGATGGAGCAGGGGCCGGCCACAGGGACCCAGTTAGGCCCGCTCAACCAAAGTAATTTAATCCTGGTCGCTGAGCATTGCGTGGATCCGTTTGGAAGATGCGTTGCGCAGCCGAGACAATGCGTTGGTTCCAAGAGGCTGCTGTGCAAGGTCCTAATGCGCCGATGTCAGGGATCCTGTCGACGGGGCTTGCAATGTGAAGTACGGTGTCGGGGATGCGAGACGCAGCAGAAGCGATGCATCGGTTCCACTGAGCGGTGAAGCTGCAATGCGGAGATCCAGCATTGTCGTCGAGGCTGCCGCCGCCGAGAGATGCAAGTAGCTTGCGCCGGGGAAACAGTCATGCAGCAGCGGTTCTGAAGGCGATGCATCGGTCTCAGATGGGGGGGGGGGGGGGGCCGCGGCGATGCGACTCTTTTGCGATGGGTCCAATCCATACAATAGCGGCAATGCATCTGTTCTGCTCGAAGATGCGTCGCTCAGCTGAGGAGATGCATCGGTTCTGCTCGGGGATGTGTCGCTCAGCAAAGGATGCATCGTTTCTGTTGGAGCAACATCTTAGACCCACTTCCAAGGGTCCAGGACTGGGGTGGCACCACTTGGCAGGGCAGATTCACAGGTGGCCGAGTCAGGATGTAGAAGAGCTATCCAACCCCTTGGGAATTCTCTTCACTAAGGCGGAAAAATCTTGACAGACCATCAGCATTGGCGTGGTCTGACCCAGGACGGTGTTCCACAGTAAAGGCCATTCTTGTAGAGAGATGGACCACCTCAGCAATTCCGGATTTTCACCCTTCATCTAATTGAGCTACCTGAGGGGCCTGTGGCCACTCAACCAGAAAGTGAGTCCCAAACAGGTATGGCCTCAACTTCTTCAGTGCCCAGACCACAACAAATGCTTCTCTCTCAATCGCACTCCATCTCTGTTCCTGTGGAAGTAGCCTTCTGCTAAGAAAGGCTACCGGTTGGTCTAGGCCCTCTTTGTTCAACTGTGCTAAGACCGCCCCTATGCCATGCTCTGAAGCGTCCGTCTGCACTATGAATTGTTTGGAGAAATCAGGTGTCTTGAGTACAGGTGCTGTACACATTGCTTCTTTGAGGGTACCAAGGGCTTTCTGGCAAGCCTCTGTCCAGATTACCAATCTGGGCTGCTTCTTCGAAGTCCGCTCTGTTAAAGGGGCCATAATTGTGCCATATCCCTTAATGAATATTCTGTAGTACTCAGTGAAACCCAGGAAGGCTCTCACCTCTGTCTGAGTTTTAGGTGGTTACTAGGCCATGATAGTCTCAATCTTGGCCTGGAGGGGCTGCACCTTGCTCCCACCTACCAGGTGACTGGTACACCACGGAACCCTGCCCTATCTGACACTTACTGGCCTTGATGGTCATGCCTGCCTGTTGCAGGGCCTGAAGTACCTCCTGGAGGTGATGCAGGTGTCCCTCCCAGCAGGAACTGGAGACAGCAATGTCATATAAGTAGGCAACACAAAAGGCCTCCTTACCAGCCAGGGCCCTGTTAACCAACCTTTGAAATGTTCAAGCCAAAGACCATCACCCGAAATTGGAAGTGGCCTTCTGGGGTTGTGAAAGCTGACCTCTCTTTGGTCCCCTCAGTCAGAGCAAACTGCCAGTACCCTGATGTCAAATCAAAGGTACTGAGGAATTTGGTAGCGCCCAGCCGTCAATGAGCTCATGAGCTCGGGTGGGGTATGCGCCAGTCCTGGTGACAGAACTGAGTCCCCAGTAGTCCACGCGGACCCTGAGTTCTGGAGTGGCGCCCAGTAGGGCAGCCTTTGGTACTAGCACCACAGGGCTGGACCAGGAACTATTGGAGGACTCAGTCATCCCTAACCCCAGCATCTTGAAGATTTCCTCCTTGATACTGGCCTTCACCTTAACTGACAACCTGTTAATTTTGTTCTTCACAGGTAGGCTATCATCGCTGTCAATAGCATGGATGCACAGCTGTGTGAGTCCAGGGGTGAGGGAGAACAGAGAGGCAAACTGTCCCAGTTACTGGTAACAGTCGTTTTGCTACTCTGGTGTCAGGGAAGAACAGAAGTTGACACCATCCACTGACCCATCGTGTTCCTGGGCAGAGAGGAGGTCAGGGGGACACTTTATCACCGCTTCCACTCCCTCATCTGTCACAAGGAGCATGCCTACTTCGGACTTCTGAAACGAGGCTTAAGGCGGTTCACATGGAGCACCTTATGGGGTTCCTAGGGATCTCAGAGTCTACCAAGTAGCTGGACACCCCCTTTGACTCCTTTACTTCGTATGTGCCGGTCCAGCGGTCCTGGAGAGGCCCTGGCTCTACTGGGGCCATGAACTATACTTTCTGGCCAGGCTGAAACGCCACCAGAGTGACCTTCTGGTCAAACCAGAACTTTGTGACTTCTTGACTAGCCTCCAGTTTACTTTTTGCCTTTTTTCCAGAAGTGGTGCATCTGGTTGCGGAGGGCCAGCATGTAGCGGACCACATCCTGGGGTTGGTTTCCTGGGAGCTTTCTACCACCCCTTCATGACAAGGTCTAGAGGTCCCTTAACAGGGTGGCCATCGACGAGTTCAAAGGGTCTAAACCCTACTCCTTTCTGCGGCACCTCCCTGTAGGCAAAGAGAAGGCATGGCAGGAGTATGTCCCACTTACGCCTCATGGGCGCAGGAAGGCCCATAATCATGCTCTTCAAGGTCTTGTTAAATCTCACCATGAGACCATTGGTTTGGGTGTGATGCGGTGTAGTGAACTTGTAGATTACGCCAGACTCATCCCACATGGACTTCATGTACTCAAACCTGAAGTTAGTGCTTCTGGCAGCCACTCCCTAATTGGGGAACCCCACATGGGTAAAGACCCCATGAAAGCTCTAGCCATAGCAGGTGCTGTCACAGACCTCAGAGCTATGGCCTCTGGGTAGCAGGTAGTATGGTCCACCAAGACCAAGACAAACATTTTGCCTAAGGCTGTCATGGGGTCCATGGGTCCAATGATGTTGATGCCCACCCTTTCAAAGGGGTTGGCAATGACTGGTAATGGGATGACGGGAGCTTTTAGCTTTTTCCCTGATTTCTCACTGGCCTGGCAGGTGGGACAGGACCTACAGAACGCATCTGAGGCTGTCTTCATTCTACGCCAATAGAAGTGGGAGATAAGCATGGCGAAGGTCTTGTCTTGCCCTAACTGTCCTGCCAGGGGTATATATTGAGCCAAACCAAGTATGAAGGTCTTGTAACACTGGGGGACCACCAGCACATGGGCTGCCCCAGAACCAGTAGCCTTAGACTCACTATATAGGAAACCATTCTCCCAGTAGATTAAGTGATCCCGCAGAGGCTTCACCTGCTGCCTTGGCTGCGGCTTACCGCCTCAAGCAGTCAAGAGTGGTACGCTCATTCTGCATCCTGCAGAATTCCTCCCTGGTGGGCCCACCCTCAACTTGCCAACCAGCAAGCTCAGGCAGGTCACCCAGGGTGGCAGTGTCCTCCCTGGATGGCTCGGGGGGCCTCCTCCTCAGGGCCCCATCAACCTCAACCGTAGGAACTTCAGGGGCTGGTTTCCTGCCCTTTCCTTGGCAGCTGTTTGGGGCGTTGTTCCAGGCTCCAGACGCCCTTGACTTCCTTCGCAGGCAGCCATGGACCATGTGGTTATACAGACCCACTCGGGCAATCCAAACATCTCCAAGTGTGACCTGAGCTCTACCTTCCTCGAGGCAGTGTGCTCCAGGAAGTATTGATACTGCAGACGACTATACGTTTAGCACCTCAATCATAATGTCCACAAAGTACTAGAGTCCTGTGCAAGTAGCCTCCGAGACCTGCTGCAGCTGGGTCTCACTGGAAATCCAGAGACACAGATTGGAGAAAAATGGAGGCAGCACCAGGGATGAAGTCACACTTTAGCCAATATGGTCTTTTCAAATTTCTTTATTCTTCTTTAAGTTAAAACGACAGGACAACAGCCAACGCGTTTCGTTCCTTTTATAGGAACTTCATCAGGGCTGAAATCAACATGAAACAGTACATAAATAACCACATACAAAATACATAAGACCAAATACACATGAATGTACATATGACCAACATAACATAGATATATATATATATATAAAGTACAAAAACATACTATTGTACCTATGGCACTAAAGCCTAGTGTGACCACAAAGAACAAGACCAACAATCTATTTACACAAACATTGTCTAAAACTGTTATATAAAACAAACCATCACGATTACCACAACATATATATCTTTATCCAAAACACTTTGTACGTAATTGGTTATCTTGGTCCATCCATCGGTTGTAACAAAGTTATGCACATATAAATAAACAAATACCCAAATACAAATATGCATATATACATATATACAAAAGTCAAAAAAGATGGGCATAAGGAAGGAAAAGAGCCCACACCAATGCTTCCTGGGATGATACTCAAAAATGCAACCTAGCAGTACAACAAACTCAAATATGTAAAATCTGAGCCAAACAAGGCAAAGTAACCAGAAAATGCGAGAAGAAGAAAAGAGGAAAAAAAGGGGGAAAACAGAGGAAAAATAGCGAAAAGTTAAAAAAGAAAAAAAGAAAGAAGAAAAGAAAGAAGAAAAAAGAGAAAAAAAGAAAAAGCGGGGAAAAAGGAAGAAAAGGGGAAGAAAAGACCGGGAGAGAAGTGCCAACCAGAGTCCATTGACACAACAAATCAATCATTGTTACAGTATTTAAGTCCGATCAAAAGCATCTAAGACATTAAGAAAAGAGGAGAAAAAAGAGAAAGAAAAAGAATGTGGATATAGTATAACGGAAGAGGAGAGGAGTATAAAAATACTCTCACCAAGAAATTCCTGTGCGAACAACGTCCCACTCTATATGTCAAGACGATAGTCAGCCCAACGATGCGGACAGTGTTAGATCTAGTTCCGGCCAGAGTAATCTAAGGAAATATATGTAAAACACAGACATGTTTTTAAGGTCGCCGTTGCCTCACTATGTAAATGTCCCTGAATCTCATTTAGATAAGAATACTGCTTTAAATATCGAGTTGGTTCAAAAGGGCAACATCTCTATTGTACAAAAATAAATGACAAAAAGCCATCCAACGATCTATATAGAAAAGTCCACATATAATGTCCAGTATACTGTCATCTTGGTCTCACCTAAACGATGTTGGCGCAATATTCCGACTGGATTTGATTAGCCGTGGTGGATCCCTCAAGGGTATTTGACGGGATTGTACGTAGTCAAAAGATCTAGAAAAGTCCGGCCCAAAAAAGTCTGAAAGAATATATATATATAACACAAGGACAGTTTGATTAGTGTATCCAAAGGGCCTAAAATAAAAGAATTAATGTATCAAAAAAGTCTAAAAAGGAAGGTATAATGGATTCACATTGGGGATACCGCTTACTTGTAAGTACACACAAGTGTCCAAAAGCACAGGAATAACATTGATATTGGCGAATGGAATCCGACCGCGATCGTCTGCAAGAATATATTACACTGTTACTACTAGTAAGATGTCATTCGACACACTGTGTATAGACGTCATTCAACACACCGTGTATAAAAACATATCTCCAAACATATCTACAAACGATACCAATTGGGTACGGGGGGTCCCATCACTGGAAGGGTAATGTGTCACAATATTGCTGCCAGTTAACTGTCATTTCAACAAAATGCATTAGGAGAATATACCTCTAAGCAATGCCAATAGAATCTGGGAGTCCCACCTAAAATAAAGTAATACATGGGGAACTTACAGCAGCAATTTGTAGCTACCGGCGATCCCCCAAGGCGAATGAAGTGATAATACACTTCAGCCGATGAAATCTGGAATAGAACAAGTCACAGATACTTTCAAAACCGTCCATATAATGCCCATCTGTCCTTAAAAAAAGTAACTTGGCCACTGTATATCCCATGACACAAAAGATAATAATGGCCCTATGCTAGAACCCCCAAAGCATATAGGATAGACCCCACCGTCCTGTTCCTAATAAATCCAAACCTACCGCAGTTCTGTAGATGTTTTATAGCAACCATTGTTTGCAGCGTTAGATATGTCCCCTTATACTGTCGTCTGCAACATATCATAATGCGAGAGAAATATAACAAACAACCTTGATCCCAATATTAGGCAAGTAAATCCCTAAGATGGGCATAGCCGCGGTATTAACCCATGTAAAAACAGAGTTAAACAAGCATAATGGTCCCAACATGCCCCCGCCGTCAGAGCGCCGAAAGTAAAATGAAACTCCTAGTCTCAATTGCAGTATAATCAATGTCACTCAACCCTCACCATCCCAAATGACTTACCCAATGAGCCTCGTATTCCAGCGGCCGTAAGTAAGCCCGAACCAGCAGTGAAAAAGAGCAGCAAACAGCCAGATGGATTCCCGGCATTTTTAAAGTGTCAACGACGGTACGTGCCGTATGCATGTGACGTCAATAAAGGTCACAGGTTAAACAAAAGCGCATTCTCCCGACGTGTGCCGCGCCATGTTTGAGAACTGAATATGCCATCAGTATGTAAAATAAAGTGGGAATCCCCAGACCGAGAAATCAAAGTACGGGCATATATCTACAGCTCCAAGTTAAAATAAAAGTCACATCAGGAACAATTTCACCGGTAAACACGACAGAACATTCCCATATTCATGAGATGTAGCAATTGGTCATGGGCTGCACATGCTCCCAGGGCGCCATATTGGAATGGCTAGTGAGCCGATATGCTAAATAAATGAAAATTAAATACTACAAAGTTCTTTCGCGGCGACGGGGGCCATAACGAAATAAACATGGGAAACTATTTTAAAGATGATGTAGATCAGGGGATATTCTCACAATTACCACGACGAAACGCTCCCATATATGTAAAGTGCAATTGGTCATGGGCTGCACATACTCCCAGGGCGCCATATTAGAATGGGTAATGAACCGATTTAATGTGTGGATAAGAGTAAAGCACTACAAAAATTCCTTACGGCGGCGGGGGCCATGATAAGATAATTGATGGGAAATCGATTCAAAACGAAGTGGACCAGGAAAAATGTGTAAAAGGGAAATGTACATAAATGTCTTACATGTATATACTGGGCCTACAGCAGACTTATAAAAAACCGGAAAAAATATATAAATGATTCCAAGCAGCAATAGATGTATGTCAGAATAATAACAAAGATAAAGAAGCGAACCAATACTACACAAGATCCCACATAATTCTCTGATAGGTGGAAAGGCGTAATCAACATAAAACAATGCTCTATTTTATTACCCGCAGGAGAAGATGCTCACTCCAGTGTTTGGTGAGTCTCTGGCTGACAGCCAGTGGTCAATCACCCTATGATTCACAAGAAGAAAAAGTACAACCAACAGTTAGGCACATTCTACTTGGGTTCCTAAGAGACATTGCCATTATCATTTAGAATTCCATTTGTACACCAGTGTGTACACCATGACACACCAACTCTAGAGCTTTAGGCAAGTTTCAATATTCAAGACATTGTTATGCAGGAGGTAAATACTTATTTGGCTTTACCAAAAGAACTGGAAGCAAAGAACATGTTTTCAAAGGCCATTTCAGTACCTCTTATATCAAAGTGGACAGAAGGAGGCAAAGTGTCAGGTAGGCGACAGACATAAAGAGAGCCATGAACAAAGGGTACCATATGGGTTGCCCAATGGACCTTCTAAATTCAGTAACCAACATTTGTTATGCAGGGGGTACATACTTTTTTGACCTTACGACAGAACACTAGAAGCAGAGAACCTTTTTTACAAAAGCCATTACAGTACCTCTTATGTCAAAGTGAGCCGAAGGAGGAAAAATACGAAGTAGACGACAGACATAAAGAGAGCCATGGACAGAGGGTACCGTGTGAGTTGCCCAATGGGCCTACCCAGTTCAGTAACCAACATACCCCATTGAGCACATAGGGGACTTCACTCACGGTAGTCCTTTTCCAACATACATGTTTACAGGAAGTAGTGCATTTCATCATCTGTGTTGTGACCAAACTGTATGGATTGAAGACGACAAATCCACTTCGACTCAGCCCGTCTAAGCAGTAGTTCCCTATTGCCACCCCTCTTGTTCGGAGGGACATGTTCAATGGCATGGAACCAGAATGTGTGATCACCTGGGTGTACGATGTTATAATGTTCAGTAATAGGATATCTAGAATCTCTGCCAATGATTGCCCTACGATGTTCCTGGATGCGAAGTTTCAATGGGCGGATGGTGCTGCCCACGTAGATTTTTCCACATTTGCACCCAAGAACATAAACAACATGTGTAGTATTACAATTACTAAACTGATCAATAACGTGTTCTCTCGCTGTTATATGAAAAAGATAGGGTTTTGTTCTTGCCCATAGGACAAACATTACAGGTTCCACAGGTGAAAAAACCTTTTGGTATGGGGGGAAGCCAAGTCCCACTTCTGGAAGGTGCTGTCACATAACTTGGACATAGATGGTTTCGTAGAGATGTACCCCTCCTATATGTAATCGATGGGGAGTCACCTATATGTTCTTTCAATCCAGGGATCACAGTTAACAGGTGCCAATTTTTACGGAACACATTAAAGATTTTATCACTGTGCATGGTATATTGTGTAATGAACCTTGCCTTAACCATGCTATGTCGTGATTCCTTTTTAGTTGGTTTGTCACATAGAGTGGCATCCCATTCAATCATGCGTATTCTAGCCTCGGCTTTGTCCAAGGTTTCAACGTCATAGCCTCGTTTGAGGAATCTTTTTTTGGTTTCCATAACATTTGTACGAAAACTTGCTTGATCGCTACAATTCCTCCTGACGTGGGTCAGTTCCCCAAAGGGTATGTTCTTAATGACAGAGCTCGCATGCGCGCTCGACGCATGTAATACAGAGTTACACGATGTCTCCTTCCGGTATAGGGTACTCTGAATGGTGCCATGTTCAATGTAAAATCTTATGTCCAGAAAGTTGATGCTTTCCTTATGATAGGACATAGTGAACTTAACATTGAAAGCATTACTGTTCAGATAGGCAAAGTACTGTTCCAAGTGTTCAATAGACCCTGACCACAGACATATTACATCATCGATGTACCTCCCCCAGTACACGATGTATTCAGTCCAGGGGAAGGCACATCTGGCCCAGGCATGCTCCCTCTCGTACCACCCCATAAAGAGGCAGGCATAAGAGGGAGCAAACCTGGAGCCCATCGCGGTCCCATTGATCTGCTGGAACCAGCGGTTGTCGAACTGGAAAAAATTATTCAACAATATAAGATCAATCATCTGAACAATCATTTCATTATAGGCATAAAATTCTGCGTCCTCTCTATCCAGGAAGGAACGCACAGCCATAACACCATATTTCCTGTCAATACAAGTATATAAACTCTCCACGTCAAGAGTAACAAAGATCAGCTCTTCCGACCATTCAAAGTCCTTTAGTTTAACCAATATATCCTTACTATCTCTGATGTAAGATGGGAGGCCCAGGACATGTTTTTGTAACGTCAGGTCAACATATTCAGACAACTTTTCAGTGGGTGAACCCACCCCTGATATTATGGGTCTACCAGGGGGGAACTGTCCCCCTTGATGTATTTTTGGTAGAATATATATACATGGATAAGAGGGACAGTCCACCCGTAAGTATCTATATTCGTCGTCCGTGAACAGACCAGTGTCTTTCCATTCACATAGCATCGCATTGATTTTATTTGTGATGTTTGGAATGGGATTGTCCTTGATTTCCTTATAGCACTTGCTGTCGCTGAGTTGTCGATTGATTTCATTTAGGTAATCCAAACGGTTCATAACGACAACATTGCCGCCTTTATCGGCTTCGCGTATAACAATATCGGGGTCCCCCCTGAGTCGTTGCAACGCCTGTCGCTCTGGATATGTTAGGTTCATTTTTGTGCAAGATCCGTATTTTTTAGGACTTTCCAACCTGTAGAGATCCTCCCCTACCTTCTTATGGAAGGCATCAATGTTCGGATGATATCCACAGGTGGGTACAAATTTGGATTTCGTGCGTAAACCACTATCACCCGATGCATCCTGAGTGATATCAAGTTCCCTTAGTAAGGCAGGAATGTCAGAGCATTCTTCCTCGCCAATAGACAAAAGGCACTGGACATTACGCACATCTGCAATCGTATGTGTACTCTCGCCCTTGAAGGTACAGGTCTTCCATGTTCCGGCGGTCTGTTGGAAAAGAAGTCTTTAAGTTTTAAAATTCTTGTGAATTTGAAAAGATCAACATGGACGTTTGTAAAATCTCCAATCTGTGTGGGGCAAAAATTAAGACCTTTACTCAGGAGTTTTGTTTCTTCAATATCAAGGATTTTATTTGAGAGATTGACAATTTTCAAATCATAATCTTCCTCACTCTGAGCACACTGATTGTCAATGCTACATCCTAAGTCATCTGTGTTTTTTTGGGTCTGGTTGAGGACTCCGCCTTCCCCCCTGTCCCTTTGGTGCCTCCCCTTCCTCCTCCAACCTCCCCTCCTGGTTTTGGTTGTTCTCTTTTCTGTTGGAGTCGGTTTGATATTCGCAACTTTGCTAATTCTTTTTGGAAAGAGGAGGCCCCTTCCCCTAAAGGGATCTCCTGAGTCGTAACTGAGGATGCTGTACTGCTTGCTGAAGAGACAGAGATATTGCTCATAGAGCGACTATCATCATTGTCCTCCCTTTCGTCCCCATTTCTTTTTTTATCGTCAGCCCCCTGTAGGTTATCAAATTTTTGGGCAAATGTGTATATTCGCCCGTCTCTATAATCACGATCATCTCTTTTTATTTTTCTCAATTTCTTGTCCTTGAGATAGATTTGATGGTTTTCCATGACCTGTTTGAGGATTGCATAGTTTTTCTCTATGAGCTCCTTTTCCCCCATCTCGTTTATTTCTCTTTCTACTGCCTCAACCTCCTCCTGTAACTTCTCCCCTTTTTCCATAGAATGCCTCACTAAGATTTCCATCATTATTCGTGAAGCTCCCTCAAGATTTCCTTCCCATTCCTTTAACAAATTCTCACTGAGGTCCTCAAAGGTGGGGAAAATAAGAATGCGCAACCCCTGGGAACTTTACCGTTCTCTGTGTATTGTTTTAGGGTTACCCCATCCCACCATCTACTCAGTTTTTGTTTCTTTAATCTTTCTAATCTTATAAACAACGTTTTAAGACTAGCTTTACCTGATGGTTCAACTTTTGTTGTTTGTTTTGAGCTATAGTGTGCTCCAGGTCGTTGCCTAACAAACAATCTACAGGTACGGCAGGGCTCACAGCTACTTTCAGAGAACCTGAGTTCCCCACCCCTTCTCAAAGGGAAGCAGAGCCACCAGTAGATGGCTCTCACGATTATCGATGACTATGACTTGTTGGATAGTGCTAAGAAGGACCTGCTCTGAGGACACCAGCTGACTCGACAGTAGTCATACTGGCTCCGTGTCTCTAAAAGCCTTCACCTGTTGCCCATTGATAGTAACCCACTGCCTGTGCTTGTAAGTGTTACCAAGCATATGGGCTTTTGGCACCTTCTCCTTATCCACCTGAGAAACCTCTGTCTGCTCCCCAAAACTAGCTGGGACTGCCCCCTCCCCGAGCACTACACTCGCCAACCCCGGTGTCTGCCCACCGGTGGGGGTCTGTTTCCTCTTGGGACATTTGAAGTTGCCTTTGGAGTGCCCATACTTGTAGTACTCGGCACATTGTGGTACAAACCTCCCTGTCCTATGATCAAATACCTTTTTCTTCTTAGGATCAGACTGGAACTGGTTACCACTACTCCCTTGGGAATTATTTTGGGGGCCTTTAGAGAACTCCTTACTTTAAAGTTTTACTCCCGCTCTTTATTCTGGTTGGAACCCTGACAACCTTTGTGTGAGTCCCCCCCCACCCCAGATACCTTCTTGGAGACACTGGTACTGGCACAGAGGTCTGCCTCCTCAACAAGTTTCCTGGGGTCAGTCAGCTTACTGTCAACTAGGTGCTGCCACCATCACTGTTGGAATCCTCCTGCCTAGCCTTGATGTCCAGCTCTTTCAGACTCCGCTTGTGAGCCAGTAACGATTTCTTCTCTTCCAAGGCCCTTTCAGTCCCAGCATCCTGTGCCTCCATGGCCAGTTTCTTTTCCTCCATCTTAACTGGGCCATATACAATTTGAATTCCCTCTCCTCCCTCCTCTATGCAAGTTCTTCTGGGGACAAGCTGTAGGAAGAGAGACTGCACTGTTCCCTGCCCTGGCAGATAGCTCCACTTCAGGGGTTAAATCATCCCCATCCCCTGCAGGTGTTTCCTCAGAAGGGTCCTCCTCAGGCCCCTCCATTTCATCATGCTCTCCTGGACCCTCAATCAGTGTGAGGTGTGCTTTTGCCCAGGTTCACAGGGCCTTTTGCAATTCCACCTTCCTGGTGGTGCTCTTAGCAGGACACCCCCTCTCCTTGCTGAAATCCTTGAGATGGGCCACTGTGTAGACAATAACATTGGCCAGATCAAACTCCATCCTTGCAGGGGTAATTTAAGATCCATCAGAGAGACATTACTTTTGGAGATTAAAAAAATGCAAATCGGGGAGCATTTAAAATTCGAAGTGGTCTAGCATGTTGAATAGTAGTGTACACCTAATCACTGTATGGCACTGCACAAACACAAGTCATATCCTCACCGCTCATCACCAATGTGAGAAATTGGGTTGGTGGTTGACTGGGTTATGAGGCCTAGTCAAGTAGCAACCACAACCCTAGTCAGGGTAAGAAGCAGGCAAACCCTAAATTAGCCTGGGCTCCCCCTCTAGTAGCTTGGCACAGAGCAGTGAGGCTTAACTTTAGAGGCAATGTGTAAAGTGTTTGTGCAACACTAGAAATAGTAAAACAGTGATAACACACAAAAAGATTCCACACCAGATTAGATAAATAGAGCTTAATTTAATAAAAACTAGACCAAAACGACAAGAATCCAAAAAGGAGAACTTGAGATAGTGAATTTCAAAGTTTTAAGGTAAAATAGCACCTAGAAACAAAAAGTGCTGTTTGGGACATCTGGTCGCACCAGACTGGGACGAATTCAAAAGTTCAGGCTGACCGCGATGGAGTGCTGGCCGGTTACACTGAACCAAAGTACCTTAATCCTGGTTGCTGAGCGTTGCATGGATCCATGTCGAAGATGCATTGCACAGTTGCCTTTTGTGCGGGGACAGGACACAGCCACAGGGGTAATGAGGCTGGATCCAGCTACTCCCTCCCATCCTGCCAGGTTGGTCCATCAAGTCACACTTAAGCTCCCATTGTGTGTGGCTATCTAGGGCTAATGCACAAAGCCCAGCTATCACCCTCCCCAGACATGTGATCAAAGACAGGCAGCATGTACCAAATAGCTAACGGCCTGATTTATAGTTAGGTGAACAGGTTATGCCGTCACAAACGTGACAGATTTCCCGTCCACCGTACTCCAAGTGCCATTGGATATAATGCAATTGTAATACAGCGGCCGGGATATCTGTCACGTTTGTGATGGAGTAATCTGTCCACCGAACTCAAAATCAGGCCCTACAGCAAGAAAATGCCAACTTTCTAAAAGGGCAATTTCAGAATTTCAATTTAAAGTCCGACTTCACCATAAGTTTGGATTTTAAATTGTGATTCCAGAGACACCAGGCTTGAAGTCTTTATCTCTTCCCAATTCGGAATTACACTTATAAATGTAATAAGGTAATCCCAGTGTTATCCTATGGGAGGGATAGTCCTTGCCGTAGTGGAAAACTAATTTGAGACTTTTTCACTACCAGGACATGTTATACTTAAAAGGTAATGTCCTGCCTTTTAAATACATTGCACCCTACCCTCTGGGTTGTCCAGGGCCTACCTTAGGGGTGACATATATATAAAAAGGGAAAATTTGGACCTGGCAAAAGGTTTATCTTGCCAGGTCGAAATGGCAGTGTAAACTACACATACAGGTTCTGCAATGGCAGGCCTGAGACATGGTTAGTGTGTCTACTTAAGTGGGTGCACAATTAGTACTGCAGGCCCACTAGTAGCATTTAATTTAGAGGCCCTGGACACATGTAGTACACTTTACTAAGAACTTATAAGTAAATTACATATGGCAATTGGGAATGAGCCAATGTTACCATGTTTTAGGGACAGAGTACATGCACTTTAGCACTGGTTAGCAGTGGTAAAAGTCTTGGAGTCCTAAGGCCTGCTAAAACGAGGTCTGAAAAAGTTGAGAGAAAGACCACCCTAAGACTGTCACGTCTAACAGTTTCATTCAAGAAAACATTACAGACCTCATTTGAGTAAAACCAACTTCTGACTTAATACGAACTGCCATTTTGTTGTATTTTAGCATTTATACAGGGATTCACAAAGCCTTAGAGCACTCCGATTTGCTTTGTGTTTCTGGGCATCCTTTTGGATTCAAAGTTCAAAGGATGTTGGATGTAGTATGACCTAATAGTGAGGTGCCGGTGGAGGTAAGTAAAGTTTAAAAATATGGCTCAAACGTGGTCTGGTGAATGTTGCTGTGCATAAGCGCCGGGAAACCCCTCGGGCCAGCCACGGAGTCACACAGACTCCCAAGTAACAGTACTTTGGAAATGAAATTTACAGACGGTGTACTGAGTCACGGAGGTGAGGCATGGAGGCCAAGGCAAGGCCGGCTGCTTACTGCCACAGTGGAGGTGAGGCGTTGAGTCCGCGAGGAGGCAAGGCGTCGTGTCCTCATAGAGGCAAGGCGTGAGGTGTTGACAAGTTCGAGAAGTCACCCACGCCGATAACTTGCAGGCTTCGGCGCTGCGGTGCAGGTAGGGCGGTGTGTTGTGCACTTCATGAGCGGTGCCCACAACCTCAGTGCAGGTCACTGGCGGCATCGATGTTGTTTTTCTTGGGTTGCAGCACCAACCACACGATTCCAAGGGTCCAGGACTTGGTATTGGTACTCTTTGGCAATTGGAGCCCAGGTGCTGTTTAGCAAGTTGTAGGGGAAGTCTTTGTGCCCCTGAGACTTCAGAACAGAAGGCAAGCTCTACTTCAAGCCCTTAGAGAATCTTCTCAATCAGGATACCCCAGCAAGGCAAAAGTCCAGTCCTTTCCACTGCCCACAGACAGAAGCAGCAACTGCAGGCCAACTCAGCAAAGCAACACACAGCAAAGGGGCAGTACTCCTCCTGACTGCTCTTCTTCTTGACAGGGTTCTCTTAGTCCAGAAGAAATCTAAAATTCTGGGGTTTAAGGTCTACTACTTATACCCCCTTTTCTCTTTGTAGTCTTTATTTACAAGGTCTCTGAGCTCAGTAAAAACCAGTTCTGTCATCCCTGGTCCAGCTTCACTACAGGAGATGGAGACAGAATTGTGCAGAGCAGACACAGCCTATTCAGCCGCTAGTGAAAACTCCTCCCTCCACTCTAAATGCAGAAAGGCCTATTCATCCTGGCTACAAGTCCAGTAAATTCTGAGTTCAGAGAGCCTAAACTCCAAATCTCTAACTGTTCCCAATTGAAAGTTACACATGTAAAATGCTCCAGTGTAGTTTATGAAAAACGAAAAGCAGAGTATTTCACTGTCAGGAGATGTAACACGCACAAGTACATGTCCTACCATTAACATACACTGCACCCTGCCCATGGGCCTACCTTAGAAGTGGGTTACAGGTAAGAAAAAGGAAGGTTATGGCCTGACAAGTGGGTGCACTTCCCAGGTTGACATGGCAGTTAAGAACTGTGCATGCAGACAGTGCAGTGGCAGGTCTGAATCACATTTGAAAGGCTACTTGTGTGGGTGGCACAACCAGTGCTGCAGGCCCACTAGTACCATTGGATTTACAGGCCCTTGGCACACACAGTGCACTTTACTAGGGGCTTACCAGTAAATCAAATATGCCAATCATGGATAACCAATCATAATTACAATTTACACATTGAGCGCTTGCACCTATCAGCAGTGGCAAAGTGCCCAAAGCATCTAAACCAGTAAAAACGAAATCCAGCACACATTCAAACACGCAGGAGGCAGAAGCAAAAAGTCAGGGGAAACCACAACAAGAATGCCAAGTCTAACAATGACTTATTAGTGAGGTGCCAATTGAGGTAAGTAAAGTTCAAAGACATGGTTCAAACATGGTCTGGTGAATGTTCCTTTGCATAAGCGCTGGGAAGCCCTTAGGATCAGCTGCGCGCTTTACAAATCGCAATAATAATAAGCAAGAGGTATTGTGTAGAGTGTGAGAAACAAGTTAGAAGGGTGGCTTGAAACGCCTTGGCATGGTTTTGGTCATTTTTGGCAGACCTTACTATCACCATCAATTTTGGAAACGTTCAGTCATGTTCTATATAGATTTCTTATTGTACACTATTACTGTTTTTTGCATGTTTATAGATTTCTATACCTATAATGCCATCTTTGTCTTTTTCTACTTACTCTATTCATTACGTGCTACTTTAGAATGTTTATTTTCAGGTTTAGACTTGAGCTGGTGCCAGAATTCTTTTTTCCAAACTGAACTTTCAGTTGGTGCTTGGACCTCTGCCCTGCACGCACTCTCCACTTTCCTTGTTTTCTACTGCGAAATAAAGCTTCTTGAACTGTAACCTCTGCCTGCCAACCTTCCATCAGTCTTCTACAACTCATAACCGGAAATAAGAAGAGAGGGACCCCTTCACCTCCCCAAAGGAATAGGGTACTATTGACAAGTTAGAAGTAAATTTATCCTTTGATTTCTACACACTTGCTTGTACATGCATAGTTTACTCATAACCCATAACACTCAACCCCAGATTCAAAGGAATAAACAATATAGCCCAAGCAGTAAACACAAAGAACTGTCGAGTAGAAATTAGTACAATAATATTTATTTAAAAAAATATACAATTGTTCTTTATAACGTCAATTCATAAAAACTATTAAAAAATAGTGCAATATATGTCTATTACAGTGATACACAAATGATTAAAAACCTAATTCATGTACAATATATACTCAAACTATCCACTTGTGCTAATAAGGGAAAGAAAGACCCCGTAAGCAAACATCAGTACACCTAGTATTTCGAGAGAATAGACAATATACTTTGTCATTTAATCAAACGCATTCATAAGAAAAGAAATGTTGACTAGGACCCGATACGTCCACTCTCATTCGGTATCTATGGTTCCAGTCAAACGAATTGTGTGGTAGAAGCGTCGACGCGTTTCGATGGTGTTTGTAATTTTATACCATCTTTTTCAAGACACAGTTATATACTCTCGATTTACACCTCAAAGTTGAACATAGAACAAGTCCTGATTGTGGTGTCCAAGGTTAATTTGTTGCGCTGTATAGCGTGTGGGGTAAGTATAACCTCAGCTACCATAGGTAATTGGTGCCAAAAATAGAAATCTTATTGTTGGCAGAGACGATGATAACCAAGAGCCTGTCTTCAAGGGCGGACGTTTCATTAAAAATATATAATAACCGCATCTATTAGGAATCCCCTTAGTGCAATCTCGATGTAGTACGCTGGGAGCCCTTCATCAATTGGGCCTCTGCACGTCCTCGTGGAAAATACTACGCAGCTCTCCTAGCTGGACGATAGGGTGAATCGTCGAGCTAGGAGAGCCGCGTAGTATTTCCCTCGAGGACATGCAGAGGCCCAATTGATGAAGGGCTTCCACGCACACAGCGTTTGAACTTCTATACCTCCACAGAGTGTAGAAGACGACATTCTATAATCAATAAAGTGTCGGCTCCCAGCGTACTACATCGAGATTGCACTAAGGGGATTCCTAATAGATGCAGTTATTATATATTTTTAATGAAACGTCCGCCCCTAGAAGACAGGCTCTTGGTTATCGCACGCTAAAACATTTCAGCCACGTTTTAAAACGGTTGCTCTTTTCATTTGGGGTTAACTGGTTTTTATACTCCCTTGACACACACACATTGGTTTCTAGTCCACTGGCTCAGAGTGTGCAAATGCAGATACTGCTCTTGTTGTACCGAAGTGATGTTCTACTTTTTCTCTCTTTTTTCTTTCCGTTTCCGACAGGTGGCCTTACTATTGTGTGCCTAAAGTTAGAAAGACATTGCCCCTGACGAAGGGTTATTTTACCCGAAATGCATTGGGTTCAGCTCACTGGGTCCACCATACAGCAATGTTGATGTACTTTGTATAGACTGTGAATGCACATAGCATCAATCCTGGATGCTGAATTGTGTTTGTAACAATGTATGATTTACATTATTAAGCATAATGAATTTTTGATTTTGAATGAAAAAATCGTGCAATTGAAATTTGGTTTCACTTTGGTTATTCATTTGCTTATGTTTGAATATTGATGTGCTATAAGAAGTTTAGATTTAATGATGAAACCTTAGGGACAGTGAGCGGTGCGCTGCATGTTGGAACTTCGTTCCCACTTCCGTATAGAATAAAATTACAAACACCATCGAAACGCGTCGACGCTTCTACCACAATTCGTTTGTTTGACTGGAACCATAGATACCGAATGAGAGTGGACGTATCGGGTCCTAGTCAACATTTCTTTTCTTACGAATGTGTTTGATTAAATGACAAAGTATATTGTCTTTTCTCTCGAAATACTAGGTGTACTGATGTTTGCTTACGGGGTCTTTCTTTCCCTTATTAGCACAAGTGGATAGTTTGAGTATATATTGTACATGAATTAGGTTTTTAATCATTTGTGTATCACTGTAATAGACATACATTGCACTATTTTTTAATAGTTTTTATGAATTGACGTTATAAAGAACAATTGTATATTTTTTTAATAAATATTATTGTACTAATTTCTACTCTTGACAGTTCTTTGTGTTTACTGCTTGGGCTATATTGTTTATTCCTTTGAATCTGGAGTTGAGTGTTATGGGTTATGAGTAAACTATGCATGTACAAGCAAGTGTGTAGAAATCAAAGGATAAATTTACTTCTAACTTCTACAGCTCATAAGCCATAAATGTGAGCTCCATGCCTTTATAACTTTTACACAGTGGCGGCTCCTCCGCTAAGGCGGAGGAGCATCTCCCCACTGCTCGTTGAGCAGTGGAAAATAAAAATAAAATGAAAATAACCAGCATTTATTATCATTTTATTTTGCTTGCGACTCCCAGCGAGGCGGGCTGGCAGACACAGAGGGAGCAGGTGTGGTTCGTACTCCCTCCCTACATGCGTATGACGCTTTGACCGGCCCTCAAGGGCTGGCCAAACAGTCATGCATAGTTGCACAGCTCCATGGAGAACATGCCCAGCCCCCTCAGGCACTGCCTGAGTGGCCAAACAAGCCACTCAGACCAATCACAACACTGCTTCTGCAGCAGCAGGCAGCAGCCGGGAAGAAGAAAAGAAGATGAGGAGAGACGTGCGGCGAGAAATGAGGTACGTTTTTTTTTTCTTTTTCATTCCAACCCGCCACCCACTCCCACACCCCCACCCCCGTTCGGAGTCAGCCACCACTACATACACATCAGGCCATTGGTACTTTTAATTCAAGACAAAGGGGTAGCTTACGAACCACACAGATGATACTCAGATTCTTCATGGGGCTCCTAAAGCTGAACAGCTTCTTCATCAAAATCAATACATGGATGGGTAATAAGTGGCTCCAAATTATTCAGAACAGAATAAAGTTCATTATTTTCACTACTTGTAGGCAGCTAAAAAAATATGCAGTCCGGAAACTTTGATCTATATCTAGTTCACCAACAAGTTGAGCCAACTTCCAAAATCATAAATTTTCTGTTCCTCTTTAAAGAATCCATGTCACAAAACCCCGGATTAAGCCAGTGATTTAAAAAAATTATTTGTAGAACACAATATCTGCTTCCTACTACTACTATTAGTTGTATGGGCAGTGGCTATTTGAAGCTTTCATCAGGCAAACCGACTATTATTTTTGAATAATTTCCCAATCCCTCCTCCTCAAGTTTCAGACTGCTCAAAAGTTAGATTTTTGCGTAAAGAAGAAGGGAGCATATATCTACAGCATGACAGCACATAGCTTACAGTCGAATTATATTGCAATATCTTTGTTTAGAGTTTAAGCCTCTCATTTAAGTCTTGGTATAGGGAAGCTCTAGTTTCCTCCCATCACCCAGCTGCCAATTACAAGGCAGTACCAGAAGGAGGAACAGTGATGCATCTGCTACCATCAGCAGGTTGACAGCAATTGCCACCCAATTCTGAATTGACTTGAAAGTGTGGAAAGATGGAGTAGGGATGGCCCTGGGTCTCCACATCACCCCCTCGTCTGGGCTGAAGAAATTCCCAGATATTCCCCAAGCTACCGCACAGTCGGCTGGGTGAAATCTTTGGAAAGGGCTGCTGCTAAGGACCTCACTACTGTTTAGGCACGTTTGGACATGTAAGTGTCCATAAGCCATAATCCTTGCACAAGTCCTCCTCCATAAGCACCTGGCTTGTTTAATAACCCTAAACCATTAACTCAAATGATGGTAAAAACAGCATTCTAAGCCCTTGAAATAATGACGCTATAGCAACTGTTAATGTGTACGCCCTCCTAGACTACTGAAGTGAATAATATTACTTATGTTTGGGTTTTCTGATTGGAATAGTAAGTTTTTGCTTTGCCTTCATATTAATTTATGTTCCACCTTCAAATTATATTACTTATGTGATACATTTATGTATATTTATTTAATTTTTTGTTTATATGGCATTTTCGTATAGCGCAGTTTCCCCCAGCGTCATCAGTGTGCATTACACTTTTAATAACGCACAGGGAATAAGCGTGTAGCGAGTAATATTAACAATATCGTGATGCTGTGAGAAGAGCTGGAACAGAAAGACTCAAATATTTCAAGGGACGGAAAACTAGACGGAGGTCAGAGGACGTTGGAATAGTTATGCACATGCACGAACAGAGGCATAATGTGAATTAGATTATATGTCTTCTAAGTTTGAAAGTTTTTAGTTTTCTACCGAAAGAGCGCAAGTTAGATTATTGTCTCAGGTGAGCTTGTAGGGAGTCCCATAAATCTTTTCCTGCACCCGGGAAAGATCTGTTCTATGCTCATATTGTTTTGACTTGGATGGCTCTAGAAATAGTGATTTCGTTTTTGGTGTCCCTTGAGCTCCCTGAATATGTTGTAAGGTTGGTTAAGTAGTTGGGTCTGTTATAGTTTAATGAGTTATGCAGCCAATTTTAAACTTTATTCTGGTCTCGAGTGCAAGCTGTTGGCGATAACTTAGAATTGGCATAATGTGAACAGATTTCTTTTTGTTCATAAGTAATCTCTCTTTACCATAGAATACTACTTTACTGGGTGTGTGTTGGTTGATTGGAGTTCCTGCTAAAACGGCATTGCTATAATCCACTCTCTTTATATTATCACCAACTTATATATTGTAGGTGATAGCTGATTATACATTCTTAATAATGTGCTTATCAAGTGATATAGTAGAGTCAATTGTGAAGCCTAGAGGCTTTGCCATGAGAGCTATGGTAACTTTGATTGCTGTGCATGGGGTGCGAACTCTAATACACTAAATTTACCCAGTCGACCATAGATCTGGCTCACAAACGGATGTGTAACCTTGTTTCTCACGCCACAGGATATTTATTTGGCCATATTTTAAACATTCTACTGACACACATACCTCTATGGTTGCTATGCATTGCAGTGCATCGCAACATATGCCAAAACATAGTGAACCAATACTTCAGTCTCACAAATACTGTTTAGCATTTTGAGTATAATATTTTTATTGCTTTTCAAAGGACATCAACGGGTGGGTGAAGGGATTGTTGCATGCAAGCCCAGTTTAGCATGTTTAAGCTCATAGTTTGAAGTATTGATTCACTATGTTTGAAATTGTATTATAATTTATTATGATGCATGGTGACCAGTAAACCTTTTACAGAACAGCAAGCGGAGGAATAGTAACATCCAGCCTACAAGTCAGTACCTGGGGAAAATGGGGTTAGGGAGGAGAAGAGAAAGTACTGGCTCGTCCCATAGGCATTTAGATGTTTTACGGCTCAGGCTTGTACTATCTTTTTGATGCAGTCGAAGCCCTAAGTGTGATAGGTTTGCCCAGAGGTGGGTTCCATGCTCACTGTGCTACTGCACAACAAAGTACACTTCACTAATGAGGCCTGAGTATGCCAAATGGATCTATGGTTGCTTGTGTTTCCTTTTGCAGGTGACTTTGCCTGGCAGTTCAGGATGGACTGTTGCTATTGAAACTTATTTACAGATTTCTGGTCTCTGTTTCAAGTGGCAAATTGAGGTGCCCAGTATCGGATTATTAATTTTGATGGCACGACCCCTGAGAGCTTAATAAACACAACCTGGTTAGGCCAAAGGGCAGTTCTTATAGAATCTATGCTCAACCCTGGTACCTGTTGCATAAGGAGCAAGCAATCCCCAGAGAAGCGCGTGTACGATCAAGCAGTACCAGCGGTTTTAAAGTAAAGAACATAACACAATAAAAATCTCCAAAACGATTTAGAAAATAGAGAAAATGTCACTTGCAAAAAGACTAGACAATCAGGAAAATTGGATAAGTGTAACCAGAAAGAATAATATTTAAGTCTTTATGGCAAATAAGCGCCTTTGAAGAGTAGTAGTTTGTGGTTGATCAGGACCTATGCATGATATTAGGCCAACTGGAGCATAGATTGGATACACCTAGTGGGTTTTCTGGCTCGATGTTTTTACCTTCTGACTTAGAAGTTAAAATCCCAGCAGGGCAAGTTCCAAGGCTGTAGCAAACAGGAGTCACTCAAAGTCGGATATGTCATCCCCAAATCAATTCAAGGGTAGTAGATTAACATAGCCTTGCTATTAAAAGGAATAGAATCAAAGTAAATTATCCAAATGGATTCTTGTTAACCGAGATGTTTAAATATGAATGAAAAATTATCAGTCCACTTAGAAGATTAAGGCAAGACCTGTTGAAGTTGGAAATCTGCTTTAAGTAATGCTTTTTGAATACTTTTTAAATTCTTTTGATTTTAACAGGTCTATATATGTTTTTACTTTAGATTTTATTTCATCAGGAGTGTTGATCTGAAACATAAGCCCACAAATAGAAGTAACACTGATGTTGGGTCATTGTGGTATTGATCAGAGGACCAGTTGAGGCTCTTTTGTGGATGAATGCAATATGATTGTGTTAATCTGATGATAATAACCTATAGTCAATTGAACTGTATTTCAAAGATGAAATTGGAGAACATGCAGCGTAATGATCTTTTTGAATTGAGTAATGTGAATGTATTATTCGTACTTCTTTTTTGACTCGACAGGCGCAAGGAATACGTTAGCATACAGCTGAATTAAAATTCAAACATAATGTCCTCAATGGGATTATGTAGCATGGTTTCATGGTTAAAACAAGGAACTTTAGTAGATTGAAGTTGCTATGTTTTTTTTCTATGTCCATTATTTATAGAAATGGTACCATTGGATTAAATTAGCATTTCTAGTTCTTAATTACTCATTAAAGCGTGGAAAAACACACTGAAATATTATGTTAAAATGTGGAGCCTGATAGTTGGCCAGGAATAAGACTGGTTTAGATTGAAAACCGGCACATGAGCTGGCAACAGAAAGTATCTGTCCTATATCTATTATACATATGAATGAAATACTTATTAGTGTCTAGACGACTAACTTGCCTCACTGAATATTAATATTGCATATGGAAGAAAAGTACTCCCATGGGCCGCCAAATATTAATTTACATGCTGTACCCCATGGATAGTATTTTTTCTATGTTAATGAACTGCAACAAGATGACTGTAATTACCAAATTATTCTTTTGACGAATTGAATATCTCTTAGGAGTTGTAAGTTATTAAGATGCATTTTACGGAATATATTTCCTTTATATCCATAAATTACAAATATTTGTACTAGTCTTTTTACGGTGTGTATGGCATGTTTTAGATAAAGATTCACTGTGGGCAAAGGGTAGTCAGGTGATCAGGGCATCAGCTGAAATTCCTTCTCTTTTCAACTGATGTCCATAAATGAAGGACTTTCATGGCCACTAGAGCCTATATTACGTGTAGGGCACACTGCCCTTTTTTGCGCCACTGCACACCTTTAAAAGGGTGCACCGGATGTAAACAGGGACAGAGTGTCCTATTACGATGCATTTGCTTCCTTCAGGGTAGCTGCTAACTGGGTGCAGCACATTCAGTGAAATATGGGGCGGCTGCTTCAAAGCTGCTCCATGTTTCACAGTGCAGATGGCAACCCACCCTATTCCCCTTCCAGATGGTTCCCGCAGAAGATGCACTGACAGTGCACCACCATTTTGTAGCACACTGTCAGTGCGCCTCCTAAGGGCTTCTGTGCCCACATTCATAATGTGGCACAGGCACAGAGTGAAAGTGATTCCCTCATTTGCATGAGGCCACACCCCTATGCAAATGTGGGAATGCCCTCTAAAAATAGAGCTAGTGCTACATGTGCGCCAGCACTATCAGTATTACAGAAGGGGCTGTACAAGCGTTTGTGGCCCTAACACACTTTGATTAGTGTATATGGCTTTTGTATTGTCATGCATGTCTCAGTCTACATCAATTGATAATGCACATAGAATTTGAGGAGGTGTAAAAAAAAAGGGCATTCTCATTCCTTATATTACATAGTTTTACTCACGACTTCTTTGCACAGTACTGGTCACTTTGTTGCCTTTAAGGGATTGCTTAGCACATAGCTTAAAAAGGGTTGCATTTTCTCAGTCTATAATTCTTAGAACTGCGAGTTTCTCCACTGTGATTATAGGTGCCTGTCTAAGAAAAGATGCTTTGCACCGGCTACAGTATACAAGCCTTTTGGCGAGGAGGCAGCAGGTACTTTGACTCTATCCCAGTTCCAGCACATGCAGGAGAGTGACAGGGAAACCGCTTCTCTGAGGGAACTTGGCCTTACAGATTCAGAAATTTTGCTTTGGAAATGCAAGGACTCAGCTACAAAGGTAAGAAATATTTTACACATAAAATGGGCATTCTTTATTTACACTATTGTAAGCCTTTGATTATTTTCCACTTGTATAGGCCTGGCCCAGTACTTATAACATAAAAAATAATAACTGGTTCAGTCATCCCTAAGTTGAGGGCTTAGACAAAGCTGTTCTTAATAGTTTCTTGATTTTTCTCTAGTGTTACATGATATCTACATATTTCACCATCCTATACATATTTTCAGTATACCAATTGGTACACTAATTAGTTTTAGAAAGCAAATACCAAACCTCAACAAACTGTTTAACGCAACCATGGGTTGCAAACTCAATATCCCCTCATATTAGAAGACACAGATTTGCAAATGTATTTTACTCTATTTTGCTTTTGTAATATATTGTACTAATATAAAGGGCTGCAAAAGCACAAAAAGAGACATCTAAAGAAGTAATTGGTTCATTATCCTGTTCTGTTGGATCTTTTTCGAGAATGATGATTTGATGGGCTCCCTCTACCAGATTTCAATACACAGCCAGATAAATCAGAAGTAGCCATACCCAATTATTTCATAGTAACCTAAACTACAGAACTGGAAGCATTATACCCTTCTGTGCATTTGCTGTAGACTTCTTTCATATGAGACAGTGGTAGTCCATGCAACCACTGAGGCTGAGTTGGAAAATAACGTGTGAAAGACTAGTGGCATTGTGGTTCTGGACAGGTTCACCTGACCAGACTGACTTTCGAAGGATAGTACAGGACATCCCAAGACAGAGGGAGTTATAGTCCTAGACTGAGCAGAAGATGTAGGTTTTCAGCCTTCTCTGAAACCTCAAGAAATATTTTGGGAATTTTAGCTGTAATAGCAGGTTCTTCCACAATGAGGACACTTGCACATGAAGTGATCTGTGCCTGAATCCTTCGTATGTATATTGTCAAGCTGCAAGAAGGTAGTGATTAAATGACCTCAGGCTCCATTGAGGTTGGAGTAGCTGAAAGATATTGGATTGGTATCCTGGCTTGTGCAGTGCTACATCTTGTCGGCAAGGCACCATGTTACCTGCTACATGAACAGCTTTGCCTGTCCCTCATTCAGACCACCAGCTTCTGTATCGAAGCTCCTTTAAGAGAGAGCAACTCAAAGGAAGACGTGCACCACTATGCCATCCCGATTTATTTTGTACTTGAGAGACTGGATGGGGCACTGGTCACCAAATATAACTTCTTTGTTAGGTGATCTGTGTAGGAGGGTACCAGTCCTGGGCCCAACATGTTGGGAATTTGTCCCTCCGTCGCTGCATCCAGGAATCATGGCTATTACCCTGAGAGTGCTGAGGCCATCTCTGTCCACTAGCGGCCACTCCACCTACGTTTGCTTTTCTTAAAATTTCGTTTCTTCACTCTAAATTGCTACAAAAGATAATCTTTTTTTTTTTTAACTGTTTTTTTCTTTTCCTCTGTCTTTAGGGATCAGGGCTTGGGGCTGCCCCTGATGCGGTTAATGAAAGATTGAGTGCTATTGAGGAGAAGATCTCCGAACATAGGCGGATATTATCTTTACCCCAGAGATTTGCAGGAAGAAAACAACTGAACCGGCGGGAGATGGAGATTGAAAATGCCTTATTTCAGGGGGCTGATCGCCATTCCTTCCTCAAGGCTCTCTATTATCAAGGTATGACCCAAAATAAATCATACGATTCTTGCGTTTTCCACCTTTTAAATCTATCTGACGTTGAGTTACATTTGGGTATTTTAATTCAACATATTTTTGTGAAAGCCATATTCCTGATTTTGGGTCATTGAGTTAAACCTCTTTCAAACATTTGTTGAATAGATTACATATTTATTGACAGTTGCTTGTTTTAAAATAATGTATTCTCCTTATAATAGTAGAGATTGGCCGTTGTGCTCTGGGTGGGTGCTTCATATTGAGTATGATATACTTTTAAGATTTGAGGCACCGGATCATCACGTGGGCTCAGGCTTCGCTATGACCTGACTGGGAGAGATTATCAGTCCTCACACAGTGGTGAAGGCCTGTGGTTTTATGCAATTCTGTGGCTGTGATGTTTACCACATAATTATAGATTTTCATATTTGCAACATAATTTGCATATTTTGCAAGTTTCACAGATGGTTGTATCTAGCTGAAAATGGATGAAAATATAATTTGTGAAAATTCATAGAAATGTTTCTTGGTCAAATTGATGAAAACAATACTGCCGGATAATATGCTGCCTTATTTTTTGCTATTACGTTACTGTGCCACATTATTCAGATAACCTTGCCTATTGGCCCTGACAATGGCAAAGCTCTGCAGATTGGGGGCTAAGGACGATGAATCCTGTATTTCAAATAGAACAGTGAAATATTTCCCATATCTTATGGTTCTCTGTGAAATATATGTTTCTATACCACTGCAGTTTGTGCAGTGAAAAACTCAAACATGTAATAAAAATATATCTAGGGTTTAACTTTTAGGCAAAGACTATCTCCGTAGTTCTCCTCTGCTCATCTCCCTTTCTCTCCAACAATTCAAATGTTGCCCCAGTTGCTGTAACCAAGCACAGTCTCCTCGTCAAAGCCCCACCCACACCCCTCATCTGTGCTACCTTACGTGCTGGTTTTAGATTGACTTCTCTTTGAAAGGTCCACATTCTTAAAAGAACAGGTTATTAGCAGAGCTACTCAGTAAAAAGAGAGCCTGGATGTACTGGAGAATATTTTCCCTCTTCTCCCGAATCCACTGTGTGAGGTCCATTATTCAGTTGGCTCTCAGCAAACGGGGAGATTTGGCGTGAAGCTGGGAGGTTAGTTGTGAGGAATGTGAATGGACCTATGCTAAATATGTAGATGAGCTTTAGGCATATCGTATTTTATCATGTAAAGCATGGGTAACAGTGTAGGGGATGATTTGTTATATTACCCGTAAACTATGAATTGTGTAGCATTTCCTTACACAATTTAAGAAAAGGGGCTTTGTGGTTTATTTCAGTTTATAATCAGACCTTGCAGTCTGCTGCAGGAAACATGGGCTATTTAACTCGTTGGACTGTACCGAAGTGACCTCACAGAAAGATCGATTATGGCCAGGGACTCTTGATGTGGAGGTCACGTCAAAGCACACAAAGCAAGAAACCCCTCTGGTGCTGGTACCAGAGAGATTTTATTTTTTTCATTTCAAGTCGGGCTGCTGTGGAAGAGCTTCCTCAGTAGCATAAGGCAGAATGCCAACTGGAAACCAGGGAATTTCATTTTAAAAGGGTTTGGGCGTCCCACCCTGGAATAGGGCCATTCCCCCACCACAAAAGGGGAAATACAGCCTTTCTTCATCCACCCTGGCACTAGATTGCCCCCAGTCTGCCCACAGCGGGGGGGGGGGTAAAAAGTGCACTAGATCCCAGGGATTACACTAAGTTCTCCATGGCAGCTGTACATAGTGTTATGTCTAGGTGCGAGGGACTGGCCAAATCAGCAAGACAAGGAAACGTTGTTATTCGACCTTGTACATGTTGTGCAGTCTGAGCCCAAAGTGAACAGGAGAAAAGGTGAAAGATAGAAAATGCAGACAGTGCAAGAAGAACTTGGCAAGAGCAGAGGTCGATAGAACAACGGCCCAGAGTAACGTGTGCAAAGGAAAGAATCATGGCAGCCAGGCCCAAGACAACCCAGCGAGGCAGGCCAGGGCCGGGAAGCCACAAACCACAAGACATCCGTTGAGCGTTTTTTGCTGTATCTTTCAGCAGAATTTCCTATGGCAGCTAAAATGGGAAATTATACACTTTTTCACCCTCTCCTTAACGTTTTCCTTCGGACAGATATTTATTAAATTTGCCATGCAGAAACTTATCTGACTGAGGTTATAGATTGCCAAGCTTCATTTAAATCTGCCATTGGGGTCTAAAGTTGTAAGCAAATAAATAAAAAGCCTGTCCAATTGGAAGTTGCAGCTGAGCCATAACTACACAGTGGCACACGCCACTGTGTAAATTAGTCGAAGGCAGGAATGAGTCTCATCTTCTGCAGAGATTCCGCAATTCAGCCTGTCCCATCACCTTTTCTAATTAAGATTTCACCTCAGTGAAGTAATGTTAGGCAAACATATTCATATACCTCCATCTTGCATCATTACATGTGTCTTTTAGCCTGATTCCACGAAACAGGTCTGCTGTAGTTGCTTTTTCTCTTGTAGACGGAGCTCAAACTCTGGCAGTTCATAACCGTATGAACAAATCTATTAAATGAGACAATCCCTTTGGCCAGACTTGCTTAGACATTGGGTTGACCTCTATTCACTTGTACAAAAATTACAAAGAGCTCGTGCATCTGGCTACAGCTGTCCGTTCTTGAGGATAAAAATTCAAGCATTTCTTGATGTCCATAGAGTGTAATTTCTCGGCAGCTGTAGGATTCAGGGAAAAAAGTTCGGATTCAGGGAAAAAGTTAGTAACACTGTCTGCTCATTTAAGTGAAAAGTCAATGATATCTTAAGGATATCTTTGGAATTAGTACTGAGATCCACCTTATCTTTACAAAACCACACATACGGCTTTTAACTTGACAGTCCACTTATCTTAGTTACTCATCTTGTAGAAGTGGATCACTGACTAAATATCGACAACAAAAATATAGAATGGACAGAATATCGACACCAAAATATCGAAGATCAGAATATCGACTCCCTATCTACAAACAGGTAAGTACCAAAATATCGAAGACAAAATATCGTTGTTTAAAATATAGTTTGTAAAAAATATCGAATTTTTAAAATATGTTGAAAGTAATATTAATTTAATTAAATAATCAATATAATTAAATAAAACATACTTAAAATTAATTAAAAAATATTAAAATTAATAAATAATATATGTAATCTCTAAAAATAAATTTACATCAGCGTTGGATAGTGGGAGGGTAAAATTTACTATTCGCACTCCAGTGAGTGCAACAGTAGGGAAAGCGTTGGATAGCGGGAGGGTAAAAATTTCTATTCCCACTCCAGTGAGTGCAACAGTAGGGAAAGCGTTGGATAGCGTAGGGGTAAAAATTACTATTCCCACTCCAGAGAGTGCAACAGTAAGGAAAGCGTTGGATAGCGTAGGGGTAAAAATTACTATTCCCACTCCAGAGAGTGCAACAGTAGGGAAAGCGTTGGATAGCGTAGGGGTTAAAATTACTATTCCCACTACAGTGAGTGCAACAGTAGGGAAAGCGTTGGATAGCGTGGGGGTAAAAATTACTATTCCCACTCCAGTGAGTGCAACAGTAGGGAAAGTAATGATTTAATTTTTAAATAAAAATAAATTATCAATACCAATAAAAAATTAATTAAAAATAATTAACAATTACAAAATATTTAATAATTAATTATAAATTCCAATAAATATTATTTATTAAAAAGTAATTACCTATTAATAATTAATTAACAACAAATTAATTGTCAATACCAAAAATGTAATAAGTAATAAAAAAATTACCAATTAATAATTAACAATACATTAATTAGCAATACACAAAAATAATTTCAATATTTACTTAATTACAATTAAATTACTTCCCACCCTATTCCCCTATAAACCCACAACCCGCTCCAAAAAATAAATTAATTCAATTAACATAATTATCAATTAATCAATTCATAAAAATTAATTACCAATTAATAAAAATTAATTACCAATAAATTAATTATCAATACCAATAAATAAAAATAAATATTTACTTAATTACAATTAAATTACTTCCCACCCTATTCCCCTATAAACCCACAACCCGCTACAGAACTAAAATGCAAAATTAAATTAAAAATAATTAATAATTCCTAATAAATCATATTTAATTTACTATAATTAAATTACTTCCCACCCTATTCCCCTATAAACCCACAACCCGCTACGGAATTAAATTACGCAAAAATTAAATAACATAAAGTTAATTACTTTAAAAAAAATAAACATACATTACAAAAATAATATACAATTTTAGCACATATACTAACATACAAAACACTAAAAAGAAATCGATATTATTAAAAATTCTATATATTTTAATGCCTATATTATGTACTTCGATATTTTGACAGTCGATATTACTTACCTGCATTTCGATATTATTAACCACTATATTATGTCCATTCGATATTATGTCCATTCTATATTTTGACTTCGATATTCTGTCCATTCTATATTTTTGATTCGATATTGTGTCTAGTTACCGTAGAAGTTACAGCTAATAAAAAGTCTGTCTTCCAAAATAAATGTTGATCTGCAGATAGGGAGGTGTCTATGTGAAGATCTAGAACTGCAGACACCCAGGGGTGCGCAAGGAAGCAATTCCTTTTTGTTTAGTTACCCTCACACACCCTAGTGGTGTCATGCTTCATGGGGTGGGCTCAACCACAGTGTTGGGAAGCTCTTTGGAAAGTGAAGACCAGGGGGATTATAGATAAAAACCCTCCGACAGGCCCCGGTTTCCCTTTATTATTGGGTCTGTCAGGGATATTAAAAATAATTAAAAGAAACGGGTCAATGGGAGTGATAATGGTCCTATGACCCTATTGCCAACATGTTTCAGTCCTGGGATGGCCGTAAAGGTCCTGGACTTTCTTCAGGGCAGAGGTCGTCCTCCCTGGGAACAACAGTGAAGGGGGAGTCCCTATCCTGTGAAAGAAAAAGGGCAGAGTAGCTGCTCCTTTTGTATAGATAACAGATGATTAATCTGTTATACGCAGTCCTTCATCTCTGAAAAACACAAGAAAGAAACAAACACCATATCGTTTCCATTGCATAAACATCATTTGTGTAGTTATTAACACTCCTAATTAGGTGCGTCAACTGTGACCCAACATTTAAATAAATGCCAGGTGAGTGTGCAAATGGAAATTCTCATTTACATCATACTCATGCCATACACACCTATATCTGTAACATAATAGTGCTATGTGGCAGATAAACGTGCGGTGGCGAGCACAAGTTCGCGGCAGCCCTGGGGGCAGCACATTCTATGTAATAGGGCGCACTTTCTCTGTTTGCGCCTGGCACACCTGTTTTAAGGTGCGCCAGGTGCAAACAGGGAAAGTGTGCCCTAATACACATAATACTATACACATTGCAAGAGGGTCGAAACGTCGTCGACTCGATTGATAGCGAACCATTTTAAATAGCTCTGACTATTGTACACAGACGCTATAATTATTATCAATTCATGTTGTGGTCGTTGTCTTTTTCAATAATTGTGGAAACCAAGTTCTGTATATATCACATGTCTGTTCACAATGTATTAGATGGTTTCATTTGCTTGGGACATATAATCACTATTGTGGTTCTTCTCGGTCGGTGTATGTATTGTTTTTTAATTATAAAAATTTGGATAAAAAAAGAATTATTATGAACACCAAGTCTGCGAGGCTCTCTTTTTCTGACATCCTTAACCCTAAATGATCGCGATTGTGCATTTTTAATTACCAGTATTTATTTATAGTATTCCCGCTAGAACCGTTGTTTTCGGATACATATGACTTACCCTGGTTCCTAGTGAGTAGGGTCCCCCTTGTCCTCTTTTTCGCCTAATACATATTATGGCCCCGGGGCTGCTGACTTTAAGCAGCTGGATAATTCCACTGTGATGAGATGATATGGTTAGTTAAAGTACACTTCATTCAGACCAGAAGAGCAGACCTGGATTATTGATATGCCTTTCAATGGTAACAGTGCCTTTGGAAAAAGGGTAGAGGACACCTTGAAAACTATTTAAACCGATATAGGCACTGCAAGTCCACCGAGCACTTTACAAAGATGACAACGCTATCAGAGATGTTATTAGTACGATCATGGTCTTCAGTCAACACTGTATGACTCCCAGCGGAAATACAGCCAACAATACTATCATCAGAGGGGTCAGTCCAATAGGTCAGACCTGAGGTGAAGAGGAGGCGAGTCTTATGCCTTCAGGATCACAACAGAAGACTGTGTAACTTTCTAAACCTTTCATTTGACCGTGCGAGTAGGGAGAAGGATTACATTTTTGCATCAAGCTTGGCAGGATATTATGTACTACAAGTGGGTATGGGCATTCTAATATGGCTTCCACTTTGGAAATTGTATAAATCACATTAGATAATCCACCAAAAAGAAGGTTCACAATCATCTATTTAAATTTGAAGAGATAATAAAATTACCTGAGAAAGGAGCAAGAGTCTGTACCCTTGCGTCAAAGGAAAAAAGTATTTTAATCCAGATTTTTTCTTAGAATGAAAAAGTCTGGTGACTGGTATTCGATTTTGGATTTTTGAATACTAAACAAAATGCTTGGAAATATAAGGATCTAAGATGGTCACATTGCAAGAGGATCTTCCATCCATTGAGCAACTTCAATTAGGGCAGAAGAATTCACATCTCCCTCCTTTAATATAGCTTTAGCCTGCCTTTGTCTTCTTCAAGGAACTTTCCAAGAAATTGAGCTGTATCATGCCATGACTGGCATTCGTTTTGAGCTAGAATTACAGATGCATTAACAACTTTTATTTAGCTGACCGCTAACACATTCACTCTTCTGTTCAACGAATCCTATCTCCTGCAGCCTTATCGGAGGGAGTTGTGCATGGCGAAGTTGGATTCCTTGATCATATTTGTTCAGTTGCTGACACTACTGAGTCTGACTTCACTTTGTTTAAGAAGTATGCCTTAAACTTTTTGTCTAGCCTACAATTTCACGCATAAACTGCAGCTGGGTTTTCTATGACTAGTACACCCTCCTCCAATAGGTAAACCAACACAGGTATTGCTCTGGCAGCTTTTTCTGTGCTTTGTCTGTGAAATCAAATGGGAAACAAGATTTCTCCACATCTGACAGAGGTAAACTGAACTTGTTGGAGTCTCTTATTATGAGGTTGTGAAATCTGCCTTTATCCTCAGGAGGAGGATACCTTAGCTCTGCAATATGGTTTATGTAGCCTGGAGCCAAGAACTCATCGACAGATGAGATAGCCACCAGAGATGAAGAATACACTTTCTTCATCAACGAAATAGTCCATGCCGTCCTCGTCCCTATCAATGACAGTGTTTTTTTTACTGGAATTTCTGATACCAATGTTAACTGTTTGCTCTTGTGGTAATGCTCTTTTGTACTGCCTCCCTTGTGAGGAGTCTTGTGCAGCGAGGAAGGCTGTTCACCAGACTTTTTCCTCCTTTCTTTTTTTCTCCGTTTCTTTTCCTCAGTCAGCAGATGACAAGTAGTCTGAACCTACAAAGCAGAGTTAGAGGTTTTCTACTCTGCAGTAGAAGCCTGTTTGAGTCCTTCTGTAAAACAGACTCCAAATCTAAAGGTCTTTGATTTTTTTTTTGCCTGTAAAGCACTGGACAGCACAGATCTACCTTGTTTCTTAAGCAAGTTTAGTGCCAAATGCCTGTCTCTATCCCATAGAGTCTTTTTAGGGAGCACCAACGAAATGCCCCTGTACCTGTCATCATGGTCAGGATGTAGACTGGTTATACAGAGAACATGCTTGTCACTTCTGTAAATTGTTCTCTCCCACATTTAGCACATCTCTTAGAAAAAGGGTATCTTTTGGTGTCTTGTCAGTCATTATTTACAGTGTTGCAATATTAAGTGATTTGAAGAAATCATATATAAATCAATCCTTATTTGAACATAACTGGAGCAGAGTTACTTAGAGCTCCCTAAGCTAATGTGCTTTGAAAAATCTGACAGTTAGAGTAGAGTTGCTCGAGTGCCTCTCCCGCTGATTGGCCGAAGGGCAAGTTATGAAATTCGTTTTTTTGCAATATTATTTTGTGTACAGGTACACTGCTATTAATCATTGGTTACCAAAGGTCTCTAGCCTGATGACAAAAAATATATTCAGAGATGTTAATTCATGAAAGATCCACTGCTGAAGACGTGTGATTATTTTATCAGTGGCATTTGTTTGGCCCCACATGATCAGCCGAGTGCTTACATGTAAAAAGAGAAAATCACAAAGTAGAATAGTAACAGTGTCAAGTTATGGGGAGTGAGAAGGAGTAACAACATAAAATGTAATTATTTAATGGAATCAAGGCCCTACAATTGTTAATCCCAATTAAACTAGTAATTACAGCTTGGAAGCACACCCTGAAGTTGACGAGATAAAAATGCAGATGGCTCTGATTCAGAAATGTTGCCTACATTTTCTATTTGAACAAAAAGGTGATAGACGTTTCTTTTTACAGGAAGTGGGGTGCAAAAGTAAACTTACACTCTGCAATTTACCGTTTTGAACATCTATTGTAACTATAAATTCTTTCGCTTGATGGCAGTACTATAGATACTATGTATGGTCCATTAACTTTTGAATGGTCACAGGGTAAAATTACTCACCTGGAATGGCTTACTGAATAAAAGATGTTTGTTGTGTAACAATTGAGAGACCGGTACTTGATGTACATATTATGAAATTAACTGAATTCTTATATGATATAATGAAGCAGTTCTTATGGAACTTAAACAAAGGAGGATGGTGTGATTAAATATGAAGTAAATATTAATACAATATGAGAGACTGGACAGAAGAGTTAATGGTGAGACAAACAGGCATTGTGGATGTATGTATATATATATATATGAGACATGTAAAGCACAATTATAGCTACAAAGCACTATAGAACTGTGCAAGAGAGACGTTTGCAGCAGGCCCGGACTGGGTACTTTTGGTAATAGAGGACAATGGAGAAAGTAGAATAGAGAGGTGGATTCTAGCTAGGCCAGAAAGAGGGACAGATGGGGGAGGCAAGAGAAACGGTTGTAAGGGAGTGGGGACTCCTTGAGAGATCAGGAGTTTGAAGATTATTTTGCATGAAGGTGTTGCTTGTAAAGACGAGTATTCAGTTCTCTCCAGAAATGAGGAAGGGATTGACCTCCCACATTTGAACTGACATGAATTTTCATACTTTGTGTTGTGTAGCAACAGGGGTAGGCTTAGTTCCTTGCCTTTTCATTCTTGTGTTTCCTTACTTCCATCCTGGTAATTGTTCTGCTATGTACTTTGTGTTTTCTGCAGACAATGTCAATCATGGTCACGAAGTATTGTGTGTTAATAGGGTTGACTGTCTTGTGAAGGATGCAGCAGGTCTTGAATGTGATGCGTGCTGGCAGTGGAAACCAGGAGAGTTCTTGAAGTATCAGAATAATTGTATTATGTTTACAAAGGCTTTTAATTAGGCAGACTGTTCCATGTACAACACGATTCAGTGGATCTCTGGGTTGCTGGTTCAATGGTATACTCTGTGCGTCATACATGCATTGGCAAATACTGATGTCCTTGCCTTTAGTTTGACTCTCAGTGACTTCCTAATAAATGGAAGGTCACTGGTGAGAGGATAAAGCTTTGGGCATTTCCACTGGTGACAGGGATGGCTTCAGACTTGGAGACATCTCATGTGAACCAATCCATGATTCCTGCTGCCTCACCATCACCAACAGACAAAATCAGTTTCGACCTTTGCCGAATCAGCGCAAAAGTTCAGTTCGTATATGCCTGACCCCTATACATTCTGGCTCAAATAAGACACTGTCTTTGAATAGAAGCCGCCCTCCTGTGCTCCACCAACTATTTGGATCAGACTCTGACTTGTGAGAGGATAAAGGTTTGGGTATTGCCACTGGTGACAGGGATGGCTTCGGACTTGGAAACATCTCATGTGGACCAGATGGACCGGCGTGGTTATGTTCTTTTGGTAGGATGTGAACCACTGAAGGATGGTTGTGGGCTTTGGTGACTCCTGGTGGTAGTGTGCTTTAGATATGTGGTTGGATTTTGTCCTTGAAGTAGTGAGTGATTGCTGTGCATTTCTCCTCTGACAGTGATGGGTGGTTGATCAGTTGTCCGGTTTACACTGTTCTGAGTTATGGTGAAAACTTTGTTGCTTCTAATGAAGAATTTACTGAAGATGGTTTTGTACCGATGGCCAGAGACCCTGCATGAGCAGCCTACATGTGGAATGGCAACTCTACTTTTGCCTGGCCTTCCTGAATTTGCATTCTCTTTTCTCCTCTGAACGTGTGTTTGCTGTGAGTAAGCTTATAGCTGTACCATGATGGGGAGTGTTTGGCCTTCATGGAGCCAGATGTGCTTGTTGACGAGAAATCTGCCTTCCTCTGGAAGGTGTTATTAAAGTCTTTGATTAGGTGTTCCACAGTTCAAAACCTGGTGTGGCATATCCACTCCAGTTCATGTACTGTGGTGGGTGGCAAGTGAGGTTTGTTGAGCCAATGCAGATGAGGTCCTAGATGTTCCCATAGTATGAGTATGCAGTGTGATGACCTGGATGATGTGTGAATTGGTCTGGATGTTGAGAGAAGCATCCATCATTTCCCTGGAAGGTGTTCCGTGTGGGAGGTTATAGCCTCTTAGGAAGATTTTATTCTTGAAGATAGTAGCTACTGGTGCGCTGCAGTGATGAAATCAAACATTTTAGATGCTGGCATGCTGCCATAGGCTGGTACATAAAGTGGAATGTGATGCCTTTGTGGCTGATGGAGTGAAATAGCAGGGTAGGAGCTTCAAGCTGTTAAAAGCTGAATAATGCTAGACCGTGCAAGGACAAGATGAATGGTGGATGACTGTAGCTCCCTTTCCACCATTGCTTTTGCAGTTGATGTAGTGTATGTTATAGTCTTGTAGTACCAGGACATCAAGGATGTTTTGTTGATTGAAGTGAGCCAGAGCTCGGTGATTACGATGGCATCGTGCTTGCTAATGGCGATAACTGTCAACTGTGACTGCTGTGTGCCTGATTGCAAAGTGATCTTTAATTAGCATGCAGTGCAGTTTCTTTTTAGTGTGTTTGTCTTGAGAGGTGCCAAGTATGATATGGATTATGTTTTTTGAGCTGTGTGTGTGGAATATGGGTTTGGGCTGGTAGCTTGTGTCTGTGATAGTAGAGATGGGACAGATAGCTATGGGTAGAAGACGCGTAATATATTTCTGTTGAAGTGCTGTGGAACGAACTGTCAGTAACAGAGGCTTTAGCTGGACGCATTTAGCAGACCCAGACAGACCAGGCATTGGATTCCCTTGTATATGTATGCTCCTAGCTGGTAACTGAATGAGGATACATTGGAAGTAGAAGTTGGTGAACCTGGTTTAACTCTCAGTTGTGGGTGAGCATAAGGACATGTGAGTTGCCTGAATTTGAGACTGCTGACGAGGAAGAAAAGCTACCTTAGCAAGGATTGACTAGTGGAAGCATAGCCATCAGATCCAGTTTTATGTGCTTTTTAAGTATTCCTTTCTTGTGCCCCCCGTTGGTTGGCTGAATTTGAGCCCACAACTACTGCAGGAAAAATACCAGCAACAAGCCATGTGGCTCTGGGAAACTCTATTTTTCTTAGGAAAATGATAAGATTTCAGTGGGTATTCATGTAAACAGACTTGAACTATATACTTCAAATGACAAGTAAGTTGATTTGCTCTACCTGAAAGGAAGGGAGGAAGAAACAAGGGGTCTGGTAGAAGATTGCAATACGATCACTTTTTCCTCCATTAACTGATGAATGTGTAATGCCCCCCCAGAAAATTGTTGCATTGTGAATGTATATGATCGTAAAAAAGAATATATTTTTGAATCTGTCGATCTATACCTAAGTGTACATTATTTAAGATGTAAGATGTTTTCAATGTTTCGTAAATAAAAAAATATATATATTTTGCTTAATCTCACTCAGAATGTATCTGTATAACATGGCTAAAAGTGAAATACAAGAAACTACAATTAGCCTGAGCTGCTACACTCAAATGCTTTGCCAGGCTGATGGACATAATCCTCACATTTTTGTTTCTTCTCCGTAATTCAGATGAAACGGTAAACCCAACTGGAACTGGTCCTCGCCAAGGAAGCTCCATTGATGCAGTTTATAATGAGATCATCAAGCCTTCCTTGGTTGGGAATCCTCAGCTTGACCAGAACAATATCTCATCAACTACTTGCACTGTCCCAGACTCATCTGCTGCAGTTTATGATCGAGAAGATCTTAACACTGGCCTGAACGAATCTCATCACTTTCAGAAAGAAACAAGATATGAGAAGGAATCCATCAGCCTCGCTGCAACTGAGACCACTTGTGGTTCATCTGTGGGCACCAAAGGGCCTGTGGTGGTCACAGATCATGTGGAATTTGTGACAGAAGAAGAAATAAAAAATAATCGCCTTAGTGAGGATGAAATACGGAAAATCCCTAGGTTTGCTTCTTACAGCCCTGGGAATCCAAGTAAGGTACAGTTTAATCATTCACAAAATTACAAATGAAAGATATGTGTATGTATTACAGTGATGGTATGTGTGTCTCTGTAGTTAATGCTGACACTACTTTTCCAAGAAAACCCCATTTTCTGGCGGATACATTTAACTGCAAATTCCTCACCTGTTAAATATCCCTAGGCTGTATCCAGAAGATTTTTAGCATAGCCCCTAAGCGCCAGTAGATGGCATTGTGCGACTCTGCTTCGACTGCACTCTGCTCTGGAAGTGATGACTGGAGTCGCATACAGGCAAAACCATAGCATCATTTCTATACACACCTTTTTACATGGATTAGGAACTAGCACGTACTTTGTTTAGTGTTTTTCTCTTAAATTCTTTTCCTGTGTGTGAGGGAATATTTCCCCTTCTAAAACTACAGGCTTCAAGCCTTGTAGGGACTGTCGCAAACAAACGTTTGTGACAGATCCCCATGAGGTATGACTCGGGTGTTTTGGGTCATGCAAGGAGTGCAGAGTTAGCAAGGCACCCCCCTAAAGAGAAATATTTGGTAGGCCAGGGAACAAGGGGAAATACAATCAAAACTACAAAGATAATAATCCCTCTAGACCTATATTTCTTTCATTAGTGGCTTCTCGAAGCTCAAAAATAGGGCATAAGGAACATCATTCTCCACACAAGACAATTGGTCATTTGTATAAATTTTATTTCATTTTTTTCTTTTTTACTTATTTATCTGATATATGTTATAAAAAAATATACATGATTCTTTGCAATTAATATCACCATCTCTTACAAACATATGACTGTTTTCATAATTCAAATAATACAATACATAAAACGCAATTAATTTCAACATTTATAAGATCATACCTAACTAAAAAATATATATGGTTCAACTCACCCCCACATACAATCACACCTCTCTTTGCTCTACAACCACACCACTTGCACACTATACACTCATACTCTACATCCCAGAACAACACTGCATGCACAGATGGAAAAATCCGGGTGAAAAAAATCAACCCTCGATTGCTGTGCTGATAGCTGGGATGTCTCACTCTAACTGGAGTGCAGCCTGATGCACCCGAAAACGATCCAGGACTGCGAAGCCAAGCTATATGTTGCTGAGCACCGAAGGAAGTTGCATAAGGGCCGTTCTCGCTCGAAGTCATGGGCATGGACCTGTTTTCATTCTCCAGGTGTGTCCTGCAACAGGTCTTCATCGTGTTCCAAGTTTTCTGGTAAGGATTCAGCAGGTCTTGAATGTGATGCTTGCTGGCAGTGGAAACCAGTGGAGTTCTCGAACTATCAGAATACTTCTATCATGTTTACAAAGGCTTTTAATTAAAAAAGGCTGTTTTATATACAATACTGTTCAGTGGATCTCTAGGATGCTGGTTCAATGGTATATTTTGTGCATTATACATTCATTGGCAAATACTGATGTCCTTGCCTTTAGTTGGACTCTCGGTGACTTCTTAAATGGAAGATCACTGGTGAGAGGATAAAGCTTTGGGCATTGCCACTGGTGACAGGCAAGACTTCGGACATGGAGACATCTCATGTGGACCACACCATGATTCCTGCTGCCTCTCTGCCCACACCAAACCAAATCAATTTCGACCTTTGCCAAAGCAGAACAAAAGTTCAGTTTGTACATGCCTGACCCCCATACCCTCCAGTGCTCCACCAACTATTTGGATCGGACTCCGACCAGAGCCAACCAGCTTTTAGGAATGAGATGATGGTGGGGATGAATTCTCCTCCCAGTATGATGACACGTTTTATATGCACCTGCAAGAGGACTGGTCTCTTTCCACAGTCCTTCCTCAAAAGAGTCTGCTTCTTTCACCATGATCATCAGACTGGTAGCCGAAGTTTGGGATTTACAATTGCCTTCCAATGACGTACAAGCTAATGTTGTAACACAGACATGTCTAATCTGAGTCCCTACTGCCATTCAAGGAGATCCAGACCAACACACTCATTGGCCCTTGGACCAAACCCTGTTCCTGTCAACCTGTAAATAGACAAGTGGCACGTTGCCACATTCCTGTCCAGCCTGGCATGTAGCAACATTCCTGTCCAGCCATGACAACTGGCTGTTGAAGGCGGGCTCCCACAGTTACTCGTGTACCACCTCCAGACGATAGCAAACCTCCTTACATCCTTGGGTTTCACTATCAACCTGCCAAAGTCACACTTGACTCCTTCGAAGAGTCTTCCTTTCATCAGAGCCATCGTTAATACAATCAATCAATCAGGGAATTGTAAGCGCGCTACTCACCCGTGAGGGTCTCAAGGCGCTGAGGGGGGGGGTCCCCCAGATCTGTTTAGCCGAAGAGCCAGGTCTTGAGGGTCTTCCTGAAGGTGTTCAGGGAGGGGGCACATCTGATGTCTGCCGGTAACTCGTTCCAGGTCTTGGCTGCAATGTGAGAGAAGGATCTTCCGCCTGCTCTGCCTCTGTGGATGCGCGGGGTTTCGGCCAGTGCGAGGTTGGAAGATCGGAAGTTTCTTTTGGGTACGTGGAAGTTGATTCTGTCGTTGAGGTATTTGGGTCCGTTGTTGTGTAGGCATTTGTAGGCGTGAGTGAGGATTTTGAAAGTGACTCTTTTCTCCATGGGGAGCCAGTGGAGACTTCGTAGGTGTTGGCTGATGTGTTCGTGTCGGGGGATGCCGAGGACGAGTCTGGCGGCGGTGTTCTGTATTGTCTGGAGTTTGCGGAGTAGGGACTTGTTAATGCCGGCGTAGAGTGTGTTTCCATAGTCCAGTCTGCTGGTGATGAGCGCGTGGGTGACTGTCTTCCTTGACTCAGGGGGGATCCACTTGAAGGTCTTGCGGAGGATGCGGAGGGTGTTGAAGCAGCTGGAGGTGACAGCGTTGACCTGACGGTTCATGGTGAGTGATGAGTCGAGTACGATGTCGAGGTTCTTGGCGTGGTCTGAGGGGGTAGGTGGGCTTCCGAGGGCGGTCGGCCACCAGGTGCTGTCCCATGCAGAAGGGGTGGTACCGAGGACGAGGACTTCTGTCTTCTCGGCGTTGAGCTTCAGGCAGCTGTTGGTCATCCAGACTGCGACGTCTTGCATTCCTTTCTGGAAGTTGAGTTTGGCAGTGGTGGGGTCTTTGGTGAGGGAGAGGATGAGCTGGGTGTCATCGACGTAGAATACGATGTTGAGGCCGTGTTGTCGGACGATGGCTGCGAGGGGGGCCATGTAGATGTTGAAGAGGGTGGGGCTCAGTGATGAACCCTGTGGGACTCCGCAGGTGATTTTCGTGGGGTCGGAGAGGAAGGGTGGGAGTCTGATCCTTTGGCTTCTTCCGGTGAGGAATGATCGGATCCAGTCCAGGGCTGTTCCTTGTATGCCTGCGTCGTGTAGTCTGGCGACTAGTGTGCGGTGGGAGATGGTGTCGAAGGCCGCTGATAGGTCGAGTAGGATGAGGGCTGCGGAGTGGCCTTGGTCCAGGAGGGTGCGGATGTCGTCTGTGGCGGCGAGTAGGGCGGTCTCTGTGCTGTGGTTGCTTCGGAATCCGGATTGGGACGGGTCGAGGATGGCATTCTCTTCAATGAATCGTGTCAGTTTCCTGTTGACTGTTTTCTCTGCAACTTTGGCTGCAAAGGGGAGGAGAGAGATGGGCCGATAGTTCTTGAGGTAGTTGGGGTCAGCTGTGGGCTTCTTGAGCAGGGGTCTGACTTCTGCGCGCTTCCAGTCACCTGGGAAGGTGCCTGTTTTGAAGGTGGTGTTGATGGTGCGTTGTAGTTCGGGTGCGATGGCGGCCGCGGCTCTGTGGTAGATGTGAGGGGGGCAGGGGTCGGTGGGGGCCCCCGAGTGGATGCTTTTCATGGTCGAGGCGGTGTCTTCGGCGGTGATCGGTGTCCAGTTGGAAACGGTGGGCTGGATGGTGTTTCTGGGGGGCGGGGGCCGTCGGTGGCGCCTGGTGGATGGTCGATGAAGTTGTCGCAGAGGTTTTTGATCTTGAGGTGGAAATAGGTTCCAAGCTTGTCGCAGAGGTCTGGGGATGGGGTGATGTCTGTGGCTTCGCTGCGTGGGTTGGTGAATTCTTGAATGACACTGAAAAGTTCCTTGGAGTTGGTGGAGTTGGCCAGGATTTTGCTGTGGATGAAGTTCCTCTTGGTGGCGCTGATCTGGTTGTGGTAGTCCGTCATGGCGTCCTTGTAGGTAGTGTGGTTTTCGGTTGTCTTGGTGTTTCTCCAGTTCTTCTCCAGGTGTCTGCAGGTGCGTCTGTCTTCTTGGAGAGCGGCGGTGAACCAGGCGGCTTTCCTGGGGCGTTGTCTGTCGGGGTTGCGTAGCGGGGCGAGCTTGTCTGCGCAGTTGGAGATCCAGGTGTGGAGTTCTCTGGCTGCGTCGTTTGCGTCGGGTGCCCAGGTGTGGTTGTCTCGGGTGAGGGTGGAGTTAAGTTGCTCGTCGGTAACCTTGCTCCAGTTCCTTCGAGGTGGGCGTGGGGCTAGTTTGGGTGCCTTGGGTTTGTTGATGGCGAAGTGTACGCAGTGGTGGTCGGTCCATGGCGGCTGCATTGTGGGGCTGAATTGGACCCTGTTTCCTGCCGCGAAGATGGGGTCGAGGGTGTGTCCTGCTCTGTGGGTCGGTGTGTTGACGAGTTGTTTAAGTCCGATGCTGGCGAGGTTGTCACGAAGGATAGTGGAGTTGGGGTCGCTGGGGTTGTCGAGGTGGAAGTTCAGGTCTCCAATGAGTATGTAGTTTGTTGAGGCGATGGCGTGGGGTGCGATGAAGTCGGTGATGGTGGTGGCAAAGGGTGTTCGGGGGCCGGGGGGTCTGTAGATGAGGGTTCCTCAGAGTGTGGCTTTGGGGGTTGTCTGGATCTGGAAGTGCAGGTGTTCGGCGGAGTGGAAGGTTTCGCTGGAGGTGGTGAGGCGGAGGGTGCTCTTGTGGGCGATGGCGAGGCCCCCTCCTGGGTGGTTGGGGCGGTCTTTCCTCTGGATCTTGTTTCCGTCTGGGATGGCGGTGCTGATGTCGGGGGCGGAGGATGCGTTGGTCCAGGTCTCTGTGAAGAAGGCGATGTCGGGCGAGAGAGAGTCGAGTAGGTTCCAGATTTCCATGGCGTGTTTGTGTACGGAGCGTACGTTGAGGAGGATGCATTTTAGGGTGTCGCCGGTGCACTGTAGGGCATTCCCTCTGAAGCAACAAGTCCAGGAGATTCAGGCTATGATCCCGAAGTTTCAGCCTTAATTTCAGTTCTCAGTGGGGATGTTCCTGAGGCTTCTTGGCCTATTGGCCCCTTGCATTCTGCTTGTGGACTCTGCCCGCTGGTATATGCAGTCTCTGCAGTGGGATCTGAAGTCTCAGTGGGCTAAGCACTAAGCAAACCTGTTGGATTCCAACCAGGTTTCGAAGGATACTGCAAAAGATCTGCAGTGGTGGCTGCTCGACCACAATTGGTCATCAGGGAAAGGTGGAAATTAGCGGCCTCTAGTCTCCGGGGGAGATCCACATCCACCTGTGGGAGGTGCGGGTCATTTCATTGGTATTGAAATCGCTCCTGCCATCCATCAAGAAGAGGCTGTATCACATCCTCACAGACAACACCATTGTCATGTTTTATTGCAGAAAATCAGGGCAGGGTGTGGTCCTGGGCTCTGCGAGGAAGCTTTGCACCTCGGGAACTGGATGAATCATCAGGGCATCTCCCTGATCCTTTACCACCTGACAGGATCTTTAAACACCTGGTCCGACAAACCTTCCGAAGCAGTAGATGTCATCCTGAATGCCAGGCATTCTGCAAAATCTGTTTATGCTGGATGCGGGGAGAAGTTAGTGACTTGGTGTGGCACCTGTAACCCGGACCCATTGCATGCTAAACTGTCGGGTGTCTTACTTTTGTTTTGTCTTTGGGTCAGCAATTTCTTGCAGTGGAACTATTTAAGGGTACATTTTTGCTTTGACCTGACCAACCACCCTTATTCAAATCACCTGCTGTGATGCGCTTTCTCAAGGGTTTGATCCACATATGACCCCTTAAGCCTTTTGTGATTTGGTCCTTACTTGACCTTTGTGTACTCCCTTCGAGTTGTTAAAGAGCTGCTCCTTACATTTCCTGATCCTGAAGATGGTCTTTCTCATAGCATTAATGTCTGCTTGTCATATGAGTGAGCTTTAAAGCTTTGTCAACTCAGAGGCCCTACACCTCCACCTTTCCAAACATACTGGTGCCAAGAACTAGAGCATCTTTGTCCCAAAAGTCGTGACTTCATTTTATGTCAGACAGTTCATCACTCACCCCTTGAAAGTAGAGCTGAGACTCCATTGTTTAGACACCAAAAGAAAGCTCAGCTGTTACATCCAGTGTACCAAAGCCCATCAGGTGGACGATTAGCTCTTTGTGGGGTCTCTGGTGCAAAGAAAGGCGATGGCGGTACAGAAACTTGTCCAGATGGATAGTTTTCTGAATTCACATCTGCTACACGATGGCAAAGAAGCAGCCTCCAAAAGGGCTGAGGGTGCACTCCACTAGGGCCAAGGGGGCAGAACTGCTTTGTCATGAGAAGTGCGTGTCCAAGGATATCTAAGAGGCTGCAACTTGGGCATCAGTGCACACGTTTGCGAAGCACTGCAGCTTGATATCCAGGTCCGACAGGAAGGGCATTTTGGCCATTCAGTCCTGCAGGACATTTTTGTGTGAGTTGTTCCACAGGCCCACCAGTGGGGGAGGTACTGCTTTGATATATATTCTACAGGTGAGGAATCTACAGTTAGACTTATCCATCAGACGAACAAGTTACTTGCTCTAGTAGCGCTCTTGCTGGTGTATACTGTATCTAACTGCAGATTCCTCACCACTCTCCCAAATCCCTGTTGTGTGGAATGGACTCCACTCCATCTAAAAAGGTCCAAGAGTCAAGGCGGAGCTGCACTAGACCACCTACCGGCACACAGAGGCTATGCTGAAACATCTACTGGATCTAGACTGGTGTCTAGGTATATTCTATAGTTGAGGAATCTGCAGTTAGATAGGGTATCCACCAAAAAGAGCGTTACTGGCGGTAACTTCTTCTTTGCATTGTTAATGCCCTTTTCTCCCTGCCCTGTTGACCACAGCAACCTTTCTTTCACATGTAGCAACCTTTCCTTCACTTGTGCAAGGCCAGTAGACTCGCATGACACCAGGACAGCTGTTAGCTGTAGTGGATACTGCAAAACGGCAGAGGGAAAGTAGAGGGGTTTCATAAAGATGAGCAAAAGTAACAAAGCAACCATCGGTACAAGATAGGTGGTGCATTCACCAGTTAGAGGCACCTCTGAGCTTTCTTGTCCTTGAAAGTAGTTGGTTTCATATGCAGCCTTCCTCTGGTTTTAGTGAGTGGTATGGAGGACATTTTGGCACTCAATTGTCCATGTCTCTAGACTACTTGGTCTGGCTACAAGCTTTAACATAGGCAAAGTCATCAGCAGGACAGGCCAGCCAAGATTTATCAGAACATCAAGTTTAGTACTAGTCTTGAGGAAATGTGCACCACACAGCTGCGTGTTCAGCAACCACCACAGCTGGATCCTCACAGGTGTTTGTTGGTGAAGGTTGATGGTAGAGCTCCAGTGTATTTGCACTGTTCTTGAGTTGAACTGCTACCGACTGCCAATCCGTGCCAATGCAGCTTTACAATTCAAGCTCACAGCCAAAAAGCCTATAGCAGAGGTTCCTTCTCAGAGGGGGTTCAGAGAGTGGACTGTTGGCCCATGCGTATGTGTCACCAAGCAGCCACACTCTCCTAAGGCTGTTCTGGATGGCAACCTTTTTTATTCCTCTCAGATAGGACTTGTAAACAAAGGCAGCAGAGGGAAAAAAGAAGAATTGAGTGGATGTTGTTTCTCTGTGGGCAACAGCTGACCTCCATTTTGCACCCACCATTTTAAACAGAAAATATGTTCACAATCAGCCGAGTATATCCCGACAACTGTACTAGAACTGATCGCAATTAGTGTTCATTACGCTTTTGAAACCAGGTCAATGGGTTAATGTAAGTGATGGACAAGCTGCATGGATGGTTCAGATTTTATAATTGCAACTTCATATTCATTTGATTGTGCCTTTCCATACATCAGATTGTAAAATTAGAGTGTCATGAAATGACCTGCATGTTTTGGTGTTTTTTATGGTTTACCTGCAGGAACTAAAATCATTCAACTTATTTTAGGTGCTCTATTTGAAGAATCTCAGCCCTCGGGTGACACCTAAGGAACTATTTTCCCTGTTTGCTCGTTTCCAGCATAAAAATGAACCCCAAATTCATTTCCGAGTGTTGACCGGACGTATGAGAGGCCAAGCCTTTATAACATTCCCTAGTAAGTATGAAATTAAGAAAACAAGGTAAATGTTTGTACACCAGTTTCTAAATATGTATGTTATTACGTAACTCTTTTCTTATTGTAGGTGCTAAACATTGACGTGTGGGGCAGTACTTTGTCAACAATAAAAAGAGGATTTTGGGCCATATCAGGATTGTGATGAGTGCCCATGCTCAGGCAAGAATTGAGACATCTGTATTCAGATTTAGTGTATGCTTTTTAAGCAGTACAATTTCACTGAAAATGGATGCATGTCTTAAGTCTTTGCTACTAATTCTGAAAACTACAAGTATGTGCATGAGTTGCAAATGGAACAGCTTAAAAACCTGGAGCAGGAACCACCCCCACTGTCAGCGCATCCTGTTGTAAGCTATTTGTGTACTGAATGACCCAACCAAATGAAAACCCTTGTACTCATCTACTTGAACAACAAACTGATCCTTCAGCCTTGCACATTTCCAGAATGAGCATCCACACCACAACATTTTAAGTAATCATACGGGCTCTAACCTACGCAGTGTACTAACCTAATATATAACATACCCACCCACACTTGTTTAATGACTGCACAGACATACCCCGTCACTTAGCCCACCATTCAGGGTAATGCACACTTCCCTCCTTATACTCCGCACAAAACAATGAAAAACAAAGAACTAAGAATCAAATCATTCATATATATATATATATATATATATATAACAGTTTCCTCCTCACATATCGGCTCCTGTAATCAAGAGTATTTCTCTTCTCCAGGCATCTCTCAGGATGCTACTTATACGCAGCCTCCCATTTCTCAGTCTTTTTTTCCTCCTCACCCATAGTTGCTGTAAGAGAGACATCTACTGTTGGAAAGTGGGTTATTGGTAGGGGGAAGTATGCACCTACCATTAGTAATAAGGCCACCATACAGTATAGGGTTGAGTGAATTAGCCCCTTGCTCAGTCCTTGGTAGCTGACAGCGAGCAGTCATGCCTAACTTAGGAGACGGGAGTGTAAAGCCTTTAAAACACCAATTCATCAAATTTGTAAGACAAAGCACATAATAAAAATCCTACCCAATTTATAAAAATAGGAAATATTTTTATGAATAAATAGACACCAAAACTGCAAAAATCCAATGTAGGGAACCGGAGATATGAATTTTGAAAGATTAACCACTTTATAGTGCTTAAAAACCGATAGCGCCACTTTGGGAAATCTGGTCGCGCTTGACCTGGACATAGTAAAAGTTTGAGGCTGACCACGATGGAGCCCTGGTCGGATACACTAAGCGGGAGGCCCCAGTCAAAATTTTACTTTCACAGTTGGAAACTTTTCTGGAGCTTTTTCTTCCTACGTCGATTGTCCCTCTACAGCAGGCCGGTTTCAGTAAGGGTTCGCCAGCTTGATTTTTTGCAAGGCCACGGTCAAATCCTGGAAGTCTGGACCTCCGAAGCATTTAGTGGGAAGAACCTGAAATCCAGTCTGGGTCGTGGTTGATGGTAGTTGGCTTGACTCTCGAGGTCGGGTCGGTCACCTCAGCGAACTTTTTCACAAAAGTTCTCCAAACTTCTCCAAGCTTCAGGAGGTGCTTTCTGGAGGTATCCTTGTAGGTTCCAAGTGTCCAAAACACCAGTTCTAAGGTCTGGAATCTCCTAGATGGTCTCTGGGATGTCTGGACTACAATTCCCACAATGCACATAAATCCACTGGACACACTCCAGGATGGGGACTCTTGGTGGAGATGATGTACGTGGGCTCTGTCAACCTGTTGCTTGCCGGGAGTCGTTCTTGAAGCAAGGTACTGTTTCCAGGGCTGTAGTACCAGATTCTGCAGCAGGCACAGTCATTCAGAGTGCAGATCCAGATTCCAGCAGGGCAGTACCTCTGCTCTTTGTAGTTTCAGACAGCAGATCTGAGAGACTATACAGCTCTCACATATTTATTCAGTGTTCTGGGTTGACAAGCAGTGGGGCACCTCCGTTAAATGAGATGTTGGGTGCCACCCAAAAGCATGACATCTTCCTCTAAAGTGTGGTGTCTTCCTGTCCCACAAAGCACTGCACTTCCAAAACCCAACTTGGATGATTTCTCTCCAGAGGTGTCTAAACCATCCCACAGTGTGGCTCATTCCATTAGCTCTCCTTCCCCTGACCTCTGCAAATTCCTGCCCTAATCCTGCAATCGGGCTGGGGGCACAGGATGTGGGGGTAGGTACACCTGGCATTCCTTATTGATCTGCTCTCTCTTTGAACTCAGTTTGATTTACTTAGCCCCCTCTTTATGACTTATCTGCCTTATCTTAAGAGCTCTCTCCATCAGATAAACTCTACTCGGGCCAGGCCACTTATCACCTAATCATAGCACCCTGGCTAAGCCTGTTAAGGCTGACCAATCAGCAGACTCTACTAGAAGGCTGGATTTTGGCTTACAGTAGAGAAAGTTCTATAACTTTTCTTCTGTACTAGTTATGATAAATTCAACCGTGGCAAGTTGTTGAATTTATCAATACCAGTCTTTTAAGTCTTTGAATGATATCTGGACTCCTTTCCTAACAATAGTTATACCTAATTAAAATATTGCAATGTTAGCCTATGGAGCTAAGTATCTTCAATGGGGAGAAAATTAAATGGGCAGTTTTCCCTCACCGGGGCATATAAAACATCTTTTATAAGGTCCCTACTTATAGTTACCCCTGGGACACCTAGGGGAGACCTTTAAAGTGACAGCAGGCACTCAGCAGTGCACACATGCAGGTACAGGAAATCTGCTAGACCTCTAAACTTCCATGCCCTATTATATACAAGGGACATCTAGGTAGTTTGAACCTCCCAGCCCTATTATATACTAGGGACTTATAGGGTCTGTCAGTACCAATTGTGAGAATTCACTTTTAAAGACAGGCTGCAGGGGGCGAGGCCAAGATGGCGCTGGGGCTGGACATGCCTTGATGACTCGCCTGCCTGCCGCCGCCCTAAATACCGCCTTCCGGGCCCGGATCGGGGCTCGAGCAGCACCGGCGTGATCTGCAGTGCCTCCGGAATATCAGGAGGCTGCGAGATCTTGAATTAACATGCTGGGAGGCTCCCGGTGAGAATCGCCTTCGGCGGCGAAGAGACGCTGCGCAGGGCGCAGTGCGCGCACCCATGCTCAGGACCCAGGGTTGCGCAGGCACCGCGGCCTCAGAAGTGAGGACGGACCGCGGCCTCAGAACTGAGGACGGAGGGGGTGGGCTGCGTGTGAGAACACCTGCCGCTCCACGCCCCCCCTCCACCGAACACTCCTAGCGGGAGCCCTGACACTGGGCTGTATGCAAGGCCCTGAGAGGATCGACGAGGCGGGTGGCTGCAGGCAATCGGATCGCCCCTGGAGTGAGGGGAGGACTGACGCCACAACAGGGATCTCCTGGGACCGGGCCCCCATCTTTACCCTTTCTCGGCGGGCAGACTGGCCTGAACCAAGCGCCCTCAGCCAGCGGCTTTGAGGGGAAGAGGAGGCAGCTGCGAGGAGGCGCGGGGGTGCGGCCCATCTTAACACCACAAGTTGGGAGCAAGCACTGTAGCCATGGATCCAGAGGGGCGTAGGACGTAGGCCGCAAACGATGATCTCCGCCGCCTCACGCCTCCCCTCCACCGCGCACGCACAGTGAGGAACACAAGCACTCAGCAAGGAGTAAGGGCCCGCAAAGCAAAGTTGAGGCGCGGGGCTCTGCGTAGCCAAGACGCCCTTGGTGCAGGGAGAGGAAGGCGGCCCGCGGCACTGGAGTAGTACCACGAGGAGGCTCTCCGGGGTCCCATCCCCCTCCATCTCCTATTTTTTCTCCCCTATCGGCGGGCGGACCGGCCCGGGCAGAGCATCCACCACCAAACGTAGTTGACGGAAAACGGCTGCCGCGGTGGGCAGCCTAAACCTATCCCCCAGCACCGCACGTTGAGAGCTGGGACAAGAAGGGGCGGCGGAGAGCAGGGGACCCGGGAGTAAAGTATCCCCCTCCAGCCACGGGGGCCCACGCTCATGTAACGCCTGGCCCCAGGGCCCCATCACCAGAAGAACAAGCAAGGTGTGCCTGACCGCCTGAGATGGGGAAGGCTTCCCAGTGAAATCGTCAAGCCTGAGAAGCCCACAGAGTTCTGGGATACTCGCCAGTCAGCACATCTACCAAACACGGCTCGTCGGGGGTGGCGGAGCTGCGTCGGAGGGGTGGATCTTCCCTCAACCCCCCCCCCACCGCTGCCACGGGCATAGATCCCTCCAGACGCCGGGGTGAAAGGAGGCACTGCGAACCATGTGACCCTTGGCGGCCGGCGAAGTTAGTCCCTACATCATGGCATCCGGGCGCCCTAAAAAAGACTCCACAATCAAAGACCTCCTCTCCCGCCCAGGGGGGACTACGCTAGAGGACACAAACCCGCAGTCGGGCGGAATGGGGTCCCAATCCGAACACTCCTCAGAAGAGCCAGTGACACAATCATTCATGGAGGCATTGTTTACCTCCTTATGAGACGAGCTCCACTTCTTAAAACGTGAATTCTCCCAGGAGATTAAGGAGACTCGGAGGGATGTGGACGCCCTAGGGGAGCGAGTGGCGGAACCGGAGGACAGAGAAGGGGGCCGCGAAGAGGAGACAGAGGCCCTCCAACAGGAGGTCCTCCTTCTCCGGGAACAGCATATTGACTTGCAAGTACACCTAGAGGATTTAGAGAATCCTTCCCGGAGGAACAATGTGCGCATTAGGGGAGTGGCGTCCGGGGCAGAGGGGGAGGACATATTTGGCTTTGTCCGAGATCTCTTCCATCATATCTTGGGAGGCCCACCGCAATCCCCAATTCAACTGGACAGAGCACATCGGGTGGGCCCCCCCTTGCAGAACACTTCTAACCCAGCGGACATACTTGTCTGCGTGCACAATTTTCAAGTCAAGGAGGAGATCCTGAGGAAGGCACGCGGCGTGCACCCTATTGCTTTTCAGGGCCACTCCCCCACCCTTTTTCAAGACCTTGCAGCTCTCACCCTGCAGAAACGCCGGTCATTCTGCCCAGCGACAACACACCTTCGCAGCCATGGAATTTCCTACTCCTGGGGCCATCCCTTCCGCCTGATTTTCCGCTGGGAGGGAAAGCTCCATCAATTAAGTTTGCTCACAGAGGCATGCCGAGTACTGGGAATAGACCCCCCGGAGGAGCAGCAAGCGGGGGGATCACCACCCCCCTCCCAAAGAGTGAGGAAAAGTGGCTGGCAGAGAGCAGGTCGATGCCGTGCTCCAACTAAACCAGACCCAGAGGAGATCGCCAAGGGCCAGCAGGCCGCTCTGGTAGCAGTTCCTTCAACGCTGGCCAAATTTGTTGAACCCTGATCATGGGCCCAGCCTTTGCATAGCATAGAGCCAGGGGATGGGCGGCGGGCGGGGGGAGTCGAGCCACTGGCCATCTTAATTCCCCCATCGAACTCACCATGTGACTACGGCGGGCCACAGGACTATACGTAAGACAGAACTTTCACTTTTTCTTATTGTTGTGGTTTATTAGTTTTGGGAGGGAATTGTTTGGGGCCCGCACTCACCCACAAAAGGGCTGCTCTATTTTTTTACACAGGACCAGCACCATGCGTTACACAGCTCGTCAGACTCCCGGGAGGGGATGGGATGGGATCAGGTTGGTCAGAGCTGAAGCCCATCTACTGCCGGTATGACAGGAAGCACACTAAAAATTCTCACACTCAACGTACGAGGGCTCAACAACCCGATCAAGAGGCGGGCAATACTCAACTACCTTGAGTCCTCTTGGGCAGATGTATGCCTGCTAAAAGAAACTCATCTCCTCATTGGGGACTGCCACAGTTTGAAATCAAGGGCCTTTCTGCAGCAATTCTTCTCGTCTGCCCCTTCCAAATCAGCAGGGGTGGCAATCTTGGTGGCTGAATCCTTTCGGGTGTGGTCCCACAGAAGGTCGAAGAGATCAAGGGTCGACTTCTATTACATAGGTTCTCCCTGGCGGGGATGTCATTAGTGATTGGTTCAATCTATGCCCCCAATGAGAAACAAGAGGGGTTTTTGCATGAGGCCCTGGAGAGGGCGCTGGGAACTGGGGACCAGTTAATGCTACTAGGAGGGGACCTCAGTTTAGTATTTGACAACTCGTTGGACAGATCAGCACAGAGACACGGCCAGACGGGGGCTTTGTCAACTGAAGGGCAGGCGCGACTACGAGCGCTGGGGGTGGCGGATTTATGGAGGGCTAAACACCCACAGTCCAAAGAATTCTCATACTATTCTAATGCACATAAAACATACGCCAGGCTCGAACACGTCTTGGGATCCCGGGAAATCCTTTCACTCACGAAAGACGTAGATATATACACAGCTGCTCTGTCTGACCATGGGGCAGTTGAACTCTCGCTGTCTCTTTCCCCGGTTACTCTTCTCCCTAGGTCTTGGCGCTTAAGGGACTCCATATTACATCGCAAAGAGGTTATAAAACAAATCCAGCATTCACTTAAAGACTACCTTACACACAACGACATCCCTGAGACATCACCCGCTGTATTGTGGGAGGCATTTAAAGCAGTCATTAGAGGGGAATTCATTGCCATAGCTTCAGCAGACAATAAGACCCGCAGAAAAAAGAGGGAGGACCTTACCAAGCGGACTGTAGATCTTGAACGCATACACCAGTGCACGGGAGCCCCTAGGATCTGGCACTAACTAACATGCGCTCTCAATTGTCAGCATTAGACACAGACAGGGCGGAATATTCCGCACTTCGTTTGCGACACTCATACTATGTGGGGGGAGACAAGTGCGGCCGGCGTCTGGCTAACACATTACGGGCTAAAAGACAAGAACAGGGCGTTTCGGAGATCTACTCCACCAAGGGGGACCTAGTCTCTGACGGCCCAGACATAGCGAATGCCTTCAAGGACTTCTACGCGCACTTATATAACTACCAACATTTGGACGCAGAGGCCGGATCTCAATATCTAAAGGGGGCTAAAACCTCAACTCTCACCCCAGACCAGGTGGAGTCCCTGGACGAGGACATCCGCATCGACGAGGTTATATTGGCTATAGCGTGCCTTAAACTCGCAAAGTCGCCGGGCCCAGACGGGTTTTCAGCGGCCTTCTATAAGTCCTTCTGTTCAATACTCGCACCTATCCTAACAAGACTTTACAATTAATTTTCCGAACCCGGGACAATCCCAGATCAAATGCTCAAGGCCTCTATAATAGTTTTACCCAAGCCAGGGAAAGATAAACAACACTGCAGCTCTTACAGGCTCATTTCCCTTTTGAATATTGACCTAAAATTATACACAAGTATTATAGCCCACAGGATTAACACATATCTCCCCTTTTTAGTAGTTCCGGATCAAGCAGGCTTTATTCCCTGCAGACAGACTAGTGATGACACCAAGAGAGCGCTGCACATCATAGAAATGTCGGGTTGGGTCCAAGAGGAATATATACTCTTAGCATCGATGCCGAGAAGGCCTTTGACCGGGTACACTGGCCATACCTCGAACAAGTTCTAAAACACTTAGGGTTCAGGGACAGATGCAGGACCCGTATTCTAAATTGCTACCAAGCCCCAACTGCGACAGTCCGGCTTAATGGCTTCACTTCTACTCCCTTTCCAATACATAGAGGCACCCGGCAGGGCTGCCAACTATCCCCGCTATTATTTGCTCTTTACATGGAGCCTATGGCCCAGAGGATCTGTGACCATCCAGATATCACCGGTGTACCATTTGGAGGTGACAGACACTCCATCAGTTTATATGCCGATGATATCCTTGAGTCTCTGGTGAACCCGATTACCTCCCAACCGGCCTTTATGGGGGAACTGAGGGCTTTCGGGCGGTATCGGGGTTCCAAATAAACATAAATAAATCTCAAGCACTTAATCTCTCTGTACCCCAAGGCACAGTAGATCTACTCGCGACCCAGTTCCCTATCCTGTGGGCCTCAGAGACAATTCCATACTTGGGGATCAATCTAGCCCCTATGGTCCAAGCGACAGTAGATAGCAACTACAAGGCGCTTCTCCAACACATACGGAGCAACCTAGGGAGGTGGAACACCTCCAAATTTCTTGGCTGGGACGGATAGCGGCTTGTAAGATGTTGGCCCTTCCTAAGATACTGTATCTCTTTCAGACCTTGCCCCTCTCTCCTCCATGAGGCACGATCGCCAAACTCCAGTCAGAATTAGCACAGTTCATTTGGCAGGGACGGAAGCCGCGCATGAAGCGTTCCCCGAGTTATCTCCCCAGATCCCAGATCTACATCTCTATTTCAAAGCGGCGCAACTACGATATTTAGTGGAATGGAGCCGCCCAGAGTCTGAGAAGCACTGGCTCTTTCAGGATTGAGCAATCACAGGCACGGCCCTCTGGAATATTCAATTTTTTCCCAAAGCACCTAGGCCCCGGGGCCTGTATCTGTCCCCGATAACCCGGACAACTATGTTGGCTTGGGACTGCACTAGCACTAAATTGGGACTGACTACTTATCCATCCCCGTTGACTCCCCTCTTCGAGAACCCGGACTTTACCCCGGGTACCATGAAGAAAGGTTTCGCAACCTGGAAAGCATCAGCATGTCGCTCCATGGGCCACTTCTTTGATTCGGAGGGCTTACTCTCTTTCCCTCAAATGCGCGAAGATTTTGGGCTCCCGTAATCGGAACGATTTCATTATTTACAATTAAGACATTGGATCACACACCCTTCAAACTGCACTAACTCGCAACGCCACTTAACTCAGTACGAGAGGTGGCTCTTGGCCAAATTGTCAGATAAGGGCTTGAACTCAGAGCTATATGCTATCTTACTCCACACACAGGTTCATACATTTCAAGCTGGGCGGGCACGGTGGGAGGAGGAACTGGGGCGGTCCCTGAGCGCTAAAGATTGGGAGGGCATAGCCTATAGGGCCCGCCACACTGCACATAGTACGGCCCTCACAGAGACACTGACCAAAATCACGACACACTGGTATTACACTCCGGTCAGGATACACAAAATTAAACCTACGCAAAGCGACAGATGCTGGCGGGGATGCGGAGGCCAAGGGTCATTGACACATATACTATGGGATTGCCCGCGGATCCAGCAATACTGGACACAGGTCATAGACGACATAGACAAACATCTTGATACACAGCTCCCACGTTTCCCAACCTACGTGTTGGTGGGACTCCCGAACCCATTAACATATCCCTTAAGATCTGCCCGTGGCCGGCAAATAGGGATGGCGCTGGGGGCGGCGGCCCACGCCATTTTAGCCCATTGGAGCACCGCGATAATCCCCACGCATACAAATTGGTTGCACAGGATATTGTATTGTAATTGCATTTATATAGCGCTTACTACCCCTGACGAGGCGTCGAAGCGCTTTTTCGGCGAGTAGCACGCTACTCCGGGACCCATAGAGGATTAGTGTTGAATTAGTATAGTGAAACATGCAAGTACATTTTAAGTGGTGGATAGGTTACTGTTGGACTTGGCCCTTTTTGGCCGGTTCACCCCTAAACTTTTTGCCTTGTATGTCAGTAGTTTTAAGTCTCTGGGCACTTTAGCACTGTGGTCCAGTGTAAAGTGCGTGCGCGCTGAGTGCGTGTGGTGAGATTGTCCTGCCCTCCCATAGGAATGCATGGGGGATATGTGTGTCCATGGTAATTCCTGGTGTGAGAGGAGTGCAGGGGCGAGTTTAGTATGTGCGAACTCGTGAGAATAAATGCTGCGCAATGGTGTGCGCAGATTTATTGTGACTGGTGTAGAAATGCCACTTCTAGAAGTTGGCATTTATGTGTGCTCTGTGTCTGCCTGCCTGATGTGAATTGCATGTCTGGCTTGTGAGTGACAGGGGCTGGGAGGTGTGTGTGTGGCTCCAGGAGGGGCAGGGTGAGTCAGCGCAGGGCTGAATAGGGAGATCTGCATCTAGATGGGAGGGAGGAGTTGCATCTGGGACCTGAATAGGGCTGTGCCTTCCCTCCACAATGCTGGCTCCACCCCCTGTGGTGCGTCTGATGTCCCTAGCCTGTCCTGTGAAAGGAGAGAGGAGCTGAGCAAAACAAAGTGCTCCAAAGCTCCCCCAAACCAGTTGCGTCTGGTTTTCCCCAGCCCTGTGCTGTGACACAAAGGGAAATGTGTATAAAAGAAGGGGCTGTGACCCCATGAAAATGTTCAGTTCCTGATCCTGACTGGAGGGGGGGGGGCTTGCTGCTGCTGGGGCCCAGGAGGGACCGCCATGGGGGCTGCCTCCCTGCTGGAGGGCCCTGTGTGCTGGCCCCTGGGCCCAGCTCTGCCCCTGACCCCTTCCTTGGACTTTGCCTGCTTCCTTATTTTCCTTCAGGACGTTTTAGCTGTCCTCTGCGCCCTGTGAGCGCTTTATTTTACTTTCCCCAGGGAAAGGGAGAGCGTGGGCTTCGCAGCGCGGCGCTGCAGCCCTTCGAGGGGGAATCCCCAGTGTAGGGATTCCCCCGTGCTCCGTGATCGAGCGGGAGCCCACCCCGCTTATTTCTATATTTACGGGTGCCCACCCCGCTTGGTTGCCTTTTTAGCGGGTGCCCACCCCGCTTTATGTATTACTAAATGTGCGGGTGCCCACCCCGCATTGCCACCGAGAAATCACCGCCGTGGCCCGTGCGGCCAAACCGGAAGTCAGGCACCTCCTGCCCGTGACGTGGGCGGGGCCTGAAATCCAGCCGGAAAAGAAGGAGGCAGCCTGGAGCCTTGCTGGCTCCATACTGAAGTCCCGGTCCCGAGATCGGGGACCGGGTGAAGTGTGGCGCCTGGTGACACGGGGCTGTCATGAATGGAGAGAGCCCCGTAAGCGCCGCAGCCTGTTTCCCGCGGAGGGGGCGCGAGGCACATTGCCGGTGCCTGCCCCCGCCGCGTTCAACGAGAGGAGTCCCGGGTCCCAGGAGGGGGCCCGGGTGAGAGAGATGCAGCCGGATCCCCAGCGAGGCTCTCATGAGCGAGAGAGCCCCGCCTGCTGGCCGCGGTGTCCGGAATGAAGAGGAGCGCCTCCCCAGACCAGTCCGGTGAGTGGGGGCTCCAGGGGCACAGTGTTGGTGCCGATCGCGGCACCACGACGGCAAAAGTACCGAGTCAGAGCGGCCCCGGATGGCAGCGGGCCGCTCCAACGTGAGGGCACGGAGGTGCCCAGGCCCCATAGCCGCATTTCTCCCAGCTGCCCCGTTCGCAGAGGGCAGCTGCACCAAGAGGGCACATTTTATTATTTAAGGGCCCCAGAGCAGGGCTCAGGCCACTTTCCCCGCGGCCCCGCCTGATAGAGGGCAGCGGCCACGTTTGGCGCAGATTGATTTAGGAGTCCCAGTGAGGGGCTCAGAGGGCACAGCAAGTGCCCCTGCCTACAGCGAGTTTCCCAGCTGCCCAGCAATTAGTGGGCAGCTGCAACGTTTAGGCTATCATTCTGTGGGGGCATTATTGAAAGATGAGGTAGGAGTGGAACGCACTCCTTGGCCCCCTATCTTTCCCAGCTGCCCAGCAAGTAGTGGGCAGCTGCTACGTTTAGGCCTGCGCAGATTGCACACCCTTGACTTTCGCTGCCCTTGCAGCGCGCCCTGACATTTTGGACACAGGGCATTTGAGCCCCTTTAGAGATGGCCAGTTGGCCAGGGGGACAGTTAGGTTTATAGGGCGCCAGGCCCTAATCTGAGTTAGGTGCTAATGTGATTTTGGGTGCTAGGAAATGTGATTCCTATATTGTGGTTTACGCACCCTGGGTTATACCTCTAAATGTGTTTCATGATTATGAGGTTTTGCATAATATGTTTATGCTTGTGATTTTATTATTACCTAATGCGTTTAGGTTGTGAGTTATTCTCTACTGTGATTTACGCCCCTAATGTGAGTTATACTTAGGAGGTTAGGGTCTAATGTGTTTAGACTTATGAGAGGATTGCATAACGTATTTATGCTTATGAGGTTGGCGCAGAATGTAATTCGCGCCTGATGTGATACTGTGCATAATTTAGTTTATGTTACAGGCTGATGCTAAGTACAGTGGTTACCAGTGATTATTGGTTGTACGTTCATGATGTGTTCTACATTTATTATAAGTACTACCTATACTAAGTTCGCTTTGTGCTGGTTCTGACAGTGGTCCAGTTGGCCCTGTCAGGTGTAAATAATTCCCTTGTAAATATGACCTAGTGCCAGGTGGCACGATGTATATTATGTGAGTACTATTCTAATGTGTTTTATGATAATACAAAGGCTATTTTTATATATAACCTTGTGTGGAGTTCCTTTTTGTGGTGTGCCTAGGATGTTGTTGCTGTGGGTGTGTTGCGCAAACGCTTTACACATTGCCTCTGGGATAAGCCTGACTGCTCGTGCCAAGCTACCAAGGGGTGAGCAGGGGTTATCTTTGGCGTGTAACTCCCTTGCCCTGACTAGAGTGGTGGTCTCTGCCTGGCTTTGGCGCAAGCCTTAGCCAACCAGAGATCCCATTTCTAACATTGGTTGTCAGCGGTGGGGATTTGGACTTGCGTTTGCGCAGTACCACAGCGACAACTGGCTGCATTACAAAACTCTGCATTTTAGATAGTCACATGGAAAGGGATTATTGCTTCTGAGTTTGTTTAAGTGTCATTTCTTTTTGAAATGTGTTTTATGTTGCACTATGAGTTGGGTGTCCTGCCAAGGACAGAAACCAGAGAATCTGGAAGAGTGACGGCCCTTGTGCAGACTGCTATTGGGTTGGCCTAAAGCTGGAGGAGGGACTGCCCTTGAGCCATTGTGCTAGTTCTTGGGTTGGCCTACAGTGGGGACTTAATTGGTATGGAGTCACTAGCTCGGGAGGGTAGATTATCCCCTAAGTGCAGTGTGAGTTTTCTGGATTCCCCAGTAAGGGTGGGATCCAGTGGTGGCAGCAGAAGTGTGTCCAGTGCATGAATTCCCCGTCCCGTTCCCAGAGTATGGTACCTGGTGCTCAGTAAGAGGGGTGCAGGTTAAGATTCAGGGGCAGTAGATACTGTCTCACCGGTCTGGGGGGGGGTGTGTGTGGATAAATGGTGTGTTGCACTGGACGAGTGAGTGTGAGTTCTCTGAAATAAGGAGCTTGCTGAATACTTGGGTGTGAGTTCTCTGAAATAAGGAGCTTGCTGAATACTTGGGTGTGAGTTCTCTGAAATAAGGAGCTTGCTGAATACTTGGGTGTGAGTTCTCTGAAATAAGGAGCTTGCTGAATACTTGGATGTGAGTTCTCTGAAATAAGGAGCTTGCTGAATACTTGGGTGTGAGTTCTCTGAAATAAGGAGCTTGCATGGGGGAGTGAGTCCAATAAGAGTGGCTCGGGTATCTTCCGGTCATGTGTGGTGGAAGAGGTTCAGTGTAGCCCAGCTAGGTCCCAGTGTAGCGGGAGGGGTGTAGGGGCTCACGTCCTGTCTCAGAGGAGAAGGAGTGAGTGTGCCCGAAACCCAGTCCCAGGAGCCTGGATGGTTTCTTCAGGGAACACCAGGTTGGGGGCCTAGGCTGTACTTGTAGGCCATTTGAGGAGGATCTCCCAGTGTCTAGAGAACGTGGAGCCTCTGTAAGCAGAGTTCCAGTAGTTCTGGTGTCTGGCGGTGCCACTCCCCTTGGGAGGGTGCAGAAGTCCAGAGTGAGGGGTGAGAGGGGGAAAAGTCCGCAGTGGAAGAGCCAGTGGGTCAGGGGCCAGCCAGCAGGGCTGAGTCGCCAATGAGTGACCATGGTGATGCCACTTCTGCCCTGGGTTTGCGCCGGGCAGACTGTCACACGACCCATTAGTTATGTGTCACCCTCGTGAAGTCCTGGTTCGCCGGGCATCTGACCAAAGGGTACGTCCCTGGGTTGGGGAGCCAGTAGCCGGTGTTTCTGGATCTGGACGGCAGAGGCGACTGTAATCAGTGTCCTGGCCGGTTTTGCCTTCTAGGGGTACCACTCCAGTTGGGAGGGTATCGGACTCTGGAAGGGGGTGCAGAGGGAGGAGTCCTCGCCTCTGACCCCGGTGCAGCCGGTGAATTTATTTCCCAGGTGGTAGACCAGTGATGGAGAGAGGTCCTGAACTGGTGGGAGAGTTGTGTTCTGGTAGGTGCTTCTCCTGGGAGAGCGCGAAACGTCAGAAGTAGAGGTAGGGTGAGGAGACGCTTCGCCCGTGACCTCTGGTCAGCCTGAGGGTGCGGACCCTAGGTTGAAGGATCAGTGGTAGTTTGAAACTACACTGAGAGGGAGAGTGGAGAATGGCTATTGTATGCCAGGGGTTACTGCCCCCACTCTGGATTGGCAAGGACCAGTGGCATCTGGGTGGCCTAGGGCCTGGTCCTGGCCGTGTACAACTAAGGAGTACCGGTGGGGTAGCCTAGTTGGTCCTGAGTTTTTTTCTCTTAGATGGATTCCATGGGTTCCAAGTGGCGTAGAACCGGAGGGTGTCCCTGCAGTGCGGGCCCGCGTCCGTGTTCTATCGCCCCAAGCAGGGAAGCCCATCACGGTGGTGATTGGTCTGCCCTGCGTTTTGGCTGGAAGGGGTTGTGTTGGACTTGGCCCTTTTGGCCGGTTCACCCCTAAACTTTTTGCCTTGTATGTCAGTAGTTTTAAGTCTCTGGGCACTTTAGCACTGTGGTCCAGTGTAAAGTGCGTGCGCGCTGAGTGCGTGTGGTGAGATTGTCCTGCCCTCCCATAGGAATTCATGGGGGATATGTGTGTCCATGGTAATTCCTGGTGTGAGAGGAGTGCAGGGGCGAGTTTAGTATGTGCGAACTCGTGAGAATAAATGCTGCGCAATGGTGTGCGCAGATTTATTGTGACTGGTGTAGAAATACCACTTCTAGAAGTTGGCATTTATGTGTGCTCTGTGTCTGCCTGCCTGATGTGAATTGCATGTCTGGCTTGTGAGTGACAGGGGCTGGGAGGTGTGTGTGTGGCTCCAGGAGGGGCAGGGTGAGTCAGCGCAGGGCTGAATAGGGAGATCTGCATCTAGATGGGAGGGAGGAGTTGCATCTGGGACCTGAATAGGGCTGTGCCTTCCCTCCACAATGCTGGCTCCACCCCCTGTGGTGCGTCTGATGTCCCTAGCCTGTCCTGTGAAAGGAGAGAGGAGCTGAGCAAAACAAAGTGCTCCAAAGCTCCCCCAAACCAGTTGCGTCTGGTTTTCCCCAGCCCTGTGCTGTGACACAAAGGGAAATGTGTATAAAAGAAGGGGCTGTGACCCCATGAAAATGTTCAGTTCCTGATCCTGACTGGAGGGGGGCTCGCTGCTGCTGGGGCCCAGGAGGGACCGCCATGGGGGCTGCCTCCCTGCTGGAGGGCCCTGTGTGCTGGCCCCTGGGCCCAGCTCTGCCCCTGACCCCTTCCTTGGACTTTGCCTGCTTCCTTATTTTCCTCCAGGACCTTCAGGACGTTTTAGCTGTCCTCTGCGCCCTGTGAGCGCTTTATTTTACTTTCCCCAGGGAAAAGGAGGCGTGGGCTTCGCAGCGCGGCGCTGCAGCCCTTCGAGGGGAATCCCCAGTGTAGGGATTCCCCGTGCTCCGTGATCGAGCGGGAGCCCACCCCGCTTATTTCTATATTTACGGGTGCCCACCCCGCTTGGTTGCCTTTTTAGCGGGTGCCCACCCCGCTTTATGTATTACTAAATGTGCGGGTGCCCACCCCGCATTGCCACCGAGAAATCACCGCCGCGGCCCGTGCGGCCAAACCGGAAGTCAGGCACCTCCTGCCCGTGACGTGGGCGGGGCCTGAAATCCAGCCGGAAGAGAAGGAGGCAGCCTGGAGCCTTGCTGGCTCCATACTGAAGTCCCGGTCCCGAGATCGGGGACCGGGTGAAGTGTGGCGCCTGGTGACACGGGGCTCTCATGAATGGAGAGAGCCCCGTAAGCGCCGCAGCCTGTTTCCCGCGGAGGGGCGCGAGGCACATTGCCGGTGCCTGCCCCCGCCGCGTTCAACGAGAGGAGTCCCGGGTCCCAGGAGGGGCCCGGGTGAAGAGAGATGCAGCCGGATCCCCAGCGAGGCTCTCATGAGCGAGAGAGCCCCGCCTGCTGGCCGCGGTGTCCGGAATGAAGAGGGGCGCCTCCCCAGACCAGTCCGGTGAGTGGGGGCTCCAGGGGCACAGTGTTGGTGCCGATCGCGGCACCACGGCGGCAAAAGTACCGAGTCAGAGCGGCCCCGGATGGCAGCGGGCCGCTCCAACGTGAGGGCACGGAGGTGCCCAGGCCCCATAGCCGCATTTCTCCCAGCTGCCCCGTTCGCAGAGGGCAGCTGCACCAAGAGGGCACATTTTATTATTTAAGGGCCCCAGAGCAGGGCTCAGGCCACTTTCCCCGCGGCCCCGCCTGATAGAGGGCAGCGGCCACGTTTAGCGCAGATTGATTTAGGAGTCCCAGTGAGGGGCTCAGAGGGCACAACAAGTGCCCCTGCCTACAGCGAGTTTCCCAGCTCCCCAGCAATTAGTGGGCAGCTGCAACGTTTAGGCTATCATTCTGTGGGGGCATTATTGAAAGATGAGGTAGGAGTGGAACGCACTCCTTGGCCCCCTATCTTTCCCAGCTGCCCAGCAAGTAGTGGGCAGCTGCTACGTTAGGCCTGCGCAGATTGCGCACCCTTGACTTTCGCTGCCCTTGCAGCGCGCCCTGACATTTTGGACACAGGGCATTTGAGCCCCTTTAGAGATGGCCAGTTGGCCAGGGGGACAGTTAGGTTTATAGGGCGCCAGGCCCTAATCTGAGTTAGGTGCTAATGTGATTTTGGGTGCTAGGAAATGTGATTCCTATATTGTGGTTTACGCACCCTGGGTTATACCTCTAAATGTGTTTCATGATTATGAGGTTTTGCATAATATGTTTATGCTTGTGATTTTATTATTACCTAATGCGTTTAGGTTGTGAGTTATTCTCTACTGTGATTTACGCCCCTAATGTGAGTTATACTTAGGAGGTTAGGGTCTAATGTGTTTAGACTTATGAGAGGATTGCATAACGTATTTATGCTTATGAGGTTGGCGCAGAATGTAATTCGCGCCTGATGTGATACTGTGCATAATTTAGTTTGTTACAGGCTGATCCTAAGTACAGTGGTTACCAGTGATTACTGGTTGTACGTTCATGATGTGTTCTACATTTATTATAAGTACTACCTATACTAAGTTCGCTTTGTGCTGGTTCTGACAGTGGTCCAGTTGGCCCTGTCAGGTGTAAATAATTCCCTTGTAAATATGACCTAGTGCCAGGTGGCACGATGTATATTATGTGAGTACTATTCTAATGTGTTTTATGATAATACAAAGGCTATTTTTATATATAACCTTGTGTGGAGTTCCTTTTTGTGGTGTGCCTAGGATGTTGTTGCTGTGGGTGTGTTGCGCAAACGCTTTACACATTGCCTCCGGGGTAAGCCTGACTGCTCGTGCCAAGCTACCAAGGGGGTGAGCAGGGGTTATCTTTGGCGTGTAACTCCCTTGCCCTGACTAGAGTGGTGGTCTCTGCCTGGCTTTGGCGCAAGCCTTAGCCAACCAGAGATCCCATTTCTAACAGTTACTCAGTTATTTGGATTTGGAATGATAGCAGAAGGATAGAGGAGGAAAAAAAGGTTTGTATTTATATAGCGCTTGTTACCCCTGATGGGGTGTTGAAGCACGCTACTCCGGAAGCCCATAAAGGATTAGTGGTGAATTAATATGGTGAAATATGAAAGTAGTTTCAGTGGTGGATATTAGTCAGTTATTTGGAGTGAGAAGGATAGCGGAGGGATAAAAAGGGAAGAAAGGTTTGCATTCATATAGCACTTGTTACCCCTGATGGGTGTTGAAGCGCTTTTCTGGCGAGTAGCATGCCACTCCGGAACCCATTAAGGATTAGTGTTGAAAATTAGTATAGTAAAAAATGAAGTAATTTGAGTAGTGGATATGTTATTCAGTTATTTGGGTAGAGAAGGGTAGGTGGCGGGATAGAAGAGGGAAAGAGGTTTGTATTTATATAGCGCTTGCTACCCCTGATGGGGTTTTGAAGCGCAAGTAGCACGCTACTCTGGAACCCATAAGTATTAGTGTTGAATTAGTATGGTGAAACATGAAAGTAATTTTAGTGGTGGATATGTTAGTCAGTTATTTGGATTGAGAAGGGTTGGGGAGGGTAGAAAAGGAAAAGGTTTGCATTTATATAGCGCTTGTAACCCTGATGGGGTGTTGAGACGCTTTATTGGCGAGTAGCACGCTACTCTGGAACCCATAAAGGATTAGTGGTGAATTAGTATAGTTGAAAATGGAATTTGAGAATTGAACATGTTAGTCTGTTAATTTTAATTGAAAAGGATAGTGGAGGGATAAAAGAGTGAAGGATTTTTTTTTTTTTATTATTGTTTTTTTTTTTTTTTAGGTCTTAGCAGTAGGAGGAGGCTTTTAGATGAGTAAAAGGGGGGTTTTGGAGGGGAGGAGTCAGGGAAGAGTTTAGAAAGGTTTGTTTTAGGGGATCGGTATAGTAAAAGAGGTGTCAGATGATGCAAGGAGGGTAGAGTAGGAGAGTCTAGAAAGGGTTATTTTGGGGATCATAGTAGTGGTATGGGGTTTGGGATAAATGAGTGTGGATGTAGAGGATATATTGATAAATATATAGGATGAGAGATAGGGTAGTGCATTGGAAAGAGTAGTAGAAAGAAGTTTGAGATGAGTCAGAAGGTTGGGCTTATTGAGATAAGTATAGGCTGAGAACTAGGGTAGTGCCTTGGAAATGCTAAATTAGAAGAAAGTGATAAATATATAGATCCATAAGTACATTGAAAGTATATAGATACATAAAGGAGGTAAGTATATGTAGATTAAAGATATTGATAGAGGCACAGGATGAGAAATAGGGTAGTTCATTGGATATGCTTTTTCAGGAGAAAAGTAACAGAGACACAGATCCAAGTACATGGAAGGTACATAGATGCACAATGGAAGTAAGTACATGTAGACCAAAGATGATATTTATTTATTATTATTATTATTTTTTCTCTCAACAACATAATTATTCTACATGTTTATACAAAGCAATACACAAAGATAGGTACATGTCTATAGTGAAAACAAATGCTTATATACAGAGGGATATGCTGTAAATTTCTGTTTGCGTATGGTGCTTATGTGGGGAAGAGCCAATTCTTGAGTAGTTTTCTGAAGATAAGGTGGTTGTCGGTGGATCTTATGTTGGGGGGTAAAGAGTTCCATAGTTTGGCTGCTTGAACAGAGAAGGATGTGCCACCCATGTTTTTTTCTTGTATCTTGGGATTTTGAGGCGAGATGCTCCTTTAGAGCGGAGGTTCCTCTGTTGAATGTGTTTGGTGATTTTATTCCTGATGAAGAGCGGTCCCATTCCATGTATTGCTTTGTGGATGATACAAAGCAGCTTGAACGTGGATCTTCTGGCAACCGGTAACCAATGCAGAGCTTTCAAGGCAGGGGAGATGTGGTCTCGCGGTTTGATATGCAAGAGTAGTCTGGCAGCCGAGTTCTGAATCCGTTGTAGTCTTTTCATGGTTGTTAAAGGTGATCCGTGGTAGAGGCTATTGGCGTAATCGAGTTTGGACAGAACAAGGGAGATGGTAGCTTGGACCTTGTGCGGAAATCCCAAATGAGGGAAAATTTGTCGCAGCGTTTTTATAGTGACAAAGCTTGATCTTGCTAGTTTGTCCACTTGGGCATTCATCGACAGCTTGGAGTCCATGGTCATTCCGAGGTTTCTTACTTCCTTCGATACTTTAGGTGGTGATCCCAGTTCATTAGACCATGCGGCAAGCGGGTTGTAATGTTTCCAATCGCCACACGTGAGTATTTCCGTTTTTGAAGTATTCAATTTGAGATGGCTCCAAGTCATCCACTGATCCACGGCTCTGAGACAGCTGAAAATTGGTGATTTTCCAATGTCTTTGGGGCAATCCAGTTGAAGGAGTATTTGCGTGTCATCTGCATAGTTATAGCACGTGAGGTGAAATTTATTGATCAGTACTGGTAATGACTTCATGTAGATGTTGAAAAGCATGGGCGAGATGATAGAACCTTGAGGGACCCCTGCTTTTGTGGAGTACGGTTTGGACGAGAAAGGTGGGGTATGGATGACATTAGTTCTGTTTCGAAGGTAGGACGCGATCCACTCTAGAGCAGTTCCCTCTATGCCGGCTTCATAGAGTCTTTGTTTCAGAGTGTCATGGTCAACCGTGTCAAAGGCAGCCGAGAGGTCCAAGAGGAGTAGCGCAGCAACTCCGTTGCGGTCAACTGTATTTTTCAGGTCATCCCAGATAGCAAGGAGGGCAGATTCAGTGCCTCTCCCTGGACGGAATCCTGTTTGGAAGTCTGAAAGTATGTCATTCTCTTCAATGAATTGTGACATCTGGGCGAACGCTGCTCTTTCTATCAGTTTGCCCAGGAAAGGTCCATTTGTAATGGGTCTGTAGTTGTCAGGGTTCAGCGGGTCCAAGTTTGTTTTCTTCAGTAAAGGGCGTATGTGTGATTTTTTTAGTTCTTCTGGAAATATTCCGGTAGTGAAGGAATCGTTGATGATTCTTCTTACTGAAGTGGCAGCAGAGGTTGTTAAAAGAATTGTTTTGAAAATTTGTGGTGGACAGGGCTGCCGGCAGGCCTGCTTGCTTTGACCAGGTCCATAAATTCATCGTGTGAGATGTGTTGTAAGGAACGGAGAGGCTTGGTTAGAGTATTCTTGGATTGTTGTTTTGTACAAGGGTTAGTGCTGGTGCTTTGTTTCTGTTTTAAGTATGAGTCCAACGTGTCTGCTTTGTCCATGTAATGATTTGCCAGTTTGTCTGTGAAATCTTGAGTAACAGGATGAGTTCCTTCTAGGCAATTTGGTTTGCGAAATTCATTGAGTATTTTATAGAATTCTTTATTTCCACATTTAGCGTTTTGAATTCTGTCTGAATAGTACCTTTTCTTAGCTTTTTGATAGCCGACTTGTATAATCTGTTAATTTTTTGTAGGTGAAGTTTGTCTTGTTTGGCGTTTGTTTTGAGCCAGGTACGTTGCAGCTTTCTAATTTGTTGTTTTATGTCTTTTATTTCTATGTTTCTCCAAGGTGCTTTTTTTCTTTTGTTCTGTTGTGTGGTTTTGAGTGGTATCAGGATGTCAAAAGCTTCTTGTAGCCACTCATATAGTTTTTTAACAGAATTTATTGTTTCTAGATTTGTACTTGATGTTAATTGTGTTTCTAAGTGTTCCAAATTGAGTTTGTTCCACGGCCGATAGGTGCTGAGCTGAGCTGCTGCCGGAGCCGGGGATCGAACCGTGAGCCCTGTGCTCCGAAGTCAGCTGCCCCGGCCGCTGCACCACACCTCTCCAAGGAACCAGCGAGGAAGGCCCTGTCCGGCTTAGCGCGGCCCACTTCCTCCTGCAATGTCACATAACTCGTTGAAGATCCTCACACTCAATGAGAAAGGACTAAATAACCCCATTAAGTACTTAGAAAACTCTGAAGCAGGTATTTGTCTCCTACAGGAGACTCACCTGCTATCCAAAGATTGGCACCGCCTGAGGGCACGGGCATTTCCCCAACAATTTTTCTCCTCTAACTCGGATAAGAAGGCAGGAGTTGCGATATTGATCGCCAGGCGCTTCTGAGGGGAAGTTAGAGATAAGGTGGCAAAGATCAAAGGGAGACTACTAGCTTATTCATTCAATGTTGGGGGGACATTCCATTACGATAGGCTCAATCTATGCACCTAATTCTGGTCAGGAAAGGTTTTTGAAGGCAGCAACATCGGCAGTCATGAACACCCCATCACGGATGGTATTGGTGGGGGTGACTTGAATATAGTAATGGACTCGACCAAAGACAGATCAGGGAGTAGCTTTAACCAAACGGGAGAGGTGTCAAAGGAAGGGAAGGAGTAGTTAAAGTCAAAGGATTTGGCGGATCTGTGGAGGGATGGACACCCACAGTCCTCACAATATTAATTTTACTCACATGTGCATGGGACCTATGCGTGCCTGGACTACCTATTAAGAACGAAAGAAGTTAGAGCAGTTAGGGAAGTGGAAATCGAACCAGCGGCACTCTCTGACCACGAAGCAGTGTGGGTCACAATACAGCTACCGCCACAAAGGAAGCACATGGGGAAGTGGCGCTTGAGAGACAGTATGCTCCACAAGGCTACAGTGAAGAAGCAACTTGCTAAATGCATACTTTGAGACAAATGACTCCCCTGACAACCATCTCCACACTATGGGAGGCCCTGAAAGCGGTAGTCCGAGGAGAGCTTATAGCCATATCAGCAGCAGAGAATAAGGAGCTGAGGGAGAAAAGGGAGCAGCTAGCAGCTCGGGTTAAGGAGCTGGAGAGCGTGCACAGCCGCACAGGGGCACCAAGGGTCTGGCGGCAGCCGAAAACAGCGAGAGCACAACTGGCAGGGATAGACTTAGATAGGGCGGAGTATGCAGCGCTGCGCTTAAAACACTCTTACTACATAGGTGGGGATAGATCAGGGCGCCTACTGGCAAGCAAACTTAGAGCTAGGTGTCAGCAGACAAAGATCCAATCACTTAAAGGGGGCGATGGGGAGGAAATCACAGAGGATGAGGATATAGCACAAACATTCCGAGAATTTTACGCGGAATTGTATAAGGGGGACAACCTAACGGAACACTACATGATCTCATACCTGGAGGGCGTACACACGTCTGAGTTAACCACTGACCAAGCTGACTCTCTAGACCCCCTAATATGGATTGAAGAAGTGATAGGGGCGATATTGCGCCTTAAGCCACTCAAGTCGCCGGGTCCTGATGGATTCTCAGCAACTTTTTTTAGAACATTCTGCCATCTCTTGGCCCCTGTCCTGACTAGGCTATTTAATTCCTTCGGGGGTCCGGGTTCGGTTCCCGTCAACATGCGAACAGCGGCCATTGTGGTGCTACCTAAACCGGGGAAGGACAAAACAATATCGCCCCATTTCCCTGCTTAATGTGGACCTAAAACTGTTCACAGCATTTTAGCCATGAAACTAGGCCCAATGATGCCAGCCATAATTGAACCAGACCAAGCAGGATTTACCCAGAATCGCCAAAGTGGATATAATACCAAACAGATTCTGCACATGATTGATAAGGCCCACCAGACAAATCATGCTGAGAAGGCGTTCGACCGAGTAGACTGGGGATACCTGGCAAAAACACTGGCCCACTTTGGTTTGGGGGAGCGCTTCAGATCCTGGGTGGGGAGCTGTTATAGCTCTCCTACAGCTTTGATTAGGGTGAATGGTGTCTCTTCCCATCCTTTCTTTATTCAAGTTGCTTCTTGGGTTTGTAAGGGAATAGTGTGGGAAGGTATTTACAATATAAGTATTTGGGTTTTTTCTCAATTAGCCTATGTTAATTGAATATTTAATTGGTAATTATTAATGTAAATTCTTTGGATTATTTGTTAAGTAAATTATTGGTTGTAATTTAATTGTTTATTCATTGCTAAGTGTGTGTGTGTAATGAACTTTGTAAAATGTACTTTATATTTATTATTTGCTTTAATTTTGTTTTATTTAATTACTATTATACTATTGATTTTTTTATCATTTATTTTAGTTTTTGGGAATTGGTGGTTTTGTTTTGGGTTGGAGGGAGGGAGGGAGGGAGGGAAGTGTATTTATTTTAAATTTATTGATTTTGTTTTTTATTTGTTTAATTTGTATTATTCTTTTTCAGTTACATTTAATATGTATTTATAAAGCACACATTTTTATCTTGAATATATTGTAATAATTTTATGTTGCTAGATGTTTAAATGTTTTTTAATGATTGGAAATGAAATGGCATATGTAACCCTTCCTAAGTGCAACTCTTTCCCTGCTTTTGCTTACGTTGAAATAGGAATAGTAAATGTAATCCCTCCAAAGTCCAACATTTTCCCAACTGTTGCCTAGACTGGAGTAGAAATAGTAAACTTTTGCTTAGACTCGAGCAGAAAGAGTAAATCTAACCCCTCCAAAGCCCAGCACTTTCCCTACTATTGCTTAGATTGGATTTGGCATGTTAAATCTCACCTCTCCAAAGCCGAACACTAACCGTGATTTTGCTTACATGGAAGTAGGAATAGTAAATCTAATCCCTTGAAAGTCTAACACTTTTCCTACTGATGCTTGGATTGCAGTGGGAATAGTAAATGTAACCTTTCAATAGTCCAGCACTTTCCCTACTGTTGATTATATTGGAGTTGGAATAGTAAGACTAACCCCTCAAAAATCCAACACTCTCCCTGATTTGAGTCCAACACTTTTCCTGGTTTTCTTACGTTGGATTGGCAGTAGTAAATCTAACCTCACCAAAGTCCAACATTTGTCTTACTTTTACTTAGATTGGAGTTGGAATACACAGTTTGACTCCTTTGAAGCCCAAAACGTTTGCTAGTATTGTTTATTTTTGATTATTTTGTAAAATATTTCTTATTTTTTTAATGTTTATATGATTTATGAAAAAATAAAAATGTATTTATGTTTATAATATATTTTTAATTAAGTGGTGTATATATGTTTGTTCATATGATTAATTTTAAAGATATTATTAAAATGAATGTAATTGTTTAAAAATTGAAATATTTTCATATTTTATAGTATACACACATTTCATAAACACAAGTGTGTGTGTGTATATTTATATAATAATTTTATTTGTATATTTAGTTCACAGTATTAATTATAACTGTTTTTAAATTGTATTGAATATTTAAATTAGATTACATTTATGTTTTGGTTATATATGTGTTTTTAGGTTTTTACTTTTAGGTTATTTTTAATATTTTAAAATTGATGTTTTTTTAAAATTGTTTACATATTTTTATATTTGTTAAAGAATATATATGCATATATTTAATTTGCTACTTAAACAATTTATTTTTAATTATACTACTATTTAGTACTTTAAATAAATTATAGAAAATGGTATAAATATGAACTTTTCTATATAAATATGAACTCTTCCATATACTTACCTCTTTGTTGTCAATATTCTGTTCTACAATATTTTTGACATAGTATTTTGGTAATTTACCTAAAAAGTATGTGAACACTACATTTTTGTAGATTATATTTTTTACACAATATTCTGGTACGTCAATATTATTGTTCTTGATTTTCTTTCATAAAAACCACATAGCCCTTAATGCTGTGAGATGTACATTTATAAGACGTATGATTCTGCAATCCCTGTATAAAAACACTTCTCTCATTTCTTTATAATAGGTGATTATTGACACATCCCATCCCCTATCACAAAGAATTGATGTAGTCGCTCAACTATAATAACGTATTACTCTTGAGTTCTGGTGTCACAATGTCTGCTGCCAGCATCTAAGGGGAAAGGTAGTGCAGGTCACGGAACATAATTAAAGCTGCTGTGTAAAGAACGAAAAGGAAACATGGCTTTTCTTTCTTCTGCTTTGTTTTTCAAGCTAGAAAATGATACTCAAAAAAGAAATATTTATGGCAACATTTGCACTTCCTTGGTAATTATCGAAAAGTTAGAACATTTCTGCATGTTTGCATGCATTCTGAGCTACTGCACCTTTTTTTAAAGCTGACTTGTATTAAACTGTTAAACTGATATCATATCTTTTTGCAACAAATATCTACAGCTTTTTTGATTTGTTTATTTTTGCATTAGAAATTCTATTGTATTCTTCATGTTTACAAACATGATCTCTCTTTAATATAAAAGAGCTACACGCCAAGGATTTCATTGATTTGTGGGAAAGGTTATGGTGGAACCATGTATTATAAGGAATAAAGTACCCCTTACCATACATCATAAGGGTATTACAAGTCACCTCGGAGTTCCATTACTTTATATTGTCATTGAACTCCTTGGTCACTTGCACTATCCTTATAATGTATGGCAGTGGGTACTTATTCCCATTTGTCAGTAACCTACCCTTGTCTCAAAGAGTCAAGGTGCAATTTAAGTAGACTACAGTGTCACAAAAGCTTTCATTATGAGTGCCCACTTAATTCCCCTTGAGTACAATAACAGCACTTATTGGCCCCATCAGAATTAGGAAATCCACAGATCTGTTTACTTTCATTTCTGTGGGAACTTCCAGTTGAACCTCTAAACCCTGTTAAATTCCCCCACCACAGACTTTTCAGTACCCCTGGTATCAGTAATTCCATGGTGGGGAGTGGATTTAATAGGAGAAATACAAGACACTCAGAATGGGGGCATAAGATATTATATTCATGACGTGCGCAAGTTGAGTCTATGATCTCCTCCCCCATCTGCCAAAAAAGTAAGATTTTATATTTTACTCTGAGTTCCTTTTATCGGGGAGTATAATGTCTGGGGTTTCACAGAAAGGGGAATTAGAGATAGAAATGCTGGATGTGCTCAAGCAAGCAACCTTGATGATGTTAGGTAAATGATTCCAATAACAGGTTTAAACAGGCTAAATGGTAGTCAAAAGCTGAGTTTGTGTTATGTCTTTTCCAGGTGTGGCTGTGGCAGAGAAAGCCCGGTTGCTGGTAAATGGATACAATCTCCTCGGAAAACCTCTGGTAATTGAGTTTGGGAAAAACAAATCTGAGGCATCAGACCTGCATTCCTGATCCGTACCTACGTCTGACAAAGAAGAACTCAGAAATGTGGGAATCTCAGAAGGCTGTGGGATCCCTACAAAATTGCAGATGGAATTGGGGTTTCTAAAAGCTGAATTCCAAAGCTGCCCGCCAGGTTTGGTGCAAAGTAGAGTTACTGGAGGAATGATCAGTACTTTTGTATTAGGTGCAGAAAGTTGCCTTAGTCACACTGGTCCGTGTAACTCCAAATATTTTACAAAAATATCTGTACAGGCTGAAATACATGCAATTAAACACATCTTTCTTGTGAACTGTGATAAGTGATTGGTGTAAAGCACTCAATAAAAGATGAAATTAAACAGCATTGAGAACAGAAAGGTCTAAAAATAAGGGGACAGGTAAAAATGAAGTGAGCGTCCTCTTAAATTAGATATGAGAAGATATTAGAACATTGGAATGTTGAGAGCTCCATTGAAGACAATGAAGCAGCAGCGGCCTAGATAAACTGGTATTGGCCCACTGCTCTCAACATTTCAATGTCCTAATACACAGCCTCTGCCTTTCTCTTTCCCCTACCTCTCGAAAATATATTAATTAGGCAGAGGAAAGCAAAAGGCAGAGGCTGTGGAGGACACACGCAGCATTTACCATTCCCTCCTCCTGTAGGTCAGTGTCACTAGGGCTTTAGAAGGAGGGAGAGGTTAATGTTGCTCAGCTCCTGGGTCTTTGTAGCTTGGCTGAACTACAAAAAGCAGTTCAGCTAAGCCAGGGAGAACCAGGGGCTGACTTCAGGCCCCTTTCACTGCTCTTGCTACAAATGTTCAACATCTACAGCCCTGTCTGCGAATGTTAATTGTAGAACATTCACAGCAAGAGCTGTGAACAAAGGCTTGGGAGCCGAGGGGGATTTCAGTCCCCTCGGTCTCAGAGAAGCCTTTGTTTTTCTAATTAGAACATTCTGCCCTCATGGGGTGGAATTTTCTAATCGCTTTATATCCCGCAGTAGATGGGCTATACCGGCCATTAAAGGCCCTCGCCGAATGCTGGAGTGGGCTGGGATAGCCCGATACAGCGAGCTATAAATCTTTCTTAAAGCTCCCTTTCTAGGGCTATGGCAGAGATGAACTACATAAAACACGTGCCGCTATGTCCTCGGTTTGCACATATCAAGGGATAAATGGTACTCTTACCATAATAAACTATTGCTGGAGTGGGAATTCGTTTTAATTACAATTGCGGTTTACGATCATCGGGGCTAATCCCCACTGTCTCTGGTTCGATGGACCTTTGACGTTGAATGAGATTAATCAGGAGCTTTACATCATATTTATTTATTACAGTCTCTATCTATATTAGACAATAATGAGTCTGGTATGAGCTAAAGGGTTTTATTATTTACATTTTTTAGTAAGTTATCTTTATTAGGTCACAAGTAGAATAAATACATCTATCTTAGTCATTTGAATCTCATTAGAAATCAATAAGCAATCGATAAATCGCATTAATGTCTGTTAAGCATGTTTCATAAATGAAAGAAAATCCCTAGTCTAAAAGTGAGAAGACAGTAAGGTGTCAGTCAAAACCCATAAAGAGTTCCAGTCTGAGAGAGTGAGAGTACAAGCATAAAGCTTTAGCATTAATCATCAGATCAATAAATCAATAATCAATCCAAGCAGAGTTTCCCATAAGGAGAGGTACAAGAAACTGAGTTTCAAAGCATTGTCGACTGGGGTAAAGAGTGGCAGACTGAGGGGTAGTGTTGTAAAGAATTTATCCTACTCTAGGAACACGCACTATTATAGACAAACAAACTTTTGTCTCCGTCTACATGTTGTTTCTTCTCTCTTCTGTCGACCAATCAGCTTCCGATGCACTCATGGGAATGCATTTTCTCCCCATCTAATCACAGGGATACAATAGTCCGCTAGCAGCAATGTTGAGTGAAATATTTCTTATCAAATACAACGTTAACTCTCTTTGACTTTCACATCATTCATTCCCTTTAGAAATGCTGCATCTTCATATGTGAACTTCTTCATTCCCTCACAAAATAACAAATCTCTAATCATTTGTTAACAGTAATCTTTGTGTAAGTAGAAACATTTTGCAGAGTTAGATGAAAACATTTATGCAGCAAATATTCATTATGCAAAACATGTGCATGAGAAAGTCAAGAAATTCACTCTTTATGCATATTTAAGCATTTTCTAGTCATGTCACCTTGTCAGGCACTGTTGCTTCAGCCATTTGAAACCTAGTTCGAGCAAATATGGAGAATGATCACACTCCTCGCAGCAGTTTACCCTCCTTTACAATTTGTTCGTACACACAATTCTACAACTCTGAGTGAACATAAATAAACAATCTTTGTCTGCTCCTCTAAAGAAAACAAACAATTCAACAATCAGAATATGTATGTATTGACGTCCTCTGATTTTTCTACACACAAAGGTTTTACATACACACAAATGAAATCTCGACTAGTCGGAAATCACTGTAATCAATGTAGCTTCACCTTTGCGCAATAGGTTCTGTTAACACCAATCGATATTAGTACATTCACAACAATTTGTTATAATCCCTGTGTCAATTGTGCAGTCGACAGTACCTCATGACCTACACCATAAATCTTTAGCAGACAAGAAAACCATAACTCAACTCTTATTTATCTATCCCGGGATCTTAGTCTACTGCGGAGTCCGATAACCTCTTCAACTTCATCACAATAAGCACATATACATCACCAATTCAGTCAACACTCTTCTTCAACATGTGAACAATAATCAACAACAGCATCAACTGTTACGCATAACCCTATTGATCCTCAAACCTTCAATAGAGCAACCGCCTTCTAAACTGCACCTCGTCAACCTTCAAAATTTGAGCTATGGCACTCCGGCATTACTCTAACTTCGGGTAATTATTTACAGCTCCTATTCTCATAATGTAAACCATTAATCTGCAACCAATTCTGCTGGAGCAGGAATTCGTTTCAATTACAATTTCGGTTTACTATCATCAGGGCTATCCCCTGCTGTCTCTGGGTTGATGGGCCTTTAACGTTGAGTGAGATTAATCAGGAGCTGTACATCACATGACATTATTACAATCTCTATCTGTATTAGACAATAATGAGAGTTTGGTTTGAATTAAAGTGTTTTATTATTCAAAATTGTTAGTAAGTCATCTTTATTAGGTAACGAGTTGAATTAATCAATCTTGGTCATCTGAATCTAATTAGAAATCAATGAATCAATAAGTAATCGATAAATCGCAATAAAATGCATTAAGAGTGTTTTATAAAGGAAAGAAAATTTCTATTCTAACAATGGGAATAAAAAGTGCCTGTCAAACCCCATAAATATTTCTACTTTGAGCAAGATAGTGAGAGTACCAGCATAAAGCTTCAGCATTAATAAGAAGCTCAAGAAATCAATAATCGATCAAAGCAGAGCTTCCCATAAAGAAAGGTTCAAGAAACTGAGTAGAGTACCAAAGCAGCATGGACTTGGTAGAGTGGATAAGTCTGAGCATTGGACAGTGTATCATAGAGATCTCTGAGTGAATGAGGTTAACCTACTCTAGGAACACGCATTATTATAGACAAACAAACATATTCTTGCAATCTTCATGTTGCGTCTTCTCTCTTCTGTCGACTAGTCAGCTTCCGATGAACTCATGGGAACGCATTCACTCCCCAGCTTCTCACAGGAATACAATAGTCCACAAATCGCAATATCAAGTGAAACATTTGTTATCAAATACAGTGTTAACTCTCTTAGACTTTCACATCATTCATTCCCTTTAGAAATTCTGCATCTTCATAGGTTAACTTCTTCATTACCTCACAAAATGACATATCTCTAATCATTAGTTAGCAGTGATCTTTGTGTAAGTAGAAACATTTTGCAGCGTTAGATGAAACATTTATGCAACTATTACTCATTATGAAAAACATGTCCATGAGAAGGTCAAGAAGTAAACAGTGTATGCACATTTAAGCATTTCTAGTCATGTCAGCTTGTCAAGCACTGTTGCTTCAACCATTTGAGGCCTAGTACGAGTAAATATGGTTGCCTGTTACAATTTTTGCTTTGAAATTCTTTTTTCTCTTCATTAAATTCTACACGTTAATTCTGCATATTTATTTTTAACTGTATTATTTTCTCAATATTATTAAAGGCTTCTTCACCATAAAGCTGCCTTCAAGAAAATGTACATAAAGAACATTCTATATTCCTTTTCAGACTAGTTACCATAACTTAGGGAAACCAACTGTAAGATGATAAGACGACTGATGTGCATGAAAGGCTCCTGCTTATGAAGGAATTTGTGTATTCAGTAGTAGAGTCTAATAAACGCATCATAGCAAGAGCTTATTCGATTGGACCCATCATTACACATATTTATATTTTTGTTGCTTGGACGAAGGTCTGTTTAAAATGCACTGAATTGTTACATGTAAATGTTTGTTGACATATTTTGGGGATTTTCATTTGTACAATTGCTACAATGCTTTTATTTTATTGCTGCCATTTTGATACAAAAAATAAAGATGTGAAAGTCAACTTACCAAATATTTTTTTTTCTAGACTTGGATATTTTGGTTAAAGGCAAGGAGCAATGTTGGACCCCACTTCTTTCCGAAGGAAATTAAAGTGGGTCTTGTTTTGAGTTTTAAAGACATGAGGGATAACATGAGTAGATAGTTCGCTCGAGTGCTGCAGCTAGTTTGATTTTGTCAAGGATTCCCATCGCATTACTTTAAATAGCAGAGCACAACTGTAGAGTTAGAGTTATGTGTAAAAGAATGTATGTGCATTGTGTTTCTCCACATTCGCACTGCAGTTCTAAAGCAGAAAACAAATAAGTACACAGGGGCCTATTCTCAAAGACATTTTGGAGCACGTAATTTCAGGAATCTATTGGGAGCCACTCCTTTTCCACCAGTCAGCGTTCCCTCAAGTCTCCCGATAAAAATTATACCTCACTTATGTTGGTAGGCCTAATGCACGCAAAAGGAAATGGCCTAAAATGCTGCATGGGTATTTCACATTTTTCCACATAAAAATGACCGTGTCACAATTCACTTCCAGTGCTCTCATTCCCGCCACCAGGGGGCCCACATGTGGAACTTTCCAATGTTCATATAAGCTTTTGGACCTTCTACTATACTCGCATAGAGATTTCCAGGCTCAAGTATTCTATTCAGAAATTCCCGTACATGCTAGATTGATGCCAGGTTGTGTGGTAGCCATTCTGCTTATTTAAAAACAAAAAAAACTCAATACCTAGAATTCCCATCTCAATGCTTTATCTCCACCCCTGTAGGCCAAGGATGGGTGGAGGAATTCTGCACACCTGTGGCTGGCAGGTGCTTGTCTGCTTATCACTTGATGCATGCAAGTATAATGAGCTCTTTTAAGCCCCATTTCCCTTCAGTCCAGCATTGGTCTTTGTAACAGTGTTCCTTTTTGACTGACACCTTGTTTCCTGAGTTCCTGAACTTTAGTTAATCCTGATTCCTGAGCTGTAGCTAATGTACTGTTTCTTGAACCGTTACTGACTGCAGGGCTACCTTGCTTCCTGATCCCTGAGCCAGCACTATTGTAGTGCATCCTTGTTCCTTGCACTTTTCCTCTTTTTCTAGTTACCTTTTGTCATGTCCCTGCCTTTCTTTCTATTTACTTTAGCCCAAGTTCTAGTTTGCTACCTGCTTGTTCCTACTGTCTTAGCTTTCAGTTCCCTTGTGTGGTTTGTTACTTGCCTTCTGCCAAGTGTACCCTTCTTTTCCCTTCTTTCTTGTTAAGCACTCCTCCTTGCTAGCTCCTTTTCTATTGTGGCTGTGTATTTTAGTCCTACACGCTTGCTGCCGCAGCATTGGCTGTTCCTGTTTGATCGCCAGGATTCTTGGGCTCAGCTAACAACTTAGGTGGTGTTTCTTGCCCACTATGAGTATTGTCTTTAAATTATTATTAGAACCGGGCATGCAATGGTGTGGAGGCCGAGAGATCCCCCAGGCAGGTTTGTGGATTGCTGTATTCCTGTAAGCTGGGTGGGACACATACTTATGAGGGGAGGACCTGGCCTCCCCTGTGCACTTCAAAAAGTTCTCTTTGATTTAGGGGGCGGTCACAAGTAAGGGGCCTGGGTACATCTCTGGAAGGAGATAGGGCTGGTTAGAGAATCATAAAGAGTAGGACTAGGACCTGGGCTAACCGTTTGATGCACATATCACTGTGGCTGTGTTGTGGACTGTCAGATTTGGAGACATCCCTTCTGTGACAGAAAGCTTTTCAAGAGGGAACTGAACAGAAGAGTATGCACTTCAAAAGAAGCAGAATCCCAGCATAACACTTCAAAGATTCAGACCCTAAATTACATTTGGTGTCTGATAATGGACTAGAAGAAAGAGAGGTTGAGAGCCCAAAAAGTGTCATCTGCCAAGCATTCATGCAGGTGTGCGAGTAGGGTAAGCTCTTCAAGACTTCTTCCTGTGACCAGGATTGGGGTCCAATGCCTGTTAGTCTTTCTGCTGAGTGAGGGGATATCACCCAGGGGATCCAAGACCACCTGCCTGGAGTACCAGTGCATGCCTAGTTACCAAGACCAGTGTGCCCTGTGAGAAAGAGGAGAGTGTTGGAGGGAGCAAGGTCCAGTGGGGATCCTTGTTGAGTGGACTCCCAGTGCGAGGTGTGAGGTAACAGGTGCTGCACTGATCAGGTCCCTGCCAGTGTGCAGGGCTGTGTCGGCAACCCTTGTATGCCAGGAGAGGGCTGCCGTGAAGATTGCTGTGGTAAAGACTGCTGTGCTGTAAGAGCTGAAGCCTTGGACAGTAGGGGTGCAGCAACCTAATGTGCCAGGAGGGGCTAGGAGAGAGAGAGAGGGACAGGGAATAGTCAGAAAGACACTAGAGCCCTGACCTCAGGGTAGGACTGTGTAAATTATTTGTGAATTTAGTTTTCTTCTTTTATGTGGGTAGCGGTAGAAATAAAATAATTCTCTTTTGTTAGAAAAAAGAATATTTCACTGGGCACCGATTTATTGCTGCTGCGTGTATTTTGAGTTGTGAGCCTGTGTTCACTAATCTGTAAGCACCTCCTTACCCCCCACCCTCTCCCCTGCTGATGGAGCCTTGGACTGCTCGGACCACAACTACCCTGAGAGTCAAGTGCAGAAAGGGTACTTGGCTCAGTTGCTCAGAATCCATAGCAGGTCAGGCCCCAGATCTTTAGGAGTGAAAGCCCTCAACCCCCGTGGTTGGGCCCAGTGGCACTCTGGAAGGAGTTCTGACAGTGCCTGGGTACTTGCAGTCAGTATCTGTAACAGCAATTGTGGGTGAGGAACTTACTGAGCTTGAGATCCTGAGTGCTTTCCCCTCATTCCCTTTATTGTTAATGTTGTTATATATATATATGTCTTGCATGTCCATCCTGAGTGTTAGTGTGGATGCCAAATTGAGTGCTTGTTCTTTCTGAGCTTCAACTTTCTTGTTTACTTGTGCAAAGCTTCCCCTTTGGATCCCTTTCTCTTCTTACTCCCTGTGTGATCTTGGGCAGCTGTGTACCCAATATTCAGTTTAATTTGTCTAACCTGCCACCAGTCTTTGCCTGAGTGCCTGCCAGACCCTTTTTATTGCAATGTACGTACCTGTGTATTTTGGGGCCTAGCTTTGGCGGCACCTAGGGAAACCTAGCAAACTTGAATGTTTGTGAAAACTAGGAGTCCAGGGTGGGGTGACTTGTGTGGCTATCCTCAGGTTTTCTTACCCAGAAGCCCTTGAAAAACCTTAAACTTTGACTAAAAACACACATTTCCTCCATATTTCTGTCAGGAAAACGTATAAAATATGTGGGGACCCACACATTTCTTACAACCTAGTGTTCCCCCAAGTCTCCCAATACAAATGGTACTTCATTTGTGTGGGTGGACATAGCGCCTAGGACAGGAAAGGGCCCAAAACACAATGTGGAGACATCAACATTTCCTATCACAAAAATGTCTTGATTTGGCAAAGGGGCTAGCTGTCGTATTTGGGCCCAAGCTCAGTGGCCACCAAGAGAAACCTACCAACCCCAGACATTTCAGTAAACTAGACACCGAGGGGAGACCAATGTGGTGTACCTCATGTGGATCCCACAAAGTTTTTTCCCCCACAATGCCCTGCACACCTCAAACTTTGCCTAACATCGAGAGCTCCTGTTGACCTTGTTTTGTTCTGTTCCTGTCATGGGCACTATGTCCAGCCACAGAAGTGGAGCAGCATTTTTATCGGGACAAGTAGGGTAACGCTGAGTGGTAGGAATTTTGTGGATTCTTAAGTAAAGAAAATTAGTGCTTTTCAGCAAAGTTTGCGGTTTGCAAGGCACTAAGGGTAATAAAACTTTGTGGGATCACATGAGGCACATGAGTCTGGACTCCCCCAGATATCCAGTTTTTGGAAATATTGCAGGTTTCATAGGTTTTCCTGGGAGGCTGTCTAGCGCTGGCCCAATTACCGTAGCTACCCCTATTGCCACTGGTGCCTCTTTGCATTATAAGACAGTTTATGTCACAGGCACTAGTCAAGCCACACAAGGAAGTTAGCATTTTTATAAGGACAAAGGTGGAAGCACGGAGTAGTAGGAATTTTGTGGATAGACAGAGCTTTGATTCTGAAAGTCACAAAAATTGAGTAATGTGTGATTTTATCCATTAGGGAAAGCTGGAAATTTGGAGGGCATTGTGAATGGGATTAATGCATGTTGCACCAACCTAGACACCTCTGGGTGTTCGGTTTTCAAAAATGTGAAGGCATATAAATTTCCTTCTGAGTCTATTCACAACTCAAGCACAAATTCATACCGGTTGGTTTTGGCACTACCAGTAGTAATGGGGTCAAAACGTCAGTACTAATAACAGATTGGAATATTGAGCCCATCGCTTAGTGTTAGTGAACCATAAGGCCGTGTCAAGGTGCCCGATTCTTTCAATCCTTTAAGATCCTTTCGCACGTCTTTCATGCACGCCAAGCAAAGCCATTTGTACCACCTGCCACGGACACAACACAGACAAACATTTGCCATTCAAGGGCCCATCACATTCATACAGGACTGAAACACCGTCACACTGCCAGTCAGCAACTCATCAGTCAACATTATAGAAAGACACCTCTAGCAAGCCAATATACACCTTTCGCCAGCCAACAGCCATACATTCTGCCAGTCAACATTCACACAATTGCCGCTACACGTATACTCCCAGCTGTGGTTGGGTTAGTGCCTTGAACGATTTAAATTCCACCGTGAACATCTGCTTCTACCTACACAAGATCCCTATGAAACTAAACCTAGGTTATGGTTTGACTTCCTGTTCATGTCCATCTCACCCACAATCCTAATACTCAAGGGTGCTAGGTGGTGCACCTTTACTAAAGCCTCATCATGGAAGCCTAATTAGGCTCAAAATGACTCTTCTTTCATGTGCCTTCACCTCACAGAATGCTCTGAATCCAACTCCTTCCAGTGTGTGGAAGTAAGTTGGATGTGTCTGAGGACGCATTTTTGGCCCATTCCTCTGACAGTGTCAGCAAATCTACAGTTGAAAATTGGGCTAAAGATTCTGGAGCAGACTCTACTAAATTCCCTAAAGAGCACTTCTGGATAGACTAAGGGCCTTAGGGTTTGGTGAACAGGGCACACAGTGCAAACATGGTGCATGTCCTGTTGACCATTATGTGCAGTGCACTCACTGAAATGCACTTGTAATACAGTGGGCAGAACTTCTGGCACATTTTTGATGAGAAATGAAGGTGACAAGCAGCCAAAAGCAGGACCAATGTGTCCCTCTTTACTGGTGTCACTAAATACATGGTGGCTCAAATCTAATTGAGAAGGAAATAAGCATAGAGTTCTTCTTTCAAAATTAGATTTTCTCATTTCCAAGGCTACACACCTACTCATGTAATGGCCCATGGAAGGGTATGTATCCACAAGCAGTCAATTGGGACACAGAGTAACTCCTAATCGATGTGCTCCACTCAGTCAGTTTCCCAGAACATCATTTTTGTGTGGTACAAGAGAAGCAAGTTGGCAAACAGGCTATGCTGAGATGGGCATTTGGGACAGTAATATCTACTTTCCTACCTCTTCATTTTCCAAGCACAAACTCTGCATCGGTGATATTGGTTACTCTTCAGCTCTGTTGGAAAAATGCGGTCGGCAAAGTGCCAATCCTGTAGCCTTACAAAGGTCTCCAAAACAGACAAAGTAGAGGCTATTGCTTCTACAGCAATATGGATTTTAATAACCAACAACTGAAATTCAAGGAAGGACATCAGTATTCCTGTGGTGATCTGCTGATAGACAGCATACACATTGTATGTTGCCAACTGAATCAGGTGAGTAGCCAACATCTTATAACGTGCAAGTTTTACGACTCTCATTATATGGTTGGAGAACTTTGGCATATTTGTCCACTCCACCCATGTACTTGTAATCAAGTATTCAGTTGGGCTTGTTGACTTCTGCCTACTGTGCCCAAATTGTGACGGAAGAAGTTCTCTTGTTAAGTGTAATGCAGTTCGTTGCAACCTTTTTGCATGAGGACCCTTGACTCTGACATCTTCAGACTATCTCTCGGTTCTCAGACTGAGTCTCTGAAACCATCTCTATAAGCCTGTTTCCATAGGCCCAACCGCCTTGATAAAGCCACAGGCCTTCACACTACAAGGGGCGAAACAAGTGTTGGCTGGCTCCGTTTCACAAACTATTGTGAATGTCAACAATAAGAATACATTTTTACCTAGAATAAGAAAGCTATCTGATTCTTTGCTCCAACTTAACATAATAAACCTAATGTTACTTGGATGAGAGCACACGCATTGCCTTTGATTAAACCTAAACCCTTATTCATTGCTCACAATTATTTTGTGGGCCCTTAGTGCTGTGGTTCATCCATAGGTCTAGTCCTTTATATATCACATATAGCCCTGTCCAGAGGACATAGACACCTACGATTACTACCCCTACCCTCATTATACACATGGTCTGAAAGAAACACGTTAGTGATAGATTCCTTACCTTAGAATATCCCCAGGCGTCAGACTGGATCTGGAAAGTTTTCATCAGCAGTACCCCTGCGCGTCGGAAGGTGGCATTGGTCGGCTCCGCGTCCGTCATTGGCGTCGTGGTCGCCGAGATGACGTCGCGGCAGCTACTTAGACGCCGCCCTCGCGCGCTGATGTCAGTTCTTTCTTTTTCCGTGCCAGTAAGCGCAGATCCGTAGAGAGCGGTACCCCCTGTAATTTTTTGACTGAATTTTTTAGGCTTTTTGTCTCTATATTTTTCGAGTCGATCGACTCCTGGTGCCGTAGGGATGCCCGGCTTCAAGTCCTGCGAGGAATGTCATCGCATGATGTCGGTGACGGACCCGCACCGCGTGTGTCTCTACTGCCTGGGGCGCGACCACGACCCAAGTCGTGCCCCGACTGCCGGGCCATGGCGCCGAAGACTTTGCGGGAGCGGTCCCGAAAGTTTTTTTTTTTTTTTTTGTGTTTATTTTTTATTATTTTTCTGTCAATATAACACAATGACAATAATGAAGGAGAAAATTCTCAATGACATTCATCAGACATGGTAAGTTGAGATACAATCAATGGCAATGTCGCACAAGATGAACTCATATTATACAGTACAGTTTACCTGAACAGGAGGACAGTTGCTCACGCAGGAATATTCATTATACTCGACAAATTCAGCTAGGCCTCTATTGTACATGAAAGCACTAAACTCGGCCAATGGCAGGTTATCACATGAAAAAGCAACATCATTGTAGCTACTCAGCATGAATGCAAGTGGGTAATGAAACACAATACACATCACACAGGCCCCACCAGAGCATTGATACACATATCAGAATCCAAGGTCTGTTCAGGTGCCCCATGTGTGGTATATGCCTGATATGTAAAGTTCCTCACTGTTCCAGTGGTCCTGACTCATCAGGCAGGGACTCTGCAGACCGAGCAAGAAGGTAGCTCTGCAGGGGAATCCATATATTTCTTGGCTTCGAGGCCCTGGGTAACAGTTCAGCATACAGAATCAATTGATCTTGGCAGTATATCAAGTCGTCCAGCCATTCCTTGAATTTTGGCGCCCGCCCTCTTCCCCATCTGCAAGCCACTCTACGCTTAGCTAATAAAAGTGCAATGGCAACAAATTTGCGACAGGACTTTGGGATAAGTTTAGCATAGCCTAACAGTGCGAGTAGTGGCGTGCACTCTAAGGTAATGGGAACCATCTGGTGTAAGGCATCGAATATTTGGGCCCAATATTCATTCACCCTAGGACACTCCCAGGCCAGGTGTAAAAAGTCAGCACCAGGGCTGCCGCACCTATCACAACTGTCCGTAGTTCGCAAGTTGAATCGAAACATTTTGACCGGAGTATAATATAAGCGTTGCAAGAACTTGTAATGTGTAATGCGGAGCCTAGAGCTGGCAGAAACCTGTTCTGTTTGGATGCAGCAGTACAACCATTGATCATCAGTTATCTCCTGTCCCAGCTCCTGACTCCACTTAATACGAGAAGAACTGAGAGGTTCCGTCTGCTGTGTGCGTATAGTGTGATAGAGCACGGATACCAAGTGTGCCGGTGATGTGGCTCGCAGTAGCATATGCAAAGGGGTAAATGTCGGGGGCTCCTTAGGATAGTCTGGGGTAATAGAACACATACCCTGGCGCAGCCTGACATAAAGAAATATATCCAGCGAGGTTGGTTGTAACCCTTGGAAGAGGCTCTCAGAGGTGCGAAATGTCCCATTTTGATAGAGATCTCCCCATGTGGTGATTTTGGCGCGTTCGCATAATTTGAGGAACCCTGTTTCTTGTAAGAGAGGCATGCGTGGATGATAAGAGAGAGGGAGGAGCGGTGAGTATAACATTGGACAGTGAAGGAGAGCTAGAATGCGACGCCAGGCATCTACTGTGCATGTGATCGTGGTAGGTTCAATGTCGCGTGTGCGGGGAGGTGTGTTCAGCATACCGTTTAAAGGAATTGGGTCCGCCAACCAGTGTTCAGCCGCAATTTGTGGCATGTATCTAGGGGGATGGAGCCAGTAAAACGCATAATGAGCCTGTGCACATACATAATACAGTTCAAAATCGGGCACATCAAACCCCCCCCTGAGCGTATGGCTGGGTGAGAACTGTCCATTTCAATCGAGGTTGTTTGCCCCCCCATATCAGCCTTGTCATTTCGGACTGGAGTGTATGAAAAAAGTGTCGCCCTGGATGATATGGGATATTTAAAAAAAGATATAGTATTTGTGGCAGGACAACCATCTTGATCAATGCCGCACGTCCCGCTAGGGTCAGCGGCAGGGAGATCCATCGGGTGACGTTTTCCGTAATCCGATGTATCGCAGTGCATAGTTGAGGCGCATCAGCTCGTCCCTATCCCTAGTTATTACTACCCCAAGGTATCAGAGGTCCGAATCGCACCATTCTAGTGGGAAGTCTAGGGGGAAATGCGAGGCCGCAGCGGTCAAGGGGAAGATTTGGGACTTCCCCCAATTGATATGTATCCCAGAGAGTTTACCAAACACTATGAATTCTCTAAGTAGAGGGTTTAAATTATCTTGTGGATGCCTTACATACAGCGTTATGTCGTCTGCGTATAAGGATATGAGGATTTGTCGCAGGTTACATCGGAGAGCCTTATCCTGGTGATGCTGCCTCAACTTGGACGCCAATGGTTCAATTGCGAACGCGAAGAGTAGGGGTGAAAGCGGACATCCCTGCCGCGTGCCTCTAGAGATGGGAAACGCATCAGATAGATGACCATTAATTAGGACTCTTGCTGTTGGCAGCTGATATAGTAGCTGTATCCAGGACAGAAATAAGGCAGGAAACCCCATGCGCCACAGTACTCCATAGAGATAATCCCATTCGACGGAATCGAATGCTTTAGTGGCATCCAGGAAGACAGCAGCTCCGGAGCCACGTTCTGCAGCACTGAGAATAGGGTACGAAGGTTATGTGTGGTTGCTCTACCAGGAACGAACCCTGCCTGATCTGGGAGCACTAACTTTTCCATTAACAAGGCTAGCCTATTTGCAATAATCTTAGCCAGTATTTTGGCATCGCAATTAATTAGTGATAACGGCCTATAGGAATCACATTGTAGTGGTGACTTTCCGGGTTTAAGTAGTGATGTGATTAGTGCTTCCCTCATGGATGGGGGAAGTCTGCCAGCTTCAAGCGATTCCTCATATAGTTCCTTTAATATTGGAGCCATCCGGTCGACGTATGTTTTATAAAACTCAGTGGGCAACCCATCGAGGCCTGGGGCCTTCCCGGACTGTAGTTGCATGATGGCTTCTCGTAATTCATCTAGTTCGAAAGGGGCACTGAGAAATTCCCTCTGTGTGTCACTCAGCCAACCAAGTGCAACATCCCCAAGGAAGCTGTCTAGTTCAAAATGATCCCTGCGCTGCGGGGTGTATAGCGTCGAATAGTGTGTGGTAAATGTAGATAGTATGTCAGTAGTGTCGCGCAGCAGTATCTCTCCTGGCCCCATGATCTCTAAGACACAGTTGGAGAAGCGTGGACGACGTTTGATTTCGGCTATCGTCTTTCCTGGCCGCTCTCCCTCCCCATATCTCCGGGTCACCCAATATTTCCCCTGGAATTTCGTTTCCCTGTCTGCGGCCTCAGTATGTTCAGAGTTTCCCCCGAAATGCATGTTGGATATCCTTGTCCCCAACCATCCCCAGTTGCGTCTCCAGGTCCTTGAGCTCTGTTTCTAGTTTTCTTATCGTGTTCTGTATGTCCCGTAACGCACCCGAACCCTTGGAGATACAGAACCCTTGTATTGTCACCTTAAAGGCTTCCCAGATTGTTTCTACGTCATCTACTGAGCCTTTATTCCTTTGGAAGAAATCTTGGATTTCATCCCCCAGTTCGCTGTGGAATACCGCGTCCAGTAGCATTAAGGGCTGCAGTCTCCAAGTACTACGTGGTTTGTTATACCCAGGGGGGGCAATTGTAAGCTTGACCAGGGAATGGTCCGAATATATTCTGGCCAGGTGCGTGACATCTCTTATTAGGGGGCCTAAACCTCTAGATAATAAGCAATAATCCAACCGTGCCCAAGAGGCAGCCTGCGCTGTGAAATGCGTGCCCTCCCGCTCATTTGGATGAGAGTGTTGCCAGGCGTCTAACAGTCCCATCTCCGATCTGATGCCCTGCAGAACGTGGTAGGACCTATTGTAATGATGTGGTGCGGGGTTTGATCTGTCTTCAGTTGGGTTGAGAGCGACATTAAAATCCCCACCCCATATGATATGTGTAGATCCTATGTCGAGTATTTTCCCCCATAGCACTGTGAAAAAATTCGGGAGCGTCTACATTTGGGCCGTAACAGCTCACCAGAGTGACAGAGTTGTACCCAACCTCCCCCACACAATGGTGTATCTCCCGTTGTGATTCAATATCGTACCCGCTAGGGCGAATGGCGTCTGTTTTTTTTTTATAAGTATTGCCGTGCCTCTAGCATATGAGGAATATGAGGAGAATAATCGGTGATCTGCCCATTTCATGGCGAAGGTAGTGGGGCGCTGTGGATGAACATGCGTTTCCTGTAGTAGCGCAATATGTATGTGGTGCCTATCTAAATATGCCAAAAGCTGACAACGCTTTCGTGGGTCCCCAAGTCCCCGTACATTCCACGTAATGATCTGTAGACTCCGCTGGGTCGTCAAATCAGCCATGGGTACCAGAGGTTTGTAATAAGGGATGACCTGCCTCCTGTGCACTGTATGCCACTGTTGTAATTTGGCAGCACTTAAGTTAAGCATTGGCTGAAGACAGCCTGTATTTAGAGGCTAAATTGTCCGCTTTGTGGAATCCATTTTGTATTTCTGGCAGCCATTTTGGCTGTCATGTGCTACCATGTGCTCACCATGTGCTCTGTCCTACCTTCCTGTCAACTGCTCTTGAAATCTGCCTAGAGACAAGTTAACTTTAGTTCCTCTTGCTTTGCACATGCTCAGTTGAGCTTGCAGCTGTTTCAAGTTTATAAATGTCAGGATGTGTCTACTAAAAGTAGAAACTGTTAGCTCCACCCACTTGTCGACTGTGCATTCTCTGTATGACCTTATATGTACCTACAACCAGCATTTGTGTTTGTACCGCCTTCATTTGAGCCCCTGTGTGGGTATAAAAGGACCAGGATCCTTCCATTCAGTGTGCTACTTCATGCATTACTGAAGGGTGATGTGTGAATGTTAGCTCCACCTTATAAGGTTTAATAAACTCTGTCTTTTATATTTCAGTTTCTGTGCCAACTTCTTCCTAAGTGTCTGAGGACTCTGTGCAGAGAAGGGAGAACCCCTAAGCACAGGTAGGCCTTGTTGAGGCTCACTATTACACCACTGTCATTAGAGTAACATTTGTCTTTGTCATTTTTCAGTGTAGCAGTTAACAACAAACCGATCTGAAGAACCGTCTCCCCCCCTTCCCCAGCCCTCCCACAACAGCACCCCAATTGTGCCGGAATGACTTTTCCCTCCCAAACCCCAACATTTCCCAAACTTATCAATGCGGTCAAGCCAGACCAACGTTGAAGAAAGACGTGTGGGGGATCACCCATAGTGGGGGAACCGCTGGTGTCACAAACTTACCTCCCCGTACCCGATGTTCACACCCATCCGCTGTAGCAGCAGGTGAGGCCACAGGAGTGGCAGGGGGAGGGTGCTCAGCTTTATGCCGTGGAGAAAAAGTACCATTGTCCAATTCTTACCAGTAGCACATTAAATATCCGGCACTGGCCTCTGGAATGCTAGGTATACCTATCAATGTTATCTTAGTTGTCCATAAGTTCAATTTCTTGCAGATGCGAAGAGCCCTCCTCCTGTAGTGCGTATTGGGCAACGGGGGGGGTCAGTGACGCTATAGTTCCGCTGTCCTGAGACCATAAGCGTCAGGCAGTAACAGCGTTATATCCCCATCTTTACGAGTCGTCTGCCAGTACCGGGGAACAAGACAAGGAAGAATGATCATGAGAATTCCGTTGAGGCGAGCATCGGTTAATACTTTTGAGAAATTCTTCTACTTGATGCGGATTCAAAAATATCTTTTGTTTACCTATGTGTGTAACCCTTAGGCACGCTGGATACAGGAGTGCAAAGTCAATTTGCGCCTTTCGGAGTTGTTGTTTCACGGGGATGAACTTGCGGCGAGCGTCCTGCACCGCAACAGTGAAATCAGGATATATGGTGAAGTTCAGTCCTTCGTATGTCAACGACATTTTCTCACGTGCTAAGCGGAGTGCGGTGTCCCGATCTCGATAATTAAGGATCTGGGCAATAATAGGTCGCAAAGCACTGCCCGGAGGGGGACGAGGCCCAAGAGACCGATGAGCTCTCTCTATAGTCAAATGTGGGGAGAAGACAGCTGCTCCAAAGGTGTCACGCAGGAGACGCTCAATGTAGTCCTCCATGCGACCGGTGTTCGTGGTTTCCGAAATGCCTAGGATGCGGATGTTGTTTCTGCGGCTCCTGGCCTCGAGATCCTCATTCTTGGAGGCTATTACTTTCAGGATTTTGTCCATTTGTGTCACTTGCTTTTGCATTTGAGCCGCAGCATCCTCCGAGCTCGAGATCCTCCGTTCTGCCTCCTTGATCTGTTCGTCATGTTTGTCCACTTCTTTAATATTTGTTTTTAGCAGATTAACCGAGACGTGTTCCGGTTCTTAATTGAGGAAGAGATTGGGTATCCGCCTACATTTTTTCTAATCTGAGGTGAGATATTTAAAAATGCGATATAGCATCTTTGAATTGTTATAGTGATCTCATTAATGAAATAATAAGGGACTCACTCCACTGTAGGGAGGTGTCTGATTAGAAGATCGTTCACATAAGTAAAATGTGTTCTTGCTTATGTGATAGAACTACCCTATAAATTATGGAACAAGATGGTAGTCTAATTTTGGATGTTTGAAATATCTTTCAGCTACTATTTGTGTATTTTATCATATACATGAGGGAGTCTCACCTATCTGAGTGCAGCGGCACCGGTGAGTGGATAAAATACTCTTTGAAATTTAAAATGGGTGATTGGTTTTTATTATTTGTTGGTTTTTATTATTTTTTGAATGGATGTTGAACATACGGTCTTATGCCATTTGAACTCTCTCAAGGAGTGTGTGAGTACTTATGATTATGAGAAAATAACAATGCCAAGAAGGGCGGGTAAAAGGAATTTTGAATTAAATGTGACAAGGGATATCGCACTTAAATGTTGGATTAATAATTTAAAAAAATGTAATACGCATGTGGACATAGAGGGATAGTAAATGAGTTAAAAAAGTTAAATTAACACAAAATGAGTAGAATATGTTTTTTAACAATTATGCTTATTCATATATATGTTTTTCTTGTAATTGTTTTATGTTAGGTCTATAATTATATTTTGGATGAGGAAAGAATATCATTGTCCTGAAGAAGGTGGCCTTATACACCGTTTACCACCGAAAGGTGTCGACGCATTGGTTTCTGTTAAATTTGTGGTGTGGCAGTGGTAATATATACAGGGAAGATTACACCCTGCTAGGTGCTGTCATAATACGTTTCAAATTAACCACTCAAAGGCAAAACTTACTGTCTTGTATAATTTCCTCATTAGGGGGTTTGTTCATTTTTGTATCTGTACACGCTGAGTTAGTCAGGAGTCTTTTTACAGTTTTTATCTAGTGTTTTTTGTATGATGCTACATTATATGTACTGTAATTTTAATGTATTTTTATGAATTGATGTGAATTATTTTTACATTTGATGTATTAAAACTTGTGCATAAGTACTTTCACAGATTGTTTCTAATTTTTAATTATTGAATTTTGTTGTGGTTTGTTGTTGAGTGCCTGATATAAGTGTTGAGAGTGCCACTATTCCTAGAGAGGAATATGTTGAATTGTTCCGGAGGGAATCTTGTTTTATAACTATCTAGTTAATTTGGTGCTCTGTTCCTTCGGACCTGAAGAGCCCCTCTCCTTGGTGTCAAGGTGTCCACTTTCAGTACCAGAAAGTCTAAGCGACTGTTCATCATGTCCATTTTGCCTGATAAGGAAGTAAGACTTTGCTACATTGCCAGAAGAAGCGTTTTTACCTCATCATCAGAGATGGAGGAGTGCGCTTGAGATGATTCTTCTATATTTTGTGCTTGCTCCTCGGTACTTGAGCGAGTAACCGTCTTCTTCGCCTCAAACGTGAGTTTAGGTTGTCGTCCCTCCGGCTTCCCCATTTTGGAGCCGCAAGATGGAGGAGGTCGTACGTCTGGATATGCTGTTTAAATTTCTGCTAGTATACAGTATGCAGAGGCCAGTAGTGAGTACCTTCAGATTCAGACCAGGGAAGGTGCCACCCAGGCTCGTCAGCTGGACCGAGTGGTGGGAGACAGTCCAGCCTGCTCAGTCGATCACTCTGAGAATAACTCTTTCAATGGCAGATCAGCACCTCAGTGGTGGAGAAAGCTGAATTTCGTGCACGCAGCGAGTGATCAGCCAAGGCCCCCACGATAAAATACAGTCGGAGGTTTGGACGCAAGTCAGTGCAGACACCTACCTTGTAGTGAACAGTTCATTACCTGTGGCCATTCGTCGTGGTAACATGCAATGCCCCGCCGTGTATGTGGCGTAGCGCCTCCGTGACAGACCGTCGCTGGGGCCCAAAGTGAGGATTGATGTAGTAGTAGCGAGAGTGCAGTGCAGTGGGCTCCCCTCAGGCCCTCAATGCTGTCGCTGCAGTTCATCGTGAGCCCACACAAATGACCCCTGGAGTGCGGTTGGTGATGTGACCATTCAACCCTGCGCCATGCGGCAAGGAACAGCGTTTCCGATCCTGCGGATACCGTAGTGCATGTGGATCCGTGATATGGAGTTACATCTGCCTCGGCTCCCGTAGTGGGCACCCACTTATCTTATGGCCGCTTCTGTCCGCCGCACCACGTGGCTACTGGTGTACGAGTGCGTCTCTCTAGAGAAGGGCCCCGCGATGCGCTACCAGTACATGGATTATTGCAAGCAAGAGAGCCAGGCAGTTTTGTGGCCGAGTGTCTCACAGGGGGCTGGTAGCTTGCGCAGTGTCAGAGATCGCGGAGTGCCCTCCGCAGTGTCTTGCACGAGAAGTGGCGGTGTGCGTGCAGCGTTATGTCTTCTCAGCTACTGTAGATCTCGGTGGGTCCCTGCAGTAGTGCACCAGCTCTGGATCGGGGTCTAGGCTGTAGCGTTTATGTTCCTGTGCTGGTAAGTGACAGCCCAGCGCTAGAGAATGCCGTGGCGTTTGTGCCTATGTCGTTTCTATGAGTGGGTATGGTTGACTCCGTCGCCGTTCGCTAATGCGCCCACCCACCTTTATTTGGTGTTTTCCAGAGTACAGTATACCTGCCACCGTCTCTTGCGGGTACAGGCGCGAGCCGCCGTCTGTTGATTCTGGATCCCGGCAGGGCCCGCAGAGTTTTGGCGCCAGACCGTTCCCCAAGGTTGCGGCCTAGCACCTCTTGTGCGACCGGGAGCTTGCGTCGCTGCACCCGCCGCGTTCAGCACTGCCCAACACTCCGCCGATTACCCGCTGCGGTGCCGGCTATGCTCAGCGAGAGGTCCCCGGGCTTCATTCGGGCTGAAACTTGCACCGGAGGTAGTAAACATCTTACTCCACATCTGCCATGCTTTGTGGTCACTTTCGTCCACGGAAAGTAGGAGAAATGTAGGATCTTGAAGCCGAGCTGCCGGAGCCTCACTTAGGTGCGGCAGTCAGCTCCGCGCCGCTCAAGGTCCCGGTCCCGTGGGAGGTCGAGGGACCGGTCGCGGAGCCACCACCATCGTTCGTCGGGATCGAAGTCTTCGCACTCGGGGTCAGGTAAGACGAAGCACTCTAAGAAGTCAAAGAAGCGCTGTCACTCTCTGACTTCCTCTGACTTCCCCTCGCCCGTCGCGGCTGAGGGTGCGGGTGGTGCCACCCCCGCGGCTCCGGCGGAACCTATGCATTCGCCGTCGGCCTACCCGCCCTTCCCGGGTCCGTCGGTGACTCCGGCCCAGCTGCAGGACTTTCTGTCAGCCATGGCTCGCCTCTTTGGGCCGTCGGGTCCCGCCGGTGCGCCTTCGGGCCCAACTGGGGGTCCTTGCCTTCCACTGCCGACGGCTCCAGCATCGCTGTCGGCTCTGGCCCCGGCGCCGCAGGACCCCCATGAATCCAGGCCTGGATCCCGGTCGACGCTGGTTGACATCGTAACACCTCCACCGACGTCGACCCCTCCGGCACCACTTCCGACGTCGCCCGTCCCGACGGACGACGTCGTCCCCGGTTTCAGCCCCGAAGTGGACACGACGCCGGAACGACGTCGCACGACGCCGATGGGACCCTTCTTTCCCTATGTCCATCCTCCTTATTTTCGGCCTGTTCATCAGCCTTTGGAGGAAGGGGAGGACTGGGAGGGGTCTGAGGACCTTCTCACCGCACAGTGTGAGTTAGACCCGGACTGGGCAGAGGAACTGGGGGATGCCAGTGGTCTTGACACCTCTCCTGACCTTGGCATGCTCACTCCTCCTACCGTGGCTATGGAGGAGGGTGCATGTTATGCCGTGGTGTTGCTTAGGGCGGCCAAGGCCCTCCACCTCGAGCTCTCTACAGTGGCCGTCAGGACTAACCTCCTGACAGAAGTGCTTCAGCCGGCAGCTACCTCTGCGGAGCCACTGCTGCCTTTTAATGATGCTTTTGGGCACCTGGTCCAGGCCCACCACAGGGGCTCCTGTGGATAGGAACGTGGCCCGACGCCATCGCCCGGCCCCGGGCGACCCCCTTTTCCTCTCCCAACACCCCACCCCTGAGAGCTTGGTTGTCCAAGCCTCTGCGTCCCCGAGTGCCTTCCCTACCGCACCTCCGGATAGGGAATCCAAGAAACTGGAACAATTTGGGATGAAGATTTTCTCTTCCGCCAGTTCAGGGCTGTGGTCTGTGAACACTGCATGCCTCTTGGGCCGTTATTCCCACTCTGTGGGATACGGTGGCGCAAGTGCTGCCTCTGTGTCCGGAGGAGGCCCGGACAGTGCTCTCTCAGGCTATTGCTGAAGGGAGAGATGCGGCAAAGTTCACAATTCGATGTGGCCTTGACACCGCCGACTCGCTGGGCAGGGCGATTTCCACGACAGTGGCGCTCCGTCGCCACGCCTGGCTGAGGACTACTGGTTTCTCGGGGGATGTCCAGAACACCCTGATGGACATGCCCTTTGACGGCATTCACCTTTTTGGCAACAAGGCAGATAGTGCGTTGCAGAGCTTTAAGGACTCGCGGGCTTCGGCCAAGTCCCTGGGCCTTTCCGCCACGCGCTCTCCTCTGCCTTCTGGTTTTCGCTCCTTTCGTGGCCATGGAAGGGGCGCCCCGACACGTTCGCTTCAGAGCCACAGGCCTGCGCAGCAACAGTCTCCGCACGTCCGCGGATGTGGGACCCGCCGAGGCGGGTCAGGGGGCCAGCGGGCGGGTCAGTCCACCTCCACCCCGGCCACCACTGCCTCCAAATCTTCCTAGTCCGGTCTTTCAGGCCCATCAAACGCCAGTGGGCGGCAGGATTCACCATCACCTCCCCCACTGGCGCACCATCACTTCGGACAGGTGGGTTTTGCAAATAGTCCGAAGGGGCTACTCCCTCCCCTTCAAGACTACCCCTCCAGCCATGCTACCCCAGTACCACCGCATGTCGGGGGATCACTTGGCACTTCTTCAACAGGAAGTCGCGGCCCTCTTGGCCAAGGGGGCCATCGAGCGCGTTCCTGCGCCAGAAGTAGGACGTGGTTGTTATTCCCACTACTTTCTGGTGCCCAAGAAGGATAAGGGCCTGCGTCCTATCTTGGACCTCAGGGACATCAATCGCTTCGTCCGGAAGGAGAAGTTCAAGATGTTAACTCTGGCTCAGGTCTTGTCTGCCCTCGACCCTGGAGACTGGATGGTAGCGTTGGACCTGCAGGATGCATATTTCCACATTCACGTCCTGCCGGCCCACCGGCGTTACCTGCGATTTACGGTAGGCCACGAGCACTTTCAGTTTACCGTGCTCCCCTTTGGCCTTACCAGCACCCCTCGGGTGTTCACGAAAGTGATGGCGGTGGTCGCAGCTCATCTGCGCAGATTAGGGATTCCAGTCTTCCCCTATCTCGACGACTGGCTGTTGAAGGAGGGCTCGCCCCAGGCTGTCGTCTCCCACCTCCAGACTACGGCCGACCTCCTGCATTCGCTGGGGTTCTCCATCAACGTGCCGAAGTTGCACCTGATTCACTCTCAGAAGCTCCTCTTCATCGGAGCGGTTCTGGATACGACACACTTTCGGGTCTATCCTCCCGAACGGCGAGTCCAGGATATTCAGGCTATGATTCCGATCTTCCAGCCTGTATCCTGGGTTCCGGTCAGGATGACCCTGAGGCTGCTGGGCCTCATGGCCTCCTGCATCCTTCTGGTCGATCATGCCAGATGGCATATGCGGGCTCTGCAGTGGGACCTGAAGTTCCAATGGGCGCAGCATCAGGGGAACCTGTCTGATTACGTCCAGATCTCAGAGGGCACTGCTCAACAGCTACAGTGGTGGCTCACAAATCGGCATTGGGTCAATGGCAGATGCCTCTCCCTTCCCCAACCGGAGCACACAGTGGTGACGGACGCGTCCCTCCTAGGATGGGGCGGCCACATGGGACAGGCGGAGATCAGAGGCCTCTGGTCTCCAGCGGAGTCCAGGCTCCATATCAACCTTCTGGAGCTTCGGGCGATCCGACTTGCACTGAAGGCATTCCTTCCCTCTGTCAAGGGGAGAGTAGTGCAGGTGTTCACAGACAACACCACCGCCATGTGGTACTGCAACAAACAGGGCGGGGTGGGGTCGTGGACCCTATGTCAGGAGGCTCTGCGCCTCTGGACATGGCTGGAACATCAGGGCATTTCCCTGGTGGTTCAACACCTGGCAGGTTCCCTGAATGCCAGGGGGACGAACTCAGCCGCAGGTGCATGATGGATCACGAATGGCGTCTTCACTCGGACGTGGCGCAAGGTCTCTTTCAACAGTGGGGAGAGCCTTGGTTAGATCTATTCGCCACCGAAGAGAACGCGCAATGTCAGCAATTCTGCGCATTGGAATTTCCAAGGCGGCACTCGCTCTGCGACGCTTTTCGTCGCGAGTGGAGTTGCGGTCTGTTGTACGCCTTTCCGCCTATACCACTTCTGCCCAGAGTGCTGAAGAAGATCAGGCGTGACCGGGCCCAAGTCATTCTTTTGGCCCCGGACTGGGTTCGAAGAGTTTGGTATCTCGAGCTACTCAGTATGACCATCAATCCCCCGATTCGACTGCCTCTTCGGGAGGATCTCCTGTCGCAGCAGCAGGGGACACCTGAACCTGTCCAGTCTCCACCTCCTTGCGTGGAGATTGAGCGGCGGCAGTTGATTCCTTTTGACTTGCCTCCTGAAGTCTGTGATGTCATTCTGGCAGCCAGGCGTCCCTCCACTAAGTTGGTATACGCCTGTAGGTGGAACAAGTTTGTGGCATGGTGCGCAGCAAAAGCTGTGAATCCCCTTTCTGCCCCTCTTTCTGAGGTGCTACTGTTCCTTCTTTCTTTGGCCCAGCAGGGCTCTGCTCTGGGCACTATCAAGGGCTACCTTTCTGCTATTTCGGCCTTTCTCAGGCTCCCTGATCAGCCCTTTCTTTTCAAGTCCCCTGTTGTTTACAGATTCCTTAAAGGCATTGCCCACCTTTTTCCTCCTGTTCCCTTTGTGATGCCACAGTGGGACTTAAACCTGGTTCTCACATACTTAATGTGCGCTCCCTTTGAGCCTCTTCACAACTGTCCTCTTCGTTTATTAACTCTGAAGACTGCTTTCCTGGTTGCCATCACCTCTGCTAGGAGAGTGAGTGAGCTCCAGGCTCTTTCTTGTAAACCTCCTTTTCTGTCCGTCCATCCGGGCAAAGTTGTCCTTGGGACACATCCATCCTTTCTGCCAAAGGTTGTTACTGCCTTTCACATCGGGCAGACCATCACTTTGCCCACCTTCTTTCTGCCTCCGCATCCTTCCAGAGAGGAAGAGAGGCTCCACCATCTGGACCCAAAACGTGCACTCTCTTTTTACCTGAGTCGCACACAACAGTTCCGGCTGGATGACCAGCTCTTTGTTGGCTACGTTGGCGCCAAGAAAGGTCGGGCCGTACACAAGCGGACTATCTCCCGATGGGTCATCTTGTGTATTAAAGCCTGTTATTCTCTGGCAAAGAAGGAGCCTCCGTTAGAGCTGCGCGCCCATTCTACCAGTGCGACGGCTGCCACTACGGCGTTGGGACGTGGTGTCCCCTTACAAGACATCTGTCAGGCAGCTACGTGGGCCTCGCTGCACACTTTTGCTAAGCATTATTGCCTGGACAGCCAAGTCCGGAGAGACGGCTTCTTTGGCCGTTCTGTTCTCCGGGACTTTCTGGTGTGATCTTGGTTCGCAGACCCACCACCGGGGTTGGTATTGCTGGGGTATCTATTCTAAGGTAAGGAATCTATCACTAACGTGTTTCTTTCAGATGAACAAGTTACTTGCCTTCGGTAACAATATATCTGTAAGAAACATTAGTTAGTGATAGATTCCTTACCGCCCCACCCATCCTCCCCATTCTGCGAACTGATTTCTAGGGTTAAGGTCATCCCTTTCAGGGCCCTAGTTTCAATGCACCAGTGGTTAGTATCTTGCATGGCTCTGCGTTCCTGGCGCGGAAAGTTGTGTACAGAACTGATGTCAGCGCGCGAGGGCGGCGTCTAAGTAGCTGCTGCGACATCATTTCGGCGACCACGATGCCAACGACGGACGCAGAGCCGACCGACGCCACCTTCCGACGCGCAGGGGTACTGCTGACAAACTTTCCGGATCCAGTCTGACGCCTGGGGATATTCTAAGGTAAGGAATCTATCACTAACTAATGTTTCTTACAGATATATCGTTACCGAAGGTAAGTAACTTGTTCTTCACATAACTAGTAGAGGTCTTGCACCTGTACATCTTGATACCATAATAAGCTCTTTTACTAGGTATGTACTGCCTATTTAGCAATCACCCTTTGTACATTATTAAAGATTCAACTACTGTATTCTTTCCAGGAGTATAAATCTCTGGAAATTTGGCAGACAAACATTTTCAGCGACAGGCTGACTACTGAATAACCTATTATGGTGTGGTTGGTCCCATGGAAATACAGCAGAATTGTCATTGAAATGCAGCATATGCTGCAAAATATAATTTTATAATCTCTGCTCATGACCAGTGCAAAACAGGGTGTTACCCAAACCGCACGAGTAAACCAGCAGGACTGTACTGTTGGTTTGTGGACTATTCCCTTCTTCAGCATTAGGCCCAGAAATTGTTTTTCAGCTCTCCAAATGAAGAGATAGTCCAGAGGTTTGTCTAGAGTGAAGCGCCTGAGTGCTACAATGCTCCCTCAGAAACTTTTCAGCATACAGATTGTTTGCTGCACACTTTCCTCAAGGAAGTCTGCATCCAAAGAAAGATGGAAGTAGTCAATAGGCGAAAAGTTTTCTGTATTGACCTTACATTCAGCATCTCCAGTAAATGGGGGAATTGCTGGCTGAACTAAATTAGGAGTCGGCCAAGTGAGCACTCTGTGCCATTTCTGCCACCACTCTACATTGGTCTATGCTGCCATGAGTTCTTCACTGTACAGTTAATGCTTGTGAAGGGACATCACGACTACCAGGGCCATGTTCCTCTGTATCACTGGAAGATGAGGCATTGGAAGGAAAGAACTCAGACTGAAAAATCACTCCCAGATCCTGCTCCATGACCCTCTCCTTCTGATGCTGTCTCAATATAAGACCCTGCCTCAGAGCTCTTCTCCATTATTTGAGTTAGAGCCTCAAAACTAGTCATCCAACGAGGCGCCATCTCTGTTTCCTAACTAAAACTTTCTAGCTTAGGTAGATTGCAGAGGTAGTTGTAGAGATGAATGGTGTGTATCTGTGTGTGGAGGGTGAGGGGTTGAGGTATGAACCGAAAGAATGTAATGCAATTCTGTGTGAGTGTAGTAAAGTGTGATAATAAAAACATCAGTCTCAAACTCACTTATCTGACACAAAGAACTTCTCCAAAGATCCAGCATTGCCAAAAACCGCTCCAAGGATCCAACATTGTCAAAAACTTCTCCAACAAAGCTAAGAGAAAAAGATAAGGGAAAAAAATGAGTTCATTTTGCAACACACACAGTAAGACAAAATCACATTTTGCTACATTTGTCCCCGATGCCAGGAGAAACATTCTTTGAGACTTGCTCATTGTGAAAGAGCAGAATGTGGGTAACTCGCAATGAAACTAAGTTAGCCATTTGCACCATATGCCCCTCTGCTTTCATTACCACAGCCCACATCAAGCACTGATCAGTTCTTGTGACACTCATATTTTACTTTCACCCAGTACAGTATATATCATTAGGGAAATGGGTGAGCAGACTTCAACCATTTATCAGTTAGTGTGCCATTCACATGGTAATTACACCCAGTGTGGAATACATCATGTGCCAATGACTGAATCCACTTCAGCCACTGCTCAGTTATTCAGCCATGCACATTTTGCTTCTGCCTTCCACAGCAAAGGTCAGTGGGTCAGCATACCCACCATGGCTTCCTAAATACCATGGCCATACCAAAATGTGAATGACTGAATAGCTGATCACTATCTAAAGGGGACTCACACACCGCCCTGTGATGGAGGCTTTGCATGGTGGAAATAAAATGTGAAAGTTAGGAGGGGTCACCTAAAAGCCCCAAGAAAGCAGTACAAAAACAATGGCTGCCAAAAACACAGGCACACAGACATACAAAGAAAAATGCAGCCATGTTTCCCTTCCTCTCGGCTGGGGGGGTCGATTGTGCCCCCCACTGGGGTCCAATCAGCTCCCCATGAGACGGAAAGCAACCACATATAATATATTGACCCCTGTGGGATCGAACTGTGCATGGGGGCAACACCAACAATTTCTATTGCCAGAGGAGCACTAGAAAAGCCCAGGACACAATAAATGAAAAATGACTGTCAATTTGGGACCCACCTTGGGAGCCAACATGGTCCCTCCACAGGGAACGAAAAACATAACTATACAAGGGGGGTCGACCATGCCCGGGGGCCAACCCTCTTCACAAAGCAAAACATCCCTAGTATTGGATGGAATTCCTGCTCTTGGATCACTTTCCAGTCATGAGCCGGGAGATTTCCCCTTCCCAACGATGCCTTTACACCTTGCTGCTGGGGACAGCTTGAATGGCCCTGGGCAGCACAAATCTAAAAAACAAAATGGCTGCAAATTTCCTTCCCTTTGGGGAGGGTGATCACACCCCCATCACGGGCCAAGCTGCCCCTCCAAGAAAGAGATAACATAAATATTGAAATGTGTGCCCTCTTCGGGATCAACCATGGCCAAGGGACCAACACCACCCACTTTTAAAATTACAAATCCCTGGTATCTAATGGTCCCTGCTCATGGATCGCGGTGCATCCGTGATCCATGAGAAAGGAACAGTTTGAAAAAGGCATTGCTGGAAAGGGGAGACTCTAATGTCCAGCAGTGCTTCTCTCAGACACTGAGAGTCAGGCTAGCGGGGAAAAACCCACTGGACGCGCAGAGAACTGGGCCCGGAAGTGATTCAGTATCATTCCCCCCAGAAGCCAGCATGCGGAGAAGCCTTTACTGAGAGCACCAGAGCTTTCCCCCGATCCAGCAGGAGGAAGAACAATTGGCTTCCTGCAGAATGTGGAGGTAGTGCAGAGGACGTCAACCGGTTGTTCTCAAAACTAAAAGGGATTAAATACCAACTGGAAATGTATTTGATGTGAATCAGAATCAGAACAAGCTTTATTCGATTTTTTGCATGAAAAATCACAAAAGCAAACAAAGTTAAAAACACAGCATCTCACATATTTTTTAAAAAAATACAAATGTCAAAAATGACAATTAATCCAATATCTCAAGGGTTTAAATTCATCCCAGAGTTTCAAATATAAATTCCCAAACAAGTTTTAAATTGAAATAGTTTTCCTAACTTTCACAATGCTTTTTAAAAAGGAGGCAATTGCATTTGTAAAACATTCATTTTCTGAAAGTTGCAGAAATAAAAACGCTGGTCTACATTGTGTCCATCCCCCTAGTCTTAAAATTGGTAAGATCCACCTCCTCCTTTGCATTTTATAAAATTTACAGAATAAAACCACATGGATTGATGATTGCTGGGTCTGGTTATCACATGGGCAACTGCATAGCTTAATCGACCAGTTGTTTGTTTCAGGGAAGCTTATCAGGCGACGGAAAATCCCGAATCTGAAACGGGTCAGTACAAATCTGTCATACCCACTTAAAGTGTACTGTATATACAGCTGTATGATATGAGTGGTTAAAGTCATTTGGTGCGCTTGTACTGACAGTTTATCTGCTTCAAGAGTGAGTCTATTTGCCTCCAGGTGTGTCATACAGATTCTTTTGAACTCTATATATTTGATGTGAAAATTAGTCCGAATTGATCACTCCTGTAGCTGCATTTTGTGTCAACAAATTGTATTTATTTACACCTTTGTTCACATAGTCGGATTTATTCTTTTCTTGAGTAGGATTACTGAGTGAAGAATGCTAATTCTGTATATCTTGATTTATCATTTTACCAGTAATATTGATGTTTGAAACATTTTTAACAGGTGAAATTAAAACAATGTGCATTTGTCAGTCCGGAAAAAAGTTTTTAATCAAATGTGCTAGGAGTCTGTGTTTTGTAAGTGCTCTAAAAACAAGAAAGATATTACATCACACATTGAGCGTGATGGACCACGGAAATAGAGCGAGTTGTCAATGATCAGGTGTTCAATGCAAAGACATAACAGATTGAAAAGAAGAAACAGTTGGTAGAAACAAATATAGGCATACTATAAAGTCTGCCGCACAATATCAGTGAATTCTTGGAAGAGTTAGCTTGGACGAAATTGCTGAGTTGATGGTCGGCAGCATCTTAACACCCATAACACAGGTATGATCCTTCAATCAATCGATCAGGGGTTTGTAAAGCGCACTACTCACCCGTGAGGGTCTCAAGGCACGGGAGTGGGGGAGAGTGTGGCTCTGTTGAGGTCATTCAAAGAGCCAGGTCTTGAGGTGTTTCCTGAATTGGTTCAGTGTCGGGCTTCGCTGGAGGTGAGGGGGGAGATCGTTCCAGGTCTTGGCTGCGAGGTATCCTTCAAATTGAGGCCCAATAAGAATAGATTCATAAATGCCCATGCATGCTCCATGTAATGGCTACTTATTTGAAGGAACAAAGCTTGTTAGAACTGGTTCCGGGTCCCAAGGCACACAGACTACTGGGATCTCAATTGAGATGATTATGCCACTGATTTCTCTGGCTACATGAGCACTGTAGCACATGACCATCAGGGTAGCAAGGAGAGCAGTCCAAGCCATACTCCGGTAGGTAGAGTGGGAATTAGAGACTCAGAACTCGTGAAGTCACACAATTTCACTCAACAAGTTATCCAGCCAGTGCTTTTACTTTATCATCAAAAGTATCCTATGTTAGTGCTAGGCAATACTAAACTAGATTCTAGACAGATGCTGGTTTGCTGAGGCTTAGTGAGTGGCTTAATTTCTGGTCAGGCTCCTGGATGTCAGTTTCTATAGATGCATTTCCCCCTGAAATACTCTAGTTCATGTTCAGTGGTTCCTCAATCTAATTTACATGGTGTGATGCAGCAGAGCTTCAGTTCTGGAGTCACTGCCATCATGTACAGTCACAGGGCCCGATGGCCATTCTCTCCACTGACTTACGACATGTGCAGAGGGGTCACGATCATGCTTGCAAGTTCTCATGGTTCTTGGAGGCAGTGTCTCAGGCTCAAACAAACTTCCCAACCAAACAAAGAGCATGGTGCAACTACAGATCGTTGAGGAAATGTGAGGCAGACGTTTTCTCAGTGCAGCACACTTTGGAGAACATCAGGACCCAGGTAGCTTGTGAGTGGGCCTGTGCAACTGGGGCTCCCAGCAGTCCAAGCTGGCATCCATACCAGACTCTCTCAGGTCAGGGAGGAGGGTCGAGGACATGTCAAGGCCCAGTTGTAAGCCACCTAGGACTCGCACTAAACGGCACAGTCTCTTCACATTCTACTTGCATCACCGTTCTCCCACTTCACTTATGGTGCTATTCTCACTTCACTTGCTAGAGTCATTCAGTTTCTCTGATAAAATAACTGCTCCTCCAGGCAGTTACTGCTTAGCCTGGTCTCTGAACATATCCCTCCTGCATGTGTACCTCCTGCACCCCTTTCTCAGCAAGCAGGATCAATTCCTTTCCAAAGCTGACCTTCAGTACTTTCAGCACTTGACATGCCTTCACCAGACTGGGAAGCTGGCTGTCACCAGCTCTGGAATGCAGCTCCAACACCCTGCATAGTGTCACACTAATCTGCAAGAAGTCCCCAAAATAGAGTTCTCGAGTTTCAGACTTAAAAATTATAAACGTTTTTAAAAAACATGCCTGAGATCTAAAATTGGCTAAATCAGGGAAGCGGTGGAAACTGGCAGCACCATGATGGGCATTATCCTATCCCAACAGTGCCTTTGCTACCCGCACCAGGACATTACACGATGTGGACTGGTGTTGTAACATAGACTATTTTTTTTTAGTAGATGGACAAATTCTGCTTCTCTCACAGGTGCCCATTGAGTACACATACTCAATTAATAGCAGACCTTGTGCTTGCCTCAGAGGAAGAACACAATGACTCTCAGACTATGCAGAATGGAACAACAAATGTTTTTAATCCATTAGACTTAATCAAAATGCAACACATAATGAAATGGATGGGGAGTAGATTTGTAACTCTCTCAACAGAAAGTGAATCAACAAATTCCTATAACATGACATAGTGGATGTCTTAGTTGGTCTACCTGCACTTGCCGTTTTGGTTGCTAAGCACAAAGATACACCTCCGGTAGTGAGTCATTTTGCGCTATAACAAATGCCTATAACATTTGATTTTATATGTATTTGAAAGGATCATTGTCTGGCATGGTTAAAAGGTTTAGGTGTACTGGGGTTTGTACCGTAAGGTTAGAGGATAGAAAATAGTTCAGTGGTAAGGAGGGAGCATTCTCTCCATTGTCAAGATTATTAGGTATGTACTTCTATCTATATAAGACAAACCATATATATGTACCCTATGTAAGAAGATAAAAGAAATATGTTTAATATTTTTTCCCCTAAATTTTTGTCTTTAGACCTCCTGCTTTGCTGACTTTGTTTCTGCTTGCCTTAGGAGTCTGAGCACTATACCACTTCTATCCAGTGCTAAGGTGCTTGTGCTCTCTCCTTAAAACATGGTAAGATTGGCTTATACCCAATTGCCATATTTAATTTACTTGCACGTCCCTAGTAAAATGACACTACCTGTGCACAGGGCCTGTAAGTTGAATGTTACCAGTGGGCCTGCAGCAGTGATTGTGCCACCCACAAAGGTAGAACCTTTGTAGTTTTAAACTGGCATTTTGACCTGGCAAAATGCACCTTTTACCTGGCCCAAACCTTCCTTTTTTAATGCATACAAGTCACCTCTAGGGTAAGCTGTGGACAGCCCAGCGGGCAGGGTGCAGTGTATTTAAAAAGTTGTCCATGTACTTTTAAGTTTTATTTATCCTAGAAGTAAAAAACTCTTACATTCGTTTTTCACTAGTGTAAGGTCTACCTCTCCCATAGTATAACATTGGGCTTACCTTATTACATTTAATAATCTGTAACTTCCAAATAGGAACAGGTAACACATTCATGTTTTATGTCTTTGAATTGTAATGAAAAATCCTAACTTATGGTGTAGTCGGATTTTAAATTACAATTTTAAAAATGCCACTTTTAGAAAGTTGGCATTTTTTTGCCTTAGCCATTTGGTGCCTGCAGCCCATCTCTGGGTCACATGACTGGGTGTAGTTGACAGTTGGTCTTCATGTATTTCTCCTAGACAGCCCTACACCATAGGCAGCTTAAGTGTGCCTGGACGGGCCATCACTGGTTGGCTGGGAGGGAGGAGCTGAGCACAGCCCCACTTTTACTTGAATAGGCTGTGTCCTCTCTCCACACAAAGGGCTGCATACCCCCTGTAGTTAGTCTGGAACCAGGGCCAGGAAGGCAGGGCACCTGTGTACTTCAAAGGCAAGCCTCTAGAAGCTTCTTCCCACTTCAAAGTAAACATCTGTGTATAAATACTGGACCTCAGAGACTACTATTTCAGTACACTACTGGACCTGTGGATGCTTTGCCAGGAAGCAGAAGTGCTGTGCTGCTGAAAGGACTGCCACTCTGCTGGACTGCTGCTCTGAAGGACCTGCTGCCCTGCTGTGCTGTTCTGCTGCCTGCTGCGCTCTTGCCAGGGTAAGAGGGACTGGGCCTGCATCTGTCGAAGCCAAGTCCCCAGAGTGACTCCAAAGGCTAGGTGTCTGGCCTCCTGACTTGATCCTTAGGGACAGAAAGCTCAAGCAACCTCGTCCACAGGACCTGGACTCTGGGATCTGTGAGTCTACCCTGCCAAATGGTCCCATCCCAGTCCTCGCCCCTTGGAAGTGTCCTAAGGTGCTCTGCCAGCCTCTGTGGATCCAGCAGGCCCGACTCATCTCCTCTGATGAGCGGCGCAACCATGAGCAGAACCGACGCATCGCAGCCACTGTGCGGGTCTCCTCCATTGCAAAGACCCTCATCGCAGTCCGCTGCCTCATCAGGACTGCCGCTGACACATCCTCGGTGCAGGCCCTCGCATCCATCGTCGATGACAGTCTTGACAGCAGTGGCAGACTCCTCATTGCAGCTCCTTGGAACCGACGTATCGCCCAGACTGTGCTACATATCCTTGACACCGAACTTCACATCACAAGCCCTTTTGGTCTTGTTTTGTGTATTAAAAATAACTCTATTGTTCTAACTTAGTGTGGGATCCATTATGTGTGGTGTTTTTCACCTTATTACTTTTTGAAGTGTTGCACAAATACTTTACACCTTGCCTCTAAGTTATGGCTGATTACTCGGTACCAAGTTACCAGAGTTTTGAGCGCAGGTTAATGTAGGGTTGGCTTGTGCCTCACCCTGACCAGAATTGTGGTTGCTACTTGTCCAGGGCTCCCACCCCAATCAACCAACAACCGAATTTCTTACATTGGTGATCAGTGGTGAGGATTAGGACTTGTATTTGTGCATTCACTTACAGTGATTGTGTGTACACTTCCATCCCATATCTGAGACCAATTTAAATTCCCCTTGATTGGCCTTTTCTAAATTCTCTCTGACTTTTGTTCCTGAACCCACACCTGCAAGTACAGAGTTGAAGCTGGTGAACATGGATGTCCACACTGTGGCCCAGCTCAAAGAGTTCTGCAGAGAGAGGGTACTTCCAACCAAAAGCAACACCAGGAAGGTGGAGCTTCAAAAAGATGCTGGGGGCATGGGCCAAAGTTCACCAGTCACTGGTTACAGCAACAGAAGGAGATGACGATGTGGACAGGTAAGGAAAGGATCTGGATACTAGTCCAGAGAGGCAGCAGTCTGCTGAGGGGGATGACGTATGATGGAGCAGGGTAAATATAAAACTTTTAACCTCCTAATATTTTCGTACAATATTAATAAACATGTTCGTTCAAGTAAATAACCAACAATGTATGTAAAGGGTTAAGGATAACACGCAATTTAGTGTGCAAAGTAATGGACTAATAATTGTTTACGTTTCTAACATAACATAATATTTTGCGTACTAAAATAATAAAATGCATGATTTGTGCTTTGAATAAAACGTGTGGTTGCAAAATAAAGCGATGGTAAGTAAGGGACAGCTTTATATGTTGCTTCTGCTAGGTAATACCTAATTGGGGTACGTAGAAAGACGGGAGGGAAACGAAAGGGTTTATATTTCATTGTTTTAATAACATTTTGTTTTCTTTAAAAATAGTGCACTTAGGCCTGCCGAGCAGCAATATAAAATGGCCGCGAGATACTAGAGTGCGCATGAGCGGATGCGACCATGTGATAGAGGAGAAAGGCTGTTGCAAAGGGATGATCACGTGCTGATGCCGAGAGGCTAAGATGAAAGTATGGTCAAGGCTGCTGTGACCCTTCTGAGCAGATGTGTGCCAAGATGATCAGCAAGAAGCGTGAGAAGCCTGGTTGAATCAATAGAAAGAACTTTATTATACAAATTGTTGCAGAAAAAGAACCAATTTGGACTGATCGAAACGGATGAGCAAGTGCATGAACTGTGGGAAACGATGCTTGCATGGACATTCCACACGGAACTGGTTAAGACCAGGAAGTTTGATTAAAATGTATAGGGACCTGAGTTTTCGACCAATGAGAATGAATCGCGCCATGTAAGAAGAAACATTTTATGCTGTAAGCTAGAATTAGGGTATAAGAAGACCTACTCTTGGTGGGAGGGGTAGAGAATGCTGGAGTAGATGCTGCGGGAGATGCTGAAGAAGTTAGATGCTGTAGATGGGAGAGTTTGCGGTTGCTGATGCTGACGAGCTGATGCTGCTGCAGTTATTTTCCTTTTCCAGTTGAGTATAAGATGCTGCTTTAGGAGAACTAGCATTTGATAAGATTTATATTAAATTATTAGGATTTCCCCGAGAGATAGATAGGTTGATCTATAGAGTTCTTAGTATGATAACCTCATTTTCCGTCTAATAAAAGTCTCATGCAATTACAACTATTCTTATATTGATGATAAACGCAATGATCTGAATAATAAATTAATCTCGAATTTCCTGCATTCAAAACTTTATATAAACTTTATCATTCTTTAAGCAAATGACTCAGTGATTTTCTTTAGTATAATGACTAATAATGAAATGGTAAAGAGTTCATTGTGATTGAGCTGGTCTTAATCACCATCAACTGATTCCTACTAGTTGGTCCATCGACCAATGAGCGGAATACCTTAAAAGCAAATGAGAATTATTGTGTCATTATAAAAGAGGTATCCCGTCTCCTTCCAGCGAATCGTTTTTCTCCTAGGTTTCATGACGGAGGAAATCCAGGGAAACAAATGAGTAAGTGAATGTATATGCGGTGTTATGGGCCCCACCGTCATATGGATATATAGTGTGTGTGTTTTAGAGAAATAATTGCACCTGGATGACCAAAAGCATAATAGGAGAAATTATTTTATTGTAAGCGCTGGATCAGATTTCTTGGTAGCAGAGGATGGTTACTATAGATTAGTTTGGTGATTATTGATTTTTGATTATAGATTATTGATAAGTTTATGTCTAACACTTTTTGTTGAGTCACGTTATGTTATATGTAAGTTTTCACGCTTCCGGGAAGTAGGGACATTTTGCGTATAAAAGGTGTGTAAGTGAAATAGTGATCGGTTTTCTTGTGAAACTCTGGCCTTAATTCTCAGGAGCAGTATAGTCTCCACATGTGTTTTATCCCCAGAGAAACGGGTTTACCGCTTGCTTGAAAGAAGGGTAAGGTAGAGGGAAGTGCTACTTTATCGACGAAACTGAAAGTTCTGTGGTAGGGTAGAGGTAAGCGCTGCCTACTGGAAAATACAGAATTCTTGTGTGAATGGTCAAAGCTATCTTTTCGGTTTAGCGAATCAGACAATGGAAATGTGGATAAAATGTTGTAACTAACAAGAATTGTTGAAAAAGAAATTGCCGATAAATTTTGTAAAGGAGGGGTCAAGAGGAGAAGTGACGTAGACAAAAGCCGCGCTGGGATTGGACAGTGCGCCGTAGACAGAAATTGCTGTGATTGGAGTGTTGGTGTGAGTCGCGCTAGCATTGGTTGAAATATCGCATAGGGAACAGTGTTGATTTGCCGATTGTTGTAGGAGAAAAAGGTTGTGAATCATGTCGTACTATGAGTATGGAAAAGAGAAAACGTCTAGGATGTCGAAAGTTAAGAACTTCTTTAAGAAGGACAAAAAGGTAGTGACTAGAGAGGGACAAATAATTCCTCCGCCGAAATCACCAGCCTCACATATGATGCTGAAATATGGATATCATACATGCATATGGTTAGAAAATTGGACAAAATACACCAAGAACGATGGAGCATTGGCTTTTCCTGAGAAATGGTTCATTTAATGTAGCTATATTACGGAACTTGAGAGAAAAGATGGTAATGTTAGAACCTAGACCGACACAGTTTGAAGCTTTAGCGGAATGGGAAGATGAGATGTATGAGCGAGAGAGATCCAGAGGATTGAAGAATCATGAGTTTATACCTGGAAGATTGTGGGGAATAAATCATGAGGACAGAGTAAAGCGATGGAGATACGCTAACATGGCAGGAGGTTTGTTTCCAGCTTTTGCGGTTGAGGAAGAAGCAAAGAGAAAGTGTACTGAGAAAAAGAAACATGTAGTGGTAGAAAAGTATGTGTATGGTGGTAGTGAAACAGATGACGAATTGCTGGAAGATATTTTAAACAGAAACCCACCTCCATACCAACAGACTTCTGTAGTGGTGACACCTAATGCACCGCAAATGGAAACTGGGAGGAATAAAAAACCCGAACGAAGAAATGAAATAAATAGGTCACAAGAAACATTTAAATTTTCACAAAATGAAGAGACAGAAAGTGACAATGCAACTGAACTAGCAAAAACGACAAAAGAATTGACTGAGAAAATAAGAGAATTGACAAAGAATATGGAAGCTGTAACTGTACCAGTAACGATAGGTCCAGTAATGCCAATTTTTGAGAATCAGAAAATAAATGAACATTCTTTGGTGATTCCCATGAATTCACATGTGCAAAGAAAAAGAGAAGGGATGGAACTGAATAATGAAGGTGCACACAATTCAGCTAGTACGTGTAGACCAAGTCCACCTACAAATTTGACGATAAATGAGAGTGAGATTAGGAGAATGCCTATGGTGACAGAGTCCGCATCAGGAACACCAGAAAGAACCAGTGATTGGATTGAGTTAAATAGTACACCTGTAGGTCCGACTCCAGAAGAGTTAAATGAATGGATGAAAGCACAAGAACCAGAAGAAAAACCATTAGATGTAATTAGGTTAAAAATAGACATGGAAGAGTTGATTTTGGGAACAATTGGAACGGAAAAACTAAAGAATTATCAGGATGATATTATGTTTTTGTGTAAGAGTCTTACTTGGAGAGCTAGAAATTTACATGACAAATTGGAAGAGATTGCAGGTGAACTAGGAGTGGAATTTGTGAAAGTAAGGACGTTGCAGAAACCGTACAGAGTAGATTTTTGTGAGAAAGACATAGAAAATTTGAACACATTAGGAAGACTGACCCAGATAAAAGAGCTGATTGTTTTATTGAGAAAGTGGGGTGATGTGGATAGATGGAGAAATAGATGGACAAAGAGGAATGAGAAAACAACAGATAAAGCATCTTTGGCTTTTGTAGTGACAGATAAGGAACCAGTTACTAGAGAGTACCCAATGAGAGAAACACCAGGTGGTAGTTATGTGCATGTTCCGTGGACCAGACAGGATATACTGTCATTTACAAATGACTTCCCAAAATTGAGAGAGAAACCTGTAGAATGGTACAGACAAGTGGAGAGATTTGTTAAGGTGTCAAAAGTGCTGTGGATAGATCTAGATGGATTATTTGACATAGTAGTGCCTGCTGATTTATGGACAGAATGTAAGATTACAATTGATTGGCCAACTGTAGAATATCCAAGGGATGCCAAAACAGGAGCGCCAGGTCCAGAAGTGATGAGGAAGTATGATCAGGTAGTTACCTTTTTGAAGAATAAAATTCCACCAAAAGAAACAGATTGGGTGAAAATAGACAGAACAACACAGGAAAGCAAAGAATCAGTGCATGCGTACTATGAGAGATTGTTGTTGGTTTTCAAACAGTATATTGGTTATGAGACGCTAAGTGAGAAGGACATGAGTCACTTTGTATATAGGTTTGTGTATGGATTAACACCAGAGATAAGCGAAAGGATTAAGCAGCATTTGATAGGATGGCAGAATAGCACAGTAGATGAGGTTTTGAGATATGCTAAGTATTGTAGTGATGAAATTGAGAGTAAACAGCGTAAATTGAAAGAAAAAGCCATGTGGGCACAGGTGAAAGTTGCAGAGAAACAAGAAGCTCAATTGAATAATACTAGCAGTGAAACAGGACAGTTTAAATCCCGACCTAATATAGGTAAAGGAAAAGGACAAATGAGCATAGACGAGGCGAAGAAAAAGTGGCCATGCCACAACTGCGGAAAGCTAGGGCATTGGAGAAACGAGTGTAAATTTCCTCCTAAACCTAATGTAGAAAATCAATCATTAAATTCACAGGTGCAGAGTGAGGTAGTTACTCAACAAGGTCAGGTACCACAACCACCACTTCCCAAGAGTGCTAACCAACAGAAATACAGTGCAGAAACAGAATTCTACGGAGGAGAACAGGTAAAACAGTTGTCACGTGCAGCTGAAATTTCACAATATTGGTTACGACAGAATGAAGATGAGTCGTATGAAAGTTCATGACGGTGTCTAAAAGAGAGGGAAGAGTGCGTGCTTGGCGCAACTCTAGAGGCAGATCAGTCAGGTCCATTTGTGGATGGAGAAGTGAATGGTGCAAATATAACATTCCTTGTTGACACTGGAGCTACCCGTTCTATTGTTAGGTCAGTGGAAATTCCAAATCTTCCTCTCTCAGGTGAACATATACAAGTGGTTGGAGTTTCCAATCAGCAAATCGAAACGCCTCTTACTAGATTAGTAAAGGTAAGAATTGGTCCATTTAGTGAAATGCACCGATTTGTGGTGTATGATTGTAGTCCCGTTAACCTTTTAGGACGCGATTTGTTGTGTAAAATGAATTGCACAATTGATTGTACTCCAGACGGAATTGCATTTCAGACTCCAGATGAGGATGTGCTGTACAAAATGACAATGGTAAATTTAGAACCAGAAGTAAATTGTTTGTTTCCTGTATTTGATGCAGAGAAAATCCCAAATGAGTTGAAAGGGACAGTGAAAGAAGAAGTGTGGGACTTGACAGGAGAAGATGTAGGATTAATGAAAGGAGTAGATCCCGTAAAAATTACAGTAAAAGAAGGAACGAGTTACCCAAATACGCCCCAGTATAAATTGACTCCAGAAATAATTGAAGGAATAACGCCAGTAATAAATAAAATGATTGAACAAGGGATTCTAAAAGAAATCATGAGCAGTCCATGTAATTCGCCAATAATGGGACTGAAAAAGCCAAATGGAACATATAGAATCGTACAGGATTTAAGAAAGGTAAACAAAATTGTTGTGCCTTGTTGCCCAATAGTACCGAACCCTGCCGTGATTCTATACCAGATTCCACGCGAAGCAGAATGGTACACTGTAATTGATTTATGTCATGCATTTTTCTCTATTCCATTGCATCCAGATAGCCAGCCAATATTTGCGTTTAGGTTTGGAGAGCGTATTTTGGCATGGTGCCGAATTCCTCAAGGGTACACAGAAAGTCCCTCAATCTTTAATCAGATCCTGACGAAATCTTTGGAAGATTTAAGAATGCCAGAAAAGTCAGTAATGGTTCAGTATATTGATGACCTACTGGTGGCATCAAAAACGAAAGAAGCATGTGTCAATGATACGATTGCTTTGCTGAATCATTTAGCAAAAGAGGACATAAAGTGTCCCCTTCAAAATTGCAGTTTTGTCAACAAGAAGTCCAGTATTTAGGGCATAAAATTGAGAAAGGAGTACGAAAGCTAACGACAGAGAGAATAAAAATGATTCAAGGAATGAGAGCTCCAATGACACAAAGAGAGGTAAGAATGTTTTTGGGAATGGTTGGATATTGTCGACAATGGATAAGCGGTTTTTCACTAATTGCTAAACCATTGCAGAAACTGACAAAGAAGGATGTTAAAGATCCTTTTGAAATGAATGATGAAGAAATGAAAGCATTCAGAGAGCTGAAAAAGAAATTGTGTGAGGCTCCAGCCTTGGGAATGCCTGACTATGAGAAAGATTTTGAGCTGTACTGCAGTGAAAGAGATGGATGTGCATTTTCAGTTTTGGTGCAGAGACATGGAACTATGAAAAGACCAATTGCATATTTTTCAGCTGTTTTAGACCCTGTAGCAAAAGCGTTGCCTGGATGTTTGAAAGCAGTTGCTGCTACTTGTGTGAGTCTGGAACAGAGTGAAGGCATAGTGATGGGGTATTCATTGAGAGTGTATGTTCCCCATTCTGTGGAAATTCTTTTGACAAGAACGAAAACCCAATACATGACACATAGTCGGCTGACTAGGTATGAAAAGGTAATTTTGAGTGCAGATAATGTGACAATTGACAGATGTATGAATGTGAATCCTTTAACATCATTGCCGGATGAAGAGAATGTGATTGAAATGGATGAAGTAGATCACGATTGTCTGAATGTGCTCGAACACTGTACTAAACCAAGAGCTGATATACGAGATGAGCCTTTGAAAGAATCAGATTATATTCTGTTTGTGAATGGCTCATGTTTAAGAACGAGTGATGGAGTTCTAAGTGCAGCATATGCAGTTTGCACAGTAGCAACTGTATTGGAAGCATCTTGTCTGAAAGGTGTACGGTCTGCCCAAGTTGCAGAATTAGTAGCTCTGATTCAAGCATGTAAGTTGGGAAGAAATGTACGGGTTACGATTATGACTGACAGCCAGTACGGCTTTGGGGTCGTGCATGATTTTGGTCAGATTTGGTCACAAAGGGGTTTCTTGACGTCTGCAGGGACACCCATAATAAATGGAGATTTTGTGAAAAAGTTGCTTGAGGCGATACAGCTGCCTAAACAGATCGCTGTGGTGAAGTGCAATGCACATAAAAATGGGGAAGACTACATTACTGTTGGCAACAAATATGCTGACGAAATGGCACAGTACTGTGCAAAGAATGTGGTTTCTTTGAATAAATGTCGCGAGAGAGAGCATATTTCTTGTCCGTTGCTTTTTACTAACTCAATTGAAACATGGGATGAGGTAAGACAGTTACAGGAAGCTGCAGAAGATGAAGAGAAAGATACTTGGCTAAAAGCAGGATGTAGGAAACATGAAGAAACTGATGTATGGGTTTACAGGGATGAGAGACCAGTTATGCCTGATAGCATGATTTCTGACATGGCACGGATGTACCATGGGCAAGCCCATATTGGGAGAGATTCAATGATCAGACTTTTTAGACAAACATGGTACAATCCAAAATTCAGAGCCATAGCTGAGTCTTTGTCAAAGATGTCTTTGTCAACAGTTAAATCCAGGAAGGAAGACAGTAGTGAGTCTAGGAAGAATAGGACGAGAAGGGGATCCTTTCACCAGAATGCAGATAGATTTCATAGAAATGCCACCTTGCAGCAGATTGAGGTATGTTTTAGTGGTCGTCTGTTTGTTTTCCCGTTGGGTGGAGGCATATCCAACGAGAAGGAATGACAGTATCACAGTAGCAAAACTTTTGCTGCGAGAATTCATTCCGAGGTATGGTTTTCCAGTCACGATTGAAACAGATAGAGGAACACATTTCCAAAACGAATTAGTTAAACTGATTTGTGAAGCACTTAGTATTAAACAGGAACTGCATTGTGCATACAGACCAGAGGCTTCTGGAATAGTAGAGCAAGTAAATGGAACGATCAAGAATAGGTTAGGAAAAATGTGTCAAGCTACAGGACTGAAATGGCCAGATGCATTGCCATTGGTTCTGATGACAATCAGAAGTATTCCGGAAAGAAAGACTGGACTCAGTCCACATGAGATAATCATGGGACGAGCAATGAGACAAGCACAAGTACCTGTCAACAAGCTACTGACTATAACTGATGATCTAGTACTGGATTATTGCAAAGGATTGGCTGATGTGGTGCGTTCTGTGTTTCATCAGGTTGGGCCGGATGCGACCACTCTTGCAAGAAAACCAGCTCACGACTTGAATCCAGGAGATTGGGTTCGAATAAAAGTCCACCGAAGAAGAAACTGTTTGGTTCCTCGCTGGGACGAACCACGACAAGTGATCCTAGTGACGACCACCGCAGGAGTGAAACACTGGGTACATGCCAGCCACACCATCAGAGTACCAGAACCTAAAGATCGACATGTGAGTCGGCATCTGGAAATATCAGATAACAGTTCAGCATCAGAAAGAGAAGAGGAGACAAACAGGGTGCCAGAACCTGAAGATCGACCTGTAAGTCGACATCTGGAAGACCCAACTACAAGTGAAACGATAGAAGAAGAAGAGGAAATAGAAGAAATAGCTGAAGTTCCAGAATTTGAAGATCGACCTGTAAGTCGACATCTGGAAATATCTGACACCAGTTCAGAGTCTGATACAGAACATTCAGAAGGAGAAGAAATTTCAAAAAGAAAGTGGAATTTTGAAAGCATAAGAGAAGAAACTGAGCCAGAAAACAGTGACAGTGAACAACCAAGTACAAGTTGTGGTAAAATTCCTTCGAAGATAATATTAATAGATGAAGAAGGGAGAGTTTCAGACCAAAAGTTAGAAAAATCGGAAAAACCCCGAGGAGCAGTAGGGACAGATAGTCAAACACAAGAACAGGGAAATTTAGAAGCAGATAGAGAAACTGACACAAAATCGGAAGAACCTCGAGGAGGGACAGAAATAGGTGAACGAAGGAAGATAAGGAAAGAACCACAAGTAGCTGAAAGCGAAATAATTAGCTTCAAAATAAGAGGAAATAACGAAAAGATTGAAACAGAATCAGAAGAAAGTGGAGAAGAAAGAAATGAAAAACTAGAGACAAGAAAAAGAAATTGGAAAACAGAAAGAGAAGAAAAAGGAAGTGAAGCAAAAAGGCCAAGAAAAGGAGACAATTGGCCCGACGAAGTAAGAAAATTAAGATACAGAATCGTAAAATTGGATGGGAAAAGTGCTGAACAAGTGAATGAAATAACAAGTCAAAAGGAGCAAGGAAAACAAGGTGGTAAACACTTGCAGAAAACAAAAAGAATAAAGAAAGTAAATCAAAAGTACAGATCGCCTGAATGGTTGTATCGTGCTCTGACTAGTCACAAAGAAGAATTGAACACTCACGAAAACCCAGAACAAAGAAACTTGATGGGAGAAAGTGAAGTGCAACAAACCTGAAGCAACAAACGTGAAAGAGTTTAGATAGTTTACCGGATTTGACAAAACACTGAACTGACAAAATTACCGGATGTGACAAAGAAAGAATTCTGAAAAAGAATTAAACGAAAGTACCAAGCAAAGACAAAATATTGGAAGTACAGAGTGGCAAGCAAGTCATTTCTGAGGTGTAGTGACACAATTTTCTAGAAAACAAGTACAAAATGGAGAATATTAGAGATAGAAAATGTAGATGTGAGTTTTTAAGTAGATGGTGCAAAATGTGCTGTTTTTGTACAGGTTTATTAATAACAGTATGGGTAGTTTTAGCAATAACTATTCCAATTAGTTTAGCTGTAGTGGAAAAGTCTAATAATACTGAGAAAGAAAAAGGAGCTAACACTCAAGAGCCAGTTATTTTAAGGAGTAGTGCAGAATTACATAAGGACAAATCAATAACAGATTTGTTTACTAAATTACTGTATGAGTACGTAGAAACAATGGATGTAAGGGATTGCTATGTTTGTATGCAGTTGCCTGCATCTGTAGCAGAGGGTGTGACTTATCATCACCTCCCTTTGACATATGGAATAACATGTAGTGTATTAGCAAGTTTATTTTATAAAACAGGTAGATTAGAATATTACTACACTGATATAGATAAGATTTTTGCAAAGGTTTCTGTAGTTCCCGAGCTTAACAAAATAAAAGAGGGAAAGACGTTTGGTGAATATTTCTTAGAAGATAAGATTTTAACATCAGATAATATATTTAGGTACAACCTTACCTGTGAGTTAAAGAAGGAAGAAAAGGTATTTCTAGAAATGGTTGAGGAGAGAAGAGTGAAATTTGAAAGAAAAGTGATAGAAGAGACAAAAACACCTCTTTGGGCGTTTGAGGAAGACCATCATGATAAGAAAAAGACAAATGCAGCTATGACTCTGGATTGGCCCCAACAGGGAAGGTTGTGCATTAGAAGAAATAAGACAAGATATGACAATTATTTTGTGGGTTCCAGCAATTGCCATGACAATTACCAAATTCTAGGTGGATGGGGATTCAAAGGGGAAAAGATCCAATATTTCCAGGGATTTATTACGTTTGTGGGAATAGGGCTTATTATAGGTTGCCGGACCATTGGTATGGATCATGTTATTTAGGCCTGGTCTTTCCAAAGATTTTTCATGTGGATAGAAAAGAAAAAGGAACACACAAAATGATAAATACCTTTACACGTAGAAAAAGGGAAAGTTTTTCAGAAATAGTAGGTGATATTTTTGGTGCATTGATACCAGCAGTGGGAATATCTTTGAATGCATTTAGAATTCGGAAATTATCCACAGTAGTAGATCGTTTATCTACAAATACTGCTGGAGGGTTCTTAATGGTAAATACTGAGATGGTTGCCATGAGAGCTATGGTGATGCAAAATCGTCTTGCCCTTGACATTCTTTTGGCAAAAGAGTGCGGAGTCTGTGGAATGTTGAAAGTCCAACATTGTTGCACTTACATTCCAGATAAAAGCGAAAATATACAGAAGTATATAACAAATATTACAAATTTGCACAAAGAACTAGTTCCATTGGAGGTTGAAAGTGTTTGGGGAAAACTTGGTAAAGGGTTTTCTTCTGTAACGAATTGGTTAACAAGAATGAGTGGATTAATAATAGGGAAAGTTATAATAATAGCAACCATGATAATAATAATAATATTAGTACTGAAGCTTGCAGTAACATGTATAAAGAGAAGAAGAAAGCAGAATAAGATAGAAAAAGAAAACATGATAAACAAGGAAAGCGAGAGAAATAGGTGAAATAGAGTTAGAAGAAATAAAAGAGAACATGTACAAGAAAACGAAGAAACAAGTTGAAAGAGATACAGAAGTATAAACTAACAAAAGCAAATGGATAAAAGATATATGCTGTCTGAGAAAATTGTATAACTTGGGTTTTTGTGGTGATGTTAAAAATCACCAAAGGGGGAGTTGATGGAGCAGGGTAAATATAAAAATTTTAACCTCCTAATATTTTCGTACAATATTAATAAACATGTTCGTTCAAGTAAATAACCAACAATGTATGTAAAGGGTTAAGGATAACACGCAATTTAGTGTGCAAAGTAATGGACTAATAATTGTTTACGTTTCTAACATAACATTTTGCGTACTAAAATAATAATAAAATGCATGATTTGTGCTTTGAATAAAACGTGTGGTTGCAAAATAAAGCGATGGTAAGTAAGGGACAGCTTTATATGTTGCTTCTGCTAGGTAATACCTAATTGGGGTACGTAGAAAGACGGGAGGGAAACGAAAGGGTTTATATTTCATTGTTTTAATAACATTTTGTTTTCTTTAAAAATAGTGTGCTTAGGCCTGCCGAGCAGCAATATAAAATGGCCGCGAGATACTAGAGTGCGCATGAGCGGATGCGACCATGTGATAGAGGAGAAAGGCTGTTGCAAAGGGATGATCACGTGCTGATGCCGAGAGGCTAAGATGAAAGTATGGTCAAGGCTGCTGTGACCCTTCTGAGCAGATGTGTGCCAAGATGATCAGCAAGAAGCGTGAGAAGCCTGGTTGAATCAATAGAAAGAACTCTATTATACAAATTGTTGCAGAAAAAGAAACAATTTGGACTGATCGAAACGGATGAGCAAGTGCATGAACTGTGGGAAACGATGCTTGCATGGACATTCCACACGGAACTGGTTAAGACCAGGAAGTTTGATTAAAATGTATAGGGACCTGAGTTTTCGACCAATGAGAATGAATCGCGCCATGTAAGAAGAAACATTTTATGCTGTAAGCTAGAATTAGGGTATAAGAAGACCTACTCTTGGTGGGAGGGGTAGAGAATGCTGGAGTAGATGCTGCGGGATGCTGCGGGAGATGCTGAAGAAGTTAGATGCTGTAGATGGGAGAGTTTGCGGTTGCTGATGCTGACGAGCTGATGCTGCTGCAGTTATTTTCCTTTTCCAGTTGAGTATAAGATGCTGCTTTAGGAGAACTAGCATTTGATAAGATTTATATTAGAATTATTAGGATTTCCCCGAGAGATAGATAGGTTGATCTATAGAGTTCTTAGTATGATAACCTCATTTTCCGTCTAATAAAAGTGTCATGCAATTACAACTATTCTTATATTGATGATAAACGCAATGATCTGAATAATAAATTAATCTCGAATTTCCTGCATTCAAAACTTTATATAAACTTTATTATTCTTTAAGCAAATGACTCAGTGATTTTCTTTAGTATAATGACTAATAATGAAATGGTAAAGAGTTGATTGTGATTGAGCTGGTCTTAATCACCATCAACTGATTCCTACTAGTTGGTCCATCGACCAATGAGCGGAATACCTTAAATGCAAATGAGAATTATTGTGTCATTATAAAAGAGGTATCCCGTCTCCTTCCAGCGAATCGTTTTTCTCCTAGGTTTCATGACGGAGGAAATCCAGGGAAACAAATGAGTAAGTGAATGTATATGCGGTGTTATGGACCCCACCGTCATATGGATATAGTGTGTGTGTTTTAGAGAAATAATTGCACCTGGATGACCAAAAGCATAATAGGAGAAATTATTTTTATTGTAAGCGCTGGATCACGTACCTACTGAGTTGGAGAGCAAAGGGTATTGCGTCTTCCCAAGACCTGTCCCCAGAGGAGCTGGTGGAGAGGAAGGCAGAAAGGGAAATCAGGCTAGAGATGGCCAGAATCAGGATGAACGAAAAGAAACTGGCCATGGAAGAGAAACTAGCCTTAGAGCGACAGCCTCATGAAAGGAGCCTCGAAGGACTGGTCCTTTGAAGTGTAAGAAGTGGCTTTGCAGATGATTTGAATCCCTGAGAAGGATTAGGGGCTAGCCTCTGGAAGCACATTCCTAGTGAGGGGATAGATGCCCTATTAGCCCTAGATAAGGGGGACAGGATGAGGTATCCCCATGTAGGACGCCCTGGTCAAAGCATGGACTAATCCCAGAAATGTACTTGCAGAAGTTTAGGGACAGCCGTAAGCTGGACCAGCAGTCCTGGGTGGATTGTGTGGACTCCTTTTGCAAGACACTGGATGGTTGGGTGAAGGACAGTGAAGTAAAGGATTATCAATGGCTATCCAATTGGATTGTGAGAGAGCACATGTTCAGGATTTGTTATGCAGATCTATGCCAGCACCTTAGTGACAGTAAGCTCACTGACCCCAGGGAGCTTGCTAAGGAGGCGGTCCGCTGGCTCAGCACCAGGGTCCACAAGAAGGTATCTGGAAGGTATCACCACAAGGTGAGGCAGGGTCCCCACCAGAAGAAATAGGGAGTTCTCTAAAGGTCCCCAAACTAGTTCTAAGGGTCAGGACTCCCAATCCCCCTCCTGGACAGAAGAAAAATGGTTCCTTGATAGTAAGTCCTCAGGGAAGGCAAACCCTAAGTGCTATGAGTGTCAACAGGGTGGGCACTACAAGGGGAATGCCAAGTGTCCCAAGTGGGCATAGCCCCCCACTGGTGTGCAGACATCGGGGTTGGTTATTGTAGCGCTGGGGCGAACGTTGCCCCCAAAAGCATGGGGGATAGCATAGAGCTTACCCTAGTGTCTCTGGGTGATGGATAGATGGTGCAGAGAACTCACATGCCTAGCAACACTAGGAAATACAGGCAGTGGGTCACCATCAATGGCAAGAGGGTGGAGGCTCTGAGAGACACTGGAGCAAGAATGAAAAATGTCAGATATCATATGGTGACCTCGAAGCAGACAGCTGTTAATGTATTCTACCTGGTAATCCAGCCAACACACAGAAAAGTCACTGCCCAGTGTCCCTGGTTCAATTTGAGTGGAGTAGTCTCAGTTTTCATGAGGGTAGCTGTGAGTTCGTCCATGCCTGTGAAATGTCCTTGAGCAAACCATCTGGAAAGAGGTGGAACTCAGGCTGCACTTGCAGATTTTAGAGTTTCCTGAGTTGGGTGTGCTTGACCACACGGTCCATCGCCTCCTGAGAGGGTAGTCTGGAGGACCTGGTGCCTGGAAGAACAGACCAGGTACCTGCCAGAAGGTGGAAGGGCAGGGGGAGCAGGAAAGCCATTCCTGAGACTCCTGCAGTCCAGGAGAAGGCTCAGCCTGAGGGTGACCCCCATAACCTACAGAGGAGGACACTGCCACTGTGGGGAACCTGCCTGAGCTGATGAATTGACGGAAGGGAGTCCCACCAGGTAGGATGTTTGCAAGGTGCAGATGGAGTGCCCTACTCTTAAGAACCTATGGCAGCAGGCCGAGGCCCAGGCAGCCAGGGACACCTCTGGTGATCACATGATTTACTGGGAGAATCATCCCTGTATAGTGCGCCTAAGGTTCCTGAGCCTGGTGCAACCCGTTTGTTGGTGGTCCCCCAGTGCTACAGGGCCTTCCTACTTAAGCTGGCTCATGATGTTCCCCTGGCAGGTCACCTAGGGCAGGACAAGGATCTTTGGCAGGCTTGCCACCCACTTCTGTTGGCCCCAGATGCGTTCTGCAAGGCATGCCCCTACCTGCCAGGCCAGTAACAAGTCAGAAGGGAAGCACAAGGCTCCCTTGCAGCCATTTCCTGTCATTGGCACTCACTTTGAATGGGTGGATATCATAATTGTTGGGCCTCTTGACCCCAAGACAGCCCTTGGCAACAGGTTGATCCTGGTGTTGGTGGACCATGCCACCCAGTACCTGGATGCTATACTTCTTAGGACAGTGACTGAACCCACAGTGGGCAGGGCACTGATGGGGATCTCTACCTGTGTGAGGTTCCTCATGGAGATGGTATCTGACTGTGGTACCAACTTCATGTCTGCATACATCATGTTTGTGTGGAAGGAGTTTAGGGTGACCTAGAAGTACTCCACTCCTTCACACACCCAAACTAATGTGCTTGTTGAGAGGTTCAACAAGACCCTAAAGGGCCTGATAATGAGCCTTGAGACGGAAGTGGGACATCTACCTACCATGCCTGTTTGCCTACATGGAGGTACTGCAGAATGGGGTGGGATTTAGCCCCTTTGACTTCTGTACAGGCACCCTGTGATACAACATCTCAGTCTGGTGAAGGAGGGCTGGGAGAAAGCTCCCAGGAAGACCCCAGGATGTGGTCAGCTACATGCTGATACTCCTTACCCAGATTAAGCATTTCTGGAAGAAGGTCAAAGAGAATCCAGAAGCCAGCCAGCAGGCCATGAAATGGTGGTATAAACAGAAGGTCTCTCTGGTCAAGTCTCAGCCTACCCAAAAAGTGTGGGTGATGGAGCATGGCCCTGCAAGACTGCTGGTCTGGGCTCTATAAGCTGAAAGAGCGCAAGAGTAAGGTGACCTACCTGGTAGGCTTCAAGACTCCCAGAAACCCTTTAAGGTTCTTGGACGTCAATTGCCTCAAACCCCACTTCGAGAAGTCTGGGGTAACCATGCTCCTGTTGTGAATGATGGAGTGGAGGAGGACAGTGAACTTCCTCCCGACCTCCTTTCATACAAGGAGCAGGATGGGTCAGTGGAGGCTGTCAGCCTCTCTAGAGGGTGTAAGCCTCTCCCCTGTACTAACCCTTGAACAACATAGAGGCGGCCACCAGTTGTTGGGGCAGTTTGCCTCTCTCTTCTCCCTTACCCTAGGACTCACTACATGGTGTAACCATGATATTGGTGCCAGGGACCGCATCCCTGTAAAGAGTAAGATCTACAGGCTGTCTGACAAGATGAGAGTCAGCAGTAAGGAGGAATTCTCCAAAATGCTGGAGGTAGGGTTACAGCGCTCTTGAACAGCCCTTGGTCCAGCTCAGTGATGTTGGCCCTCAAGGGTGCTCTTCCAGGTGCTGCTCCATAAGTTAGGTTCTCTGTGGATTACCGGGGGCTCAATGCGGTCACCAAGACTGACACACATCCCATTCCCAGAGCTGATGAGCTCATAGATCAGTTGGGAGCTGCCAAGTTCAAGTTCCTCAGCATATTTAACTTAACATCTGGGTACTGGCAGATTGCTTTGACTGAGGGGGCCAAAGCAAGGTCAGCGTTCTCTTCCCCAGAAGAGCACTTCCTGTTCCAGGTAATGCCCTTCGGGTTGAAGAACATCTCTGCCACCTTCCAGCGATTGGTCAACCAGATCCTGGCTGGGGAACTTCTGTGCCGCCCATCTAGATGACATTGCAGTCCAGTTCTAGCTGGGAGGACCACCTGTGCCACCCCAGGGGAGTGCTTCAGGCTCTGCAGAGGGCAGGCTTGACTATCAAGGCAAGTAAGTGCCAGCTAGGGCAGGGTTCAGTGGTCTACTTGGGACACCAAGTGGTAGGAGGCAAGGTGCAGCCCCTCTAGGCCAATATTGCGCCCATTCCTGCTGGGAACCCCCCAAGACCCAGACAAAGGGGAGATCCTTCTTTGGCCTCACTGACTATTGCCAGCATGCTAATCTGGTGTGTGCATTGAGGGCTACGCCTCTCAATGTAAAGCCAAGGTTCAGAATCTGTTCTGTGACCTGAAGGGGCACACCACGCATTCCATCTTTTATGATATGGGATTACTGTACATGCCCTGTGTTGATATAAAGTGATGGTGGTATTTTCCAGTTTTTTAAGATTGATAGTCCTGAGTATACATTTCTCCTGTTTTAGGAGGGAGTTCAACCTACTGGTCATTCGAATGTAAATGTTTTTCTTCAGTGTAGCACCTAGATCCTTGCGCTTACATTCTGTGTGCATGTTGAATGTGTGGCTAGATAATATGAGTGGTACATGCATTACATTGAGACTGTGTGCAATGTAAGTATATTTGCAGGGACTAGTGGGATCCTTGTTGGATGGCCCCTGGTTAAACATAGCCCAAGGATGGTGGCTGGATACTGCTTCCATAGTGAGTGAAAGTGTATTGGCTGCATTCCTGAAGCTGGGGGGTGGAGACCAGTACAGTGAAGTGAGGGACGATGGAGACAGCGCTTTCCTTAGAAATTGTACTATGACTTTTTAGCAAGGAATTACTGATTAGATTTTCCTTAGAGCTGCTGATTGGTGGAGTCTAGAGGTCAGGAGATGAGTAAGCAAATTATATTGTTGAAGAAGGGGAAGTTTCTAGGCAGGACCTTCCCTTTTCTGGCTCCCTGAGTGTTGCTTCAGGAAGGTTGATGACATGACAGTCAGGTGCAGAGCCTTCTCACTTCATTATGCTCTATTTTTAGATACTTTAGATATTTGCTTGGAGCCAGCACCACCACTACCTCCTGTGAAAGCTATCTCCTTGCACAAAAGAAATGTCTGCACTAGAGCCAGAAAAAGAAATTTGAAACGGAGCCATATTAAATTATTTCCAGGACCTAGGACAGTGGTAGAAACTTCCTCTGTGTGAAAAAGGAGTTTAATAGTGGGACCAGCACCAACCCACTTTGTTCAGGTTCCAAGCTGCTACATTGACCAAGGAAGAGAAACCTGATCAATGAACTAAAAATCTATTATCACTATCTTCTAAATCAAGAAGGAGGACCTCTGTGAGTACTCTGTTTACACACATTCCGCTCTCCACCCAGCCCCACCACAAAAAAGTTGAGCCCTATCTGCTACTTTTGCAGTCAGTCTTTAGGGTTTACACTTTACATTATTTAGCTCAACGGTGATCCTGGTGGTTCATGGATAATCCTATTAATTAATAGGTTCACTATTCGCGTCAGCAGTGCCACATTAATTTAAATGGACCATCCAGTACAGAGAAAAGAACAAAGGTCTTTACCCAGTCTTGCACCACTAACAGTGACCAACAAGAAAGTTCTATAATGTTATTTTGTTTGATAATGTCTGCTTAAGTTTTGAGAATTACTGTGATATCATTCATTGGATGGCCCCACTTGGATCAAGATTCTGGGGCGTGGAGCCCCTTCTATAATATGAAAGGGGTTCCAAATAGGTTTCTAACATGAAAACTCTACCCTGCGGTCACTCATAAAGGCTTCTTTGAGAAACCTGGTGACTGCTCCCCCTCTGACCTCCATTGCAGTCAGCAGCCCCAGCCCATTCCTCAAAAGTGGACTAGCAGTCAGCTTAGCCTCAACATTCTCTGATCTCTTCACAGATACTCTGTAGCTTCTAGCTGGTCATGTAATGTTCCCCTGATTGAAACAACACAAAGAATTCACACAAGAACAAACACAGATGCCACTGAATAAAATGTAAATATCTCAAACTCGGTGACCTAGAATCTGATGCAGCTGCCTTCTCAACCTTTAGTGCACAGTCTAGCTGTTCCCTAGTTATGCTCCTGGCAAGTAGCTCCATGCCACAAATAAACCAGCAGTATGCATTCCAAGTGCTGAAATTATCTTGCATCTAATTCCATATTTTAGGCTCTTAGTCATTGTCAATAGAAGCAATACATTGCCTATATGACTCATTCAGTCCATGCACCCCAAGGATATAGCACAGCATTCCATTCCTACTAACATGAAATGTATGATTTTACTATAAACATAAAGGTATGGTAGAGTCCCTAATGGAATATCTTGGCATGGCTATACCATTGATAATTTCATGGCATTATTCAAGCCATTTGGCATGTATAGGTTAGCTTTTCATTTTACATTAAGCTTCGTTCAATTAACACGTCTTTATATATAGTTTGACACCAGGCTACTACCTTCCATGATAAAGGCAAATGTCATGAGGGCATCACAGTGGTAGCTAGGAGCAGGCTTTATCTATGAAGTCACAGAATGTTTCTTAGTTGCCATAGCGACAAGAATACTGGCAAGGCAGTGGCAAAACCCAGACCAGCATTTGAAACTAAGCATTCATTCTGTTGAGAGAGGAGAGCAAGAAAATGAGCTGCGAGACTGAGGTAGGCTGAAGTTTCATACAGAAATAATGTGATTTACTGCCTTGTCCTTCCATGCCTCTCCTCCCCCCCCCCAGCAGTTTTCAGATATCAAAATATAGGTCAATTTACATCCCCAAAAAATCTGTTGGAAGTATTTTAATGTAGCACCCACCACACATTGTAAGATAATTGATCTTAAACGTTGTGTGCAACTACAGACACAATTTGAACTTCACTGGAAAAGTAATTTGGGAGAAATATAATAAAGTTCTGAATCAGATTTTAAATCTCTTAAGCATACTTAGTGTAAGTAACGTTCTTTAATCATTTCTACAAACAGGAGGGCTAGTTTTAAATCATCCTTGCACTTCTGTAATGCCATGTCTAACAAGTATACCCATTTCGCTGCTCTTTACTGTGCCAACTCCGCAGTGTTTTTCCGTTTTCCATCCTCCACAATGGAGAGGCAGGAGGGGGTGGTGGGTGAAGGAAGTCAGGGGGTGAGGTTATTAAAGGAGAAGGGGGTAGCAGAAAGATGCAGAAGTTGGAGTAAAAACATTCCACGTGTGGCTGTTTCGGACCAGAGAAATTCCAGTAATCAGTTTCATGCCTTAACAGCTGTACCCGTTTACAAAGTTAAGCTAATTTTGGGAGGAAGAAGGTTCTGCGGAACGGCCCCTGTTGTGCACTGAGGAGGCAGGCGGAGTTACACTGAACGTGTGAGGGACAGTAGGGCAGAGAGAGGGTGAGGGCCCATTTTTGGGTGTCCCTTTCCTCGCCCAATTTTGGTTTCCTTCGGTGTGACGCCATTCCTCGATTTGAGGTTCAGTGGGTGAAATACAAATTCCACCTAATACGGGGTGTACAATGTTTGTGAACTCTTGACGGCTTTTAGCTAGATGACGGGGTTGGATTGGGATTAAAAATCGGCCCGGGCACGCAAAAACAAAGTGGCCCACATTTGCATATTGCCTTTCCTCGACACCGCTTCGGCGAAATTTTATTTAAAAAAAAAGGGGGGGGGGGGATAAAAAATGCACGGATTAGTTTACACTGGTGAAACACACCTGAAAACAAGTGAGGCCACTTCTGCTCAGGTCCCCTGCCCCCGCTCAATAGGCATACATTAATGGGCCGGCCCAGCGAGAGAAAGGGAGTGACACCTCTGCCCGTTCCTAAATAGGAGGTAATGGACGCTCATCTGCCTCCAGAAAGGCCACTCAGGCACCCACTGGGCCGCTGGCGGAATCCAAACAATGCAGAAACCACCCAAATCGGCCCCCCCAGACTGCTCAAAAAAGCAGCCCACAGCTGGAACTAGGACACCGGCCCCTCGGGCATTGCCCGAGTGCCCGCGTTACCAATCCGACGCAGGGCGTGGGGACATCAGCAGGGAGGGAGATACACGAATAGTGTCAGCTTAAAGTAACTGCTTGGTCCATCTAGTCTGCCTTTTTCTCGGGGTTAACTTGACATATGGACCTCATTTACACGCATACCTGTTGTCCTCATGGTTACTCAGGGCTTTTCTTCTGTGTCAGCCACAACCATTTACTAGATGTGCATCATAATGGTGTGCTATGAGGGCTTTTGCATGCATCAGCCCCTCCCTCCCCCCGTATTCCAGCTGTTCTTCTCTTCAGCCCATAGTTTCTTTCAGTGCATGCTTGTTTGAAATCCGAGCCTCTCTTTGTAGACGTTTGTTTTATAAACTTCACCAATTTAGAAGTGCATGTAGGTTGTCCGCAATCTTTCCTTATCTTTCTTAAGATGTTGTCTCCTTCCAGTGATGTGTGCGCAGGTTGTACTCAGATTAATTTATTCTGTTTTACATCTCTATTTACATCGAAATAATCCTATTCCCGCTGCTGCCTTTGCACACCGGTTTGCTTCCTTGAGTTCAAATAAACAATGTTTGGCAGCTGTTCTTTAAAAAAAAAAAAAAAAACAGAATTGACCATTATCATATATAGGGAACACGCTGGAAGCAACACATTGAATATGTCAAGGTTAGAGGGAAAGTGCGGTTATTTAGATCATGAAATGTGACTAAACAAGTTTTATATTCCGGAGTTATTAAGGGCATGTCTATAAACTACTGACAACTTTGTCACTGAATTCCTATACGTACTCCTCCTGTACCAAGAGTTTTGGAAGATACTTATGGAGACATATGCTATTCACATACTTTTCTGGGATACATTTTTCCCTAATCCTACCCGTGGAGAGTCTCCACACTGAGAAGAATTTTCGTTTGTCATATTACTGAAACTGGCAGTTAAAAAAAATATCTTCAGAGCTTCTTTTTTGTTCAAAAAGGAAACATTTTAAATATGAACAATTTCCTGGGTAACCTGAAGAAGTAGGGGAATTTCATGTATTTTCTCAAACTTTCTGGAACAATTTCACCCAATGCGCAGAAGTGCAAGGTTAGAATTGTAGATATTCATGGTATGGTAAATTAGTTGCAAATGCATATGGATATCAAACAAGCTTTGGCAATGCCACTAGATCTGGCTTATAATTGAACGTGCTTGCTGAGGTACACAATAAGTCATTGCACAAGCACTCTGTGACTCATCCTTCTCCCATGCGTTCACTCATCTCATCCACCTACTGATTACTTTTTGCCTTCACTCACTTACTCATCCACAGTAAAGCTCCAGAAGCATATGCAAGATATATGAACACAATAAAAGTAAAGTGAGTGGCCCAGAAGGACAGTGCCTGGAAGGACTGGGTGGGGAGCTATAGGGTGCTCTAAAGAAATGGAAAAGAAGAGAAAAAAAATTAAAGTGGACATGTAATGGAACACAAATGAAAAAGTATATCACCGACCCACCAACCCAGCCACTGAAATGCACTCATCTTCTGCCATATGTGCACATTCAATCAGGCAAAATGCAGTCTCTCGCAGGGCTAGAGCCAGTGGCAGAAATGTACTACCCATTGCTGCATGCATTATGCCGTCCTGGGGAGAAGCAGAATGTGAATGACATGCAAACAGGCAGAAGATGTCTGACTCACAGGCCAGGCCCCCTATGTGTGGATATGTATGTATGTATATATGCAAAGTTTTCTTTAACCAAGGGCCTGGCAGATCAATACATTTGCCAAGCCGTCCTAAAAGTATCTAACTAGTATTGTATATGATGTAAAGTAATCTGTGAGATTCCATGTAATGAAATACCTATTTACTGGCTTTAATGCCGTGTAATAACAACCCACCCCTAAAGGCTTATTTTGTTTAACATATGATTCTCACAATAAATAAGTCAAGCCTACTGTCTTTTTGCAGTTTTTCATAATAAACAGAAAGGACCTATTGCATCTAACATAAGTCTTCCTAGTGAAACAAACAGACATATAGCTTCTAATATTTACTCATCACCATAACCAACTCAGGCCTACGATATCTAGCATAAGCATTCTCACAAGACATCAGGCAGTCAGCAAAATTACAAATATGTATAAAATTACATTTGGCAAGTTACTCTTTGAGATTTGATGGAAAAATGTATCACTCTACAGCCTTCACCATAATGTTCTAACAATTTACCCTTAAAAGTCTATTAGTGTTAATAAATGCATTTCACAATAAGTAAGTCAGGCCAACAATCATTGTAGTATCTTTTCATAATAAGCAGGTCAGACCTTTGGCATCTGATGTAACTTCCCGAAAAATGTAAAACAAAAATACTTACCTGTGACGGCCGTACGGCCCAGCCTCTCCTCCGTCCTCTTCTTCCTGTCTCCGGTCTGCAGCAAGATGCAGGAAGCACCCTCCCAATAGCCAATCACAATGCTGCAATGCAGCGTTGTTATTGGTCTGAGCGCCGTGGATCATCGCTCAGCTAGGGAATGGGGGCCCTGGGCATGTTCTCCACGCAGGGTCTAATGCAGCCTGCATGGAGAAGATGCGAAGTGCGCATGAATGTTTGGCCAGCCCAAGAGGGCCTGCCAAACAGTCATATGCACTTAGTAGTGGGCAAACCACTCCTCCCCTGCTCCTCTATAGTCAGAGCTGCCCCGCCAGAAAGCTGCAGCAGCAGAAGGAAACATAAAATGATTACAACGCAATAACGCGTTATTATCATTTTATGTTTCCTTTACTTCACTTCTGTGAAGCAGTGGGGTGACGCTCCTCCGCCTTAGCGGAGGAGCCGCCACTGCTGGGAAGAGGCTGTGGCACATCTCAGGTAGGAGATGCAGCTGATAAGAGAATCATAGGTAGAGTAGGGCTGAGGCCCTGGGATAACCTTTTGATACACATATACACACATCACTGTGACAGACATCCAGGTGTGAACCTATAGTCACTCTCATGGCCTGTAATTTGGAGTCGCTCCTGCTGTGTCAGGATGTTTTCTGGAGGAAAGGCAGGGCAGAGGAGAGGCCACTTCAGAAGGATTTGGACCTCCAGCATAAACTTTAAAAACTCAGATTCGAAATCACATTTGGTTTCTGGAAATGGACTATGCGAAGGAGAGCTTTAGGCCCCCAAAATAGTAAACTATCAAGTAGCAAGGCGGAGAAGCTTTGCAAGACATCTGACTGTGACCAGAACTGGGGGCCAAGGCCTGCCAGTATCCCAGCTGGGTGAGGCACATCACCCAGGGAATTCAAGGCCACCTGCCCCTGGAGCCTGGTACACCAGTGCCTCCCTGCTTGCCAAGACCAGTGTTTCCCTGTGAGGAAGTGCAGGGCTGGAAGGAGTGAGGTCCAATGGGGAATCCTGGCAATTGGATCCCTGTAGCAAGGTGTGAGGAGACAGCTGCTGCACCAATTGTGTTGTTACCCATGTGCAGGGAAAAGTCAGCAACCCCTGTATGCCGGAGGATGGCCGCCATGAAGTGAGCCATGAACTTTGCTGCATTGATTGGGTCCTTGCCCATGTTGTGCAGTAGTGAAGTCAGCAACACTGTATGTTAGGTGGGACCGCCGTGAAAATTACTGCCATGTCAATTGGGCTGTAGCCCGTGTGCAGAGTGAAGTCGGTGACCCCATATGCAAGATGGAGCTGCTGTGAAAATTGCTGCTTTGCTGATTGGGCTGTAGCCCATCTATAGAGTGAGGACGGTGGCCCTGGCCCTTTTTTCAGGGTCTCCCACAGATGTTTCCCTTCTGTTGCTGAATCTGTTTTCATTGGCATTAGTACTTTGTGCACATTTTCTAGTGGTAAAAGCGCTTGTGCTCTCTCCCTAAAACATGGTAGAATTGGCCTTCACCCAATTGGCACATTTAATTTGCTTGTAATACCCTTGCAAATGATACTACACGTACCAAGGGCCTGTACATTATATGCTATTAGTGGGCCCTCAGCACTTATTGTGCCACCCCCTGAAGTAACCTTTTAAAACATGTCTCGGGTCAGCCACTGCAGGCTGTAGTGCAGATTTAAACTGCCAATTTGACCTGGCAAACTAAACCTTTTGCCAGGCCTAAACCTTCTTTTTAATATTTATGTCACCCCTAAGGTAAGCCCTAAAGCTCATAGATCAGAGTGCATTTTATATAAAAACTTAGGGCAGGTGTGCTTAAGATTTACATGTACTGGCAGTAAAAAGCTCCTTAAGTGGAGGGCCTATTTATCTCTCCCATTGACTAACACTGGGCTACCTGTTTAATTTAGTAAGTGCTAATTTTGGATTGAAAGCAGATAGAGATTTTCTGTTAAGACTGAAATTAATTGTATTTGGAAATCCTGTTTAATGGTATAGTCGTATATTAAGTCACAAATTCTGAAAATGCAGCTGTTAGAAAGTTGGCATTTTGTTTTCCAAACCATTTGTGCCTTCTGTCAGTATTCTGGGTCACGTGACTGTGAATGGCTTTGCTGTTAGGGCTTATGTATTGCCAAGGTCCTTTATGGTACAATGCTAGAAAGACCATGCAGAGAGCCTTGAAAGTAATCAGTTTTCTAACTGTAAGCCAGTGACCGGAGCGAATCCCATCTCTGACAGAGAGATGCTTAGGAATGTTTAGAATGAGGCGGGCAGCCGCATTCTGAACCATTTGAAGTTTATTCAAGGAAGAGCTGTTGACGTTTAGATATAATGCATTACAATAGTCCAAAAGCGAGGTGACAAGAGAGATGATAACTGATTGATGCATTTCCAGAGGAACAAAAGGGAAAATCTTTGTCGGAGTCCTAATGATATAGAAGCATGTGCTGGAACTGCCACTGATCTGTGCGTCAAAGTTAAGAGTGTTATTGAATTCTGGGTATAAAATATTAAAATGTGATTGTGTGGGGGTCAGGCGGGTTGCACTTGTATACAAAGAAACTTTTTATTGCACATTAGTGAATAACAATATGCAGGGTGATAGTAATTGTCAAATGTTAATTTTCCACATCTCAATGAATAAAAGGACATTACAGTACAAGCTGTTTACAGGTCCCCTGGATACAACTATTTGTTTGAAGCTAAATTGGCAGACAAGCTGTCTCCGTTTGTACGGAAATTTCAAAATTTTCTATTAGTGGGTGATTTTAATTTACATTTTAAAGATCAGGCAGATAGCCAGAGTAGATTGTTGGATAACCAGATGAAGGCCCTACAACTTAAGCAATAGATTATGGGCCCAACACACAAGGCAGGACACACGTTGGATCTACTCTTTTCTAATTTGAATTTGATAACTATTCAATCGGTTGAGCCCATCATGTGGTCTGACCACTTTCTGATACAATTCTCCTTTTGTTTATTAGAGAATGGGAAGTGAAATTCTAACTCTGCCGTTACCAGCAGGCGTTCATTGAGAAAAGTGAGCCCTGATTCTTTTATTAGCAATTTCAATCCATCAACAATGAGAGAGGATTTGTCTATGAATGAAGCAGCCAGGGAGTTGGCAAATGGTATGCCTATAGCTTAAGACATTTGTGACCCGGCAAGGAATAATAGCCTCCCGAATAGACATCCTACTGGGAAGTGGTATCCAGGAGAATTGAGGAAACAAAAAAGAGATTGTAAAACTCTTGAGCGCAAGTGGTGGTGCATTAAAAATTCAGAGGACAGAACGATTTATAAAATTGAACTGAATGCCTTTTATAAACATCTAAGAAAGGCCAAGAGGCAATATTTTGTGAAAAGACTGGATGAAAATAGTAATCCATCCAGAGAGCTGTTCAAAATTGTCAAGGAATTAGCTCAACCTACAGCGCTGAGTCAAGCAAACCAGGGCTTGTCTGGAAATTTAGTATCCTCACCCGGCGGTTGGTACCCTCTGTTTCGATGTCTAGTATATGAATTACACTTATGGGGCCATCTTTTTTCCCTTTTTATTGACATGAATTGTATGTAATTTTATTGTCTTATGTTTTTAAGGAGATTTGGATGTTGTGAAACTTTTATGGTTTTCTACATACGAAACCGAATAAAGTTGTTTTTGATTTGATTTGATTTGAGTCAAGCAATCAAAGCTTCTGCATCTTTTGGTAAGGACTTATCCAGATTTTTTAACAATAAAATCATGTCCATCTACTCAACATTTAGGGTTTCTACCACCCTTGGAAAGTGAACTGAAGATCAATACAGTACATCCAGAAGCAATCTGCAATTGGGGGGAGTTTGTGAATTTAACAGTTTAAATGGTAGAAAGGACAATGGGAATTATGAGGTCTGAGTCAGCACTGATGCTCACCCCATCCCCTGAACTGATGAGCCTATTGATTGGTTGAGGCTTGCCAAATTCCTGAGCACATTTGATTTGATATCTGGGTACTGGCTTATTGCCTTAACTGAGGGGGCTAAGGAGAGGTCTGCATTCTCCACCCCAGAGGGCCACTTTCAGTTTAAAGTGATGCCGTTTTTTTAAATACTGCCCATGCCACCTTCCAGAGGTTGGTAATCAGAGTCCTGGCCGGGATGGAGGCTTTCTTTTCCGCCTACCTGGATGACATTGCGATCTTCACTCCTAGCTTGGAGGACTGCCTGTTCCACCTCCAGGAATTGCTTCAGGCCCTGCAACAAGCAGGCTGACTCTCAAGGCCAGTAAGTACTAGATAGGGCAGGGATCGGTGGTCTACTTGGTACACTTACTTTGTTGGGGCCTAGTATATCCCCTCCAGGCCAAAATTCAGAACATCTTGGATTGGAAACTCCCCAAGACCCATACTGAGATGAGAGACTTCTTAGGCCTCACAGGATACTACAGGAGATTTGTCAAGGGTATAGCACCATTGTTGCTCCTTTAACTGAGATGACTTCCAAAAAGTAGCCCAGAACGGTGATCTGGACGAGGCATGCTAGACTGCTTTTGACACCTTGAAAGACAATATCTGTACCACACCAGTGCTTAAGGCCACTGCCGTCTCCCAGGAACTCATTGTTCAGACAGATACGTTAGAGCATGGCATAGAAACTGTGCTCTCACAGCTAACTGAAGAGGGCCTAGATCACCTAGGGAACAGAGATGTAGTGCAATTGAAAGGGAAACCTTTGCAGTGATCTGGACACTGAAGAAGTTGAGACACTACATATTTGGGACTCACTTTTGGGTCGGACAGACCACAGACCCCTCAGATGGCTAATGCAGATGAGGAGAGAATTCCAAACTATTGAGGTGGTCCATCTCCCTACAGGGAATGGACTTTACAGTGGAACATCACTCTGAACTCCACACGCAAATGCTGATGCTTTTTCCATTTTCTTCCGCCTTAACAATGAGAACTCCCATGAGGATGGGCAGTTCTCCCTTCTTTCAGCTGAGGATGGGGGCACATGTAATACCTGACATCCTTGGCCTGGGATTCCCTTAAATGTTTTGTCTTCAGTCCTCCTGTATTGCTGAATTCGTTTTTAGTGACTTAAGGACTCTGCACAATTTATCACTAATAACCAGTGCTAAAGTGCTTGTGCTCTTCCGTGCAAATATGGCAAAATTGGCTTACACCTAATTGGCTCATTGAATTTATTTGTAAGCCCCTAGTAAATGGTACTATATGTACCCAGGGCATGTAAATTAAATGCTATTAGTGAGCTTGTAGCAGTCATGGTGCCACCCCCCTGAAGTACCCTTTTAAAACATCTCAGGCCTGCCACTGCAGCCTGTAGTGCAGTTTTAAACTCCCATTTCGCCCTGGCAAAATAAATCCCTTGCCAAGCCTAAACCTTCCATTTAAATACATATACGTAACCCCTAAGGTAGGCCCTAACTTTGTATTTAAAGAGTAGGATATGTGGTTTTACGTTTTACATGTCCTGCTAGTGAAAAACTACTAAAGCTGTTTTTCGCTACTGTAAGGTCTATCCTATTGACTAACATGGGCTTACCTTATTAAATTTATTAAGTGATAACGTTTGACTTGGAGCAGATAGAGCTATGCTGTTTAGACACAAATGAATTGTAATCTAAATTCCTCTTTAATGGTAAAGTTAGATTTCAAGTCACAAGTTCACGCTACAGAAACGACATCACACGGTGAACACCAATGCGAAGCTCCAAAAACGACCGACTGCGACACTTGACCAGATCTTCATGCTACAGCGAAGACTGTCTGCAATGCCAGGCCTGCTCTTCGTACTACAGTGATGGCCATCTGTGACACTCTCTCTGCTCCTCGCAGCCTCCTCCACCACTAACCGAACTTTTTGCCCCACACTTTGAGAAGGTAACTTTGTTAGCGGGATTAACCTGGTCCCTCTATCCGGCCTGCCCTTCAACGCGGTCGGCCTGAACCTATGACTTCCCCCCCCCAGTCTAGCACTACCAGATGATCGCGAGTGGCGCTTTGGGCTTTTAGGTACTATGCTTACCTAAAACGTTGAAATTGCATATCTCCACTTCTACTGATTGGATTTTTGTCTTTCTGGTTTCATTTTATTTATTACAACTTAACCCATTGTTCTTAATTGGTTTGGGATTTTTCTTGTGTTGTGGTTGTACTTTACTACTGTTTCTCTGCTGCATATCTACTTTACACTTTGCCTCTAATTTAAGCCTTACTACTTTTGTGCCACTACTTTTGTGCCAAGCTACCAGAGGATTAAGCACAGGTTAATTTAGTGACTTTTGTGGTTCACCCTGACAAGGATAATGGTTGTTGCCTGAGTGAGTCTAACACTCCCCTCAACCAATAACCAGATATCTTACACAATCCACCACAGGAGTGCACTTCTAAAGCTCTCCTGGACTTCATGGTAGGCATTTAGAGACTCACAGGGTGTTAGGTAGAGGTCAACAGTAGGGTCCGGCCCAGGTTCAGTTGCGACTGTTTAGCTAGGTACTTCCAGGAAAAACCCTCTTGCTGCTTGTTGTCTCCCTTTAGCCACACAGGTTAGCAAACTGACCCTTGGATTCCAATTCTTTATCCTGGTTACAAAAGGGAGCAGGTCTAGTCTTCCAGAGTTCATCTCAGGTAACAGGCAGCAGTTCCAGACCGTTTCAGATCTTCTGCAGGTCCAGAAAATGTTCTGAAGTGGGTGCTTGGACATGCAACATTAATACCTGGCACAAGCTAGAGGGTGGGGTAACTCCTGGCCCCTTCTAAACCAATGGGGGTGAAAGTTACCAGGCCCTGACCTCTGTGAGGGCAAACCCAAGATGGCAAAAGTCTTCGGCCACACTGAACTTGGACTCTGCGGGGTGGGTGTGTGTGCGGAGGGTATTATGGTAATCCTAGTATCCTGCCACATCTAATACTAACATTCAATTTGAGACTTGCACTGTGCCCACAACAAACACAGAGCCTGCTAGTACAAAAGCAGGGTCCTCCAGAAACTAGACAATTGATACACAAGAATTGTCTTAGCATCTTGTTCTGTACTTTTCAAGTGTGCCGCAAGTATTATATCTAGCTCAACAGACCTGCCAAGTAGAATCTGACACTGTGCTGTCAAAATGAGGCTCACAGCTCCCACCCTGCATATTTTACAGAACTCAAAGGAGTCATCTTTGTCCATTCACGTCACCCTATTGTTTGCTCCTGGGAGGCATTTCACACATTTTTCACACCTATTCAAGGCTAATCACTGGCTGGTAGCAGCTGGAGAGCCAATGCAAATTAGCATCCAGGAATTTCAGGCAGGAAAAAGGTAACTTTCTAAAAGTGATAAAAAAGTAATTTTCCTTACTTTTTATTAAAAATAGAACATCATTAAATTTGATTTTAATTAGGCCTGGGCGGAGTTCTGCTAAGCGGAACTCTGCAAAGTGGCAAAAAAACTCATGTTTGCCAGGTGCCAGTTCGCATTGCCATGTGCAACACGGAGTGCGTCCTCGCATTGCAAATCGTCTCTATGCGGTTCTCATGTGTGTCCTCGCATTGGAAATCACACGCGAACGGCACCACGCAGTTCACATGGGTGTGGCCATCTTGTTTTTTCTCTTTAATCCTCCCCCTATCAAACTCATCTACCCCTCATTTTTATTTATTATATTAGTGTGTGTCTTTGTGTTTGTGTATTTTATGTTTTTTTGAAATTTTTTGGGTGTTTTTCATGACTTTTTAAATTTTATTTTTCCCCTTACTTCCTTATTTCTTTTTTCCTTTCCTTCCTTATCCTTCCTTTCTCATCTTTCTTTATCCCACCCAGTGCCATGGCAGAGGGTCATCTTCCTTGCGGGTGGTGCCGCTGCCCAGGTGTTCAGCCCAGGGTGATCTTTAGCAAGGAAGAGGTAACAGCTCTATTTTTTTTTGTGCAGTGCCACCACCCCTCCATGCTGGCAGCAGGTGGCAGGCCTGGCAGCGGATATCCCCTGCGGGAGCATTAGTTGTGCTGGGTGAGGGTGCGCCAGTGCATGCGGTGCACCAACCGGGTTCGGTGCACAGTCCAGCAGCTGACGCAATGCTGGGCAGATATCTTAGAACGGGAACAGGACCTGCTAGGCGTCGAGATTCCGGGGCTCGGTGAGTATTAATTATTTGTTGTGTTTGTGTTCTACGATGCTAACATTTTTCATCTGAATAGCATGTTTCTCACACTCCGAGGTAAGTTACGTTTAGTTTATGTTGGAATATTATTATTATTTGATCCAGTTTCTAGTTTCTACTAGGTAGGTGCCCCACGCTACCTAATCATACCCATCATTGGCACTCGCTTTGGCTGATTTATTAAAAAGCCATTGCAGACTTTTCTCCTGTCACTATAGTGAATCAGCGAGTAGCGTGCTTTCTCTGTGACTTTGTTTATGTAGCTCATACAGTTCCAAGCTATTTCATAGCGATGTGTAGTATGCATCTATGCATTGCAAAAAAAGGGAGACTTAGTTGGTCCATCAAGGGGGTTGAGAAATGAAAATATAATCAAAGATCATTCACTGCAATGCATTAGTTCAAATGTAGTTTTTGTTAAGGAAATTTGGAATAGGGATATTAGGATTAGTATGGGCAACTCAACGATAGTCAATAGACTCGAAACTAGTACTATAGGTTATCTATTTTATAGAAGTACAATTATGTGACTGCATTTGCCTGTCATAATAATTTTGTGGAGTTTGACTGAATCAGTAACCTGTTTTTTTTTATTTTCTTCATTTCTTACATCAGCACCCAAGGGCAAGAAGAGGGACATTGTAGAGGGTCTGGGAGTAGCTAGTCGGCAGGAGGCACCGACCACCTGTGCTGCTGACGAGAAATCTGCTAACCACAGTAAGTCCTATTATTTATTATTATTATTTCCCTAATGTTGGGTTTTATGATTGTTTTGGGCTTAGGGTAGAATCTTGGGGTATTGGAATGTTGGTGCTGGGTTCCAGGATGGGAGTTGCTGCCTGGAGGCTGGTGTTGGTGGTGAGAAATACAGTTTCTCTGACACCCTTACCTGCCGTCTTCCTTCCACATGGTGACAAGGAGGAGATACAAACCCACTCATGCAAAGCACAATGGATTCAATTTTTCTTATCCCTGCATTATTTCTTTTCATTATATTACATGGTTTTCTTTTTTGATAGCTGACTTTTTCCGGTCTCTAGTTTCTAGTTCACTTACATTCTGCTTTGTTGGTAATCTTTCCCTCTCTCCTATATATCTTGTGGTACTGTAAAAGTAAGACTAAGAGCAACACATTTTGGTACTCTACTGTCTACCATGAAGATTGCAGGCCCAAGTAAGCTAGTATTATAAATAATATTCACCATGTATATTTGTTGAGAAGGCTTTCTTTTTCCAGCTCATGCTCTAACAGTTGAGTTTACAAGAGAGTGTCCATGGTCATGGACCCCACCCCCCTCCAATGTTGTGTGCAGTCTCATTAATTTATACAGTATACCAGGAGTTTTTCACGACAGTGTAGCATGGCTGGAAAAAAGTATGAAGTTCCGCTCTTATTGCATTTGTCAATCAACACGATATGTCTTTCATTGACCATTATTACACGCTTGGCTTGTCTAACATTGTGAACCAACCAAATGACCAGAGTGATATTTTTGTTAGAAGATACTGCAGTGCTAACCGAACTGTAGTGTTGTATTGCGGTTGTATTTTTTTATTGAAAAAATTTAGGGGTGGCATTTCTGGCATCTAAATATGTATAATGTTTTAATCTAGCCACACAGACCACCAGTGATGCCGGCTCCAGTCCTGCTGCATGAGGAGAGTCCATTGGAGAGGGAGAAGCAGCAGCAGGGACGGGTACTGGTAAGTCACATAATTGCTTGCTTATATACTCACTAGCTAGTACCATGGCATCATCAACCTGTGATCGTGAACCCCCCAAGCATTCCCAGCTGCGGCAGTGGTTGAGTTATTATGGCCTCTTCTATCTGCAACTCACCAAAAGGGATAGATGGCCGACAGGATGGTTGGAAGAAAAGGTGGATATTAAATGGATGGAATGGAAATTTTGGTGAAAGACTGGATGAGAGAAAGTAAAACTTAATCATGGTGGCTATGGGTGAAATGGAATGAAGAGATGAATGAACATTTGGATTGTTTGGATGAATAAGCAAGGCAGCTCTTCTCATGCGGCTCACCTACTTCGCTTACTTTGTTTATGTAGGGTTATCAAAGCTATGGTTCTAAGTGGGGGTATTTTGTATTTTCTGTTCTACTCCCTTGACTCACTGTGTTTGTTAAGTGAGCTAGATGTATCCCACCCATCATTCATCACCCCTCCTCCCTACCCATGGCATTTTGCCACCTATGACCGAAGTGCAGTATGGTTCAATTCGTGACTGCATTGTTGCCTGTGGAGTGTGTGTCTGCCTCAGTTATTGCGGCATTTACAAAGTTTTCAATGCACTGCAAACTGAACACACAAGGTAGGTTTCTCTTTGCCCACTCAGTCACCTCTTAGTACTGCACTCCTTTATTTTTTCCTAAGTTTGTCCATCCCAGCCTACCAAAAAATTGGAAAATCCATTCTTGGGATGTGCCACATTTGATTTTATAACCATGTGAAGTGAAGTGATTCCAGAACATATTTCATGGTTTCCCATAACAGATTTATTTTGCATCTGTTCAGATTTTTCCCTTTTGACTAGTACAGTGACTGAATAAGCCAAAGATGACTATTCGATGACCAGTGTAGTGACCTCTTTATTCTATATCAAAAGTGCTGTCCTACCAGCTGAATCCCTCTACCCTAACCTGCACTAGAGTAAGTCAAATTTCCTTTCCTTATTGCCCAGCACATAAATTTGTTGGAAATAATATGTCGTGGTGGGCAAAGCCAGTGAGTAAAGTGGGAGTAAGTACATGATTTGTTGTCCAGTTTGGCATATGGGAAACACTGTGACAAAAGTGCCAAATACAATCTATATTACCCGTTCTTTTCCCTGTAGTGCAGTCCAATATTTTCCCCAACGTTGGGGAGAGGATGTGGCCTAACAGCTAGGGCAAATTACTTAATCTCCTGTACCTAACAAAAAAATGAATATGTCCTTGTGTATCGCAACTGGTACTCGTGTAAAGAGCTCAGATATCCAATACCTTCGGGTCAAGTTTTCGCTATATAAACTCTGAAGAATAAAACAAAACGTCTACTTATGCCAGACAGGATAATATCTGCATTTTATATGTGAGGTTTGCGATGCAGTATCTTATTTATTATTCATCTGCCTCTTTGGAGTCAGTGTAGATAGAGAAATGCATTTGGAGAAGAGCATGGTCATTGGAATTAAAATTAGATAATTGTCAACTACAGCTGCCCCGGATGCATGCAGACAGTAGCAAAATATCCAAAGCGCTGGCTAACAATGAGCATGGCTCCATTATTTTAGCACAATACACAACTTGTACTCCATAGTGCATAATGCTATACTCATTAAGGAGAGGTAATTTATTTTTCCACTCAAAGTGTCTGTTTATATATAGTTCCTTGAAAAGCCGTAAGAAGAAAAATAATCACAGTTTTTTTTAAATCCGGTGTTATTCTGCCTTAATACTTTTCTGCCACACAGTCAGTGATTTTTTATGCAAGGCATGTGACTCTCCTAATCATGATCACATCAAATTCCAATGGCCCAGGGGACCAGCAATGACTGCTACTGTGCCACCCACTAATTTAAAACAATTGTTTGCACAGAGCATTATTTACAATTTGTCTTTTCTTTTTGTTTTTTTCAACATAGCTACTTTTGCGTGTCTACCCATAGGACCCAACAGGCAGGAGATGGCGGCCCGTCTGGGGTGGCAGAGGCTGGAGCATATCCAGCAGGAATACCGGCAGCTGGGTGTCCTGGAAGAGAAGGAGGAGGCAATAAATGCCTCTCAGCTGGGCCCCAGTGCAACAAGTCCCCCTCAGCTTCCCGGCCATACCATTGCCAGCACCTTCACCAGCTGACATCAACTGCTGGTACCCCCTCCAATACTGACAACAGCAGGCCATTGCTGTAGCACATCCTGCAGCAGCTGGACACCATAGAGAGCCGGGTCGCTAGAATGTAGCAGAGCCTGGACCAACTCCAACTCCAGACCCAAATCCAGAATGCTCTTTTAGCCCTTCTTAAAAAAAAGATTTCGGTGGAAGGGACTTGTTGTGGCTGGGTGGAGAGGGTGGGAAGGGAGTTGGGACCGGGTTTCTTTGGACATTTCAGATTTTAGGACATTGGAGCTTGGATCAATTTGTTTGGGGAGAGGGATGGGCATCGATTGTGGGAGGAGAAGGTGGGTTTCTTTGTAAAAACAAAATTAAGCGTAAACTATATTTTATCAACATTTATGCCTGAAGTAGTTTGTTTTGCTTTTACTTTGGCCAGCTGCCTTCAGTTTTTACGCAGCCTTTTTATGTGCTTGTAAGATAGAGTGTACCGCTTAGTTATAGAGTTATACCTCTCTAACTATCTTGACCATTCGGGGGATGCTGCCATGACCTGTATTGTCTACAACAACCTAGATAAACGATTACTTGTAGTAGAAGATAGTTACTTACTTACTAACTTAACTACTTTACTTCACTCCATAGTTTCCTTACCTGAATATAGATGACGCAATAACAGTTAAGGCATCACAACTTCACAAGCGCGTTCCCACTTCCACCCAGGTGAGCTCCAACTGTAGGATTAATCGTAAGGATTATCCACCGTAGGCACCTAAATGGAAATAAAAACATTGAGTTAGTGGGTTATATCAAAGCTTTACAAATAATTGACACCAGACTACTACATGATGACACAATTGTAGTACTCTGGCTAATGGGTAGCTACTAGTATCTTACAAAATCCTTGCATCATAAAAAATGGACTCAAAGTCTGGAGTGGACAAGCTTAGGTTTGGCGTTTACAGTTATGCAACACAAGGCCTGAATGATGATGCTGACGACTGCTGTTATTCGTTCTATATCTAAAATATGGATCACTTTTTATGCGTGGGTGTGTAAATGGGGCCAGTGCGGACTATTGCTTAGAAGATCCTGCAGTGATTTGGTGTTGCTTCAAGTATGTGATCCATTGATGGTGTAAATTAAACCACACCTCAATAAATCACACAGCCCGGGGGAAGAGGATTGGGGTTTGATGAATGGATAGGAAAGGGGATTTGGGGAAAGGTTTGACAAAGGTAAACACTACACAAGGACAACATTCATCTGGGCAATGAGTAGCACATCATTCGTCATCTGTTGTGGAAGGAAACGAAGGAATGAGTACAGTTAAATGCATTGCAAACAGTCCTTCTGCCCCCGAGACCCATGTTATCAGATATCTAAATGTTCTGTCTTCTAAGTTGGGAGTGAATCCACCCACCCAGTTCTCCAAATATGATTGTTAAAAGAAAAATTATACTGTATTGCAAAATTAGGTGTTGAATCTGCATTCTCCTCGGGAGTGTCCATCACTCTTGGGTGCCTGTCTGGGCTGGACTGTTAGGTAAGCAAGAGTGTTGAGCTCCACTTTCACCTTTTGTTCATGCAGGAGACTAGAAGGCCTGCAGATTGTAAAACAGAAACTGTATTTTAGAGTTAAGGAGAAGGACAGAAGGAAGGTAAGCTTCATGAGGAGTTCATCAAGAAGACTCAGAGGCAGATCAAAGAAAACAAGAGGGGACTCAGATTTTCACTTTTGCTGCAAGTGCACAGACACACACACAGACAGAATTTCACAAATAAACGTACCTCTCTCCATTCTAAATAGCTGAGTACTAAGCCTCCGACTCTTGGTTTACCTTTGAACAGAAGTCGATAACTTCTTACTTCTAGCTGTTGATGACGTAGTTCCGCAGCTCTTGCCCTGAGTTCTTCCATCCTCCTCCTGACTCCGATTAACTTCGTCCCAGACCAGTCATCATGACCCAAGAAGTGCACTGCTGTTGAAAAAAAAGCAGAGAAACAGAATTGCATTATTTTGCATAGGTTTTTTATTTGTTAACTAAAGTGACTGTTCTGGTCTCTGAAGAACAAGAAAAAAAGGAGCGGACCCTGCAAGGAAAGTGTGAAAGGGCCAATCAACATCATGAAAAAATGATTGTCCATTACTCAGGTCCCAACCGTTGCAAATCAATCATCTCAAGTTAGTTCTCACATTACAGTTCAACACCCTCCCTCACTGTCTGCCACCACATGAATCGTCAATCATTACTCACAATCACTCGATAATCAGATCACTCATTGATGCAATGGTTACCTGTTCCAATCCAAGCACGGTGGTAGGTAACTATCTCCCCTTTAATGCAAGCAGCAGATTGGAATTTAGCAGTCTTGTAAATCAAACGATTGTCTGGGCAGCCATCCTAGATGATAAAGAAAACAGAAGGATCATAGGAGTCAACCGTACAGGTTAATTAATTTTCAATAAGTACGTTTGTAAAGGCCAATCACCTCCAGGGAAAAAATGATCGCCCATCAGTCAGGCCCCAAACATTGCAAATCTATTATCTCAAGCAAGTTCCCACATTACAGTTCAACACCCTTCCTCACTGGTTTCCTCCACATGAATCATCAATCATCATCACTCACACAATCACTCACTCACTGTTGCAATAGTTGTATTTACCTCTTCCAGTCCAAGCACAAGTATTTTAGGTATTAGGTATTCATCTTTGAATCAGACAACACATTGGATTTTGGTATTGACACTCTTGTAAATCGACGATCTTCTGGGGCAGACCTGTTAGTGCTAAGTGATGCAAAAAAGGATGGGCAATAGGAATGCCAGGGGGGCAGGCATTGTCTCCAATGTCATGAAGGAATTCCGGAGGCTTCTTCAATGCACACTGGTCCAACTGCTAATCGGCAATATATGTGACAAAAAATGGTGGGGCAGCATAAATCTGACACAAAAGTAATAATATTCTACTAGCTGCTTTTTTTGTTGCAAAGATAGAAGTTAAATGAGAAATAATTAAAATGTTCCATGGGACACTGACATACTTAGTCTGGGAAGCAGAGTTTGTCCTCAAACTCCGGTGGTTCACCCAGAAGTTGGCCAGTTAACGCACTTGATTCTGACCAATCATCCTCCTCCTCCTGTGCTGTTTCAGGAACAGTGTAAGTGTGTGGTATGAAATGTTGGTTAATTTTGATCATAATCAATCTCTCCATGTCTTGAGGCAAGAGACAGGTCCTTCTCACTGTAACAACCACACCAGCTGCACTGAACACACGCTCAGCAGATACGCTGAACATAGAACAAGCAATATACTTTATTACCAGTCTGCTGAGCTCTGGCCATTGGCACATCTTCCCATACCAATACATCAATGGATTTTAATCCACATAGACCTATTTTGGATCATCCAAATACTCCTGGAACATCCTGTGGATGGTCATTGGTGCTGCCACTTGCTCAACCTCTTTTGCCATTGCCTCTGCACTGGACTTAAGCCCTGCCGATTGAAACCAATACAATGCAGAGGTTGGGTCCGGTCCTACTGTTGCTGTTGTTGCCAATGTTCTGGTTGATGGTGTTGTTGGCCACTGTGAGACAAGACTGCCCTCTCTGGAAGTTGAAGGCATCACCCCAGAACTGCGAGTGAGACTCTAAGTTCCAGCTGTTCTTCTTTCAGGTCTCCGGCTTGCTCCTCAATACACCTCTTGTATTTTGAAACATTCCCTTCAGAAAAAGGAATGAAAGTGGGCAGAATTTTTTTCAACCATGGATCAATATGGTGGCACAGATGTACTGTTTGGACGCAATAATGTCATGTTGCAGCCTTGTATTACAAGCCAAGAGAAGGATTAAGCTCTCAACCAAGGTACGCCCTTCTGTGTTTTCATTCACACCTGTGGGGGGGGGTGAACCTTTCAGACACCTTCTTTACCTGGTCATGTAGCAGATGCAACAACGGGATAGCTTAGCCCATCGTACTGTGCTCCTTGCTAAGTTCCCTTGTGAAAACCTCAAAAGGGAGTAGCATCTGTGTCAGGCATTTGACTGGGCCCCATTTGTCATAGCTTTCCCAACTGCATCCCCAACTCTTTAGAAGGATATAGTCATTGATCTGTTTGTACTGCTCAAGACGTTGCAACATGTAATAGGTCGAGTTCCAATGTGTTGGCACCTCCTGTATCAGGGCTTTAACTGGTGCTCTATTATTATGCTGAATAATCTGCAACAGCTTCCGGGCTTTAAAAGAATGGCTGAAATGAGTGTGGATTCTTCTGCAGGTTGTCAATATGTTTGACTATGTCTTCTTTTTTGAGAAAGTCTTGAACCACCAAGTTGATGCAATTGGTGAAACACAAGACCCTGAAATAGCCCTGCCTGACATGACATTGACTATGTTACTGCCATTGTCCCTGGCAACAAATCCAATTCTGAGACCTCTGGGTCACAGCCATTAATGCACCTTGCTGTTAAATACGTCCAAGATGTTTACAGCTGTGTGTGATTTCTCCATGGCGAACATGGCCACTGTTGTATGCCCCAGAATGCTCTTCAAACTTAATTCAGGGCCAAGACCTGCAGATATCTTTTGCTTAACCCCCGCAAAAGAGATCCAGTGTGCAGTGATGCACATGTAATCAGTCACCTGACAACTGGTCCACATGTCTCTCATTAAGTGGCTAGTGTGAACAACACTTTGCTGCAAAGCTTGTCCAACAATCTGCAGCACATCGTGATGTGGTGCTGGAACAGCAACTCTGGCAAGATAGGTCTGACTGTGAACCTTCCATTTTGGGTAGATGGCGGCCACAAATTCTAAGAATCCCACTTCTTCCACAAAAGAAAAAGGGAGGAGAGCCAGTGTTAAATTTTTGCCAGATTCCCATTGTACAAAAGTGCAGTTGGGTGGTTCTGCTCGTAGGGCCCCTCCTGCCTAAACATGCCCATAATGGTAGCCTGGATTTTTTTCTTTTCTGGGGCCACTGACCAGATGGTGGTGGTAGACTCAATTTGCATAGTGGTGGGGCAGTCACTGTATGCTGTGGTGTCTCCACCTCACTCTGGGTCTTTTGCCATTGTGAAGTTGCAGAGGTGGGTGATTCTGCTGGTGAGCTGCTGGGGACAGGGCTGCTTTGTTCCACCCTCTTCTTCCTCATTATCGCCTCCCACTGTGATTGGACTTGTAGCTGATGTTCCCCAGCTCTCCTCACTACCACAACATGTCCAGCAATTTGTTTAAGGTGCTCCTCCCACTTGATTGTGTGGTGTTTTTTTATATCAGTTGTTTGGCCTCCAGTACCATAATGTGTACCAGGATTACCTCAACAAACATTTGTGTTGCAAATGCTGCATACTATACTGTGTTCCCTCAGCGCACTCCTGTTTCAATCCTTGCTATAAATCTTGTTTGTACTCAGTTGTTATGTAGAGTTCATTCTGTGGCATACCAGGTGATTGAGTGCAATGTCTCCAATTTCGACATGTGTGTAAACAATGGAACTATGTGTTGCAATGTGCTCCCCCCTTTGCAACTGTGAAAAAGTCCTGCACTGGGGAGCAGTACTTCTTTACTGTGCCACTGCCAATGCCTGAAGAAGAACTGGAGGTAGGTGGGCCTGTCATCGATTAGCCCTCTGCTTCTCCTAAGGTAGGGGTTTGTGCAGGTCTCAACTGGGGATTTTTAAATATGAGAGCTGGTGGTGCTACCTGTGCCACATCCCTCGGAGCAGGTTGAATAGCAATGTCAGAATCCTTTGTGCCACCTTTCACAATGACTGCCTCGTCATCCTCCTCATCATCCCCTTCCATAAGTCTAAGTCTTTCAGGAACTTTTCTTTTCCCTTGCCTCTCCTGTTGTCTCCTGGACTCTGCCGGGATCCACTCCATGTCCCTATCATCATCAGAAGTGGTGCTCAGTAAGCCTGAGCGGAGTTCAAAAGAAGTGCAAAAGAGTTCTGCCGCGATACGAGCAGCGGAGTGCGTTAGATAAATGCAGTTCGCGGTAATTTTCAGTGCCAGGTGCTTGTCCACACTGTGCAATCATCACGAACGGCACCATGCATAGCGCAAGCAGGTGCTGCTTCCTTTCTGCCGCTTGAGTAGATTTTTACTCGAGCAGCAGCTTTCTTAACACGAACGGACGGTTTCTCAACGTGAGCGTTCGCGAGCATATGCGACCACTCGCAATGAGAAATCTGACCGCTCGCATTGAGAAATCTCACCGGGAGGTTGATTTTCTACGCTCGCGCTCGCCAGCTTGATGATGACGATCACGAACGAGGAAAAATCACGCCGGGAGGTGGATTTTCCTCTCTCGCGCTCGCCAACTTGACATTGACAAACACAAGCGAGGGAAAAAACTCCATGAGCTTCCACGTAAGGCGGAGTGCAGATAACTCCGCATACTCCGCGAGCAGAGCAGAGTTCACCGACCAGACTTAGTGCTTGGAGAAGATGGTGGAGTAGTACGCTTATGTTTCCTTGCTTGAGATCTGGGTGCCACTGATTCTAAAAGAGGAGGTTCTTGCTTGTAAGGAAGCTCAACTTCGTGTTCTGCTCCAACATCAGGAGAATTTACTATTGCTGGCTGTGGGGCTACTATCAACTTTGCGCTGTTTCCTGAAATGATTGTGTACTACTTTGCGAAAGGGTCAAGTCCAATCCAATATCACTACTCGTCAGCATCAACATGATTGAAGTAGCTGCCTCTCTGACAGACATGGTCCTGGGTTTAAGTTGGGGGTGGTGCTGTTGATGAGGAGTGCTGCTCTCAGCTTGCGGCCCAGAGGCCGGTGCGGCAGACACACAATGTGATGGTCCAAAAATTGTTTGGGGTGGCATGCCACTGGTGGGAAGCTGCTTCTTCTAACTGACCACTTTCCTGGAAGCATCTTTCTTTGGGGCCATCTTAAAGCTCTAAGTTGGCAGTTGCACCAAGCTGCACAAGCAGAAGTGATTGGAGGACTGCACAGGCCTTCTGTTTGACAGTACTGCAGGTGATGTCTCTTCTCTTGTGCACCTAAATGCAAACAAGCAAGAAAAACATTTAGTGTGAAACGTGGCATTGTTTGCAGTTTGAATTAGTACAGGCAAAGGCAATATTAGTGTGGTTATTTTGTTAACTTAGGTAACCACTTTAAAGTCAAACCACAGCACTGTACCATAATTTCCCATCAGATTAACACTCAATATACAGAATGATAGAGCTCTTTACCTTATGTTCATATAGTCAAAAGGAGACACCAGTGGCACTCAGGAAACTGAATGGGTAAATAAAATAGTAATACTTTAAAAAATGGAGGTTATGTGCCCCTATGACAGACAATCTGGTCCAGGGTGGAGAGGAATAATTACACAAATGAATGATGCTAATATCTACTCTAAAGTGCATCGCAGCCAGGGAGTAGAGGAGGAAATTGAATGATATACCTAAAAAAACAATACTGCTGTGCTGCTGTGCGCCTATGGTGAAGGGGATGGAGGGATGATGGTTCAACCGAGGCAAAATGGAAAAAAAGAATTTACAATAAAAAAACATTTAAACTGAAATTATTTAAAAAAATAATAAAATAAAACAAAATTAACATAAAAAAATGCAAAACATTTAAGGTAAAAAAACATTATTTTTTTAAAAATTAAAAGACTTTAAAGTTAGAAGAAATTCAATAAAAATATATATGATCAAAAAATACAATACAAATTTTTTTTTTTTTTTTTTTACAATAAGTGAAATTATCCTCAAGCATATTATTAAACTGATTTCTCATCCTTCCATGTAAGCCTATTGCAAAGACACACTTGCTGGATGCACAAAATGGCTGCCAGCCAGTGCCACATGGTCAACAACAGCACTGAGCAAGAAGGCATGGGGAACAAAGAAGACATGCAGGCCTGTGGCAAAAGAACACTGCTTGCCTAAACAAAATGGCTGTCAGCCACATGGTCACAACAGCAACAACCAGCAAAGAAGCATAGACACAACAAAGAACACAGGAAGGCCTATGGCAAAAGCACACTGCCTGCCTACACAAAATGGCTGCCAGCCACATGGTCACAATAACAACAACCAGCAAGGAGGCATGGCCATGACAAAGAACACATGCAGGCCTATGGTAAAAGCACACTGGCTGCCAACACAAAATGGCCACCAGCCACATGGTCACAACAATAATAACATCCAGCAAGGAGGCATGGCCACAACAAAGAACACATGCCGGCCAATGGCAAAAGCACACTGGCTGCCTAGTACCTACAAAAAATGGCCACCAGCCACATGGTCACAACAACAAGCAGGAGGCCTGGAAAACAAAAACACATGCAGGCCTATGGAAAAACCCACTGGCTGCCTACACTGAATGGCTGCCAGCCACATGGTCACAACAACCTGCAAGAAGGCATGGCCACAATAAAGAACACATGCAGGCCTATGGCAAAAGCACACTGGCTGCCTACACAAAATGGCCGCTAGCCATATGGGCACAACAACAACAGCAACCAGCAAGGAGGCATGGCCACAACAAAGTACACATGCAGGCCTTTGGCAAAAGCACACTGGTTTCCTACACAAAATGGCCACCAGCCACATGGTCAAAAAACAACGAGCAGGAGGCATGATAAACAAAGAACACATATTGACACTGACTATAGAAAAAAATGCCCCCTAGCCACATGCTATGGGGAGCAAAGACAAATGGTGGCCTATGGCAAACACACTCACACACTGGCCAGACAAAGGATGCATGGCAACACAAAGAAAACAGCATTAATTCAGCAATGCCAAAAATGAAAATTAACTGGGCTAACATTTTTTACAACAACACACATCCTCCGAAGGCATCAAATATAATTACTAGACCTATACACAGTTTGCAGGAAAAAGTAATCATGAAATACCCCCAAAACATATTTTGTAATTTAATTCAATGCCAGCCACGGCCTAAATGATGTTTCAATTCAACAGACACCACAGAACCAGTTGTTACAGGCACCCATGACTAGTACTACACTACTACTGTCTGAAGTCCCTCTGGCAGACTAGACCACATAGTGAATTAAATGAATAGTGCAAATTTTTTTAAAAACATGGAATAAATTCACTAAACTTTGCAACGTTTCCTTTACAAAAGAAGACAATTTTCATGCACACAAATAACTTGCCCCCTACTGAAACTGCAGGCCACCCACCACAATAAATTTTAAAAATTGAATAAAAGTAAAACTAAATCCTGGTGCATGCCCCCAGTCAAACAAACAGCATCCTTATACACCAGTTTTTGAACTTGTGAAATCTCAAGTACAAAGTCCTTAAATCCAATGGTATATTTGTAGCAGACAAGGAGAGTGATCCCTCCAGCTCCAAATCCCGATGAAAAGTGACCAGGGGATAGACAAAGGAACAGGAAGTTGGAGTCTCTGGGGCACTTCCTTCCTGTTGGAAAAAAAAGTAAAGTAAAAAAAAAAGGCTTCTCGCACAAATAAAACAACTCCAACAGCCAGTTGGAGAAGAAAATCCACACGAAAAGCCTTTCAGCTGCTTCTCAAGCACAAAAGCTGCTTGAACTGTGCATTTGCGATCTGCCCTACATTGGTGCCATCGCGGGTGGAAGCCTGGCAAACTAGTGTGAAGTATCATGCAAGCTCGCTAGCGGCCCAAGATTATCATGGCACTAAACAAATCTCTAGCGCACACACGGAAAAAAATCTCTGCTTTGAGCCTGGGAAGGCGGAATTCAGGATCCCCGCGCTTCTTCTCACAGCGCAGAGTGCCTGAATTCCGCAAACTTCGCGAGCGGAGTGGAGTTTTATGCCTGGTTAATTATTTTTCTAGCTGGTTCCATTCTTGAGATACAGTATTAGTATTTTAATCTGTACTCTGGTATTCTAGGTAAGACAGCTAGCCCTGCCAAAGTTAAAAATAGCTTTTAGGGCCTTGTCACTGTAGGAACATTGTAATATATATTTTTCTACATGGTCCACTTTTAAATACCATTCATCCTACCTTGTGGGCTACTGGGCTCACTAAGGGGGTGACCTACTAATATTTAAAAGTGGGGATTTTACCTGTCAAAATGGTTTATTTTGACAGGTCACGATGCATGTTTAGCACTGTTCCAGTAAAGCTACAGTGGTAGGCCTCAAACAATGTTTGAACTGCCACTATAGTGGATGGACCAATAGGTGCTGCAGCTCACTATTGCCATTTACCTTTGAGGCCCTGGGTACATTTTGTGCCAAATGCTAGGAACTTATAAGCAAGTTAAATATACTTTCATGAAGATTCGCCAAACAGAGCCGAAGTTATTAGCAAAACAAAAATCTTCTTATGGGACTCTGACCTAACTGTAACTACACAGGGATGACCAATACTGTGTGTGTGTGTATATATATATATATATAAAATTGTTACGCACCAGCACTTTACAATAACAACAGCAACAGAATACTGACAAGTAGAGGTACTAGTGTGATCTCGGACTGATATAATAGGGTCCAATTGATCGTGTTCTGATAGGATTAAAGTTGATAATATGCACTTGCATGGTATTAACCTTTTGTTTTTCACAGCTTCCTATTTTAAATATGTACCCCATCACACTTCATTGTTTTAGCAGAACAGGTGTATATAAATGTTTCGTATTTATATGAAAGAAAACCCCCTCTTTCTCAAAGTGCATTGGCTTTCCTTTTAAATAGTTTAATTAATTTTTAAGGTATTTATACCCAATAAGCCAGCATCTTTTGACCTATATTTAAGATCTTGTTTTTTTGTTGCCCACTCAATGAATTATTTGAACTTGACTCTTCCATGTCTATGATTGTATCATGTGTTTGGTCACGAGTTATTGCACTAGCACTTTAAATACTTGGAGGCACTCCGCATGCGCGTTATGTGAACAAGGCCTTCTGTAGGCCGAAACGCGTCATGGCGGCGGTGCAGGGCATTCAATAAATCCTATGCACTAAATTTATGGGTCTGCGTTCGTCTGTTTCCTGACAATTAGAGGGTGTAAGGCGAAGTCTGCAATACGAATCCTACCGAGTTGCTTCTTCGGTATTAGCGGAACCCCTCCTCCAAGCCTGGGCCGAGCGGCAGGAAGCAGTTGTTTTTCGGCGTCAACCGGAAAAGGAATCAGTTACTCCAGCAAGGAGCAAGCCGCAGCAGCCTCCGGACAGTGTCAATTTCCCTACCCGAAGGACGAGGACGACGAAGCCCGAGACAGAGGACCTGAGCAACGCCAGGTAGCTCGTGAAGGTAGGGACCTTCTGAGAGTCTGGTTGAGGAGTGTGTACAATACGGACACCGGCATTTATCTGAGTGTTCGTATCTGCAGAGTTATTTTGCCCATAAGAACGCGCCATGTCCGCCGACGCGCTGCGGAGTGGTGAGGAGGCAGCGAGCGATATGTTCAACGATTCCCCGGCTGGGGAGTCTACAATGACTGTGCAAACGAGTATGACACAAGCAGGTAACCCCAATGCAAGGGACCTTTTAAAAAAATTGGAAAAGCTGATGAGAGCTGAGCAATCAAAATGGTGGGAACACAAATCCATAACAAGATATTTGGAGGTGGGTAGAATTCCCAGGGGGTTACGTATAATGCTAGCGCCAAGCTACGAGAACCCGGATCCCAAAATGCTCGCAGAATGGGCAAATTGTAATTTAGAATCATCATGTAAACTGGTCCAGATACTTGTTAAGTATGCGGAAAGTGATCGTGCTGCATTGCAATTGAAGATTGATGAAGTAAATGACGAGATCAGTAAATTGGAGACTACGGACATTATTAAAAAATATCGAGAGAACATGCTGACACGCTTGCAAAAGGATGAGGAGGTGATTCAAAAGCGCAAGGCGTACAAATTCCAACGGGACAAGTTGGATTACCAAAATGGCCAGGTGTTTACCTGTGCACGCAAGTATGACGCAGTAAAAGCAAGGAACACATGAGGTAATCCACTCATGAGTCAAGCCAGCACAAGCGGCATTACACCAGCTTCCACGTCAGCGTCGAAATTGAGTTCGGCGCTTGAGAGTGAATCCGACAGTGAGCAAGCACGAGCCAGCTCAGAATTGGGGTTTACCAAACTTTCCCTCGCCCAGGAAGTGGACTGCCTCCGCCATGACAGGCGGCAGACACTGCGGCCCGTGCTCAAAATGTGCAAAACACCAGAGAAACAACCAGAAGCGCCGTGAAAGACGGCAGCGCAGCCATCAGCAAAAAGCAAGTCAACAGAAAACCAGCCAACGCCAAATGGAAACGGAAGTGAAATGACAAGGCGATCCTATCGACTCACACACAGTAATTAACCTAACTGACATCAATTTGAGTATGGCTGAGAAACAGATTTTGGCGTTAGGACTGTCCTATAGTCCCGAGAGCAATTTCAACTATGCGGAAACGCGCATGGACGTATATAGATTCATACGCAAGTTGAAAGTACGCAAGTACCACCTACTGCAGGCTAAACAAAACAAAGAGCAGCTTGCAGAACCAACGGATAACATCCAAAGTCCATCCCTGCTGATTGCAGGGGATGTTGATCTGTTACAGGACCTGCACCATTTGCAAAGCGAGCATAACAATGCTGAAATAGGCATGAGCCCAATCACGCTTGACATCAGTGGTACCATTCGCACACCATTTAAACCTAAGTCCACTTTCCATCCCGTGATGCTACATGACAATCTGGACGTCTACCATGAACAAGTGACTGTTGAACTGAAAAAGCTTTATAGATCTACAACACGTGCCCAACATATTCGCAGCCGGCAGAACAATTGCTATGTCCAGCTGATGAAAAAATTACACAGTAATGACAACATTATCACACGCCAATCGGATAAAGGGGGCAATGTGGTGCTATGGCCACGAGACCTATACATGGAGGAAGCTCTTGCTCAATTGAATGATAAGGACTGCTATAGGAGGAGCAACATGCAGTGTCAAGCTAGCGTGGAATGATTATTATGCCAAACTCCTAGCATGGAAGAGCGCAGGTCTATTGAGCACGGAAGAATTTAGATTCCTCAAGAATGAACATCCTGTTATCCCCGTAATCTACTTTATCCCGAAAATACACAAAAATGCAGCCAAACCACCCGGCAGGCCGATCATTTCTGCATGTAATAGCCTTATGGAAAACACCTCGCGTTATGTGGACTATTTTCTACAAGAACATGTGAAGAACCTACCATCTTATTTACAGGATACAAGTTACTTTCTGAGAAAGATCAGTGAGGTCACATGGGACTCAGAGTGCGTGCTGATCACCTTGGACGTCATGTCACTCTACACCAGTATCCGTCATCAAGATGGAATTAAGGCTGTTGAACACTATTTAGATAAGAGACCAATGTTTTTATATTTGCACAACAAAATGCTAGTTAGCATGATTACGACATGTTTGGAAAATAATTTTTTCCTTTTTCAAAACCAGGTCTATCAGCAAACCAGGGGTGTGGCGATGGGGGCTTGCTTCTCCCCCAGCTATGCCTGCCTGCATATGGGCCTGTGGGAGGAGCAAGTCCTCAGGATACAACATGCAGATACTCTGGTTCATCATGTGCTGCGTTGGTTTAGATATATTGATGACCTGTTCTTGATTTGGAGAGGCCCCGAAGAGTGGGCTCTCGAATTCATAGAACAGATCAACTGCAACAACCTTAACCTCCAATTCACTGCCCACAGGAGTAGAGAGACAATATGTTTTCTTGATGTTGAGGTATACATATGTGGTGGGAAACTCGAGACCAGGATGCACAGAAAGCCCACCGCTGGGAACACAGTACTTCACGCAACGAGTCACCACCCCAGACATCTCATCCACAGCATTCCATATGGGGAAATGCTGCGCATTAGGCGCATTTGCAGCACTGTTGGAGACTGTAACATTGCCCAACAAGAAAGTAGAGAAAGGTTCCTGGCTAGGGGCTACTCTACTAAGATTGTTGACAATGCAATCAACAAAACAACCACCATTGTGAGAGCTGAGGCTCTATCCAGTAGACCCAGCGCGCAGCACACAACTCCATATCAATTCAACCAACCCACTAGAATGATTCTTACCTACAATCGACAACACCAGTCTCTGTGTAAGATACTTAACAGAAACTGGGGGTTGGTACGTAATGACCCAGTTCTGGGAGACCGACTACCCAAAACCCCTGATGTAACATTCAGGAAAGCTCGTTCCATGAGCAACACTTTGGTGAAAAGCAGTCCCGAGCTAACATGTACTAAGAACTGGTTGAACTCTCATAAGGGATTTGTTAAATGTTCCTCCTGCAGAGCATGTAGGTTTGCTAACAGCAAAACATGTTACACTAGCCCTTTTAGATCAGACCCAGTACCAATTACTAAGATGCTCACATGCAAGACGGAGTACGCGGTTTATGTGCTGGAGTGTCCTTGTGGCCTGCGTTACGTAGGTAGTACCAAACTGCAGGTTCACAAGAGGATACTCCAGCACATCAGGGCGATCACCAACTGCGATCCAGCATACCCGGTTGCGAGGCATTTCAAGGAAACCCACAGTAGAAGTCCTGAACACCTCAGATATTTTGTTGTGGATACAATTCCACCACTCAGAAGGGGAGGCAACCATGAGGCCCGTCTACGCCAACTGGAAACTAGGTATATCCTGGAGTTGGACACAAAGACGCCTCTTGGTCTCAACTCGAGTGAGGACTTCTACACTTGCCTGTAATCTTGACCTTTTCCTTGCCCGTTTGCACAATCATGATATATTCTTAATCAGCTCAGACCCTCACTCACTTTTGAGTCCAACTTGGCGGTGTTGACCTATCGCCTGTTTTTCCTTCTCTTCTAGTCTACTACCCCCCCACCCCCTTTTGGCCTCCCACACCCCTCCCCTCATATACTGTCTTTCACCCTGACTGCTTTGTTCCCCCTGTTGCACTTTTCCCCCTTGCCGGTCTGAATGACTCTACTGCATTCCTTACTCGTTTACCATTCCCCCTCTACCTTACCTTCCTTTTCCCCATAAGACGTGCGTCTTGGCTATTCTACGCGCTAATACCTCATATTACTGTGTAATCTCATGTCTTTTGTTTTCTCCTATTGTCTATACTTGGCTCCTGTAACTGATGTAATTATGTAACCTGTAACTCGCTGATCCTCATGTAAAGCGCTCTGATACCTTCGGGTCTAGCCAGCGCTATATAAAACTTTGCAAATAAATAAATAAAATAATCTAAACTATAAAGCAAACTAGCACACTCATTGGATGATGTCATCAGTGACGTCATCAATGATGTCATTTGAGATGTCATAATTGATGTCATAAACGATGTCATCGAACATGTCATGATTGATGTCGTATGTGAGGTCATAAGTAGTGCATGGTGGGGGCACAAGTTATAGTTAGTTCTGCTAACTATAACTGGTTAATTCTGTTTTTCTTAAAATTTTAAAACGTTAAGGTTGACACTGGCAAATTCACCTAACTACAATGTTACTTTAACCTTTGTTTTTTTCAGTGAATTTCTGAGGTTTTTTTAAATGAAGACAGATATTTTTATAACACCTAACTATAATGTTACTTTAACCTTTGTTTTTTAAAGTGAATTTCTATGCTTTTTTTAAAGTAAATTAATTACTTTTGTGAGTTTATTTATGGTAGAATGACTTTAAAATATGTTATGATTTGACATTATTTTAGTAAAATTATGTTTTTTTGGTTATTGTAACAAAACAGAATATGCTTCACAATTTGAAAAATCTTTTAAAATGTGTGTGAGTATTAAACAGATACATATTCAATAGAAATTGTTTATGTGCTCAGTTATTGTAACTCTGATATCAAGACATATCACCAGCACTTTTCTTTTTAGGTTTCATTGCACTCACAATGACAGGTGTGTGTTGTAGGGTGTGTAAAGGACTTGCCTCTCAGCTAAGACCCCTCTCTGTAATGATGGGTGTGTGTAGCAGGGTAATGAGAGGGACTGGCCTCTCCTTTCAGACATCTCTCTCAGCTAAGGGGTATGCATAGTAGGGTGTGGGGAGGGACTGCATTTCCCTTTTAGACCACTCTCTCAGATTAGGGGTGTGTGTAGCAGGGTGTGTGGAGGAACTGGCCTCTCTGCTAAGACCTCTCTTTATAATGATAGGTGTGTGTAGTAGGGTGTGGGGAAGGACTGCTATCTTCTTTTAGACCTCTCTCTCAGATGACGGGAGTGCATAGTACAGTCTGTGGAGATACTGGCCTCTCTTCTGAGACCTCTCTCTGTAATGATAGGTCTGCGCGGTAGAGTGTAGAGAGGGACTGGGCTCTCTTTTCAGACATCACTCTCAGATGCCAGGTGTGTATAGTAGGCTGTGTGGTGGGACTGGCGTCTCTGGTGATACCTCTCTCTGTAATGATGGGTGTGCATAGTAGGGTGTGTAGAGGTACTAACCTCTCCTTTCAGACCTCTCAATCAGATGACAGGTGTGTATAGTAGGGGGTGGGGAGGGACTGCCCTCTCCTTTCCTACCTCCCTCTCAGATGACGGGTGTACATAGTAGAATTTGTGGAGGAACTGGCTTCTCTGCTGAGACCTCTCTCTGTAATGATAGGTGTGGGCAGTAGGGTGTGGGGAGCGACTAGGCTCCCCTTTCAGACCCCTATCTCAAATGATGGGTGTGCATAGTAGAGGGTTTAAATGAGCCTTAACTCTACTCACAACTCTTCTCAAGCCAATGAGCTTAAATTGTTGAGTTTGTTACACACCATCTCTATAACAAACATCACCTAGTCCTTCCTAACTTTTATGATTCCATGAGAGTCCCGTAAGATCATAACATTTAAAAAGAATATTTAACCATCTAATCATCACAGTACTTATCTCTTACACACTTCCTCTCAAAATCAAGTACCACAATATGCATTCCTACTAATAGACTGTATTGAGAACTTAGCTACTCCTTTTTTACTATCCATGATCCCATAAGAGTCCTGTGAGATCGTAAAAATTAGTCAAAAACAATATACATTTATTATCTTCACAGTAGATATCCCTTAAACACCTTCTCTCTAAATCTAGGGGGACAGCATGCCTTTCTGCAGCCCCCTTACGTAGTTTATTTACTTCATTTCTACAACACCTCCAATTTTTCACAGTAATGGCCGCCATTTCATTTTTAACATTCTAGCAGCCAGCCAATGAGAGTGGTCGCTCTCGTGAGACTCATGGGAGCCTCTCAGTCCTGCAAGAGTGTGAAGACTGACTGGAAACATTGTCCTCTTGACCAATCACAGGCCTCCATTTTTGATTTTGCGCTCTCACGAGCCCAACTGGCAAAATATACAATAATTTTTTACCCTTAATTGCTCAAAAACTACTGAACAGATTTTCACCAAATCACAAGAAGCACAATCTGTAGACCAAAATCTAGCTTCCTGCTGAATTTGGTGTAATTCTGTTGAGCAGGTTTTGCTAAAACCTGTCTTAAAGAGGTCTATGGAAAATGCATGAGATTTTATGTTTTGGGATGCCCCGTTTACTCCGGCCCCTGCTTGACTGATCACCCCGAAACTTTCCAGCCTGGAGCTGAGATGGATGGACTTTTTTTTGGAAACTTTTTTGAAGATTCAATAAACGGGCCCAAAGTTATTAGCAAACCAAAAAGCACTCTGTCTACGGAAAAACAGACCTAACTATAACTACCTACTGGCGACTGCCGTTCACCAGTAGGTAGTTATAGTTTGGACCTAGTTTACATAGGAAGAATGTTTTTCATATGCCAATAACTTTGGCGTCATTTGACAAATCCTCACGAAATTTTCAATACTAGTATGACGCTCACTCTAGCTGCTGTCTTGAAAGTTTTGTGGTGATCTGTCAAGCGGGTGCAGAGAAAAAATTGGAGGGTCCCAACATGCCTTCTCCCCATGTTAATTCCCATAGAGATTTTAGACACAACTACAGCCTGAACTGCACAACGGAATTACACCAAATGTGGCAGAAAGGTAGCTGTTGGTCCAGAAAGCGACATTTTTGTAAACTGGCGTAAATCCGTTCAGTAGTTTTTGAGATATTAAGAGAAAAACCTAATTGTATATATAGGGATGCGGATCCAACAGTCCTCGCTTAAGCCGAGTCCCACAAAAAAATATAAGAAAAAAGAGAAGGGGACCGGATAGGAATACCCTGACCCCTAGGCCGCTTGGGGGAGAGGGGGTTCCCACAGGGATCCCGCAGGGCAAGAAAAGCATTTTTTTTTTACATTTTCAGTGGGAGGTGTGCTGAATCCGTGGCTCCTGCTGAAATAAAAAAAAAAGTAGCGTGGGCTCCCGCACTTCTCTAATCTTTAGCCCCCGGGTGGGCCAAGTCCCGGTAGCACTCCCACATATAAATATGTGGGGGGTGCCAGTGTGGCACTCCCCACGCCCTGGTGACCGACACCTTCCCGGGGCAAACATTTTAATAAATGCAGGGATGCCCATGCTGCCTCCTCGCAGCCCCAGGGACCCCAACCTCCCTGGGGCAGGTCAAATTAGAATAATGCAGGGAGGCCCGCATGGCCCCCTGGAGCCCTGAGGACCACCACCCCCCCAGAGCACTATCAAAATATATATGCTGGCTGGCCCGCTGGGCCTGCCAATGCCCCGGGGACTGCCAAATCCCAGAAGCAAGTCAAATTAAAATAATGCAGGGGGGCCCACATGCCCCCCCACAGCAGCCCTGGGGCCCACCACCCAGGAGACATGGTCGGGCCCGGGAGATGGAGCCACTGGGTGGAGCCAAAATCGGCCTGGGGAGGGGCGGCGCACGGCCTCCCCTCCCCCATTGGAAAAAGGGCAGGCCCCGGGGGATGGGTCCCTGGGGCAGAATCAGCCTGCCGAGGGGGGTGCAAAGCCCACCTCCCAAATTAAAAAAATACATAGATTAAAAGCCAGTATGGGGTCCCCTTGGCTATGCGGCTCCCTCCCCAATGCAAAAAGGACTGGCCCTGGGGGATAGGGTCCCCGGGGCACAAAAACAGCCTGGGGAGTGGAGCTGCATGGCCCCCATCAAAAAGGCCAGGCCCTGGGGGATGATTTCTCCGGGGGCCGAATTCGGCCGGGGGATAGGGCAATGCGGCCCCTAACAAAAAAACAAAAGGTTGGCTCAGAGGGAAGTCACACGAGGCCCTGCCTCCTTTCTCAACTACTCTGCAAAGGGACCTCCTGGTGCACAACTTGTTGGGGGATGAAGTCCTCTTTGCTGGTGAGGGTCTTTGGGGGCTAACAACCCCTCCTGTTGCCTCCAATAAGTGCCATACAGTGGGATTGCTGAGAGCTACTGGGAGACCCCGCTCCCTTTCTCCACCACTCTGCAAACGCCCTTCCTAGTGAACTACTGGTTAAGGGATGAAGTCTCCTTGGCTGCTGGGGGTCCTTGAGGGCCAACAACCCCTCCTGTTACCTTCAGTAAGTCCCTCACAGCAGGATTGCTGAGAGCTCATCTGAAGCCCCATCCGCTTACTCCACCACTCTGCAAACACCCCTCCTGCTGAAGTACTGGTTGGGGGATGAAGTCCCCTTGAATGTTGAGGGTCATTGGGAGCCTAGAACCCCTCCTGTTATCTCCAGGAAATCACACACAGTGGGATTGCTGAGAGATCATCAGAGGCCCCACCCCCTTTTTCCACCACTCTGCAAACATGCCTCCTGGCACACTACTTGTTGGGGGATGAAATCCCTTTGGATGCTGCGGGTCCTTGGGGGCCAAGAACCCCTCCTGTTACCAACAGTCAGTCCCACATAGCAGGATTGCTGAGAGCTGGTTGGAGGCCTGTCACCTTTCTCCACCACTCTGCAAACGCACCTAGTAGTTAAAAAACATAAGTGACTGTATGGGTGAGTGAGTGGGTGTATGAATAGCTGTATGAGTGACTGGCTGTGGAAGTGGCTGTAAAGATCACTGAGTGGCTGTTTGAGTAGGTGTTTGGTTAAGTGAGTTGGTGTGTGAGTGGGTATATTGTAGAGTAAGCGTCTATGTGAATTGATGTATGGGTGAGTGAGCAGATGTGTGAGTGCTTGTATGGATGTCTGCATAGGTATGTAAGTGGTTGTGTGGGTGTGCAAGTGAGTGTGTGAGTGCTTGTATGGGTGAGTGAGTGCCTGTGTTGAGAGGCTGTATGGGTGAGTGAATGGGTTTGTGAGTATCTGTATGTATGAATGGCTGTGTGGGTAGGTGACTGGTTGTATGAGTAGCTGTGTAGGTGAGTGAGTGGTTGTATGAGTGAGTGGGCATGTGAGTGGCTCTATGGATGAGTACTGGTATGAGTCTGTGAATGAGTATGTGAGTGGTTTTGTGAGTGAGTGTAGGAGAGGTTGTATTGGGGTATGAGTGGGTATGTGAGTGGTTCTGTAGATTATGCAATCAGTGTTGTCATTTGCGATGTCATCAGTGATATCATCAGTAATGTCACTGACTGTGATGAGTGATGTAATATGTGAGGTCATAAGAAGCACATTGTTGGGGTGTAAGTTGTAGTTAGCTGTTGTAACTATAACTGCTGAATTTCACTGGTTTTGTACAAGTGAAATTTGAGCCTTACTATAACGTCCCTGTACCCTTTATTTTTAGTGAATTTCTAAGGTTTTTTGATTTTTATTTCCTAACTATAACCACTAACCTCTGACGGTGAGTAAGTGAGTGAGTGCATGAGTGGCTCAGTAGGTCTTTGAGTGGATGTGAGAGTGTCTGAGTGGGTTTGTCAGTGGATGTTTGAGTCTCTCACTGGGTCTGTGAGTGGGTGCGTGAGCCTGAGTGGGTCTGTGTGTGTGAGTGCATGAGTGGGTGTGTGAGTAAGTACATGAGTCTCTGAGTGTTCTACGATTGAGTGTATGAGTCTGAGTGGGTCTGGTCTGTGAGTGGGTGCATGAGCCTGAGTGGGTCTGTGAGTTTCTGCATGGGACTTTGAGTGGGTGAATGACTGTCTAAGTGGGTCTGTGAGTGGGGGCATGACTATCTAAGTGGGTCTGTGAGTAGGTGCAAGTGCCTGAGTGGGTGTGTGAGTGAGTACATGAGTCTCTGAGTGGGTCTGTGAGTAGATGCAGGAGCCTGAGTTGGGTTGTGAGTGGATATGTGAGTTTCTGAGTGTGTCAGTGAGTGGGTGCATAAGTTTCTGAGTGGGTGTGTGAGTGTGCGAGTGCTCTCTGTTTTACCCTATTCTGCTCTGTTTTGCTTTTTCTGCTTGTTTTTCTGCCCTCCACTTTGACATCCCTGCTTGTTTTTCTGCCCTCTGTTTTGCCCTCTTCTATGCTATTTTGCCTTTGCCGCTCATTTTTATGCCCTCTGTTTTGCTTTTTCTGCTAGTTTTTTGTCCTTTGCTTTGCCTTTTTTGCTTGTTTTTCTGCCCTCTGTTTTTTATACCCCAGGCCCGGCCTTAATTAAATATGGGAGGGACGCTGTGCAGCCCCCTCCTCAGGCTGATTTTGGCCCTTGGGACCCCTCCCCTGGGTCCTGGCCTTAAAGCAATGGGGGAGGGGGGCTGCAGGGCCCCACTTCCCGGGTTGATTTTGTCCCTGGAGGCCCCATCCCCGGGGCCGGGCCTTAATGTTTTAGGGGTGGCCCCTCTCCCCAGGCCAATTTTGGCACCGGGTACCCCATCCCCAGGGCCCTGCTTTAGTGCAATGGGGGAGAAAGGCTGCTTGCCCCTCCTCCCTGGGCTGAATTAAGCCCTGGGACTTGGCCATGTCTCCTGGGTGCCCTTTGGCAACCATTGTGCAGGATCAGGACCAAGGGGGGAGCCTCAAGACCCTGCAGTCCCAGCTGCCAACCCACCTCCTACAGGAGCTGCCATTGCTGCTGCACAGAGGGAGCTGCTGGAAAGGCAGCTCCCTCTGTGCAGGAGCAATCATTTTATCAGTTTCCATGCCCGCATGTCTGTGGGCAGGGAAAGAGATGAAACCTTTGCTTCCAGTGGGCAGGAGAACTTTGACAGCTCCCACGTGCTGGAAGTAGAGTGTTTGCTTTTGTTTGTCAGGAGCTGTCAGCTCCTGCCAAGCAAAAGCAAACAGCTATGTCACAGGGGTGGGCACTCTGAGACATTGTAGGAGCCAGGACTGGGGGTCCCCAGTTCCATGTATATTTCCAGGAGGGGCGCCGCGTGGCCCCACTCCTTCTGTTTGCATGGGCACCCTGTCAAGGTGGTGGTCCTCAAATTGAAAATGGTCCAGGAGGAAGAGGACGAGTGGTCCCCATCCTTTAAAAAAAAAAAAACATACCGGGGAGGTGGTGGTGCCCGGGTGCGGCGGGGTCCCCGTTGCCCCCCTGCTCCATATTAATATAAGCCCCAGGAAGGTGGTGGTCCCTGGGGCTTTGGGGGTCCATCCTGCCCCCCTATTCTTTTATTTATTGCCCCAAGGAGATGGTGGTCGCCGGGGCCCAAGGGGGTCTGCGCGGCCCCTGCCGGCATTAATTTAGACATAATCCTCGGGGAGGTGGTGGTCCCCGGGGAAAATAAAATGCCCTAGAAGTGGGGGCCTTTTGCGCCCCTCCTTTTAAAAAGAAATGTGTGTCCATGCCAATGGGACCTAGCCTACCCAGGGGCTTTAGTGGAAACAAGCGCGGGAGACATCACTTGTTTTTTTTTCATTTTTGCTGTGAATTCACAAATTTAGCAAATTTGCTGTAAATGTATATATTTTTAAAATGCTTTTAGCCCTGCCATGGTCCCTCAGGGACCCCAAGACCAATGCATTGGGGTGAGGGTATTCCTACCCTGCCTCTTTTCTATTTTTTTACGTGTTTTTTGGGTGACTCGGCTGAAGCCGAGTTCCAAGATAGCCACCAACACTTCCTTGTTGAAGTGTTGGCAGCCAATCAGAGCTCTGCAGTTCTCTTCATGAGCTCATTATTATTCTTAAGCTAGCCGCGATAGCAGATATACAAATTTGTATTTACTTAAAAACTACTGAACAAAATCTACCTTTCTGCCAAATTCATTGTAATTCCATTGAGCAGTTCGGGATGCAGTTGTGTTCAAAGCTCCTATGGGAATTACCATAGGAAACACTTTTTTTGACCCCCCCTCTTATTCGGCCCCGCTTGACAGATCACCCCAAAACTTTCCATGCACAACAAGACTCATTATGACACTTTTTTGCGAAACTTTTGTGACCATTTGTCATACGACACCAAAGATATAGCCAAGTCAAAAAAGGCTTTTCCTATGGAAACATGATCTATAATGCGACCGTAGTTATAGTTAGGACCTAGTTTCCATATGAAAAGCATTTTTTGATTTGCCAATATCTTTGGTGCCGTTTTACGAATCTTTGCGAAATTTTCAAAACTAATGCCCTGCTCTGGTGAGCTCCTGTCTTGAAATTTCGGGGTGATTTGTCAAGCGGGGGCTGAGAAAAAAGGGGGGGTCCCAAAACGGGTTTTCTCCATTTTAATTTTCATAGGAAACTTTAGACAAAGCTACAGCCCGAACTGCTGAACGGAATTTCACCACATTCGGCAAAAAGGTAGCTCTTGGTTCAGAAAGCGACCTTTTTTAAATGGTGTAAATTCGTTCAGTAGTTTCTGAGAAATACATACATAAATAAATATCGATATCTGGTGACCATGGTGGATCAGGGAACCCTCCCGAGCACGAGCTTGTTTCTGATTGGCTGCCAACACTTCAAACCAGGAAGTGTAGGCAGCCATCTTGTGACTCTGTTAAACCGAGTCACAAGAAAAAAGGTTAAAAAAAAGAAAAGGGGGTAGGGTAGAAACACCCTGACCCCTTAGGCCTGCTCAGGGGGTCCCACAGGGACCCCCAGGGCCCCAAAAAGCATTTTTTGGGGGGCGAGATTCGCATACAGTACGCGAATCCCGCCAAAAATGTTTAAAAAAATGAAGCACGGTCTCCCGTGCTTCGTTTTCTAGAAGCCCTTGGGTGGGCCACCTCCCTGGGGCTTTGGTAATATTGCGAGGGGGCACGTGGCCCCCCGCAGCCCCAGGGACTGCCACCTCCCCGGGGCTTTTGTATACAAATGCGTGGGGGGCTCTTACACCCCACGCTGCACCGGGGACTGCCACCTCCCTAGGGCTTTCATTTATTTTGGACGGGGGGCCCTTGCGGGCCCCCCAAAACCCGGGGAACGCCACCTCCCCAAGGCGTCAATAATTTAAATTAAGTGTGGGGGGCGCCTGCCCCCCTACACTGCCCCAGGGGCCACCACCTCCCCGGGGCACACTTTATGCAAATACGGGGGCCCATTGCAGACCCCCGGCCCCAGGGACCACCAACTCCCCGGGGCTTTAAATGTGTTGTGAGCGCGGCTCCCTCCTGGAGCCCTCCTTGGCCCTGGGGACTGCCACTCCCCAGGGCCGGCTCCAGCAATGTCCTGGGGTGCCCACCCCGGGATTGCAGTTTGCTATGACAGAGCGGGAGGTCATAGCAAACATTGCTTTGCTTCATGAAGCAAAGCAGATTGCTTGTGGGCAAAGGGAGCTGCATGTCAGCAGCTCTCTTTGGCTAAAAGCAATGCCGGCTCCCGCAGGAGGTGGGGAGCCGGCTGGGACTGCGGGGGCATTGGGGCTCCCCCGCGGTCCCCAATGTGAGGCCAGGTCCCGGGGGTTAGGGTCCCCAGGGCCAAAAGTGACCAAGGGAAGGGGGGCCACACCCCTCCCGTAAAGTTTAAAAAAAGATTTTTTTAAAAAGAGGCAAAGCCCCGGGGGGGATGGGGTCCCCGGGCCGAAAAAGGCCCCCTTCCCATTTAAAAAAAAATAATTAAAAAATGGCTTAGACACTGGGGGATGGGGTCCCCAGGGCCCAAAAAATATTATGAGAAGGGGGGGGGGGCACACAGCCCCCCTTCTAACAATAAAAAAAGAAAAGAGAAGCTGGCATCTCACCGGAGGTCCCGCCCCCTCCCTTAGGGGCCAACTAGCCCACCAGGTACCTCCAGTAAGCCCCACACAGTGGGATTGCTGAGAGGTGGTCCAAAGCCATGCCCCTTTTTACACCACCCTGCAAACGCGCTTCTTGGCGCATTTCTGGTGGGGCGATGAGGTCCTCTTGAGTCCTGAGGACCTCAGGACTAAAGTGGACTTCATCCCCAAAGCAGCAGCGCGCCAGGAGGAGCGTTTGCAGAGTGGTGTAAAAAGGGGGCATGGCCTCGACCACTCTCAGCAATCCAGCTGTGTGGGGCTTACTAGAGGTACCTGGTGGGCTAGTTGGCCCCCAGGGACCCTCAGGAGGCAAGGGGACTTCATCCCCAACCAAGAGTGCACCAGGAGGCGCGTTTGCAGAGTGGTGGAGAAAGGGGGCATGGCCTGTGTCCACCTCTCAGCAATACCACTATCTGGGGCTTACTGGAGGTATCAGGTAGGTAGTTGGCCCCTAACGACCCCAGCAGCAAAGGGCACTTTAATCCCCATCCAAGAGCACGCCATGGAGTGCGAATGCAGACTGGTGGGCAAAGGGGGCGTGGCCTGCTATGAGAACTTAGCAATTCTGCTGTGTGGGACTTACTGGAGGTAATTGGAGGGGTAGTTGGCCCCATGGTTGGCCCCACCTTGGGGGCCAACTACCCCTCCTGTTACCTCCAGTAAGTTCCACACAGTAAAATTGCTGAGAGGTCTTCGCAGGCCACGCCCCCTTTCTCCACCACTCTGCAAACGTGCCTCCTGGCACACTACTGGTTGGGGGATGAAGTCCACTTTACTCCTGAGGGACTTTGGGGGCCAAGAAGCCCTCCTGGTATCTCCTGTAAGTCATACGCAGTGGAATTCCTGAGCGCTGGTCGGAGGCCCAGCCCCCTTTCTCCACCATTCTACAAAAGCGACTACTAGTTGTAATAGGTCTCGGAATTGCAAGAGTTGGAGCTATTGGCATTGTAAATGTAATAGTTTTTTACTAATGTTTTTTGGAGTGGAGTGGATGTACGTTGTGTGTAGTGAAATTATGTGGAATGTTGTGCAGTGAAATTATGTGGATAGGAAGTTTGTGGTATTTAGTGTATAGGAATTATGTAGAGTGGGATTATGTGTTATGGAGACTAATTATGTGATATGGTAGTCTGTGTTGTGGAGTGGTAACCTCAGGTTTAGTCTTCCTCTTTTCTATAGAAGCTAAAGTATAAACTCAATGAGACAAAAAAAATCCGGAACCACTGAGGAGCACTTCTGGACCTAGTCAGAGGTATGAGCAGGGCCACTGGAACTATGCGACTGTTTGGCTGCACCGACTTTTGCACAATTATACATTTTCCGCATTTGCCACATATTCCATCATCTCCTGCATAATCTGCAGATCTGAACAAAAAAAACCTTGTTTCTAGCTCAAACGGCTCAAACATTACCAAAAATGCAGCAACAAGTGTTATAGCATGGTGGAAGGCCCTTTGCAAACATAGAATGGTCACCTGGTACTTATTGATAAATGTGGGTGTTAAATTGGAACTAATGGTGTGCAAACCACTCTTCTTTCTGTGCCTCTCTTGCCTCTTTCTGCATTTCTCATGCCTCTTTCTGCACATCTCTTCCGCTTACTGCACCTCCCTTCTTTCTGCACCTCTCTTGCTTTTTTCTTCTGCACCTCTCTTGGCTCTTTCTGCACCTCTGTTGCTTGTTTCTGCATTTCTCTTGCCTCTGTATGCACTCTCTTCCCTCTTTCTGCGTGTCTCTTGCCTCTTTCTGCACCTCACTTGCTTCTTTCTGCACTTCTCTTGCTTCTTTCTGCACCTCTCTTGCTTCTTTTTGCAACCCTCTTCCTGCACCCCTGTTCTTTCTTTCTGCACCTCCTCTGTTGCCTGTTTCTGCACCTCTCTTGCCCCTTTCTGCACTTCTCTTGCCTCTTTCTGCACTTCTCTTGCCTCTTTCTGCATTTCTGTTGCTTCTTTCTGCACCCCTCTTGCCTGTTTCTGCACCTCACTTGCCTCTTTCTGCACCTCTCTTGCCTGTTTCTGCACCTCTCTTCCCTCTTTCTGCACTTCTCTTACTTCTTTCTGTACCCCTCCTGCCTCCTTCTGCACCTCTATTGGTTCTTTCTGCCCTGCTCTTGCTTCTTTCTGCACCTCTCTTGCAAATTTCTGTACCCCTCTTGCCTTTTCTGCCCTCCTCTTCCCTCTTTCTGCACTTCTCTTACCTCTGTTTCTACCCCTGTTCCCTCTTTCTGCACCTCTTTTGCCTGTTTCTGCAACTCTCTTGCCTCTTTCTGCACTTCTCTTGCCTCCTTCTGCACTTCGGCTGCCTCTTTCTGCACCCCTCTTGCCTTTTTCTGCACCCCTCTTACCTCTTTCTGCACCTCTGTTGCTTCATTCTGCACTTCTCTTGCTTCTTTTTGCACCTCTCTTGCTTCTTTCTGCACCCCTCTTGCCTCTTTCTGCACTTTTCCTGCCTCTGTCTGTACCCTTCTTGCCTCCTTCTGCACCTCTATTGGTTCTTTCTGCCCTGCTCTTGCTTCTTTCTCCACCTCTCTTGCAAATTTCTGCACCCCTCTTGCCTCTTTCTGCCCTCCTCTTCCCTCTTTCTGCACTTCTCTTGCCTCTGTCTGCACCCCTGTTCCCTTTTCTGCACCTCATTTGCCTGTTTCTGCAACTCTCTTGTTATGTTATGTTATGTTAAAAACATTTATATAGCGCACGTACACCAGACGGTTTCATGGCGCTTGCCTCTTTCTGCAGTTCTCTTGCCTCCTTCTGCACCTCTGTTGCCTCTTTCTGCATCCCTCTTGTCTCTTTCTGAACCCCTATTGCTTCATTGTTTACCTCTCTTGCTTCTTTCTGCACCCATCTTGCCTCTTTCTGTACCCTTCTTCCCTCTTTGTGCACCTCTCTTGTCTCTTTCTGTACCTCTCTTGCCTCTTTCGACACTTCTCTTGCCTCTTTCTGCACCCCTCTTGCCTCTTTCTGCACTTCTGTTGGTTCTTTTGCACTGCTCTTGATTCTTTCTGCACCTCTCTTGAAAACTTCTGCACCCCTCCTGCCTCTTTCTGCTCCCTTCTTCCCTCTTTCTGTAGCTCTCTTGCCTCTGTCTGTACCCCTGTTCCCTTTCTGCACATCTTATGCCTGTTTCCACACCTCTCTTTCCTCTTTCTGCACTCTCTTGCCTCTTTCTGCACCTCTGTTGCTTCTTTCTGCACTTCTCTTGCTTATTTCTACACTTCTCTTGCTTCTTTCTGCACCCCTGTTGCCTCTTTCTGCTCCTCTCTTGCTTCTTTCTGTACCCCCTAGCCTCTTTCTGCACCTCTCTTGCAAATTTCTGCACCCCTCTTGCCTCTTTCTGCCCTCCTCTTCCCTCTTTCTGTACTTCTCTTGCCTCTGTCTGCACCCCGGTTCCCTCTTTCTGCACCTCTTATGCCTGTTTCTGCAGTTCTCTTGCCTCCTTCTGCACCTCTGTTGCCTCTTTCTGCATCCCTCTTGCCTCTTTCTGAACCCCTGTTGCGTCATTGTTTACCTCTCTTGCTTCTTTCTGCACCCATCTTGCCTCTTTCTGCACCCATCTTCCCGCTTTGTGCACCTCTCTTGTCTCTTTCTGTACCTCTCTTGCCTCTTTCGACACTTCTCTTGCCTCCTTCTGCACCCCTCTTGCCTCTTTCTGCACCCCTCTTACCTCTTTCTGCAGCCCTGTTGCTTCATTATGTACTTTTCTTGCTTCTTTTTGGACCTCTCTTGCTTCTCTCTGCACCCCTCTCGCCTCTTTCTGTACCCTTTTGCCCTCTTTGTGCACATTTCTTGCCTCTTTCTGCACCCCTCTTGCCTCTTTCTGCACCCTTTGTGCCTCTTTCTGCACCTCTCTTGCTTCTTTCTAGACTTCTCTTGCAAATTTCTGCACCCCTCTTCCCTCTTTCTGCACTTCTCTTGCATCTGTCTGCAACCCTGTTCCCTCTTTCTGCACCTCTTTTGCCTGTTTCTGCAGTTCTCTTGCCTCCGGCTGCACCTTTGTTGCCTCTTTCTGCACCCCTCTTGCTTCTTTCTGCCCCCTCTTGCCTTTTTCTACACCCTTCTTCCCTCTTTGTGCACCTCTTTTGCCTCTTTTTATACCTCTCTTGACTCTTTCTGCACCCCTCTTGCCTCTTTCAGCACCCTCTTGTCTCTTTCTGCACTTCTTTTGCTTCTTTCTGCACCCTTCTTCCATTTTCCTGCACCTCTCTTGCCTCTTTCTGCACCTCTCTTGCATCTTTCTGCAGTTCTCTTGCCTCTACCTGCACCTCGGCTTCCTCTTTCTGCACCCCTCTTGCCTCTTTCTGCACCCCTCTTACCTCTTTATGCAGCCCTGTTGCTTCATTATGCACTTCTCATGCTTCTTTTTGCACCTCTCTTGATTCTCTCTGCACCCATCTTGCCTCTTTCTGTACCCTTGTGCCCTCTTTGTGCACCTCTCTTGCCTCTTTCTGCACATTTCTTGCCTCTTTCTGCACCCCTCTTGCCTCTTTCTGCACCCCTTGTGCCTCTTTCTGCACCTCTCTTGCTTCTTTCTAAACTTCTCTTGCCTCTTTCTGCACCCCTCTTGCCTCTTTCTGCACCTCTGTTGGTTCTTTCTGCACTGCTCTTGCTTCTTTCTGCACATCTCTTGCAAATTTCTTCACCCCTCTTGCAAATATCTGCACACCTCTTCCCTCTTTCTGCACTTCTCTTACCTCTGTTTGTACCCCTCTTGCCTCTTTCTGCACCTCTGTTGGTTCTTTCTGCACTGCTCTTACTTCTTTCTGCACCTCTCTTGCAAATTTCTGCACCCCTCTTCCCTCTTTCTGCACTTCTCTTGTGTCTGTCTGCAGCCCTGGTCCCTCTTTCTGCACCTCATTTGCCTGTTTCTGCAACTCTCTTGCCTCTTTCTTCAGTTCTCTTGCCTCCTGCTGTACCTTTGTTGCATCTTTCTGCACCCCTCTTGCCTCTTTCTGCACCCCTGTTACTTCATTGTGCACTTCTCTTGCTTCTTTCTGCACCTCTCTTGCTTCTTTATGCACCCCTCTTGCCTCCTTCTGAGCCCTTCTGCCCTCTTTGTGCATCTTTCTTGCCTCTTTCTGCACCCCCTTGCCTCTTTCTGCACCTCTTTTGCTTCTTTCTGCACCTCTCTTGCCTCTTTCTGCAGTTCTCTTGCCTCTGTCTGCACCTAGTCTGCCTCTTTCTGCACCCCTCTTGCCTCTTTCTGCACCCCTCTAACCTCTTTCTGCAGTCCTGTTGCTTCATTCTGCACTTCTCTTGCTTCTTTTTGCACCTCTCTTGCTTCTTTCTGCACCCCTCTCGCCTATTTCTGTACCCTTCTTCCATTTTCCTGCACCTCTCTTGCCTCTTTCTGCACCTCTCTTGCCTATTTCTGCAGTTCTCTTGCCTCTGGCTGCACCTCGGCTGCCTCTTTCTGCACCCCTCTTGCCTCTTTCTGCACCCCTCTAACCTCTTTCTGCAGCTCTGTTGCTCCATTCTGCACTTCTCTTGCTTCTTTTTGCACCTCTCTTGCTTCTTTCTGTACCCCTCTTGCCTCTTTCTGTACCCTTTTCCCTCTTTGTGCACCTCTCTTGCCTCTTTCTGCACCTTTCTTGCCTCTTTTTCTCACCCCTCTTGCCTCTTTCTGCACCCCTTGTGCCTTTTTCTGCACCTCTCTTGCTTCTTTCTGAACTTCTCTTGCCTCTTTTTGCACACCTCTCTTGCCTCTGTTGATTCTTTCGGCACTGCTCTTGCTTCTTTCTGCACGTCTCTTCCAAATTTTGGCACCCCTCTTGCAAATATCTGCTTACCTCTTCCCTCTTTCTGCACTTCTCTTACCTCTGTTTGCACCCCTGTTCCCTCTTTCTGCACCTCTTTTGCCTGTTTCTGCAACTCTCTTGCCTCTTTCTGCAGTTCTCTTGCCTCCTTCTGCACTTTGGCTGCCTCTTTCTGCACCCCTCTTGCCTCTTTCTGCACCCCTCTTACCTCTTTCTGCACCCCTGTTGCTTCATTCTGCACTTCTCCTGCTTCTTTTTGCACCTCTCTTGCTTCTTGCGGCACCACTCTTGCCTCTTTCTGTACCCTTTTTCCCTCTTTGTGTACCTCTCGGGCTTCTTTCTGCACCTCTCTTGCCTCTTTGTGCACCCCTCTTGCCTCTTTCTGCACCTCTCTTGCTTCTTTCTGCACCCCTCTTGCCTCTTTCTGCACCTCTCTGGCCTCTTTCTGCAATTCTCTTGCCTCTTTCTGTACCTCTTTTGCTTTTTTTTGCACATCTGTTGCCTCTTTCTGCACCCCTCTTTCCATTTTCTGCACCACTGTTGGTTCTTTCTGCACCCCTCTTGCTGCACCTCTGTTACCTCTTTATTCAATTCTCTTGCCTCTTTCTGCATCTCTTTTGCTTCGTTCTGCACTTCTCTTGCCTCTTTCTGCACCCGGCTTGCCTCTTTCTGCACCTCTGTTGGTTCTTTCTGCACTGCTCTTGCCTCTTTCTGTACCTCTCTTGCCTCTTTCTGCACCTTTCTTGCACATTTCTTCACCCCCTTGCCTCTTTTTGCGCCCTTTCTCTCTTTCTGCACTTCACTTGCCTCTGTCAGCACCCCTGTTCCCTCTTTCTGCACCTCTTTTTCTTGTTTCTGCAACTCTCTTGCCTCTTTCTGCAGTTCTCTTGCCTGTTTGTTCACCTCTTTTGCTTCTTTCTGCACTTATCTTGCCTCTTTATGCACCTCTCTTGCCTCTTTCTGTACTTCTGTTGGTTCTTTTGCACTGCTCCTGCTTCTTTCTGCACCTCTTTTGCAAATTTCTGCACCCTCTTGCCTCTTTCTGCACCCTTCTTCCCTCTTTCTGCAGCTCTTTTGCCTCTGTCTGCACCCTTGTTCCCTTTCTGCACCTCTTTTACCTGTTTCTGCACTCCTCTTGCCTCTTTCTGCACCTCTGTTGCTTCTTTCTGCACTTCTCTTGCTTCTTTCTATACCTTTCTTGCTTCTTTCGGCACCCCTGTTGCCTCTTTCTGCACCTCTCTTGCTTCTTTCTGTACCCCCTAGCCTCTTTCTGCACCTCTCTTGCTTCTTTCTGCACCCCTCTTGCCACTTTCTGAACCCTTCTTCCCTTATCCTGCACGCCTCTTGGTTCATTCTGCACTGCTCTTGCCTCTTTCTTCACCCTTTTTCCTTTTTTGTGCACCTCTCTTGCCTCTTTCTGCACCTCTCTTGCCTCTTTCTGCACCCCTCTTGCCTCTTTCTGCACCTTTCTTGCTTCTTTCTGCACCCCTCTTGCCTCTTTCTGCACTTCTCTTGCCTCTTTCTGCACCCCTCTTGCCTCTTTCTGCACCTCTGTTGGTTCTTTCTGCACCCCTCTTGCCTCTTTCTGCACCTCTCTTACCTCTTCATGCAGTTCTCTTGCCTCTTTCTGCACCTCTTTTGCTTCATTCTGCACTTCTCTTGCCTCTTTCTGCACCTCATTTGCCTGTTTCTGCAACTCTCCTGCCTCTTTCTGCAGTTCTCTAGCCTCCTGCTGCACCTTTGTTGCATCTTTCTGCAACCCTCTTGCCTCTTTCTGCACCCCTCTTGCCTCTTTCTGCACCCCTGTTGCTTCATTGTACACTTCTGTTGCTTCTTCTGCACCTCTCTTGCTTCTTTATGCACCCCTCTTGCCTCCCTCTGAGCCCTTCTGCCCTCTTTGTGCACCTCTCTTGCCTCTTTCTGCACCCCCTTGCCTCTTTCTGCACCTCTTTTGCTTCTTTCTGCATCCTTCTTCCATTTTCCTGCACTTATCTTGCCTCTTTCTGCACCTCTCTTGCCTCTTTCTGCAGTTCTCTTGCCTCTGTCTGCACCTTGGCTGCCTCTTTCTGCACCTCGGCTGCCTCTTTCTGCACCCCTCTTGCCTCTTTCTGCACCCCTCTAACCTCTTTCTGCAGCCCTGTTGCTTCATTCTGTACTTCTTTTGCTTCTTTTTGCACCTCTCTTGCCTCTTTCTGCACCCCTCTCGCCTCTTTCTGTACCCTTTTCCCTCTTTGTGCACCTCTCTTGCCTCATTCTGCACCTTTCTTGCCTCTTTTTCTCACCCATCTTGCCTCTTTCTGCACCCCTCTTGCCTCTTTCTGTACCTCTGTTGGTTCTTTCTGCACTGCTCTTGCTTCTTTCTGCACATCTCTTGCAGATTTATGCACCCCTCTTGCAAATATCTGCTCACCTCTTCCCTCTTTCTGCACTTCTCCTACCTCTGTTTGCACCCCTGTTCCCTCTTTCTGCACCTCTTTTGCCTGTTTCTGCAACTCTCATGCCTCTTTCTGCAGTTCTTTTGCCTCCTTCTGCACCCCTCTTACCTCTTTCTGCACCCCTGTTGCTTCATTCTGCACTGCTCTTGCTTCTTTTGGCACCTCTCTTGCTTCTTTCTGCACGCCTCTTGCCTCTTTCTGTACCCTTTTTCCCTCTTTGTGCACCTCTCATGCCTCTTTCTGCACCTCTCTTGCCTCTTTGTGCACCCCTCTTGCCTCTTTCTGCACCTCTCTTGCTTCTTTCTGCACCCCTCTTGCCTCTTTCTGCACCTCTCGCCTCTTTCTGCAATTCTCTTGCCTCTTTCTGTACCTCTTTTGCTTTTTTTGTATTTCTTTTGCCTCTTTCTGCACCCCTCTTGCCTCTTTCTGCACCTCTGTTGGTTCTTTCTGCACCCCTCTTGCCTCTTTCTGCACCTCTGTTACCTCTTTATTCAATTCTCTTGCCTCTTTCTGCACCTCTTTTGCTTTGTTCTGCACTTCTCTTGCCTCTTTCTGCACCCGTCTTGCCTTTTTCTGCACCTCTGTTGGTTCTTTCTGCACTGCTCTTGCCTCTTTCTGTACCTCTCTTGCCTCTTTCTGCACCTCTCTTCCACATTTCTGCACCCCCTTGCCTCTTTTTACGCCCCTTCTCTCTTTCTGCACTTTTCTTGCCTCTGTCTGCACCCCTGTTCCCTCTTTCTGCACCTCTTTTTCCTGTTTCTGCAACTCTCTTGCCTCTTTCTGCAGTTCTCTTGCCTGTTTCTTCACCTCTTTTGCTTCTTTCTGCACTTCTCTTGCCTTTTTATGTACCTCTCTTGCCTCTTTCTGTACTTCTGTTGGTTCTTTTGCACTGCTCTTGCTTCTTTCTGCACCTCTCTTGCAAATTTCTGCACCCCTCTTGCCTCTTTCTATACCTTTCTTCCCTCTTTCTGCAGCTCTTTTGCCTCTGTCTACACCCCTGTTCCCTTTCTGCACTCCTCTTGCCTCTTTCTGCACCTCTATTGCTTCTTTCTGCACTTCTCTTGCTTCTTTCTACACCTCTCTTGCTTCTTTCTGCACCCCTCTTGCCTCTTTCTGCACCACTCTTGCCTCTTTCTGTACCCCCTAGCCTCTTTCTGCACTTCTCTTGCTTCTTTCTGCACCCCTCTTGCCACTTTCTGTACCCTTCTTCCCTTTTCCTGCACGTCTCTTGGTTCATTCTGCACTGCTCTTGCCTCTTTCTTCACCCTTTTTCCTTCTTTGTGCACCTCTCTTGCCTCTTTCTGCACCTCTCTTGCCTCTTTCTGCACCCCTCTTGCCTCTTTGCCTCTTTCTGCACCTTTCTTGCTTCTTTCTGCACCCCTCTTGCCTCTTTCTGTACTTCTCTTGCCTCTTTCTGCACCCCTCTTGCCTCTTTCTGTACCTCTGTTGGTTCTTTCTGGACCCCTCTTGCCTCTTTCTGCACCTCTCTTACCTCTTTATGCGGTTCTCTTGCCTCTTTCTGCACCTCTTTTGCTTCATTCTGCACTTCTCTAGCCTCTTTCTGTACCCCTCTTGCCTCTTTCTGCACCATTGTTGGTTCTTTCTGCACTGCTCTTGCTTCTTTCTCCACCTCTCTTGCAAACTTTCTGCACTTTTCTTGCCTATGTCTGCACCCCTGTTCCCTCTTTCTACACCTCTTTTGCCTGTTTCTGCAACTCTCTTGCCTCTCTTTGCAGTTCTCTTGCCTGTTTCTTCACCTCTTTTGCTTCTTTCTGCACTTCTCTTGCCTCTTTCTGTACCTCACTTGCCTCTTTCTGTACTTCTATTGGTTATTTTGCACTGCTCTTGCTTCTTTCTGCACCTCTCTTGCAAATTTCTGTACCCCTCTTGCCTCTTTCTGCACCCTTCTTCCCTCTTTCTGCAGCTCTGTTGCTTCTTTCTGCATCCCTATTGCCTCTTTCTGCACCTCTCTTGCCTCTTTCTGTACCCCCCTAGCCTCTTTCTGCACCTCTCTTGCTTCTTTCTGCACCCCTCTTGCCACTTTCTGTACCCTTCTTCCCTTTTCCTGCACGTCTCTTGGTTCATTCTGCACTGCTCTTGCCTCTTTCTTCACCCCTTTTCCTTCTTTGTGCACCTCTCTTGCCTCTTTCTGCACCTCTCTTGCCTCTTTCTGCACCCCTCTTGCCTCTTTCTGCACCTTTCTTGCTTCTTTCTGTACCCCTCTTGCCTATTTCTGCACCTCTCTTGCTTCTTTCTGGACTTCTCTTGCCTCTTTCTGCACCCCTTTTGCCTCTTTCTGCACCTCTGTTGGTTCTTTCTGCACTGCTCTTGCTTCTTTCTGCACATCTCTTGCAAATTTCTGCACCCCTCTTGTAAATTTCTGCACCCCTCTTCCTTCTTTCTGCACTTCTCTTGCCTCTGTTTGCACCCCTGTTCCCTCTTTCTGCACTTCTCTTGCCTCCTTCTGCACCTCGGCTGCCTCTTTCTGCACCCCTCTTGCCTCTTTCTGCACCCGTCTTGCTTCTTTCTGCAACCCTCTTGCCACTTTCTGTACCTCTTTTGTTTCTTTCTGCACTTCTCTTGCTTCTTTATGCACTACTCTTGCTTCTTTCTGCACCCCTCTTTCCTCTTTCTGCACCCCTCTTCCCTCTTTCTGCACCTCTCTTGCCTCTTTCTGCTCTTCTCTTGCGTCTTTATGCACTTCTCTTGCCTCTTTCTGCACTGCTCTTGGCTCTTTTTGCACATTTGTTACTCTTTCTGCACCTCTCTTGTTTTTTGTGCACTTCTCTTGCTTTGTTCTGCACCTCTCTTGTTTCTTTCTGCAACTCTCTTGCTTCTTTCTGCACCTCTCTTGCTTCTTTCTGCAACCCTCTTGCCACTTTCTGTACCTCTTTTGCTTCTTTCTGCACTTCTCCTGCTTCTTTCTGCACTACCCTTGCTTCTTTCTGCACCCCTCTTTCCTCTTTCTGCACCCCTCTTCCCTCTTTCTGCACCTCTCTTGCCGCTCTTCTCTTGCATCTTTATGCACTTCTCTTGCCTCTTTCTGCACTGCTCCTGGCTCTTTTTGCACATTTGTTACTCTTTCTGCACCTCTCTTGTTTTTTTCTGCACTTCTCTTGCGTCTCTCAGAACTTCTCTCACCTCTTTTTGTGTACTCAATTGGGAAGTGGAAGCTGTCAAGTTTAAAGGTCAGCGTGCTTTTGTGACTGAGGTATATGTCTAATTGTACATGTATCCTTACATGTGTTATGAATCTGAAGATGATAGCTTAAAAAGTGGGTAGCTTCTCCTGTAGATGGTCAAATATTCTCAGTTCTGCACTGTCATTTGGTTGCACAGGTAGACATATCTTATGTATGTAGGCGTTATAGAGCCCCTCAAATATTCTATTGAATACCCATGTGCCCTGTATTATGAGCAGAAAGAAATGCATACACCTTTTTGTACACAAATTTACAGAGTATGCTGTTTGAAACACAGGTTTTCAAGTATTTGTATGTTTATTTTTATGTAACATGTCACTAGGTAAAAGCAGAGACACATGCATGCATACCTTCACAAACTTGGTGAGACTTACAACAGTGATATGGTTAGGATTGCTGTTTTACATTTGGTAGGCCTAACATTTCTAGCAGTAGATGAATAGTGAACCTTCAAGAGAAAAGTGAGGTTTAAGACATCTTGGGAGAAGGATTAGTGATTAGGCTACTTTTTACGAGTCTGTGGAAAGGTACAGTCGAAGTAGGCTTCTTTCTGCACCTCTATTGCTTCTTTGGGTACTTCTTTTGCTTCTTTTTACACCTTTCTTCCTCTTTCTGGACTTCTGTTGCCTCTTTCTGCATTTTTCTTCCTTCTTTCTGCACCTTTCTTCCTCTTTCTGCACCTCTCTTGCCTCTCTGCACTTCCCTTGCTTCTTTCTGCGCCTTTCTTCCTCTTTCTGCACATGTCCTACCTATGTAGGCATAGTTAGAAATTAGCATTTAAAAAACCTTAGAAATGCACTGAAAAAACCACAGGTTTCAGGGACGTTATAGTTAGTAATTAGCATTTAAAAAACCTTAGAAATTCACTGAAAAAACCAAATTGGTTTCAGGGACGTTATAGTTAGGAATTAGCATTTAAAAAACCTTGGAAATTCACTGAAAAAAACCACAGGTTTTAGGGACGTTATAGTTAGGCTGACATTTTACTCATACAAAACCAAAGAAATTTGGCCGTTATATAACTCGCGCCCCCGTAATGCACTGCTGATAACGTCACATATTACATCACTCATGACATGGTCATTGACATCACTGATGACATCTCAAATGACATCACTGATGACATCAACCACTTAATATCTGATGCACCTCTTCACACCATAATATAACCTTTGATACACCCACTCTAAAATACAGACTACCATTTTCTAAACCATAGACACACCAATACCAGTTAGTACATACCCACTCACTGATTCATAGGTGTACACATACATCGACTCACTCACCCATACAGTCACTCATTCACGCAGTCACTCATCTATACAGCCACTGATATATGCAATCATATACCCATGCAGACACTCACACACTGCCACTCACCCCTTGAGTTACTCACACACCTAGTCAGTCACGCAAAGAAACAATCACCTATACAGTTATACACACACCACCTAACTTATTCATACAGATACTATTACATACTTACTCTCTTATACAATTACTGAAACAAGCACACACTCATCCATAGAGCCACTCTCACAATCCTCACTCACATATAGTCACTTATGTACTCAAACACTTACACATACTGCCTTTCACATATGTAGTTACTCACACATATACCTAAGAGATATCCATTCACTCACAAACACAGCCATACCCGCACTCACTCACCCATACAGCCCCTTGCACATGCACTCATGAACCCATACACACAGTGATTCACCCACTCACACATCCATGCAGGGAGTCATACCCCCCCCCACCCACCCATACAGACACTCAGGCACCCATACAGGTACTCAGACAACCAATCATTAACCCATATAGACACACATGTAACTACTCACCAACCCATGCAGCCACTTACACACCAACTGACAGACTGATACAGACATTCACTCAGATTAGTCATTTACCCATGCATTCACTAAGACACGTTTAATCACTCACTTAAACAGTCACTCATGCACCCACTAAATCATCCATACAGACACTCATACACCCACTCATTCTTCAAATACACCTTGGTGTATATATATATAACATTCTTAAACTTTTTAGAAACACTCACAGGATGATGTCATCCGTGATGTCATCAGTGATGTCATTTGAGATGTCACTAGTGATGTCACTGACCATGTCATGAGTGATGTAATATGTGACGTCATCAGCAGTGCATTGCGGGTGCGCAAGTTATAGTTAGCTCAGCTAACTATAACGGCCGAATTTCTCTGGTTTTGTACGAGTAAAATGTCAGACTAACTATAACATGTCTGAAACCTGTGTTTTTTTCAGTGAATTTCTAAGGGTTTTTAAATGCTAATTCCTAACTATAACGTACCTGAAACCTGTGTTTTTTTCAGTGAATATATATATGGCTAATGCCATTGTTAATCATCCCCTGGCCCGAGGACCACCACCTTCCCGGCTCTAAATGAATAAATAATATAGGGGGGACGCGCGGACCCCTGTGCCCCAGGGACCACCACCTCCCGAGGGCTGCATAAACATATAGGGGGGACTGCATAGACCAGGGCTGTACTTAAAAAAAGGAGAGGGTAGCACAGACCCCCCTCCTAGGGCTTTTAAAAGACCAAAGTTACACCACCTCCCCCGGGCTAAATAAATCAATGAAGGGGGTCTGCATGTACCCCCTGCTCTGGCGACCACCACCTCCCAAGGCCAATTGCTTTTCAAAAATTAGAAAGGGGCCACACCTCCCCACTCCCAGGCTATATAAGGCCCCTGGGACGGCCATATCCGTAGAGCCGGCCCATGCAGATCAAAGGAGGAGGGGCCACCTCCTGGAACCATATATGACCCAGTGGACTGACATCCCCCAGGGCCGGCCCCTGCAATGTCCTGGGGTGCCCACTCCAGGACATGGCTGTTTGCTTTTGCTTGGCAGGAGCTGAAAGTTCCAGCCAAGCAAAAGCAAACACTCTGACACTAATACACCCACTCTCAGACCCAATTAGACACTCATGCACTCACTCATAGAGTGACTCACATACTCATGGAGGCACTTGCAAACCCACTCAGACAACTCACATCCACTCAGACAACTCACACCCACTCACAGACCCACTAAGACACTCAGACACTCATGCACCCACTAACGCACCCAGAGAGACACTCATGCACTCACTCAAACACTCACTCTCAAAGGTTACAGGTTATAGTTAGGAAATGTAATTTAGAAAACTTTAGAAACTCACTTTAAAAAAACCAAAAGTTACAGGACTTTATAGTTATGAAACATTAAAAAAACCTTAGAAATTCACTGAAAAGACAAAGGTTACAGGGACTTTATAGACAGGCTCAGATTTCGCTCATACAAAATCCAGAGAAATTCAGCAGTTATAGTTACCTGAGATAACTATAACTTATGCCCTCGCAATGCACTGCTTATGACCTCACATATTTGGTGGGGCTTGGTCCCGGGGGCCTATTTATATTTTAAATAAGGGAAGGGGCATCCGAGGCCCCCTCCCCATGACCACTCTTGACATGCTGGCATCCCTCTCACTGGTGAAATTGTTTTACTCCCTGAATGCAGCTGTCCCTTGGCTACACACAGCAGTCTTTCTCTCTCTCTCTCTCTCTCTCTCTCTCTCTCTCTCTCTCTTTCTCTCTATCTCTTTCTCTCTCTCTCTAGTGCAGGCCTCCCTTTATCTAGCGCGGAAACCCTCTCCCAGTGCAGGTCTCCCTCTCCTGGTAGATCTCCCCAATGAACAGGTCCTTCACTCTAGTGCAGCAGCACCTACCCTGGTGAAGGTCTCCCTCTCCTGCTCGAGCTTCCCCTTCCCCTTCTGCGAATGAGCCCCTTGCTCTGCTGCGGCACCTCTTTCCCCGGAGCAGAAGTCTCTCTTCCAGGTCTAGCACTCAGTAACCCTGTTGCTTTATGCCCTGGCATGGCTCGGCCCCGGCGTCTGAGATCATTTACACACACTTTATGGCTCTGCTGGGCCGGGTGCATGAATTACCATACATTACTATCTTAATACGCTTTTAACTGCTTTAGAGCCACGCTTAAACCTCATATAACGAATTCAATCATGTAATTTAACTGCTCTAAGGGCCAGATCACACACCTCTCCCAAGCGCAGACAAGAACCCGGCTGTGTAAGTACTCACAGAGCAGCATTGCTACATTCAACATAACAGGAGAGACAAAATGAAAAGTACACACACTGTACTGAGGCAGATTATACTAGCAAACAAACCAAAGGCCAAAATAACCTCTGGGTCAAAACGAGAGGCTATAGCCCGAAGCCGGTCCCAGGATGCTTGTTTCCAGTCCAGGGAGGACCTGGCTTGGCTGTTTGGGCTGGACTGTTCCCATGGGGAGCAGGGTCAAGACTGATTTGCATATGCCTGGGTTTTAACTGGAATGGCAGGGGGAGCAAACAAACAAATTTAGGCCCAGTTCTCTGTACTGCGGTGAATGTTTGACATTGCTCACCATTCTGTCCATCAATTGTTATTTTTTGAATTTGCCCCCAGCAGAAAGACAGAGAGGAGGGGGCAGGGAGACATAAGGTGGAGGCCCATAGATTGCTAAGGCTATGTAAACATAGCCTTGTAAGTTTGTGTGTATGTATACACACATTTACGAGATTTAAAGGTCTAGCGCATTTATCTATATATATCTATATTTCTATATCTATATAAATATAGATATAGATATAGAGATATAGAAAGGTAGTGCCTGGGTGATTCGATATGTGCATGGTTAGTACGTGGGTGAATAGATGAGTATATGGGTAGTGCATGACTGAATGGATCGGTGCAGCGGTAGTACCTGAGTAAATGAATGACTGGAAGGGTAATGCCTGAGTGATTGGATGAGTGCAAGATAGTGCCTCTGTAATTGTATTAGTGCAAGGGTAGTGGCTAGGTGATTGGGTGAGTACATAGATAGTGACTGGGTGATTGGGTGTATGAATGCATAGAGCCTGCATGATTGGGTGAGTACATGGATAGTGCCTGGGTGATTGGTTGAGTGCATGGGTAGTGCCTCAGTGAATGGATGAGTGCATGGGTAGTGCCTGAGTGAATGGATGAACGCAAGCGTAGTGCCTCAGTGAATGCATGAGTGCAAGGGTAGGGCCTGGGTGAATGGATGAGTAGAAAGGTAGTGCCTGGGTGAATGAAGGAGTGCATGGGTAGTACCTGAGTGAATGGATAAGTGCATGGATAATGGCTGGGTGAATGAATTAGTGCATGGGTAGTGCCTGGGGGAATGGATGAGTGCATAGGTAGTGCCTCAGTGAATGGATGAGTGCAAGGGTAGTGTCTGGGTGATTAGATGAGTGCATGGATAGTGCGTTGGAGATTCTGTGAGTGCATAGATAGTGCCTGAGTGAATGGATGAGTGCATGGGTATTGCTTGGGTAATTGGATAAGTGCATGGGAGTGCCTGGTTGATTGTATGAGTGCATGAGTAGTGCATAGGTGAGTAGATGTCTGGAAGAGTAGCGCCTGGGTAATTGGATGAGTGTAAGGGTAGACCCTGGGTCATTGGATGAGTACAAGGGTAGTGGGTTGGTGATTGAGTGAGTACACAGATAGGGTCTGGGTGATTGGGTGAATGCATGGATACTGTCTGCGTGATTGGTTGAGTGCATGGATAGTGCCTGGGTAATTGCATGAGTGCATGGGTACTGCCTGGGTGATTGGATAATCACCAAAGACCCTCACACCGCCAAAGCCCACCTCCACGAAGGAATGAAGGCCGTCGCCGAATGGATGAGGACCAGCCGCCTGAAGCTGAACTCGGACAAGACGGAGGTCCTCATCCTTGGTTCCAACCCTTCAGCCTGGGACGACTCCTGGTGGCCAACATCACTGGGAACAGCCCCGCCACCCACCGACCACGTACGCAACCTAGGGGTCATCCTCGACCCCACCCTCTCCATGACTAAGCAGGTCAACGCCGTTTCCTCATCCTGCTTCAACATCCTCCGAATGCTCCGCAGGATCTTCAAGTGGATCCCCACCGAAACAAGAAAAACAGTCACCCAGGCCCTCGTCACCAGCAGGCTGGACTACGGAAACGCCCTCTACGCAGGAACGACGGCTAAGCTCCTGAGACGGCTGCAACGCATCCAGAACGCCTCTGCACGTCTTATCCTCGACATCCCCCGACGCAGCCACATCACACCCCACCTGAGAGACCTGCACTGGCTCCCTGTCAACAAGAGGATAACCTTCAAGCTCCTCACCCACGCACACAAAGCACTCCACAACTCCGGACCAGCCTACCTCAACAGACGACTCAGCTTCTACACCCCCACCCACCAGCTCCGCTCGACCAGCCTCACCCTCGCCACAGTCCCCCGCATCCGGAAAACGACCGCCGGCGGCAGATCCTTCTCCCACCTCGCCGCCAAGACCTGGAACACCCTCCCCACCAACCTCCGACAGACCCAAGACCTACTGGCCTTCAGAAGACTCCTCAAGACCTGGCTCTTCGATCAGTAGCAGCACCACCCCCCTCTTCCCCCAGCGCCTTGAGACCCTCGCGAATATGTAGTGCGCTTTATAAGTGACATGATTGATTGATTGATTGATTGATTGGATGAGTCCATGAGTAGTACCTGGATGACTGGATGAGTGCTGGGCAGTGCCTTAGTGAAGAGATGAGTGCATACATAGTGTCTGGGTGTTTGCATAGTGCATGGGTAACACCTGGGTGAATAGATGAGTGCTTGAGTAGTGGCTGGGAGATTAGATGAATTCAAGTGCAGTATGAAGACTCATCATGAAACAGTGGGAATAACAATCAATGGATTGTAAAAAAAAAAAAAAAAATTTGCACAGTAGATCATTATAACTACTGTTCACCCCACTCACTATACGTTTTTGAATACTGGCTTGTTGATAGCTTACTACCTTAATGAAAACAACTATATGGTAAAATTGTTTCTGATATTATTATATCTGGTACAAAATGTCCAACAATTATGAAGCAGTCTTCATTTTGCATTTCCTTTTTGTGAGAAGTTGGCCTGGTATATGCTGTTCACTAATTAAAGTGGACACCTTGCACCAGAACAATTCGACTCTTTTTGGTAGATAGGTTTAAGACAACCTTTCTATAGAAAGCTATCCTAGTGGTAGCTGTGGAGAGCAGCCTTCAGGCTAAGTCTTGAAGGAATGTAAAGCAGCTTGTTTTACCACACAATCTCTTGAATCACCAAATGAAAAGACACCACACAGGTATATATATCAAATATATATGTATTTATTAATAAACACTCTCTACTAATCTCTTTATGAGATTAGAGGTCAGGAACATATGTACAAGTCAAATATTATCAAAATAAGTTTAGCACAATCGAATATCACAATCTTAGTTTGCTAGACCTAGGTCTAGGGCATCTAGAATCGAGGGACCCCCAAGAACCACCCCAGGTAGTTGTAGGAGACCCACAGGGGACGGACGCGGTGACCTGGCACCGGTGCGAGTCCTGTGCGAGTCTATGCGCTCAGACGCGATTGAGATTTCAATGTTAAAGGTCCCTTGCGTGTTCGAGGCGAACACACCGATCGGTCCTTGTACGAGTCGAAGGACGCGGTTACAGATAGAGTTGCAAGGGAGATGGACGTGCTGTGTCTAACACAGACGCGAACCTTGTGCGAGTCAGTGCAATGGAGATCTCAGTGTTACAGGTCCTTTGTGTGTTCGAGGCGAACACCGATCGGACTCAGTACGAGTCGAAGGATACAGTTCTAGATATGTTACAAAGGAGATGGACGCGGGGTGTCTAACACAGACGCGAACCCTGTACGAGTCAGCGCAATTGTCGCACTTAGAAAATTAGAGTTTTAGGACACTTCGAGGGAAGCTACAAGCAAGTCACTTACAGGGTAAGTAGTTCTAGGGCCCACACCCACAGGAGCACCGTAGTGCTGAAGTTACCTCACCCAGGGGAGCCGGGTGCATAGGTGTCCTTTGGTGTCGGGTCACAGCGTCGTTTTCAATGGGAGCCAGTGAAGTCTTGCTGCTTGCGGCGACAGGAGAAGTGTCCGGAGGAATCCAAGCCTGGATTCAGAAGATGGAAGACCTGAAAGCAGAGGGGACAGTGTTCAAAGTCACTTGGCAGTGACTCGGGGCAAGGAAGATGGATGCCCACCGTCGTTGCAAGATTCAGGTCGTTCGCGGTTGCCTTGACTCTTCAGCCACGAGGTCCAGGAGGCATCGACGATGACCAGGAGCTGGATTCAATGTGCACCACAATGTTTGCAGCTTACTGCGGTGTCGGCGACTCGATTGGAGCTAACAAGCCTTGGTAACAGCAAGTCTCGGGGAAAGTGCGAAGAGGCAATGGCGCAGACCAGCAAGGTCTGTGGGACTCACCCAGTGAGGGTAAGTCAGGTCAAGCCTGGAGCAACCAGGGGAGCTCTTTGGTTTCTTTAGAAAGTCTTCTGGGGACCCACAAGCCGGCTGGCAAGGGATCGCAAAGACACCTCGGGAGGATTCGCTCACAGGGGCCCACGGTCACTAGGGACATGGTAGGCCTCTGATCTTCGGAGGGATTCCTGCTGGAGGCTAGGACCATACGTGGTCCAAAGCACAATTTCGTGGAACGTTGTGAAGGGGTTGCACTTGACAATAGTGCACGGTACCCAGGGGTCACGGTTCCTCGTCACTCTTGGGGTCCAGTGGCCTCAGCTTTGCTGGTGACTCACGATGGCCTTTGAGAAGTCAGGAAATCCACTTCTTGGGCTGCAGGGACTTCGGACTCCGGCGGGAGCGGCGTAGTTTGCAACCGTCGTTTGTAGTTTTTGGTGCCTGCCAAGCAGGGGAGTCACTCCTTGACTCCAAGGGAGATTCTTCAGTCTTCCAAAGGTAGTGGAACGTCGAAGGTCCGGGATTCTTCTTCAGAGCGTCGTCCAGGGAAATCTAGGTTGCAATGCACAGGTTCCCCCTCTTATACTAAAAGAAAGGGAGGGACTAGCTCTATGACCCCACCTATGGGAGGGTCAGGGAGGGGTGGCTACACCCACTTCCCTTTGTCCAGTTTCGCGCCAGAGCAGGGGCAGGTAGCCCCTGAGCCGGTTTGAACTGGGGTATGCACAGAGGAGCCTTCTGCTCCCCAGTGCAGGACTTCAAAGCACTCTAAGAGTGCACCCACCCAGCCCCAATACACTAAACCCTGTCTGGAAGGTGGTCACACCCCCTTGGGACAGGATATCTATTGTTGGGCTTCCTCCACTGCGAGTGTTGGTCATCAGCAGGAGGGCAGCCCAGTGTCTGTGACTGGTGGCATCCATTTTGTGATGCCAGGGCTCTGCAGGATTCTACCGCGTTTCCACAGCAGGTACATGTCTATCCCTCTAGAAGGGTGGAATGCTACCCCCGCCGCCAGGACTGGCGGGGGGTAGTATTCCAAGATGTTTGACACCAAACACGACATGTTTCGATGCAGCCATTCCAAAGTTAGCATTCTACCGCGAGGATATAATGCACTTAAAAGTATATGGTTTAACCGCATCCACAAACAGCACCAGAGAATGGACTCTGAGAGCTGCAGAGGGGCCCTGCTCAGGCAGAGGCACCCCCTCACATAGAAGCCAAGTACCCTGCCCTCAGGATTGATAGGGCCTGCCTTAGGGGTGACTGATAGGTTTATATGTGTGTGTAGGAGAGATATAGGGAACCTATATCTCAGTGAGGAGTGCTAGCACCACCTCACCCAGGCTGCAGTAGCAGGCTGGTGGTATCAGATTTAGTCTGCTTCCCAGGGGTGGCATAATACATGCTGCAGCCCCTGGTAGGCCTGTGAAGTACCTATGCCCTTGGTACCTAAGGTACCATATACTAGGGACTCATAAGGTACCACAGTATCCAATCACTAGTGCACCTAGAGTGCACTCCAAATCGTTTAGAGAGAACAGAGAGGCTAGGGCCCTGATTAGCAGGGTCCCAGCCAGACTATAGCCAGAAACCAGTGTAAACATCAGAAAAAAGTGGGGGCAACATAAGAGGCAGATCCTACTCTCCTACACAACCCCCCCAAACGCAGGGACACTAAACTAACCTTGACCAGTTGAGTCTTCGTGTTCAAAGTGGAAATATCTTGAGAGTCCATCTGCATTGGCATGTTGGGTCCCAGGTCTATGTTCCACTGTATAGTCCATCACCTGTAGGGAAATGGACCACCTCAAAAGTTTTGGGTTTTCACCTTTCATCTGTTCATGCCATAGGAGGGGCTTGTGGTCAGTCTGAACTATGAAGTGAGTGCCAAACAAGTATGGCCTCAGCTTCTTCAGGGCCCACACCACAGCAAAGGCCTCCTCTCTATAGCTGACCAACGTTTCTCTCTAGGGGTCAGCCTTCTGCTAATAAAAGCTACTGGCTGGTCTTGACCTTCATCATTCAGTTGAGACAGTACAGCTCCCACACCCAGCTCAGAAGCATCTGTTTGGACAATTAACTTTTTGGTGTAGTCTGGACTCTGTAAGATGGGGGCAGTGCACATGGCCTGCTTTAGGTCTTCAAATGCCTTTTGACAGCTAGCTGTCCACTGAACCTTTTTGGCATTTTCTTTGAGGTCAGATCATTCAAGGGGGTCACTATAGATCCATATCCCGTGACAAACCTCCTATAGTACCCAGCCAGGCCTAAGAAGGCTCTCGCCTGTGTCTGGGTGGTTGGAGCAACCCATTCCATTATGGTTTGGATTTTGCTCTGTAAAGGCTGAACCTGGCCTCCACCTACAAGGTGGCCCAGGTATACAACCTGACTCTGCCCTATCTGGCACTTAGTGGCCTTGATAGTGAGGCCTGCTTTCTGCAGGGCCTCCAAAACATTCCTGAGGTGGACCAGGTGATCCTGCCAGGAGGAACTAAAGACAGCAATATCATCTAGATAAGCTGAGCAATAAGTTTCCATCCCTGTCAGAACTTTATTCACCAACCTCTGAAAAGTGGCAGGTGCATTTTTCAATCCAAAGGGCATCACCACGAAGTGGTAGTGCCCACCAGGGGTCGAAAATGCTGTTTTGGCTTTTGCATCATCAGCTAACCTGATCTGCCAGTAGCCAGCTGTCAGGTCAAACGTGCTCAGATACTTGGCTGAGGCCAAAGTATCAATCAGCTCATCTGCCCTTGGTATGGGATAGGCATCAGTCCAAGTGACTGCATTGAGGCCTCTGTAGTCTACACAAAACCTCATTTCTTTCTTAACTCCCTGGGTATGAGGCTTGGGTACCAGGACTACTGGGCTAGCCCAAGGGCTATCTGAAGGCTCAATTACACCTAGCTCCAACATTTTCTGGACTTCAGTCCTGATACAGTCCCTGACATGGTCAGGTTGCCTCTACATTTTATTCTTGACAGGCAGACTGTCTCCAGTGTCTACCTCATGGGTGCACCAGGAAGTCTGACTAGGGGTCAGGCTAAACATATGTCTATACTGTTGCAGAACTTGTCTGCACTCAGTTTGTTGATGGTCAGTGAGGCTGCTTGCCAAAGCAACACCATCTACTGACCCATCATCAGGGTTCTGAGAGAGCAGGTCAGGGAGAGGGTCACTCTCCTCCTCCTGGTCCTCATCAGTTGCCATGAGCAAGCCCATGTCAGCCCTGTCAACATATGGCTTTAACCTGTTGACGTGGAGCACCCTCAGGGGGCTCCTGGGAGTTCCAAGATTCACCAGGTAGGTGACTTCTCCCTTTTGTTCAACTATTGTATGGGGGCCACTCCACTTGTCCTGGAGGGCTGCTGGGGCCACAGGCTCCAACACCCACACTTTCTGTCCTGGCTGGTATACAGTCAGTACAGCCTTTTGGTCATGCCAAGCTTTTTGTAATTCTTGGCTGGCCTCCAGGTTTTTGGTTGCCTTTTTCATGTACTCTGCCATCCGGGAGCGGAGACCAAGTACATAGTCCATCACATCTTGTTTGGGGGCTTGAGAGGTAACTCCCAGCCCTCTTTACCAAACACAGTGGACCTCTCACAGGATGCCCAAACAGAAGCTCAAATGGGCTGTAACCAACCCCCTTCTGTGGAACCTCTCTGTATGCAAACAACAGGCAAGGAAGAAGAAGGTCCCATTTCCGCCTAAGCTTCTCTGGGAGACCTTTAATCATTCCTTTCAAGGTTTTGTTGAAGCGTTCAACTAAACCATTGCATTGTGGGTGATAGGGGGTGGTGAGCTTGTAAGTTACACCACACTCCTTCCACATTGCTTTTAGATATCCTGACATGAAGTTGGTACCTCTATCAGAAATGACCTCCTTTGGGAAACCCACTCTGGAGAAGACTCCAATGAGGGCTCTTGCCACCACAGGGGCTGTGGTGGTCCTCAGGGGAATTGCTTCTGGGTACCTGGTGGCATGATCCACTACCACCAGGATAAACCTGTGCCCAGATGCAGTTTGAGGGTCAAGGGGACCAACAATGTCAATCCCTACCCTTTCAAAGGGTACCCCCACCACAGGTAGTGGTATCAGGGGCCTTTGTTGTGCCACCTGCCTTACCACTGGCTTGGCATGTGACACAGGAGCGACAAAACTCCTTTGTGTCCTCTGACATATGTGGCCAATGAAAATGTTGAACAAGCCTGTCCCAGGTCTTGTTTTGGCCCAAGTGTCCTGCTAAAGGGATGTCATGTGCTAGGGTCAAGAGGAACCCCTAAACTTCTGAGGTATTACCATCCTCCTGGTGGCTCCAGGGGCTGGATCTCTACCCTCAGAATATAGGAGTCCCTCATCCCAATAAACTTTATGGGACCCACTAGCACTCCCAGCAGCCTCAGCAGCAGCCTGCTGTCTGAGGGGGTTCAAGGGAGGGGCAGCACTGTTGCTCCTTACTCAGATCTTTCCTAGAAGGGCCCCCTGCCCCCAAGAACTCAACCTGATCAGGCTCAAGTCCCTCTGGGGCAGTTCCTTCTTCAGGATCTGCTTCACCTCCCTCTGGGGGTGAATCTGTGATCTGAGATAGAGGGGAAGGCACTGCCTTTACCCTACTGCTCCTCCTCTTGGGAAGCATCTGGTCCATTGTTCCAGGATCCAGAGCTGGTTCAGTGTTATGCATTCTTGCTTGTGACCTGGTCACAGCAAATACCTCTGCAGGGATGCCCAACATCTCAGCATGAGTCCATAACTCTACTTCAGACCAGGCTGAAGTCTCTAGATCATTGCCCAATAGACATTCGACAGGGAGGTCTGCACTGACTACAACCTTCTTGAGGCCAGTTACCCCTCCCTAGGAGAAATTCACAACTGCCAGACTATGGTTGGTCCTGACATTGCTTGCATTGGTCACCTGGTACCTTTCGCCCAGGATGATCTGTCCAGGGTCCACAAGGTCCTCTGCCACCATGGTGACACTAGCACCTGTGTCCCTAAATGCCAAAGCCTGTTTGCCATTTATTACAGGCTGCTGTTTGTATTTGCCCAGATTACTGGGGCTTACTAGGAAGGACATATTAAGGTCTCCCTCACAAATCAGTATTGCCTGAGTGGGCACTCTGACTAGGTCAGAGTCCACTTCAGAACCCAGGGTCAACCCTACTACACCCTTATTCTGTGTACCACCTCCACCAGTAGCTGAGCTAGGGGGAACAGTTGCCTTAGGGGCAGGAGTGGTGGTTGTTTGGTCTTTGGACTTGTTACAATCAGAAGTCCAGTGCCCTTTCTGTTTACAGAATTTGCACCAGGGCTTCTTTTGGCCTTTTCCCTTGTTGGATTGTGACTCCCCACCAGATGCAGATTTTTGGGGCCCTTGTGAAGACTTCTGGTCTTTTGACTTATCCCCACCTTTCTCAGAGCCCTTAGGATCTTGCTTCTTGGTGTCACCCCCTTGGTTCTGGGGTTTCTGCCTCACCCTGGTTCTGACCAATTTGTCTGCCTTCTTTCCCAATTCTTGGGGAGAGGTCAGATCTGAGTCCACCAGGTATTGATGCAACAACTGGTTCTGGCAATTATTAAGGATCTGTTCTCTCATCATCAGATCATACAATCCCTTGAAATCAGTAACCCTACTGCCAACCAGCCAACCCTCCAGAGCCTTGGTTGCACAATCAACAAAGTCAGTCCAGTCCTGAGTCTGTGCCTTCTGGGTGTCTCTGAACTTCAACCTGTACTGTTCAGTGGTTAAGCCAAACCCATCTATCAGTGCACTCTTCAGGACTTCATAATTATCAGCATCCTCTTCTCTAACAGTGAGGAGCTTGTCTCTTCCTTTGTCTGAAAAGGAAAGCCACAAGATTGCTGCCCACTGCTTTTGGGGGACCTGCTGTACTCTACAGGCCCTCTCCATAGCAGTTATCCACTTGTGGATATCATCCCCACTCTGGTAGGGAGGAACAACCTTGCTCAGGTTCCTATGGTCTGGAATAGATTCTCTGCATCTAGGGACACTGTTGCTGCCACCAAGGGGTTCTAACCCCTCTCTTCTAGAAGCTCTCTGGATCTCCAGGGCTTCTCTATCCAGTGCCAACTGCTTGGTTCTGAGGGCAACTCTTGCTTCCTCATACTGCAGCAGTTTGCACATTCTTTCAGAGGAGGTCTCTCTTATGGGAAAGTATGAGTTCCTCTGGTGGACAAATTCTCTGCCAGAGTGATAAGAGTGGTCAGATTCCCTGGAAGGGGACCTATGCCTCTCCTCTACTCTGTCAGCTCTCTTAGGGAGAATTCCTCTGTCCTTTTCAGGCCCCTTGAGGCCTGGCCCTTCAATCACAGAGTCCTGGTCATTCTGATTTTCATCATCTGACCCAGATACTGTAATTGACCCACTCACTGATTCAGACCCATTAGCTCCTAGAGCCAATCTAAGATCATCTGCTGTCAGCAGATCTATCAGGTGTAGGGTGGAGGGACTCTGTCCTAGCCTCAGGTGTCTTTCAACACACATGGCTCTCAAGTCAGAGAAAGCCATGTCCTTCTACTGAGGCTGAGTGGATCCACTGGTTCCACCCTTTAAGGACAATCTAGTGTTGTGCAGTGTTGTACTACCTACACTAGTTTGTGGCCTACTGATACTAGCTTGAGCTGTAGAAAGGGTGTGCTATCCCTTGGCACACAGCTCTAAGTTCAGTAGAACTTATTGATACTAAGCTTGACTTTATATGTACCTTAAGTACCTATAGTGGTTTTCAGTTAGTAATTCAAATAGAGATTTTCTGGTAAAACAATAGCAAGCTGGAATCCCACACGCTGCCCACCAAAGTGAGAAGTTGGCCTGGTATATGCTGTTCACTAATTAAAGTGGACACCTTGCACCAGAACAATTCGACTCTTATGGTAGATAGGTTTAAGACAACCTTTATAGAAAGCTATCCTAGTGGTAGCTGTGGAGAGCAGCCTTCAGGCTAAGTCTTGAAGGAATGTAAAGCAGCTTGTTTTACCACACAATCTCTTGAATCACCAAATGAAAAGACACCACACAGGTATATATATCAAATATATATGTATTTATTAATAAACACTCTCTACTAATCTCTTTATGAGATTAGAGGTCAGGAACATATGTACAAGTCAAATATTATCAAAATAAGTTTAGCACAATCGAATATCACAATCTTAGTTTGCTAGACCTAGGTCTAGGGCATCTAGAATCGAGGGACCCCCAAGAACCACCCCAGGTAGTTGTAGGAGACCCACAGGGGACGGACGCGGTGACCTGGCACCGGTGCGAGTCCTGTGCGAGTCTATGCGCTCAGACGCGATTGAGATTTCAATGTTAAAGGTCCCTTGCGTGTTCGAGGTGAACACACCGATCGGTCCTTGTACGAGTCGAAGGACGCGGTTACAGATAGAGTTGCAAGGGAGATGGACGCGCTGTGTCTAACACAGACGCGAACCTTGTGCGAGTCAGTGCAATGGAGATCTCAGTGTTACAGGCCCTTTGTGTGTTCGAGGCGAACACCGATCGGACTCAGTACGAGTCGAAGGATACAGTTCTAGATAGTGTTACAAAGGAGATGGACGCGGGGTGTCTAACACAGACGCGAACCCTGTACGAGTCAGCGCAATTGTCGCACTTAGAAAGTTAGAGTTTTAGGACACTTTCGAGGGAAGCTACAAGCAAGTCACTTACAGGGTAAGTAGTTCTAGGGCCCACACCCACAGGAGCACCGTAGTGCTGAAGTTACCTCACCCAGGGGAGCCGGGTGCATAGGTGTCCTTTGGTGTCGGGTCGCGGCGTCGTTTTCAATGGGAGCCAGTGAAGACTTGCTGCTTGCGGCGACAGGAGAAGTGTCCGGAGGAATCCAAGCCTGGATTCGGAAGATGGAAGACCTGAAAGCAGAGGGGACAGTGTTCAAAGTCACTTGGCAGTGACTCGGGGCAAGGAAGATGGATGCCCACCGTCGTCGCAAGATTCAGGTCGTTCGTGGTTGCCTTGACTCTTCAGCCACGAGGTCCAGGAGGCGTCGACGACAACCAGAAGCTGGATTTGGCGTGTCCCATAATATCTGCAGCTTACTGCAGTGTCGGCGACTCGATTAGAGCCAACAAGCCTTGGTAACAGCAAGTCTCGGGTAAAGTGCGAAGAGGCAATGGCGCAGACCAGCAAGGTCTGTGGGACTCACCCAGCGAGGGTACGTCAGGTCAGGCCTGGAGCAACCAGGGGAGCCCTTTGGTTTCTTTAGAAAGTCTTCTGGGGACCCACAAGTTGGCTGGCAAGGGATCGCGAAGACGCCTCGGGAGGATTCGCTCACAGGGGCCCACGGTCACTCGGGACGTGGTAGGCCTCTGATCTTCGGAGGGATTCCTGCTGGAGGCTAGGACCACACGTGGTCCAAAGCACAAGTTCGTGGAACGTTGTGAAGGGGTTGCACTTGACAATAGTGCACCGTTCCCAGGGATCGCGGTTCCTCGTAACTCTTGGGGTCCACTGGCCTCAGCTTCGCTGGGGACTCACAATGGCCTTTGAGAAGTCAGGAAATCCACTTCTTGGGCTGCAGGGACTTCGGACTCCGGCAGGAGCGGCGTAGTTTGAGACCGTCGTTTGTAGTTTTTGGTGCCTGCCAAGCAGGGGAGTCACTCCTTGACTCCAAGGGAGATTCTTCAGTCTTCCAAAGGTAGTGGAACGTCGAAGGTCCGGGATTCTTCTTCAGAGAATCTAGGTTGCAATGCACAGGTTCCCCCTCTTATACTAAAAGAAAGGGAGGGACTAGCTCTATGACCCCACCTATGGGAGGGTAAGGGGAGGGGGTGGCTACACCCACTTCCCTTTGTCCAGTTTCGCGCCAGAGCAGGGGCAGGTAGCCCCTGAGCCGGTTTGAACTGGGGTATGCACAGAGGAGCTTTCTGCTCCCCCAGTGCAGGACTTCAACGCACTCTAAGAGTGCACCCACCCAGCCCCAATACACTAAACCCTGTCTGGAAGGTGGTCACACCCCCTTGGGAAAGGATATCTATTGTTGGGCTTCCTCCACTGCGAGTGTTGGTCATCAGCAGGAGGGCAGCCCAGTGTCTGTGACTGGTGGCATCCATTTTGTGATGCCAGGGCTCTGCAGGATTCTACCGCGTTTCCACAGCAGGTACATGTCTATCCCTCTAGAAGGGTGGAATGCTACCCCGCCGCCAGGACTGGCGGGGGGGTAGTATTCCAAGATGTTTGACACCAAACACGACATGTTTCGATGCAGCCATTCCAAAGTTAGCATTCTACCGCGAGGATATAATGCACTTAAAAGTATATGGTTTAACCGCATCCACAAACAGCACCAGAGAATGGACTCTGAGAGCTGCAGAGGGGCCCTGCTCAGGCAGAAGCACCCCCTCACATAGAAGCCAAGTACCCTGCCCTCAGGATTGATAGGGCCTGCCTTAGGGGTGACTGATAGGTTTATATGTGTGTGTAGGAGAGATATAGGGAACCTATATCTCAGTGAGGAGTGCTAGCACCACCTCACCCAGGCTGCAGTAGCAGGCCGGTGGTGTCAGATTTAGTCTGCTTCCCAGGGGTGGCATAATACATGCTGCAGCCCCTGGTAGGCCTGTGAAGTACCTATGCCCTTGGTACCTAAGGTACCATATACTAGGGACTCATAAGGTACCACAGTATCCAATCACTAGTGCACCTAGAGTGCACTCCAAATCGTTTAGAGAGAACAGAGAGGCTGGGGCCCTGATTAGCAGGGTCCCAGCCAGACTATAGCCAGAAACCAGTGTAAACATCAGAAAAAAAGTGGGGGCAACATAAGAGGCAGATCCTACTCTCCTACACTTTTGTAAACATCTTCCCTCTTAAGACAAATGATGTCTAAATTGTTCTTAGTCCATGTATGAAAAACATAACTCATAGTACAACGTAGACGTTGCTGTAGCAGAAACAAAAGGGGACTTGTTTTAGTGGTGAAGAGACTTTTCATATGCAACTTAAGGCTACTGGTACTATAGTACCTCAATTTGCTCTTTATCTGTGGTAACACAATGTAGTCCTCAAATATTTATAAATTCCTTTCCCGTAGTTAAAAAGAGTCCTTCATTTCTAACAGCTTGCTGTAGACAATACCCCTGATAGGCCGAATAATGTCTCAGAAACACATAATCCACATATAACACAATACCACATTTTCTTATCTTAGATTCTCCTTAGAACTTTGGTTCTAAAAATAGCAGATATGAGTTTGGTAACTTTTTGGGTAGTCTTGATTTGAATGTTACTTGTATGTCATTGCACTCTGTCCATCCTGATTGACATCTTAAATATATTGTGTAGTGTCCAGGGTAAACAACCTTCACCACAAAACCATCACCCCGCATGTTGTTACAATGCAGTCGTTACCACAACTGCGTTGTAACAACGCATACCATTCGCAAGTCGTAACAACGACTTGCGGATGGGGGAGAAGGTGTTGGATTTAAAATCCAACACCTTCCCTACTGTCCGCACAGACTGGAGTTGGAATAGTAAATTATACTATTCCAACATCCAGCGCTCCCCTCCGCAAGTCGTTGTTACGACTTGCGGGGTAATCGTATGCGTTGTTACAACGCGGTCGAGGTAACGACCGCGTTTTAACAACATGCGGGGTGACAGGCTGCGGAAAAAAGAGGCATATTCGTGTCCAGAGGTTATATTAACTCCTTCATTAAATATGATTGCTATAGTTGTGAAAGTTCTTTTTGAGATGGAAATTTGTGCAGCTTTAAAGTTTGCAATTTAAGCTCCTAAATTAGTACTATGCAGTCTGCATCGTTGTAGCATGACTATGATATATTTTCCATACCTCTGTAGGAACAACGTTGACTTAAGTTCTGATCTGCAGTTTGGACAGATCATATCTTGATGGGCGTTTGTAGTTAAATCTTCAAATGGCACAGCTTCACAATCTGGTAATGTCAAGTAGAGGAATCGTTATGAATTGATTTCAGTGCTAGACATAAATTCACAATCTTCACAGTTATGGGTCCATTTATAAGTTAAACCAAATAATTCATTGATATTCACATCTTCTTCATCTAATAGTCCTAGCATTACTATCACAAATTCTTGAGCATCCTGCTGAAGATTTTAACAGAACACTACTGATCCAGTACAGTCATCAGTAAGTTTTCTTATTCCAGTAGCAGAATGTATAATGCTTCTATCACTTCTGAATTCTTCAAGTAAACTACACAGAAGTGAAGACATTCTTTGATTTACCTTTTCTTTAATAGAATTAGTTAAATGAGGCAAATGATATAGTCCATTTAACACTACATTTGCATAACAGTTCACTCCAGATTTATTATCAAAGTGATAGGGGCATATTACCAAGGATGTGCGATAATTATCGCAAAGCGCACTTAGCGCTGTTTTTTTAATCGCCGGCTATCGCTGGATTACATCGCGGAGATACTGCGTTATTATCAACGCTTATCTCCAAGGCGATAGAAAATCCAGCAATAGCGGCAAAACCCAGCAATAGCGCGCGAAATCCAGCGATAAATTCCACGCGCTAATGAAAAGCTTGCTAATAGGCAGGTGAGAACTTAACCTTACAATCCACCTCCCATTGACTAGAATGGTTAAGTCAAGTTTTAAAGAGGTGTTAGATTCCAGCGATAATCGCGGTTAGCGCGACTTATTTTATCGCTTCGCGGGCATTGCTAATAGGGGGAAGTTGTGTTTGCGACTGTTTTCAGTCGCTTTTAGTTGGGAACGCCTACTTTGCATGTCATTAGCGATAATTATCGCTGACATGCAAAGCGGCAAGAAAACGGCCGCTTTCGCCATAAAGCTGTGGCTAACAGCTGTTAGCGACAGCTTGCTAATAGGGCGATAAAAATATCGCCGCTTTAGCGGCAAAAAGTGCCGCTAAAGTGGCGATACTGCCCTTGATAATATGCCCCTTAGTCTTGTATTTCCTCATTGTGCTCTAGTTTTCTTTTCTCCTCCTTGTTGATTTCTTTTTGTTGATATTTCTGTTCAACTGTGATAGACTGTTTAGATATTTTCCACTTTGGACACAGTATTGCCTTTTGAACCACAGGATACTGGCCTAAATGAGGTGCATATTGAGCTCTTTACTGATTATACTCCGTTACACAGCTCACATCAGCACTTACTTTCTTCTCATCAAAAATCAATCAGAAATAAACCATACAATTTTCTAATTCACGACAAAGCAACATATGACACTCCTTCTTTGAATACACTGCTACTAATGTTAACGAGACTTGTACCTACACTTAAACCTTGCGATTTATGAATAGTTACTGCATACGCTAAAGACACTGGGAACTGCTTTCGCTGGACATACAAGTCTTTCACGAGTAGGAAACGTACAACGCATCTACCAATCTGCTTAACTTCAGCAATATCATCAAATTTTATGGCTAAGTATTCTACATCATTTCTATTTGGATAATTGACAAACTTCATAACTTTACCCATTGCACCATTCACTAGCCCTTTTTCAACATTTAAATTACGGCGTAAGATTACACGACAATTTTTACTGATACAAAACTGTTTTTCTAATCCTGCAGTTTTCGACACAGACTTTTCTAAACTATCCTATTTCGATTGTAGTTTTTCTGTTAGTAGCACTGTAACTCCTTTATGTTCCATTTTATCATTTGCTCTAATTTCGACTATCTCTTTTTCCAGTTGCAATAATTGTTCATTGAATTTACTACACTCCTCAAGAGTTGGCATCAAACAAACAATAGACTTCTCTTCCTTAGTAAAATTGTACATTACGTCAGCAGCTGAAATATTACTTGGAATCCAATTTTTGATGAGATGGGTTTGTAATACTGTCTTTCCCTCTTTTGTGAGGACTCCGACTCTTATATCCTTTAGTATATCTGCATAATGCATATCTGATGCTTGGCACATATTTTGGATTAACTCTTTGTATTGAAAGTTTCCCCAAATGTTTACATTTCCAATACTTCCTAGTGAATTCCTTGTTTCATTATGTAGTAGTTTCTTGAATACAGGTTGTCCTTTTACGGGAGTTAGTTGTTGCAGGTCTCCAAAGTAAGGGTTTTCCTCCAAAAGCACATCGCAGTCAGTTTTTAATATTTGCTGCATTTTTAAATGTATAGAAGCTAGCATTAGGTTAGACACCATGCTCACTTCATCAATAATTAGTAGCTTTAATTTCTTTAATACTCTTGCCACTTCATGACAAGCATCACCAGATAATTTGTTGTATTGTAATTTGTTGTCATGTTCAACAGGCAGCATTAACAATCGATGAAGGGTAGCTCCTCTAACATTATGAGTAGCTAAGCCTGTTGGTGCAGTGACTGCACACAACAAATTAGAATTTGTTCTCTTCTGTAGGTAGCTTGTCAGTACTTTAATAAGGAAGCTTTTTCCAGTTCCAGCTTGACCACTTATGTACAATAGAACTGGTTTATATGCAGAACATGCACACTTTTTATTCTCATGGAGAAACCCATGTTCTACTTTACCTTTTACCTCTTCAAAAAAAGAATTATGATCTGCATTCAATTGCTGTATTAGTAGTTCTAGATTCACAGTGTCCTGTCTTACTTGCTGCATTGCATTCTCTACCTCATTCATAGCTATTGCAGCTTAATTTTCATTGATTGGCTGTCTGTGAAGATCTTGATTTCCAGGTGCTCACTTTGACTGCTCAGGGAACTCTCTCTTGCTATCTCAGCAGCAGTTGTTTCTTCTTGTTTAATCTCATCCCTCAACATTTGAAGATACACTGGAAACACAGAGCACTCAATGCTGTCTTTCACAGCATTGAAATAGTCTTCATAACAGTCAAACTCTCCAAGTAGTTCACTTTCAGTTCGCCATGGCTTAAACAACTGTAAAAAGGCTAAATAGAAAAATTCTCTTTTGTCTGGAGTTTGGCAACTTAACTTTCGATGGTTGATTACATTTCCTTTGTTATGTCTCACCAAACATCCTTCGCATCCAGCCACAGCAAATTTTCCTTCATCTATGTTTTCACTGACATTACTTCTGAAAGTATAATGTTGAAGTATTTCATAAAGACACATGATTTCCAGATGATGACTTCTTCTTGGATAGGACGTATCCAGCATGTTACTCTTCAGAATATCCGTACTGAGTGGCTCAAATTCTGCAAGGTATTGAATTTCAGGAAAATACTTCAGTACTCTGTTATGAGTCTTAGCAAGCCCTAAACCCACCCATAGAACTCCTCTAAATTTAGAAAGCAAACTAGCTGAGCTTAACCAGTCTACACATTCATAGGAGCATATCTCTCTGTGAGAAAGATTTTTTCAAACTAAAACTGTACAATTTCTTTGTAAGACTCTTTTCTGCTGAAATCTTCTTCCACATCTCTTTCATCTCAGTTTTCTCTGACTTTGTTATATAAGATGTAACATACCGAGCGACAGCAATTGAGTAGCCTGCAACAAACTGCACGTCCATGTTTGCATTTCACATTTTCAGAATCACAGGGTTGTAGTCATTAATGTACTTGGAGGCCTCTGCTCTTCTTAGGTTGTAGGTATTTTTCAGTGATTTCCTTGTAAGTGTATGTCTGATTGCAGACAAAAAACGGTTAACTCTCCCTTGTGAGATGACAGGTCGTGGAAATCCAAACCGACATCTTTTATACAATTTCCCTTTTGCCCTGTATCTTCGCTGACAATATTTTCCGCATCTATGATTTTGGAATTGTAGAACTTGTTCTCTTAAAATGTTGTCACTACTCTCCTTTGGGATGGGGCAAGTTACATACTGCTCAATAAATGACAGCACAGAATCATTACTGTCTGTTCTAAACTTTGAGGCATCTTTTACCCACAACAGCATGTGAATATGGGGAGCAGCTCTGGCTTGGTACTCTTTATGCCAAAAGAAATCAATCACTTCACCAATAGGAGGTTTTGTTTTGTTCAAGATGAAAGCCATCATTGCTTGAAATCTGTAATTAAAATATCTGCAAAAATTTGCAGGGTCTAGTGAGCACAATTCTCCTGGCTACTTCAGATGAATGTCTTTTATATTTGAATTCGCCTCCTACAAGAATTCTAGCAGGTCATCCCAAGCATATTCAGCACAACTCAGCGTCAGGAACCAAGTAAGTGCTCCAAGGTTCCTCATCATGAACTTGAGTTCACCATGACGCCGATACCAATATTCATTACCATGCTGACATGCCATTAGGTTTATTAAATTGTATTCCAAGTGCTCATCTTTTCCTTGGAGTTGCTGAAAAACTCTGCCAAATTCCGAGGAGTTCCGTGAGCGGGCGTATTATTGCTCGGCCACCCCTAATGAAGTTCCCTTGGCTGCTGAGGGTCATTGGGAGCCAAGAAGCCCTATTGTTGCCACAAGTAAATCCCCCACAGTGGGATTGCTGATACGTCGTCAGAGGCCTGCCCCCTTTCTCAACCACTCTACAAAGGGGCATCCTGGCGCACTACTGGTTGGGGGATGAAGTCCCCTTGGCTGCTGAGGGTTATTGGAGGCCAAGAACCCCTATTGTTGTGACAAGTAAGTCCCTCATTGTGGGACTGCTGAGATGTAATCGGAGGCCCGCCCCCTTTCTCAACCACTCTGCAAAGGGGCCTCCTGGTGCACTACTGGTTGGGGGATGAAGTCTCCTTGGCTGCTGAGTGTCATTGGGGGGCCAATAACCCCTATTATTGTGACAAGTAAGTCCCCCACAGCAGGACTGCTGAGATGTCATTGGAGGCCCGCTCCCTTTCTCAACTACTCTGCAAAGGGGCCTCCTGGTGCACTACTGGTTGGGGGATGATGTCCCCTTGGCTGCCCCGGGTGTTTGTTGGGGGCCAAGAACCCCTATTGTTGCCACAAGTAATTCCTCCACAGCTGGATTGCTGAGATGTTGTCGGAGGCCCGCCCCCTTTCTCAACCACTCTGCAAAGGAGCCTCCTAGTGCAATACAGGTTGCAGCTGCAGTCACTTGCGCTCGCCTACGGCACAAACAAATTCTGCTCTATGGTGGAGTGCGGAGTTTATCTGTAACTCTGTGTTCTCTGTGGAATGCAGAGTTGCCAAATTCCGCAAACTGTGCCAGCGGAGCGAAATTTTACACCTAGGCCTAAAAAATATAAACTTCTTGGTTAAAGCAGTGGATATGCCCATCTTGCCATACAAGTCTGCGATCCCCTATTTCCTCATTAATCACGTTCTGCATTATTCTGATAATTTTTTAAATAGCAAGTCCTTGCTTTCTTAGCGATACAAAATAGCAGATGTTACCACTATCCAAATTCAATGGCAACTGAGTAACAACTAGGCATGGGTAGACAGCGGAGTTGACCTTGCCTTGACTGGTGACTCAAGGATCACTGCATATGTCAAAGGTGAGCGTCAACTGAACAACATTTCATGAGTGCTGTTTTGCACCCCACCCCTGTCTTCCAGCACACCACCTCTCATTCCCCAATATCCCCACCATTATTCCCCTGTTTCTATTAGTGGTGGAAGAATGCTAAACGCAGCCTTGGAATAGTGTTCATACCAGCTCCCTGGTGCACCATGTGAGTGTAGAGAGTGGGTTTACTTAGGGAGCCTAACAGTCTCCCGGAGGATGGGGTGTCGGGGTGGCAGGGGACTCTATATCTATCTATAAGAAAATTGTGTTCCAGGCCTCATATCTGTTAATCCATCCATCCACTAACAACTGTAAACACCCCAGTGGTCCTCAGCCCATCGGTGAGGGGAGGGAGGGAGGTCTATGTATTCCATGTGGTCTACCCTGGACCTTTTTAGCTCATGCTCTGTTATTTGACTCTGACATGGACACTGCTGCCAACCTTTACCCTTAGTCCCCAGCCCCTCTCTTTCCTTCTCTGTCGCCCGTTGTTCAGCTCCATTCATCGCATCTAGAAATGAACAGAGCCCAGCATGGAAGGCCTTTCATAATTTTGGCATATTTCTCTAATATTTCAGTCACAAGTGCAGCCTAGTATCCTCTGTGCTTTTAACACATAAGAAATACTAATTAGTCATGCAAAAAAATCCTATTGGCAGCTTGAACAGCGAACAGAAATGATATTGGCTGTTGTTAGTATTATTCACATGTCAGGCGTGCCCCTATTTCCTTTTGTGGAACTAGAGACTAAAGTAAGGGTAAACTAGACAGTGACTGGATGCAGGCAAGTGTGAAACATTCCCCTGCTTTTGTCTCCAGAGACCCAGTCTTGTAGGAGAACAGAGTAATGTGACTGAGGGGGGGCTAAAGGATGGCGTGTAGAGGATGGCTCTCCATGGGTGATGGGTGTGGGGAACCTGCAGGTAAGGTAACATCTGATACCTGAAGATGAGCAATGACATGAAATGCAAATTTGTCAGTTAGGGCAATATTTTACCCCGAAGTACTTCCTCAGGTCAATTTTTGACGCAAGGATGCATTTTGCACTAAAACAAATAGCAACAAAAATACAAGAACAGTGAGCAACAGCCGCCCGCCTTTTTTTGCAGTTTTCTATAGCGTGAACTTGACCAGAAGGTATTGGAGCACTCTACATAAGCACCAGTTACATTACACATTCATTTTTTTAAGAACTGGGAGATTACGCGATTTTCCCAGAATCACAAATTTTGCGCCAAAGCCGAAACCTGAACCCAGTTCCTCAGTTCCAAAGTTTGCATCACTGGCCATTACCCACATCCTCTCCCTGTTGGACTGTTTGAGAGCTTGTAGTAAAATTTTACAACAAAAAGCATGTAATTCTGTGATGTGGTGTAATGCCATAATTTCGTGAATTTAGCATAATGAGCATAATGTGAAATTACTAAAATGATGCCAATTAATACCAGTGTAATTTAAATTTCAATCGTGCCTTTGCGAGACACGCTATTTCAGAGCACCAGTTTTCATACAACAGTTAATGAAGCTCAGTTTGGATTTTGCCAGGTACACATATAACAAATAGGTTGGATCCTGTTAGGTTGAGGATATATATATATAGATATATATATATAGATATATATATATATATATATATATATATATATATATATATATATATAGTCACACAAAAAACAAGGGTTACAGGGACATTATAGTTAGGTTATAACATTAAAAAACAAAACCTTAGAAATTTAGTGAAAATAAACAAAGGTTACAGGGACTCTTTTTTTCCTTGTAATTTTTTTTTTAAGTCCTCATATGCGACTAGAGAAAAGGTAAGAGTCATATCCAAGGTATGGTCAAGGGAGAAACAGTTTAACACCGCCATCTGGCTTTAGACTCTTTTAGCCAACCTTTTCCTTATTCAAACCAGAAGTTGGAGAGCAATTTGTGGTGACCACCACTATCCTCAGCAACTGGTTGAAAGTTGTCTTAATCCTTGGACTTTCTCCTTTAACCTCCCCTAAGTTACTCTTCCCCCCATGCTATAAGTTATTTCAGTTAAACAATTTAGGGGCCGATTCCGATTCCGGCCGGAAATCTCTCCGACCGAGCCGGACCCGGAGAGAATTCCGACCGAATCGGACCCTAGCAGTCCGACCGGACGAGTACGATGCATTCGCATGCTATCGAACTCGATTCGGTCGGACTCCCATTGAAGTCAATGGGAGCCGGTCGTACAACGCGTACGCGGGCTCCCATTGACTCAATGGTGCGAGGCGAACAAGGGCGCCCCCTACAGCGGGTACGCGTCCATGCGCATCGCAGCATACATGCACAGGTAGGGGGACCCCTGGGTCCCCCTGTGTGCGACTCGCGTGCCTACGCGTACAGGGGGTCCGACGCGGACCCCCAAAGTCCGGCTCCGACAGCTCTTTCGAGCCGGACGGCGCGAGTCGGTCGGACTGCTCGCGGCGCGCATCGTACTTACCCGGCCGGGAATCGTCTCCATAGCGCGGTGCGAGTCGTGTCCATGCAAGTCGCTCGGAGCGTGTTGAAGCCGCGTACGAGTCGGTCGGCGATTTCGCGGGAGCTTGCATCGTACTCGCTCGGCCGGACCCGCGTACGATTCGGTCGGGAAACAGGGCTCCGAATCGGATCCGGTAAATCCGAATCCGATTCGGAGCACTACCGGCCGAGATCGGAATCGGCCCCTTAGAGTGAGAAAAAAGGTGCCCACATTCTTTCCCTCTTTATTGAGCCAGATTGACAGTCAAGTCTAGCAACATGACCAACAAAGGCTTTCCATCCCCCACACGTAGGTTGTAGCTCCAAAATCCATTTCAAACAAATTTCTCTCCGTGCTATAACCATCAAGTTAAAAATTACCTGTGCTCTAAGCCTCCCCAGACGAGCCCGTTCCGCATGCAGTGTCCCAAAGATAATTAAAGGGAGGCTTACTGTGATGTTTATACCCATAATTTTGGTTAATACTTCCCCCACTTCTTGCCAGAATGACTGGATAGCTGGACACTGCCAGAAGAGATGGCCATCGTCTGTATTTTCCATAGCACACTTCGAACAATACCTCCTCTTACCATCCCCCATCTTTGCAAGCTTCTTTGGTGACCAATACACCCTGTATAGTGTAAACAAGTGATTCCTCCTGAGTGGGGCAGACTTCACTGAGGACCTAAGCATAGATACAGATACTTGCCATAAGTTTGTTACGTCGCTTCCTGGCATGTCCAGCTTCCAAATCACCTCAGGCAAAGCCCGGGAATTATCTTCTCCCTGTACCAGCGCCCAGTACCATCTAGCAACTTCCTTCTTGTATTTCTGGTTACTTTGTAGCTCATCTTCAATTTCCAATTCCTGCCCCCAGTCCGACTGAGTTCAAGACCAGCCTGCTAATTGGTAATATTTGAATCTAGATAGTCTACATTCCGTGATTATCTGTAACCTATCCCATGATAGTAGAGCACCATCCTCAGCTAACTGGCCCCACCTCTCAATACCAGCCACCCGCAAAGGTGTTGCTAAATTGTCTTGGAGGCACAAAGGTGTCCCTGGGGAATTCCAAATCGGCCCTTTAGCACTGTAGTATGAGATTCCCAGTACTCTTTTAACTTGTATTCATATTTTACATGCTGTAATAAGTATTTTAAACTTGATTTTTTTTAATGTTTGGGATGTCCAAATTTATGTAAAAGAAGTTTCCTTCTTCAGCAAATTTTTTTGTTAGAGCCCTTAGGTATGCTGGGGTGTCGCTAGAATCCATCAACAGTTTTCTTAAATTTTTCATTGCGAAGGCCCAATAGTAGAGTTGAAAATCCGGCAGTGCTATACCACCATCTAACCTTTTCTTTCTAAGCTTTTTCCAAGCAATTCTTACACGTCTACAATTCCAAATAAAGCTGCCTAATTCTACCTGTAGTTTTCTAAGCCATTCTGGCTTAAAATATAGAGGAAGGGAGTTAAATAGGAATGTGAATTTTGGTAAAATCATCATTTTTACAATATTAGCTCTTCCTAGAATAGAGATTGGGAGAGAGGCCCACCGATGCAAGAGTTTTTTGGTTTCTTTCATGACTCTATCAAAGTTAATGTAAGCCATTTCATCCAGATCTTTTACCAACCGTATTCCCAGATATCTAATTTCTGCTTTACCTATAGTGGTACCTAATGGCTCATTCCAATACATCAGCTCAGTCTTATCTTCATTCACTAAGTACCCCGAAATGTTCCCAAAATCGGCCGCTAACACCATTATTACTGGCGTTGAAGAGTGAGAGTCGCTGGTATAGATTATTAAGTCGTCAGCATATAAGGCTTCTTTCTTCGTCCATTCTAGATAATGGAAAGGGAGAATTCTCTGTTATGTTCTTATTCTTATAGCTAGAGGTTCTATATATATGTTGTTGGACTTGGCCCTTTTTGCAGGGTCATCCCTGAACTTTTTGCCTCCCTCCTAGCCTTTTTTCTGACATGGTGTTGGTGGTTTTAGGACTCTGGGCACTTTAGCACTGCTGTCCAGTGTAAAGTGCGTGTGCTGTCCGTGGTAAACATGGTAAGATTGGTCTACACCTGTTTGGCATATTTAATTTACCTGTCAGTCCCTTGTAAAGTGGTATCTCATATACCCGGGGCCGGTAAATTAAATGTTACTGGTGGGCTTGCAGCGCTGATTGCACCACCCACCAAAGTAGCCTTTCAAACCTGTCTCAGGCCTCTGCCATTGCAGGGCCTGTGCGTGCAGTGTTACTGCCACTGTGACGTGGCACCTAAAGTGTGTGCCACGTCTGTGACCCCCCTTTTACTGCATGTCAGTTACCACTAAGGTAGGCCCTAGCTAGCCCTATGGGCAGGGTGCATTGTAGGTAAAAGGTAAGACATGTACCTTAAGTGTGTGACATGTCCTGGTAGTGACAAACAGCCATTTTGGTTTCTCACTGCTGTGAGGCAGCCCTCCCATAGGAATGCATTGGGGATTCCCTGATAAGTGTTTCAGTGGTAATTCCTGATATGAGAGGAGCAGCGTGGTCAAGTTTGGTATGTTTGGAATAGTGATAATGAATGCTACGCAATGGTGTGCGCAGATTTATTATCACTATTTTAGAAGTGCCACTTTTAGAAGTTGGCATTTTTGTGTGCTATGTGTCTGCCTGCCTGATGTGGATTGCATGTCTGGCTTTGGAGTGACAGGGGCAGCTGCCCCGCCGGACAGAGGGCAGCTGCAACAAATGGGGCATTTTGGTTTTCCTGATGCGGAGGGGGTGAGTTACACTCCCCTGCCCCCAGCGCATTGCACACCTGGTTTGCCCTGACATTTGGGACAAAGGGCCTTTGGGCCCCAGTGAAAGGCCAGTTGGCCTGGGGTCATTTTTATGGTGAGGCCTAATGAGATGGTATAATGTGTTTATGCCTAATATGAGGATTGCATAATGTGTTTATGCTAATATGATGCCTATGATGTTTATGCATAATGTGTTTTATGCCTAAGGTGATATAATGCTGAGGTCATTATTGTACCAGTAGTTACTGGTTGCGTTATTTACTACTTGTGACTTGTGTGATTCTGATGGTTCTGACAGTGGCCCGATTGGCCCTGTCATGTGTATATAATCCGCTGTGAATATTGCCCAGTGCCAGTTGGCACAGTGTATATGTGTGATTATGATTCTAATGTGTTTTGGATAATACAAAGGCTATTTTTTATATAACCTTGTGTGGAGTTTCTTTTGTAGTGTGCCTAGTGTGTTGCTGCTGTGTGTGTGTGTTGCGCAAACGCTTTACACATTGCCTCTGGGATAAGCCTGACTGCTCGTGCCAAGCTACCAAGGGGGTGAGCAGGGGTTATCTTCAGTGTGTAACTCCCTTGCCCTGACTAGAGTGGTGGTTTCTGCCTGGCTTAGGCGCTTGCCCTAGCCAACCAGAAATCCCATTTCTAATATATATTAAATAGAAGCGGGGATTACGGACATCCCTGTCTCGTGCCTCTGCTTATTGCAAAAGCCAAGGTTAGTGAGCCATTGATCAATATCCTTGCTGTTGGGGCTTGGTAGATGCTTTTAATTTCCCCAAGGAAATTTCCCGCCAATCCATTTCCCTCCATTACCTCATATAAGTAAGGCCAACTGACTCTATCGAAGGCCTTTGCAGCGTCAACCATTATTATGGTTAAGTGAGTTCCTGAAACCAAGGCCACGTCAATTGCACATACCAGACCTTGGGTGAGTTCTGCCAAGTGTATCCCCCTCATGAAACCTTTCTGGTTTTCATGAATTATATTTCCCAGGACCTTATCCAACCTTTTAGCAAGAATTTGTGTAAAGATTTTATAGTCTGAATTTAGCAAGGATATTGGTCTATATGCCTCACATTTTTTACTGTCCTTATCGGGTTTAGGTATTAATGTTATTATTGCCTCATTCCATGAAGGGGGCAGGGGAAGATGTTCCATGTAGATCCCATTTACTAACTTTAATAAATGGGGAGTAAGTTCCACCCTTAACGCCTTATAAATCTCATTTGGCAAACCATCCGAACCAGGTGCCTTCCCATTCTGGAGATTATTTATGATCTCATTTATGTCTTCCTTGGTAATTTCCTTGATTTAGAAATGTGTTTTGTTCTATACTCACACTGGGAAGGTTATCCTGCTGTAGCCATTCCTTAATCTCCCTCTGTGTTGCAGCAACATCCTCTGTGTATACTTCTTGGAAAAACCCTAAAAAAGCCTCCCCTATAGCTCGATCCTCAATGCAACGCTCTTTAGTCACATTGTTTACTACCGCTTTGATTTCATTTCTGATATTATCCTGCTTCACCTTCCAGGTTAGCAACTTCCTGCATCCCTCTCGATATTCATAATGTGCCAGCTTACTAGATTTCCATCTCCTCTGCACATTCCCTTCCAAATACTCTCCCAAAGAATCTTTAGCTTCCCTTAGCCTGTTTTGAAGTTCTACCACATTAGCAGGTTGCATTGACTAAGCTAATTTATCCTGAATTTCCTTAATTCTTGCTTCGAGATTTAGAAGTTTGTCCCTACCCAATTTCCTTTTATACCCAGCCAAGCTTACTAATCTGCCACAAATAAAAGCTTTATAAGCGTCCCATACTATATAAGTCGCAACTGAGTGATCATTTAAGTTAAACAAATCAAACGTATCAGCCTTCAGCGTATTTAAGACATCAATGTCCCCTATAAGAGTTCTGTCTAAGGTCCATCTAGTCTGAGCTGGAGGATTACTTAATGAAATCTCCAGCTTTATTGCTGCATGGTCAGATAGATGTAGTGGTTGATGCGTTATTCTGCTAATGCTTTTTCTCAGTTTACAATCTGTCAGAAAGAGATCGATTCTGGAAGCGTGGAAATATTTTTTGTTCTGAAAGGTGTATTCCCTTTTTCCATCCCTCCTTTAATCTCTAAGTATCTACTAGCCCTAGATTCTTAATTAATTGATGTAGGGTCTCTCTCCTTATAGGGAATGCATTATGGGCTTACTGGTAGATTTATCCAAGGTTACAGGGACGTTATAGTTAGGAAATAGAATAATAAACCTTATAAATTCACTGAAAAAAACAAAGGTTACAGGGACAATTATAGTTAGGCTCACATTTCACTTGTATAAAAAAACATAGACATTTAGCAGTTATAGTTACCTGAGTTAACTATAACTTATACCCCTGCAATCCATTGCTTATGACCTCACATATTAGATCACTTGTGACATGGTCAGTGATGTAACTGATCATGACACTGATGACATCTCAAATGACATCACTGATGACATCACTGAAGACATCACCCACAGAACCACTCACACACCCACTCACACCCCATGCAGCTTCTCATACACCCACCCACACAACCACACACATACCCTTTCAGAGACCCATTGAACTACTCAAACATCCACGCACTCATCCAGAGAGCCACTCACACACCCACTCACTCACTCACTCATTCACTCAAACAGCTACTCACACAGCCACTCACTCATCCATACAGCCACTCACACAGCCACACACTCACCCATACACCTACTCAGACACCCACTTATTCACCCATACAGCCACTAACATACCCACTCACTTACCCATACAGTCTCTCAACACAGCCACTCACTCACCTATACAGCCACTCACACAACATATTTTTTAATTCTATTTCCTAACTATAACGCCCCTGTAACCTTTGTTTTTTTCAGTGAATATATATACTTTATAGTTAGGTTTACATTTTACCCACACAAAATCATGGAAAATCAGCAGTTAAGTTATACTTGTAGCTATTTTTTTATACTTAACGACATGAGTTATAGTTTCTTTAGCTAAGTATAACTATAATTATATAGCTATAACTGCTGAATATCTATGGTTTTATGTGGGTAAAACACGAACCTAACTATAATGCCCCTGTAACCTCTGGTCCCTATGTATCTTTAAATTTCTTTCTTTAGTAACTCCTAAAATACTAAGCAGATATATACTAAATTAGATAAAGGTCTCTTTCTAGTCCAAGATCTAGCTTTCTGCCAAATTTGGTGTAATTCCATTCAGCGGTTCGGGCTTTAGCCATGTCTAAAAACTGCAAATTCTCTATAGACCTTGCATCGGAAAAGGCGTTTTCGAAACCCCCTTGACAAATCACCCTAAAACTTTCCAGAAAGCAGTTGAAGTAAGTAGCAAACTAGTTTTGAAAATTTCATGAAGATTCGTCAAACGGCGCTACAGTTATTAGCAAAATAAAAAACGCTCCTAACTATGACTACCTACAGGCTATCACCATATATATATATATATATATATATATATATATATATATATATATATATATATATATATATATATATATTCCTCAACTGCAATTCTCCCGTCCTGGGAATTGCTTTACAAAAATGAGCGCACTCTGGAGCCACATATATTTTCAATTATTTATTCCTCGTATCGGAATGACAAACGAGTTTCGGCGTTTTTGCCTTCTTCAGTGTCAACAGTTCATTACAAAACTCATGCCTTTAGATAAAGTTGTGCTATACAAACTGACCGGAAGTCAGTGACATAGAAAGTGTCTTCGTGCAAAAACAGAAAACATAAAGATTTCATTGCAAGTGTGGCAGACATCTTGAATTGGCCATTTTATATAGTTATATACAATATATCATTCCTATCCTCAATGCGGGTCTGATGCCAATCGTTCTTTCATAGATAAATCACATATTTATACAAATTCATCATGTTACCTCACATATCAATTCAAGTTTCTATTTTCATAATTTCACGTGTAAAATAATATTCTTTACATTGATTAACATTACGGCCATGATACACCTCCTGTACTTCATCAAAAAATGGAAAAGAAACTTTGGCTAAAAACCATAGATTGTTCTCATTAATTCAGCCTTTAGTATACTGTGATTTATTCTATGCGTTAGTTGGATTCGGAATGCTCAATGTGTTTGCCACTATTTTCAATCACGCCCTGTATGGGCACTTTCAGCAGTCAACTAATATTCTATACAATTCTAAGATAACAAAAAATTATAACTTTACTCAAAACAGGACTTCTTTACATTACGACATTCAATTGAGAATTCAGTGACTACAGTATTTACACATAACCCTTCCTAATATTCCTCTTGGGTGCTAACATATATAGGCACAACTTTATTTAAAAGCACGAGTTTTGTAATGAACTGTTGACACTGAAGAAGGCAAAAACACCGAAACGCGTTTGTCATTCCGATACGAGGAATAAATAATTGAAAATATATGTGGCTCCAGAGTGCGCTCATTTTTGTAAAGCAATTCCCAGGATGGGAGTATTGCGGTTGAGGAATCTATCACGCAACCCACCTTGCGGAGAGCAGCACATGCGGCGTGAGGCACGATGGCTGGTGGATTGGTGTTTGGCGATATATATATATATATATATAGACCGTCCGGTTTGTTCACTTTTATGGTGTGAATAAAAATAAAAATCACTCTGAAATCACCCTGCTGTGGTGCCGTGACTTTCGCAGGGAGAGGACGCGAAGGATTTGAAGAAAGATATATATATATATATATATACATATATATTCACCATATGTATATATATATATATGCACATAAGTTTTGTCGTGTTACTTCCTTTCTCCCGGATAGACGAACACGGACCCAGTATTTCGTGCAAAGTAGTTTATTGTTTAATGCCGACCGCCATGACGCGTTTCAGCCCTCCAAGGGCCTTGATCACATGACGCCATGAGGAATAGTGAACCTTTTTAAAGTGACAGTGCAGTAACACGTGTTAACAGATAAAAAAACTACAATAAACATAGAAGAAATTGTTGCATTAACGTAGTATCACATCTTTAGTTCATCAAGCAGCAATATACTGTATTATGCTAATGCATTATTTCATGAACATTATACATATTTATGTGTGCCAGCAAAATTCATTTACTTGACACACATAGAAGCACAGTCGCGATTAAGAGGTACTAATAATTATTAATATAATAAAAACAATCATCAAAAAACCCATGTGGGTATATACTCTTAATGTAGATTCATGTTGTTCTACGACTGCCCCAAAACATTTTTAAAACTACTTAATAATATCATAAATAAATATCCATGACCTCATAAATACATATTTATAAATACAAAATTCAATAAATAATAAATTACTTATTCATTCATAAATAATTAAAACTATCATTGAATTACAGGTTGGTAAAAAAAGCCGCCATAGATACTCAGAACCATACTACTAATATATTGCCTTAATGGACTATAAATTTAAATTCTATGTAACTGTAGCTGATAGTGCAAATGTGTGGTAAAATATAAGTGCTATAAAACTAACTGGTTAAAAGGATATCTGGGAAAGATTCATATAAAACATTCAGATCTATCTACAAGTGTACTGGAAACTAGTATATGACCCTACAAACATGTGTAAAAATCTTCACTGGAGTTAAGACCGTTGGGCACCTTGGTATCTAGCTCCAGGATATATCTAGTTTCCAATTTTCTAAGCATAGCTTCTCGATTGCCACCTCGTCTAAGTGGGGGGATCATGTCAACCACGAAATAGCTTAGGCGATCCAGGCTACTTCCAGGTTTCTCCTTGAAGTGCCTGGCCACTGGGTATGATGCATCATTATTAGTGATAGCCCTCATGTGCTGGAGTATTCTTTTGTGGACCTGCAACTTGGTACTACCAACATATTGCAGGCCACAAGAACACTCCAGCACATAGACGGCATATTCAGATTTGCAAGTCAGTTTTTTGGAAATGGTAACTGGCGCCTCTTGAAAAGGGATTTTATATGTAGATCTACTTTTTCCATACTTGCAAGCTTTGCATACCGAGCATTTAACAAATCCCTTTGTGGCTTGCAACCAATTACTTCTGGACGATATCTCTGGACTACTCTTAACGAGCATATCGCTCATGGAACGCGCCTTTCTGAAGGTTATGCTAGGTACATATATATATATATATATTTTTTTTTTTCACTGGAAAATACTAAAGGTTACGGGGGCATTATAGTTAGGAAATAGAATTAAAAAACCTTAGAAATTTAGTGAAAACAACAAAGGTTACTGGGACGTTATAGTTAGGCTGGTATTTCACTCTTACAAAACCATAGAAATTCAGCAGAGCTAACTGTAACTCGCTCCCCCGCAATGCACTGCTTATGACCTTACATATTACATCTCTGATGACATGGTCAGTGACATCACTGATGACATCACTGATGACATCTCAAATGACATCACTGATGATGTCATCCAGTGACTGAGTGTTTTATAAAATGTTTATGAGTGTTAAATATATATAACAAGGTGTATTGATGAATCATTGGCTGTATGAATGCCTGTATGGATGATTCAGTGGATGTGTGACTGACTGTATAAGTGAGTGATTAGGTGTCTCAGTGAATGTATGGATGAGTGACTAGGTTTTGAGAATGTCTGTATCAGCCTGTCATACGCAACTGATTTTCTCTTACACCAAAGACTCTAGCCAGGACATGATTACATTTCAGGAAGATCTGGTAGCCATAGCGGGCTGGATGGAGGCAAACTGTCTTCAGCTTAATTCATCCAAAACTGAGATCCTCTTGCTTGGTAGAGACTCACACCGGTGGGGCAACAACTGGTGGCCGCCAGTGCTGGGTAATCCCCTTACGCCAAAAGTCGTGGTAAAAAATCTTGGCATACGGTTGGATACTGCACTCTCGTTGGGGGAGCATGCTAAGTCAGTGGCAGGGACTTGCTTCGGTATCTTGTGCGGACTTAAACCCATCTTGGGTCTGTTCGACCCTCATACGCGCCAGCTGGTTGTGCAAGTCACGATTCTGGCTAGGCTGGATTATTGTAACAGCCTTCTGTTAGGGGCTAACAAATCCGTGATCAATAGGCTCCAACGCACCATGAATGCGGCAGCTCGCATTTTATTCGCACTGCCTAAGTATAGCTCGGTCTCAGGGGTGCTACGCCGACTCCACTGGCTCCCCGTGGAGCAAAGAGTCAGGTTCAAAGCACTTTGTGTTATTCATTAAGTCTTGACTGGCTCCGGCCCGGCGATTCTCAGAAACCTGGGCCACCACTATGTTCCCTCCCGTGCCCTGCGCTCTGCGGATTTACATCTGATGCGGGTGCCGCATTTCCGTAGAGCCAGAGCCGGAGGCCGTTCTTTCAAGGTGTTGGCTCCTATCTTATGGAACTCGATGCCTCTTGCTATAAGGAACATTCCCAATCTCTTGGTGTTCAGAAAGGCAGTAAAGACATGGTTATTTCAGTAGCTTAATCTTCTAATTTCTTCTCTCTCGCGGTTCTCAGCGATGGGACGTCCCTTTGCTGGGACAGCCATGCGCTCTACAAATCTTATAACATAACGTAACATAACAGATGGTGTCTAAGTGGCTGTATGAGTTGGTGAGTGGGTACATGAATGGCTGTATGGGTGGTTGACTGGGAGTCTGAGTACCTGTATGGGTGTATGAGTACCTGTGTGGCTGGGTGAGAGGGTGTTTGACTGCCTGCATGGATGAGTGAGTGGGTGGGTGAGTCGGTGGCTGTATTGGTTAGTGAGTGTGTAAGTGAGGGACTGTATAGGTGACTGAGTGTGTGAATGGGTGTGTCGGTGAGTGAATGAATGTGTCAGTGGTATATGGGTGAGTAACTGGATATGTGAAAGGCAGTATAGGTGAGTGTTGGAGTATATGAGTGACTGTATGTGTGAGTGAGGGATTGTGATAGTGGCTCTATGGGTGAGTGTGTGCTTGTGTCAGTGATTGTATAGGTGAGTGAGTATGTGTTAGTATCTGTATGAATAAGTGAGTGACTGTGTATAATTGTAAAGGTGAGTAAATGGCTGTGTGAGTGACTCTCTTGGTGAGTGAGTATGTGTGTGAGTAGCTCTATGAGTGACTGACAGTGTGTGAGTAGCTGTATGGTTGTATGAGTGGATATATCAGTGGCTGTATTAGTGAGCGAGTTGGTGTATGAGTGGCTGTAAGGCTGACTGAGCAATGTGTGTGTAGACCTATGAATCAGAGAGTGGGTGTGTAAGTACTGATATGGGTGTGTCAATGGTTTTGAGAATGGTAGTGTGGAAGTTGGAGTGGGTGTATGAAAGGTTATATGGGGGTGTGAGTGGGTGCATCAGAGATTATGTGGATGATGCCATCAGTGATGTCATCAGTGATGTCATTTGAGATGTCATCAGTGATGTCACTGACCATGTCATGAGTGATCTAATATGTGAGGTCATAAGCAGTGCATTGCGAGGGCGCGAGTTATAGTTAGCTAACTGCTGAATTTCTCTGGTTTTGTATGAGTGAAATATCAGCCTAACTATAACGTCCCCGTAACCTTTGTTTTTTCACTGAATTTCTAAGGTTTTTTACATTCTATTTCCTAACTATAATGCCCATGTACCCTTTGGTTTTTTCAGTGAATTTCTAAGGTTTTTTAAATGCTAAATCCTCACTATAATGTCCCTGTAACCTTTGGTTTTTCTCAGTGAATTTCTAAGGTTTTTCAAATTCTATTTCCCATCTATAACGTCCATGTAACCTATGATTTTTTTATTGAATTTTTAAGGTTTTTAAATTGTATTTGCTACCTAAAATGGCTCTATAAGGTTTTTTTATAAGCTTGTATTTTTTTCAGTGGGTTAATAAGCGTTGTTTTTTTCTTTACATTATTTATATTTGCAACGACATCGCGATCCCTACGGACATGTTGCGAAAACAGAAAACAAAAGCAGACATTCAATAACCACCAACACATCCAAAAATAATATGTAAAAAAATCCATTCTGAACATTGCCCTACACTTACTATATACATACTTCTTTCAAATCATGTTTCAACTCATATTTTTCTACTAAGTTTCTTTAGAAACCATCTTTCAGACCTATTTTCCGTTTTCAAGGTTAATCACGATGTTGCGATGACGTTGTTAACCGCGATGATCGCTCCTTTTCTATTAAGTGAAAACACATATATGCACACATATTACAGTATTTTACACACTAGGGGTTTATTACTGTACATGTCATACTCATGTTTTTCTAGTGTATTTCTAGAACAACCATATCTAAAACCTAATTTCCATTTTCGTGGTGACTCCTGATGGAGCAGGGTAAACACATTTTTTTTTAACCTCCTAATATTTATGTTGAATAATTAACACACGAGTTTGTTTCAGTAAATAACCAACCATGTATGTGTCATGATAAGGGTCATGGGTAACACGCTATATCCGTGCAAACTAATTTACTTACAATTGTTAACGTGGATAACATAAGCCTAATAACTTGCGTACTAACTAGAATAATAAATGCATGATTTGTGCTTGGAAATAAACTGTGTAGTGGCAAAGTAAAGCGGTTGGTAAGTAAAGAAATGGCTTTATATGTCGCTTTTGCTAGGTAATACTTAATTGGGGTACGTAGAATGACGGGAGGGAAACGAAAAGGCTTATATTCTTTATTCTTAACTATGTTCTGTTTATCTTTATAATAGTTCGCTTAGGCTTGTTGTGCTGCGATGTAAAAATGGCTGCCATGGCAAACAAGCTAGAGTACGCATGCGCGAAAAGGGTTCCGAAAGCGAGAAAGGCTGTGAACAAAAGGATCATGTGACCGTCCCAAAGCCTAGGATGGAAGCTTGGTCAAGGCTGCGATGACCTTATTATACAAATGTGTGCCAAAGAAGGACATAGCGAAAGGCGTGAGAAGTTGCAGTGGATATATGAATAAACAATGAACTGTTCAACTTAAAATCTCCAGAAAAGGATACAGATTGAGTCCAATGTGCGGATGGGTAATGTCATGAACCCGTGAGAAACGACAGAAGTATGAACTTTCCACAAAGAACTGGTTGAAGCAAGGATATTCATAATGAGATGTATACTGACCCCGAATGGACCAATTAGAGAGAATCTTGCCCCAAAGATGTAACATTTTCACTTAGTAAGCTAGTTTTAGGGTATAAGAAGACCTACTCTGAGGGAGGAAAAAACTCCTACTGATGCTACTGCTTTTTGCTGGTGCTGTTGCTGCGGGAGCCGCTGTTTTATATTTTTATTGAGCTCGGGACGCTGCTGATGGAGAAACCTTTTTGCTTTAATAGATTTTTTCATTTTTAATATTATTAGACCTTTTATTCTTAAATTCTATAAGGAAAAGAACTGGATTGTGGCGGAAACACCATATAGGTGATCCGTTGAGAAGGCCTGTTTTTCAGGACAGATAGACAGTTTTTCGGGAGTTCTATGCTGTGATCTGAATTCATTGCTGTGACGAACTTTGTTTTTCCATCTAATAGGTATGAATTGCAACTTAAATTTATTCTTATAATGATGATAAATGTATTAATCTGAATAATAAATTTGAAACTTATTCATTCTTCTAAAGATTAGATAAACTTTATTATCTTTAAAACAATGAGTCTGTGGTTCTTTAGCTCAATGATAAATATAAATGTTTAAAGGTTTATAGTGATTGAGCTGGTCTTAATCACCATCAACTGATTCCTACTAGTTGGTCCATCGACCAATGAGCGGAATACCTTAAGGTTTGAGAGTATTATGTCGTTTTAAAAGGTATCCCGTCTCCTTCCAGCAAATCATTTACTGTTTTCTCCTAAGTAAAACGGATGAAATCCAGGGAATATATGAGAGAGTGAATGTTTATGCGGTGTTATGGGCCCCACCGTCATATGGATATAAGTTGTGGAAAAGGGATATTTGTACCTGGACGTCCAAAGCATATAGGAGAAGAAATTTTATTGATAGCGCTGGATCAGATTTCTTGGTAGCAGAGTTATGGTTACTATAGATTAGTTTGGTGATTATTGATTATTGAGTATTGATTATTTTTATGTTTAACACTTCATGTTATATGGTATTACGTTATATGTCAGTCAAAGGTTTTGAAGCTTCCGGGAAGTAGGAAGTGGACACGTGTGGCAAGAGAAGTCACATGGAATAGTGCATTGTCTGAGTTCATATTGGTGATAACACAGGTTGTGTTATGATAGGGACATTTTCCGTATAAAAGGTGTGTGAGTGAAATAGCAACCGGTTTTCTTGTGAAACTCTGGCCTTAATTCTCAGGAGCAGTGTAGTCTCCACATGTGTTTTATCCCCAGAGAAACGGGTTTACCCCTTGCTTGAAAGAAGGGTCAGGTAGAGGGAAGTGCTACACTTACCGAACGAAACTGTATTCTTGCGAGAATAGAATAAAACTGTCACTTTTGTTAGCGAAATCAGACAATGGAAATGTGTTTTTAATGTCGTAACTAACCAAGAACAGTTGAAAAATAAATTGCCGATACATTTTGTAAAGGAGGGGTCAGGAGCAGAACTGACGTTGACAAAAGCCGCGCTGGGATTGGACAGTGCACTAGTTATACAGAAGACGCTCTGATTGGTGCGTTGGTGTGAGACACGCTAGGATTGGTTGAATAAGCAGTGACGTAGAAGCTTTGGATTGGAGCGTTGGTGTGAGTCGCGCTGTGATAGGTCCGAATAACGCATAGAGAATAGTGTTGAGTGACGGACTCTGAGAAAGGAAAGAGATTGTGAATTATGGCTTATTATGAGTATGGTAGAGAGAAAACGTCGTGGATGGCATAAGTTAAGAACTTTTTTAAGAAAGACAAAAAGGTAGTGACTAGAGAGGGACAAGTAATTCCTCCGCCAAAATCACCAGCTTCACATATGATGCTGAAATACGGATATCATACTTGCATATGGTTAGAAAATTGGACTAAATATACTCAAAATGATGGAGCATTAGCATTTCCTGAGAATGGTTCATTTAGTTGTAGCTGTACTTCGCAATTTGAGGGAGAAGATGACGATGCTTGAGCCTAAACCTAGACCAACACAGTTTGAAGCTTTAAGTGAATGGGAAGATGAGATGTATGAACGAGAAAGATTCAGAGGATTAAGAAATCATGAGTTTGTACCCGGAAGGTTATGGGGAGTGAATCATGAGGACAGAATAAAACGTTGGAGATATGCTAATATGACAGGAGGTTTATTTCCAGCTTTTACAGTTGAGGAAGAAGCGAAGAGAAAATGTACAGAGAAAAAGAAGCATTTAGTTACTGAAAGGTACGGGTGTGGAGGTAGTGAGACGGAAGATGAATTGCTGGAAGATATTTTAAACAGAAACCCACCTCCATACCAACAGAATTCTGCGGTGGTGACACCTAATGCACCGCCAATGGAAACTGGGAGGAATAAAAATCCCGAACGGAGAGATGAGATAAATAGGTCACAAGAGCAATTGAAAACCCCACAAAGCGAGAAAGTTGAAAGTGACAATACAACTGAATTAGCAAAAAACCACAAGAGAATTGACGGAAAAGATAAGAGAATTGACAATGAATATGGAAGCTGTAACTGTACCTGTAACAATAGGTCCAGTAATACCAGTTTTTGAGAATCAGAAGATAGAAGAGCATTCTTTAGTCATTCCTATGAATTCAAATTAGCAAAGAAGAAAAAGAAGGGATGGAATTAGACAATGAAAGGGCAAGAAATCTGGTTAGTTCATATAGACCAAGCACACCTACTAATTTAACGGTAAATGAGAATGAGTTTAGAAGGATACCTATGGGAACTGAGTCTGCATCAGAGACACCAGAAAGAAATAAAACTTGGATAGAATTAAATAGTACACCTGTAGGTCCAACTCCGGATGAATTGAATGAATGGATGAAAACCCTGAAAACGAAAGAGACAGAATCAAAACCATTAGATGTAATTAGGTTAAAAATAGACATGGAAGAATTGATCTTAGGGACAATTGGTACAGAAAAATTGAAAACTTATCAGGATGATGAGATAATGTTCTTATGTAAGAGCATTACGTGGAGAGCTAGAAATTTGCATGACAAACTAGAAGAAACAGCAAATGAACTAGGAGTAGAATTTGTAAAGGTGAGAAGTTTGCAGAAACCATATAAAGTAGATTTTTGCGAGAAAGATATAGAAAATTTGAACACATCAGGACGGTTGACCCAAATAAAAGAATTAATTGTTTTGCTGAGAAAATGGGGTGATGTGGATAGATGGAGAAGCAGGTGGACTAAAAGGAATGACAAAACGACCGATAAAGCGTCTTTGGCTTTTGCGGTGACAGACAAGGAATCAATTGTGAGGGAGTACCCGATGAGAGAAACTCCAGGAGGTAGTTATGTACATGTCCCCTGGTCTAGACAAGATATACTGTCATTTACAAATGACTTCCCAAAATTGAGAGAAAAACCAGTAGAATGGTACAGACAAGTGGAGAGGTTTGTTAAGGTTTCGAAAGTGTTATGGATAGATTTGGATGGATTATTTGACATAGTAGTACCAGCTGATTTGTGGACAGAATGTAAGATTACTATTGATTGGCCAACTGTAGAATATCCAAGAGACGCTAAAACAGGAGCGCCAGGATTAGAAGTGATGCGGAAATATGACCAAGTTATTACCTTTTTGAAAAATAAAATCCCACCCAAAGAAACGGATTGGGTAAAGATTGACAGAACCACACAGGAGAGTAAGGAATCTGTACATGCATACTATGAAAGGCTACTGTTAGTTTTTAAACAGTATAGTGGATATGAGACACTAAATGAAAAAGACATGAGCCATTTCGTATATAGGTTCGTTTATGGGTTAAAACCAGAGATAAGTGAAATGATTAAGCAACATATGATTTGTTGGCAGAATAGCACAGTAGACGAGGTTTTGAGATATGCTAAATATTGTAGTGATGACATTGAGAGTAGACAGCGTAAATTGAAAGAAAAAGCAATGTGGGCACAGGTGAAAGTTGCAGAAAAACAAGAAGCTCAATTGAATAATCAAGTTAATGAGGCAGGACAGACGAAATCCAGACCAAATATAGGTAAAGGAAAAGGTCAAATGAGTATAGAAGAAGCAAAGAAAAAGTGGCCATGCCACAACTGCGGAAAAATTAGGACATTGGAGAAACGCAGTGTAAATTCCCTCCAAAAACTAATGCGGAAAATCAATCATTGAATCCACAGGTGCAGAGTGAGGTGAGTTACCAACAGCTGCAGCAACCACAGGTAGTTACTCAGCAAAGTCAGGTGCCTCAACCACCACTTCCCAAGAGTGTAAATCCACAGAGATACAGTGCAGAAACAGGATTCTACGGAGGAGAGCAGGTAACACAATTGCCGCGCGCAGCTGCCATATCTCAATATTGGTTACGACAGGATGGGAATGTGTCGGATGAAAGTTTATGACGGTGCCTAGGAGAGGAAGAAGAGTGCGTGCTTGGCGCAACTCTAGAGGTAGATCAAGCAGGTCCATTTGTGGATGGAGAAGTGAATGGTGCAAATGTAACATTCCTTGTGGACACTGGAGCTACCCGTTCTACTGTTAGATCAGTGGAAATTTCAAACCTTCCTCTCTCAGGTGAACATATCCAAGTCGTGGGTGTTTCGAATCAGCAAATTAGGGCGCCTCTTACTAAATTAGTGGAGGTAAAGATTGGACCATTCAGTGATGTGCACCGATTTGTGGTGTGTGATTGCAGTCCTGTGAACCTATTAGGACGTGATCTGCTTTGTAAGATGAACTGCACCATCTATTGTACTCCAGATGGAATTGCATTTCAAACCCCAGATGAAGATGTATTATATAAAATGACAATGGTAAATTTAGAATCAGAAGTGAATGATTTATTTCCTGTGTTTGACGTAGAGAAAATCCCAATTGAACTAAAAGAAACAGTGAAACAGGAAGTGTGGGATTTTACGGGAGAAGATATAGGGTTAATGAAAGGAGTAGACCCTGTTAAAATCTCTGTTAAAGAAGGAACGAGTTACCCAAATACGCTACAGTATAAATTGACACCAGAAATAATTGAAGGAATAACACCAGTAATAAATAAAATGATTGAACAAGGGATTCTGAGAGAAATAATGAGCAGTCCATGCAATTCACCGATAATGGGACTGAAAAAGCCGAATGGAACATATAGAATTGTACAGGATTTGAGAAAGGTAAACAAAATTGTTGTACCTTGCTGCCCAATAGTACCAAACCCTGCTGTAATTCTATACCAGATTCCACACGAAGCAGAATGGTACACAGTTATTGATTTATGCCATGCATTTTTCTCTATTCCATTACATCCAGATAGCCAGCCATTATTTGCGTTCAGGTTCGGAGAGCGTATTTTGGCATGGTGCCGAATTGCTCAGGGGTATACAGAAAGCCCCTCGATTTTTTATCAGATTCTAAAGAAATCATTGGAAGATTTAAAAATGCCAGAGTAATCCGTGATGGTTCAGTACATTGATGACCTATTGGTGGCATCAAAAACAAAGGAAGCATGTGTTACTGACACAATTGCTTTGCTGAATCATTTAGCCAAAGGAGGACATAAAGTGTCCCCATCAAAATTGCAGTTTGGTCAGCAAGAGGTCCAATATTTAGGACATAAGATTGAAAAGGGAGTGCGAAAGGTAACGACTGAAAGAATAAAAATCATTCAAGGAATGAGAGCTCCAATGACACAGAGAGAAGTAAGAATGTTCCTAGGAATGGTTGGATATTGTCGACAGTGGATACGTGGATTTTCATTAATTGCAAAACCATTGCAGAGATTGACAAAGAAAGATGTAAAAGATCCATTTGAAATGAATAATGAGGAAATGAAAGCATTCAGAGAACTAAAAACAAAACTGTGTGAAGCCCCGGCATTGGGAATGCCTGACTATGAAAAAGACTTTGAGTTGTATTGCAGTGAAAGAGATGGGTGTGCGTTTTCAGTCCTAGTGCAGAGACACGGAAACATGAAAAGACCCATTGCATATTTTTCAGCTGTCTTAGACCCAGTAGCAAAAGCGTTGCCCGGATGTTTGAAAGCAGTTGCTGCTACTTGTGTAAGTCTGGAGCAGAGTGAAGGCATTGTGATGGGATATCCACTAAGAGTATATGTCCCTCATTCTGTGGAAATTCTGTTGACAAGAACCAAAACCCAATATATGACACATAGTCGGCTGACTAGGTATGAAAAAGTAATTTTGAGTGCAGACAATGTCAACATTGACAGATGCATAAATGTGAATCCTTCAACATCATTGCCAGATGAAGAGAGTGTGATTGAAATGGATGAAGTTGATCATGATTGTCTGAATGTACTCGAATATTGTACAAAACCGAGACCCGATATACGGGATGAGCCCTTAAAGGAATCAGATTATATTCTGTTCGTGGATGGCTCTTGCTTGAGAACGAATGATGGAGTTCTGAGTGCAGCATATGCAGTTTGCACAGTAGCTGCTGTAATGGAAGCATCTTGTTTGAGAGGGATACGTTCTGCTCAAGTAGCAGAGTTGATTGCTCTAATACAAGCATGCAAATTGGGAAAGAATGTCCGAGTCACAGTAATCACGGATAGCCAATACGGCTTTGGAGTGGTTCATGATTTTGGGCAGATCTGGTCCCAGAGAGGTGTCTTGACGTCTGCAGGAACCCCGATAAGAAATGGTGAATTTGTGAAAAAGTTGCTTGAGGCGATACAGCTGCCTAAACAGATTGCGGTGGTAAAGTGCAATGCACATAAAAATGGGGAAGACTACATAACTGTTGGCAATAAGTTTGCTGACGAAATAGCTCAGTACTGTGCCAAAAATGTAGTCTCATTGAACAGAAACAGAGAAAGAGAGCATATTTCATGTCCGTTGCTTTTTACTAACCCTGTCGAGACATGGGATGAGGTGAGACAATTACAGGAAGCAGCAGATGATGAGGAAAAGGATAGTTGGATAAAAGCAGGATGCAGAAAACGGGAGGAAAATGATGTTTGGGTTTACAGAGATGAAAGACCAGTTATGCCCGATAGCATGATTTCTGATATGGCACGGATGTACCATGGACAAGCACATATTGGGAGAGATGCAATGATCAGACTTTTTAGGCAAACATGGTATAATTCAAAATTCAGAGCCATAGCTGAGAGTCTTTTTCAAAGATGCCTTATCTGTCAACAGCTAAATCCAGGAAGAAAAACAGTAGTGAGTCTAGGAACAATAGGACGAGAGGGAGGTCCTTTCACGAGAATGCAGATGGATTTTATAGAAATGCCCCCAAGCAATAGACTAAGATACGTTCTTGTAGTCGTCTGTTTGTTTTCCCGTTGGGTGGAAGCATACCCGACCAGAAGGAATGATGGAATTACAGTAGCTAAACTAATGCTGCGAGAATTCATTCCAAGGTATGGTTTTCCAGTAACGATTGAAACAGATAGAGGAACACATTTTCAAAATGAATTGATTCAACTGATTTGTGAAGCACTTAGTATTAAACAGAAATTGCACTGTGCATACAGACCAGAGGCTTCTGGAATAGTAGAGCAAGTGAATGGAACAATAAAGAACAGGCTAGGGAAAATGTGTCAAGCCACAGGACTCAAATGGCCAGATGCCTTGCCATTGGTCTTAATGACTATCAGAAGCATACCTGAAAGAAAGACAGGACTTAGTCCCCACGAAATAATCATGGGACGAGCAATGAGGCAAGCACATGTACCTGTCAACAAACTACTGACTATAACTGATGATCTCGTGTTGGATTATTGCAAAGGATTGGCTGATGTGGTACATTCTGTGTTTCATCAGGTTGGACCGGATGCAACCACTCTTGAAAGAAAACCAGCTCATGACTTGAATCCACGAGATTGGGTCCGCATAAAAGTCCACCGAAGAAGAAACTGTTTGGTTCCTCGCTGGGACCAACCACGACAAGTGATCCTGGTGACAACAACTGCAGTCAAATGTGCAGGAGTAAAACACTGGGTACACGCCAGCGACACCATCAGAGTTCCAGATCCTGAAGCTCGACCTGTGAGTCGACATCTGGAAATATCAGATACCAGTTCAGCATCTGATGCAGAGGAAGAGACGAACAGGGCTCCAGAATCTGAAGATCGACCTGTAAGTCGACATCTGGAAAACCCAAGTACAAGTGTAACGACAGGAGGAGAGGAGGAAATAGCAAAAGTTCCAGAATCTGAAGATCGACATGTGAGTCGACATCTGGAAATATCAGACACTAGTTCAGCATCTGACACAGAGCATTCGGATTGTGAGGAAAATCTGAAAAGAAATTGGAAATTTGATAGCATTAAAGAAGAAACTGAGCAAAAAGAAAGTAACAGTGAGCAACCAAGTACAAGTTATGGTGAAGATCCTTCAGAAATCATATTAATAGATGAAGAAGGGATAGTTTCAAATAGAAAGGTAGAAGAATCGGAAGACCCCGAGGAGCAATAGGGACAGATCGACGAACAAAAGAACAGGGAAACTCAGAAACAGATAGAGAGATTGACACAAATTCGGAAGAACCTCGAGGAGGGACAGAAATAGGTGATCAAAGGAAAACACCAGAGAAATCAAAAACAGATGAAGGAAGTAAAATTTTAAAATGTAAGATAAGAGACAATAAAGAAAGGACTGAAACAGAGTCAGAAGAAAGTGGAGAAGAAAGACACCAGAAACTAGAGTCAAGAAAGAGAACTTGGAGAACAGAAAGAGAGGAAAAAGAAAGTGAACCTAAAAGGCCAAGAAAAGGAGACAATTGGCCCCACGAAGTTAAAAGATTGAGATACAAGATCATAAGGTTAGATGGAAAGAATGCAGAACAAGTAAATGAAATAACAAGTCAAAAGGAACAAGAAAGACAAGGAGGAAAACACTTGCAGAAAACAAAAAGAGTAAAGAAAGCTAATCTGAAGTATAAATCGCCTGAATGGCTATACATTGCATTGAGTGATATCAAAGAAGAAGAGATCACTCACGAGAACCCGGAACAAAGCTACAACCTAATGGGTGAAGGTGAAGTGCAACAAATTTAAAGAAATTTGAACAAATTTCTACCGGACTGGACAAAACACTGGATTTGACAAGAAAGAGTTCTGAAAAGAATTAAAGATAGTACCAAACAAGACAAAGTGAGAGCGTAGGGTGGCTAAGAGGTCATTTCTGAGGTGTGGTGACACATTTTCTGTACATATTATAAAGTAGGTAATAGAACAAAATGGTAGATACTAAAAATAGAGCATGCAGATGTGAGTTCTTACGTAGATGGTGTAAGATGTGCTTCTTTTGTACAGGATTATTAATGACCGTTTGGATTATCCTAGCAATCACCATTACAATTAGATTAGCTGTAGAAGAAACGTCTATATTAAAGAATAATACAGAGAAAGAAAATGGAGCTAACATGCAGGAAACAGCTATATTAAAAGGTAGTGCAGAGTTACATAAGGACAAATCAATAACAGATTTTTCAAAAAATGTTTTTACTAAATTATTATATGAGTATGTAGAAACAATGGATGTGAGAGATTGTTATGTTTGTATGCAATTGCCTGCGTCTGTTGCAGAAGGTGTGACCTATCATCACCTTCCTTTGACATATGGAATAACATGTAGTGTTTTAGCAAGTCTATTTTATAAGACAGGAAGGTTAGAATATTATTATACTGATATAGATAAGATTTTTGCAGAGATTCCTATAATTTCTGAACTAAACAAAGTGAAATAAGCAAGAACGTTTGGTGAATTTTTCATAGAAAATAAAATTCTAACATTAAATGATATAGTTAAAAACAACCTTACCTGTGAGTTAAGGAATGAAGAAAACACCTCTTTGGGCGTTTGAGGAAGAAAATCATGACAAGAAAAAGACAAATGCAGCTATGACTTTGGATTGGCCCCAACAGGGAAGGTTGTGCATTAGAAGAAATAGAACAAGATATGACAATTATTTCGTGGGTTCCAGTGATTGCCATGACGATTATAACATTTTAGGAGGTTGGGGATTCAAAGGGGGAAAAGATCCAATATTTCCTGGGATCTATTATATTTGTGGTAACAGAGCTTATTACAGGTTGCCGGACCATTGGTATGGATCATGTTACTTAGGCCTGGTCTTTCCAAAGATTTTTCATGTAGATAAAGCAGAAAAGGGAACACACGAAATGATAAAGACATTTACACGTAGGGAAAGTTTTTCAGAAATAGTAGGTGATATTTTTGGAGCATTGATACCAGCAGTGGGAATATCTTTGAATGCATTTAAAATTCGGAAGTTATCCACAGTAGTAGATCGTTTATCTACAGATACTGCTGGAGGGTTCTTGATGGTTAATACCAAAATGGTTGCCATGAGAGCTATGGTGATGCAAAATCGACTTGCCCTTGACATTCTTTTGGCAAAAGAGGGTGGAGTCTGTGGAATGTTGAAAGTCCAACATTGTTGCACTTATATTCCAGATAAAAGTGAAAATATACAAAAGTATATTAAGAATATTACCAATTTGCACAAAGAACTTGTTCCACTGGAGGTTGAAAATGCATTGGGAAAACTTGGTAAGAGTTTTTCCTCAGTAATAAATTGGTTTACTAGAATGAGTAGATTAGTAATAGGGAAAATCATAATAATAGCGACCATAATAGTACTAATAGTCTTAGTATTAAAATTGATTATTGTATGTATAAAGAGAAGAAAAAGACAGAATAAAATAGAAAAGGAAAATAAGATAAATAAAGAAAGAGAAAGAGAGATGGGTGAAATAGAGCTAGAAGAAATAAAAGAAAACATGTATAAGAAAACCAAGAGACAAGATGAAAGGGATACAATTGTGTAAACTAACAAAAACAAACTGGACAAGATATATGCTATCTGTCAGAATTGTGTAACATGGGCTTTTGTGGTGATATTAAAAATCACCAAAGGGGGGAGTTGATGGAGCAGGGTAAACGAATTTTTTTTTAACCCCCTAATATTTATGTTGAATAATTAACACACGAGTTCGTTTCAGTAAATAACCAACCATGTATGTGTCATGATAAGGGTCATGGGTAACACGCTATATCCGTGCAAACTAATTTACTTACAATTGTTAACGTGGATAACATAAGCCTAATAACTTGCGTACTAACTAGAATAATAAATGCATGATTTGTGCTTGGAAATAAACTGTGTAGTGGCAAAGTAAAGCGGTTGGTAAGTAAAGAAATGGCTTTATATGTCGCTTTTGCTAGGTAATACTTAATTGGGGTACGTAGAATGACGGGAGGGAAACGAAAAGGCTTATATTCTTTATTCTTAACTATGTTCTGTTTATCTTTATAATAGTTCGCTTAGGCCTGTTGTGCCGCGATGTAAAAATGGCTGCCATGGCAAACAAGCTAGAGTACGCACGCGCGAAAAGGGTTCCGAAAGCAAGAAAGGCTGTGAACAAAAGGATCATGTGACCGTCCCAAAGCCTAGGATGGAAGCTTGGTCAAGGCTGCGATGACCTTATTATACAAACGTATGCCAAAGAAGGACATAGCGAAAGGCGTGAGAAGTTGCAGTGGATATAAGAATAAACAATGAACTGTTCAACTTAAAAGTATCAGAAAAGGATACAGATTGAGTCCAATGTGCGGATGGGTAATGTCATGAACCCGTGAGAAACGACAGAAGTATGAACTTTCCACAAAGAACTGGTTGAAGCAAGGATATTCATAATGAGATGTATACTGACCCCGAATGGACCAATTAGAGAGAATCTTGCCCCAAAGATGTAACATTTTCACTTAGTAAGCTAGTTTTAGGGTATAAGAAGACCTACTCTGAGGGAGGAAAAACTCCTACTGATGCTACTGCTTTTTGCTGGTGCTGTTGCTGCGGGAGCCGCTGTTTTATATTTTTATTGAGCTCGGGACGCTGCTGATGGAGAAACCTTTTTGCTTTAATAGATTTTTTCATTTTTAATATTATTAGACCTTTTATTCTTAAATTCTATAAGGGAAAAGAACTAGATTGTGGCGGGAAACACCATATAGGTGATCCTTCGAGAAGGCCTGTTTTTCAGGACAGATAGACAGTTTTTCGGGAGTTCTATGCTGTGATCTGAATTCATTGCTGTGACGAACTTTGTTTTTCCATCTAATAGGTATGAATTGCAACTTAAATTTATTCTTATAATGATGATAAATGTATTAATCTGAATAATAAATTTGAAACTTATTCATGCTTCTAAAGATTAGATAAACTTTATTATCTTTAAAACAATGAGTCTGTGGTTCTTTAGCTCAATGATAAATATAAATGTTTAAAGGTTTATAGTGATTGAGCTGGTCTTAATCACCATCAACTGATTCCTACTAGTTGGTCCATCGACCAATGAGCGGAATACCTTAAGGTTTGAGAGTATTATGTCGTTTTAAAAGGTATCCCGTCTCCTTCCAGCAAATCATTTACTGTTTTCTCCTAAGTAAAACGGATGAAATCCAGGGAATATATGAGAGAGTGAATGTTTAAGCGGTGTTATGGGCCCCACCGTCATATGGATATAAGTTGTGGAAAAGGGGATATTTGTACCTGGACGTCCAAAGCATATAGGAGAAGAAATGTTATTGATAGCTCTGGATCACTCCGGAGACCGTGGAGACGTCGATAATCGCGAATCCCCCGGAGATGTTGCGAAAGTGTAAAAGAAAAGCAGACATTAAAATGGCCACCAACACATCCAAAAATAGTATGTAAAAAAATCTATTCTGAACATTGCCCTACACATATTACTATATACATGCTTCTTTCAAACCATGTTTAAACTCATATTTTTCTACTAAGTTTCTCTGAAAACCATCTTTCAGACCTATTTTCTGAGTTCGCGGTTATTCAGGATGTCGTGATGACATTGTTAACTGTGATGATCGCGCCTTTTCCATAAAGTGAAAACACACATATGCTCACATATTACAGCATTTTACACACTAGGTGTTTGTTACTGTACATTTCAAACTCATGTTTTTCTAGTGTATTTCTAGAACAACCATCTCTAAAACCTATTTTCTATTTTCGGGGTGACTCCGGAGACCGCAATGACATCGGTAATCGTGATTCCCCCAGACACGTCGCGAGAGCTTAAAACAAAAGCAGACATTAAATGGCCACCAACACATCCAAAAATAGTATGTAAAAAAATCCATTCTGAACATTGCAGTACACATATTACTCTATACATACTTCTTTCAAAGCGTTATTAAACTCATATTTTTCTATTAAGTTTCTTTAAAAACCATCTTTCAGACCTATTTTCTGTTTTCGCGGTTATTCAGGACTTCACGATGACATCGTTAACTGCGACGATCGTGCCTTTTCCATAAAGTCTAAAATACATATATACACACATACTACGGTATTTTACACACTAGGGGTTTCTTATAGTGTTCTCTAAACTCATGTATTTCTAGAGAGTTTCTATAAAAACCATCTCTAAAACCTATTTTATATTTTTGCGGTGGGTCCGGAGATTGCAATGATGTCGGTAATCGCTATCCCCCCGGACACTTCATGAAAACGGAAAACAAAAGCAGGAATTCAATAGCCACCACCACATTAAAAAATTATAACTATATAATTAATTCTAACCATCACATTAGATAACTCACTATCTAAATAACTCTATACAAACATTTATCAGAATCTCAATATCTATATAACAATGCGTATTAATGATTCTCTGATATATTTTTTTATGTTTCCAACAATATTCGCGACAACGTTGATAGTTGTGATGTCCCCGCAATGTTTCATGGGGGGCTGTGCTAGCAGTCGCGGTGTCATCGGGAATATCTTGCGCGATTAAATAAACAATTTTGGACTCATAACTTGTGTCACTAACACCCCCATTTCTCAACCATTGGGTCAGAGTATCTCCACACTGACACCTTATGTGGGCTTTCACGCAAATTTTCAGCCCCAGGAACCATTCCCAAAAGATAAAATAGCGGCCGCAACTTCCTGTTCAGGTTGCGTCCAGCCCATCAGAGCATTCCGTTTGGCGTGTGCATTCGCGATTCACTGCAAAACCTACGCGAAATATCCGCGGCCAGAGATATCACTATGATTTTAAACTTACATTTCTCAACAACTACTCATCGGATTTACACCAAATAGGCAAAAGGCACTTCCCTGAACCAACATCTACCACCCTGCCGAACTTGGTATAAGTTTGTTCAGTGGTTCGGGCTATAGGTGTGGCTAAAGGTTCCTATGGGAATTAACATTACAAACGCAACCTTATTTCGCGCCCCAAATTCTCGGTTTCCACTGCACGGATCACGCCCAAACTTTCCTTAACAATAGAACCCACCTTGACACTTTTTGGGGAAAATTTCATGAAAATTAGTCAAACAACGCCAAAGCTTTAGCCAAGTCAAAAAATGATTTTCCTATGGAAACATGGTCCTAACTATAATTACCTACAGGCAACCGCCACACAAAACAAAATAGTTAAAGTAACATTATGGTTAGGTGAAATGTTTAGTAACAACATTAAATTCTAATAACCACAGAAGTTCATCAGTTATAGTTATGGTTATCTATTCTCAAGTAGCTAGAACTTGTACCCTAAGGTAAATATAACTTGCACCCCGCCATGCACAGTTTTCTCATAAATAATTTGATTGCAAATGTTGCAGTGATATCATCAATGATATCATAGAAGATGTCATGAGTGATGTAATATGTGGGGAAATTAGCAATGCATGACAAGGGCATTATTATTATTATTATTAATTAGCATTTGTTAAGCGCATGGCTACCCTTAGGCATCCCCGCGCTAGCAGCAACAAGCAAATGGAGGCTGGATGGTTAATGCAGATTCTGGAAGAGCCAAGTCTTCAGCTGCTTCCGGAAGGAGAGGTGGTGGGCAGTTGAGTGCAGCTGGATGGGGAGAGTGTTCCATAGTCTGGCGGCATTGTAAGAGAAGGTGCGTCCCCCCGAACGGGCTCTCTTAATTTTAGGTACCGCTGCTAAAAACAGGCTGGCTGACCGGAGGCATCTTGAAGGGCGATGGAAGGCCATAAGAGAATCGTTTATCTTTGGACCGATCCCCCAGAGCGTTTTATGTGCTATGCACAATGATTTAAACCTTATCCAGTCATTTATTGGGAGCCAGTGCAGTTTTTTTAGTGCTGGCTTGGCCGAATGTGAATAGGAGGTGCGATGAAGCAGCCTGGCTGCGCAATTCTGCACCACCTGCAGTTTCCTTGTGGTGGACTTTGTGGTGCCAAGGTAGAGGGAGTTCCCGTAGTCCAGACAGGAGAGTACCAGCGCCTGGACCATCACTCTTCTAGCTGGTGTGGGGAGAAGTGGGAGGATTTTTCACAGCATTCTGATGATACCAAAACAGGAGGCGGCTAACTTGACTGCTTGGCAGTTGAAATTAAGGGACTTATCCAACCAGACTCCCACACTTTTGATTTGATCTTTGGGGGCTGGCGGCTGGCCAAGACAGTTAGGCGAGTTCAATCCAGCTGTGGCGATGGGGTAGTTACCCAAGAACATTAGCTCAGTCTTGTCTCCATTGAGCTTGAGACATGACTGGTCCATCCATGTGGCCACAGTTTCCATACAGGCTTCTAGATTGACTGGCATATTCTTCGGGTGTTTTAGCGCTACCACTAGCTGCGTGTCATCCGCATAGGTAATGATCTGAATCCCATATGGGAGGACTAGCTCGGCAAGAGGTTTTAGATAAACATTAAATAGAGTGGGACTTAATGATGAGCCCTGAGGGACTCCGCACGTTAGTGGCAAACGCTTAGAGGTGCAGTTGCCCTCGAATACCTGAACTGCTCTATCCTTCAGGAAAGACTTGATCCATGCCAAAACCTTGCCTGAGAATCCCACCATTCTAAGTCTGTCAAATAAGATGTTGTAATTGACAGTATCGAATGCGGAGCTCAGGTCAAGTAGGATGACTGCCACTACACCTCCCTGGTCGAGGATTTTCCTTGATTCCTCTACTACTGCTACTAGAGCTGTTTCCGTACCATGGTTAGGACGGAAGCCAGTCTGAGAAGTATGCAGTAGGGAGTGGGTTTCTAAGTATTCTGAGAGAATTTTGTTGACATATTTCTCCAGAATTTTGCTGGTCCCAGGGAGGAGAGAAACTGGAGGATAATTACCCCATAACTCAGGGTCGAGGTTGTTTTTTTTTAAGAGTGCTCTTATCATGGCATGTTTCCATGACAAAGGCACCTGACAGCTGGATATAGAGGAGTTTAGCACCTCCAGAAGAACAGGAAGTATGGCTTCCTCTACCTTGTGGAGTTTATGGAGAGGGGCCGGATCAAGAGGGGATCCGGATTTGACCTGGGCAAAAAGTTGTGATAAGGTGGACAGGTCCATGGTTGGAAGGTCCTCCAGTCGGGGGGTGCTACCCCTTGGGGTGTCCACTTCCTGGCCCAAATTGTCTACACATATGGCCTGAGGGAAAGTATTATATATGTCTAAGATTTTTTTGTTGAAGAACTCCGTGAGTTAGTTGCATCGTAGCTGAGAAGAGTCTAATGGTAGCTTGGGTGCAGGGCGCTTTGTAAGCTTTTTTGCTATTTGGAATATTTCCCTGGGCGCGTTTGTGGCCGATGTAATTTTTTCCTCGAAGTACAGAGCTTGTGCTCTCTTTATTTCTGATTGATAGGTTTTAATAGACTCTCTGTATATCTGTCTTTTTCCAGTATTGTATTCTTTCCTCCAGGCTCTCTCTAGTCTTTTGCAGTTTTGTTTAAGCTCCCTCAGTTTAGGTGAGTACCACAGTGTCTGTTTCTCCTTGGGCTTTTTTTGGCTCTATTTATGTGGGATCATAGTGTCCAGAGAGGATTCGATCCAGTGATTATAGTTGTCTGAAGCTATATTAGGATTAATGTCCCCCAACGGTTTGGAATTCAACAAGGCTGAGGTCCATGCCTCTGGAGAGAGTTTTGCCAGGGGCGTTCCCAGCCCTTGACGGCTTGTGTGCTCATGGTCTGATGTGGGATATTCCAAAGGATCGGAATTAGGAGGTGGTCTGACCATGGTACCGGGATGGGGCAACCTGCTGAGAGCTGTTCATTATTTGAGAAGACTGGGTCCAAGATGTGACCTTTGTCGTGTGTTGGGCTAAACACTTTTTGAGTTAGTTGTATAGTCAATACATTTTGTGTAAGATCTGAGGCATTTGCCTTGAGACGATTCTCTAAGTGCAGGTTAAAGTCACCTAATAGGGTAATATTAGGTGCAGTGCTTGCTAGTCTAGCGGCAGTATCTGTTAGTGATTTTATAAATAACCCGCATGGGCCAGGGGGGCGGTAGATAAGAATTCCTGATAGGGTGAGGGTTGGTGCAAAGGAGATCGAGAAGGACATACTTTCGCAGTCTAGTATAATATCCGTCCCCATGCGCCCCTTCAAGTGTTCTTTCAAAATAATGGCAATGCCTCCTCCTATCCTCAATTCCCTATCTTTCCTCAAGATATAATAGCCAGGGGGTAATGCTTGCACCAGATCTGGCTCAGAGTCCTTATGGAGCCAACTTTCTGTTAGGAACAGAACATCGGGCTGTTCTTCATTCAGGAATAACTTAATTTCAAATAAATGTTTCGGAAGGGATCTGCAATTAAGGAGAAACATTTTATAACCACTCGTGGTCTTGGTTGTAGGATGTAGTTGTGGGATATTACATGGGTCAAAAGAGCAGTTGGTACAGGATGCGGGCCCATTTATGAAACTGATGGAGTGCAGGCATAGGTCTTTGAAGTGGGTCTGCAATTGATGCAGTTGGGATGACGAGTACCTTAGATTGTCTTTAGGTAGAGGACCAGGGGTCCTGGCCCCTGGTCCCGGAAGTGCGCGGACGGGCGCAGACGGGCTTGCCTTTGGCGCGCCAGTGGCGCGTCCGCGCTGCCATGCGACTAAGTAGTCGACTGTGACTCTGCCTGCCTGCCTGAGCTCCGCCTCCTCTTGTCGCCTCCCTCCACACAACCGGAACTTCTGTGGTGGACCGGGGAGTTGGCTCAAGGCAGAAGCATAAAGGTACAGTCCGCGTTTTAAAAATGAGTCAGCCTTTTTTAGAATAAGTAAACAATTCATAGTTAAAAATGCCCCAAGTGCTCTGTTTAAAAATGAGTCAGCTTTTCTTAAAAAGTAAGCAATTCGTGGTTAAAAATGCCCCCAAAGTGCTCTGTGCAGTCGCTCTTTCAACTTACTTGTCGCTGCGCATCCACGCTGCCATGCGACTAAGTAGTCGACTGTGACTCCGCCTGCCTGCCTGAGCTCCGCCTCCTCTTGTCGCCTACCTCCACACAACCGGAACTTCCGTGGTGGACCGGGGAGTCGGCTCGAGGCAGAAGCATAAAGGTACAGTGTGCGTTTTAAAAACGAGTCAGCCTTTTTCAGAATAAGTAAACAATTCGTAGTTAAAAATGCCCACAGGTGCTCTTTTTAAAAATGAGTCAGCTTTTCTTAAAAAGTAAGCAATTTGTGGTTAAAAATGCCCCCAAAGTGCTCTGTGCAGTCGCTCTTTCAACTTACTTGTCGCTGCGCGTCCACGCTGCCATGCGACTAAGTAGTCGACTGTGACTCCGCCTGCCTGCCTGAGCTCCACCTCCTCTTGTCGCCTCCCTTCACACAACCGGAACTTCCGTGGTGGACTGGGGAGTCGGCTCGAGGCAGAAATATAGTTACCTTAGAGCATGAGCTATAGTTACTTGAAATAATCATAATTATAGCTGTGTTAATTTCTGTGGTTTTTAGAGTTTAGAATATTACATTATTACTGAACATTTCACCTACCTATAAAGTTACTTTAACTTTTGGTTTTGTCAGTGAATTTCTAGGGTTTCTTTAATGTAAAGTAATATTTTATTACAATAGTAAATCCAACCACCACCACGCACGGCCTTTGACCATGCCCTACTGGAGGTTGGATGCAGGGCCTGCAGCCAACCCCCCACATGCAGTCAACCCCATGTTGTGCACGCCCTTTGGACATTCATAGTGGGGGGTTGGCCACAAGGCCAACCCTCCAAAAGTAGCCAATCCCACTCCCTCCCCAAGCCATATTAGTCCTCGGGAATCCCATCCCTCAGGGCTATATTTACTTTAAAGTGGATGGGAGCCACGTGGCTCCCCTCCCTCAGCCTCATGTCATCAGGCCCTGGTGACCCCACACCACATGCCCCGCCCCCCAATAAAAAAAATAATTGATTTGTCTCCCTGGGCCTCGACCCACCCGGGGCAGGGGAGGTAAAAAAGAAGCATGCTTTTTTTTTTTTAAAGTTTTGCCGCAGATTCACAGATCCTCCAAAAATTTGTTGCAAAATAAAAAAAATGTTTTTGGCCCCCAGGCAAGGTCCCTCTGGAAACCCACCACCACGCCTAGAGGGTCAGTGTATCCCTACCCTGCCCCCTTATGTCTTTTTCCATTTTTTTTAGGACTAAGATGGCTGCCACCCCTTCCTGGTTGAGGAGGTGGCAGCCAAGCAGATCTCAGTTTGAGATCTGCCGGCTCTGTGGATCCTCTGGGGCGTAATATATAAACATTTTTTTAGCTTTACTTTCTCCAAATCTACTGAATGGATTTGCACCAAACCCCAAAAAGCACTGTTTCTGGATGAATTTTGCCACATTTGGTCTAAATCCGTTCAGCGGTGTAGCTGTGTCAAAGGTACCTATGGAAAAATGAAAGGGCAAAATGCATTTTTGGAACCCCCCTTTTTCTCAGCCTCCACTTGACTGATCACCTCAAAACTTTCTATGCACAAACTAGTCAAAAAGTAGCACTCTTTTGGAAAGTTTCATGGGGATTCGTCATACATGTCCACAGTTATTAGCAAAACAAAAGGTACATTTGCTATGGAAATATAATCCTAACTATAACTACCCAGTGTTGACCGCCACTGGGTAGTATATACATATAAATATACATATACATACATATATATATGCAGCCAAGAACTCTCCGAACTTCCACAGCAGCGCAACAGCAACAGCAGCGGCGAACAGAGGGAAACAGACCCCAATAGCGATGGCAGGTATAAATTTATTTCCTTGCTTCGTGACGCGTTTCGAGGACAGCCGTGCCCTTGTTCACACACAAAGAAACATTCCGCCATAACATTTTTAAACTGCTGGGTGTGCACCATCCCATGTCACATGACCATAGAAATAGAAGAAACCTTCATTAGTACCATTGACATTTTCTCTTTGCCGGATAAAAAGCTTTCATTACAACGTGTAAACCAAAGATTGCAGCCATTCTAATTAGACGAAACTTAACAGTATAGTCAAATTGATATTTACCCAGAAAAATAAATAAATAAATCGGGTTAAAAAACGACACATATTAAAAATTATCATTGTAAGACATATAAATAGACATATATCTAAAATGTATATAAGTATAAATATGCTAAAAAAATTACATTGATTAAAATATGTATGAAAGAAATATATAAAAAATCTTTTTTTATATATAAATACATATTCAATTAAGAACAGCATGTCTGTCATTGTAGACACTGTTACTATAGTCAGTTCTAACACATATTAATATATCGCAAAAAAAACCTTTAAAATTTCATTTCTCAATCACATTGTTTCAGATGTCTCGCAACTGTCCAAGTACATATCTATTCGGACATTGCTATGTCAGCCTAAATGCTGAATTTGTGTACCTTATCTCTAAGTTTCACAACGTGGCTTGCCTTTACTATTACATATATCTGATACTTTGCTTTGAAATTGTATCCTCTGATGTTTAGATGGCAAAGAGTGTATTTACATTTGACTGAATTTCAGTCTATGGTCAACATGTAAAGTGCTTAAAGTGACAGAAAGTGCAAAATACTTAGGGGTCGATTCCGATTCGGGCCGGAAAAAGCACCGACCGACTCGGAGCCGGAATTTATTCCGACCGACACGTACCTGTGGCGCCCGACACGCCAAGTACGATGCAAAGCGTGCAAAATCCGACCGACACGTACCGAACCCAAGCCGAACGACCGAGCCACACGGAAAACAGCAATCCGGCCGGAAAAACACGCGAATCGAACCGACCGACACGCACCCGGAACAAATCCGACCGAAACGTACACGCGAACTCCAAACCGCAAAGTACGATGCAAGGCGCGAAAACCACGACCGAGTCGGACGGAGGACAAGCCGTACGACCGACACGCATACAAAACCGAGCCGAAGTAACACAAAACACCGCGACCGACGCGTACGCAGCATAGAAAACTGCACAAACACAGCGTGAACGAAACGGAGAACACCGTACGAGACAAATGCAGGGTCCGACTCGGTCACAAGAATGTTTCCAACATGCACAGACAGTACAAAGGAAAATTAACACAAAAAAAGGCCAAACAAGCAATTACAAAGCCAATAAATACTGGGGGGGGGGTGGGGACAGACAACAAAGACACACCCACAACTCCACCCATATAAAGGACACAAATCCCAACCATGATCCTTTGCAAATGCCATTCCACTGCCAGCACCCAACAGACAGCAACCACACACCCACAGCTCATCCCTCACACAAGCCACACACCATCAGCACACCAACAAATATCTACCTCACATACACCCAGCAAAACACACACTCACACACCCTCACCTGCACACCAACACACACATCACTCACCATCACCACCCATCACCATGCCCCCCAAGAAGAATCACAAGTTCCTAGATTGTGAATTGGAAGTCCTGGTAGACGAGATCCTCAGGGTAGAGCCACAGCTGTTTGGCACACTGGTCCAACAGACCCCCATCTCCCAGAAAACCAAGATGTGGGAGAGGATCATCAACAGGGTGAACGCACAATCACCATGTCTGCGCACAAAGACCGACATCCAGAACAGGTGGTATGACGTGCGCAGGAGGGTCCGGGAGCTGCTCAAGAAAGACTACCTCCTGAGCCAATACACCGGCAGTGGCCCTACTGCCAAGCCAGTATACCTCAGGCCCTGGGAGGAGAAGGTGCGGGCCATCCTTCCGCCAGTGAGCGTATATGGACTAGAGAACATCCCAGAGCCTGGTGAGTACACAACAAATGTACACAATATTCTGCCACAATACACACACACATCACTGTCAAGGGGAGAGTCAAACCATGCACTCATAGCAATTACACAGCAACCAGAACAGAATCATCCCAAAATGTGTATGTCAGTCAGAGAAACACAACACATGCCATCTCAAAGTTACATTCAACCGTGCCATCACATGTACAAACACAACTACAACTACAGCTAGGCAGTGGCACAAATAGAACTAACAAACATATCCAGACATGTAGCCACCACAACAACACCAACACACAGTGAAGACCACTGAAAGGAAGGAATTCTGTGTATGCTGGCCAAGTCAGTGTAGCCAATAGCATCATGGGAGTCGTAGTCACACATATTGCCCCCCACAACTGTCCCATCAACACCACCATGAACCATGCGCACATCACAGGGAGTGGAGAAGGACTCACAAGATGGCTGACACTGGCTACTGCTGTGGGGAGCACAAGGCCCTGCTGGCAACTGTGCACCAACAAACAGCAGGACACCACTGACTGACATCCTGAGAGACAACTTCCACTCCCTGCAATGGAAGCACGTTCCATGGTGGGATATCTGGCTGGCTGGGTGGGAAGGAGGACTCGCACCCCTGACCATAGTCACAAGCACCTCCCCTCACACCCCCCTCAACACAAACTCCACAGAACCCACCTGGTAGAATGCAATGCCTCCCATCCTAACTCAAGATCCCACAAAGAACCACCACCCTGGGTTATGTTGTGTGAAGCACAGGGACACTCATGGGACTTTCAGCCAAACAACTGCCAGGACAACACTCCCAGCCATCCTGTCAGCACAGGCAGCCCACCCCACAGGGAAGCAGAGTCAAAAGGAAGGAAGCATGGGCATGCTGGGAAGGGGGTGGAGGCAATAGCATGATGGGAGTCGTAGTCACAGCTCTACATCCCCCACCACATGGCCCAGCAAGCTCACACTCACGCATGCACATCCCACAGAGAGTGGAAAGGCCCATCAAAGATGTCTGACACTGTTGCTGTGTCGTGGGGAGCACAAGGGCATGCTGGGAACTGCACACCAACCAACAGCAGGACACCACTGTCAGCCATCTTGCCATTGCTCTCACACTCACACACACTGAACTCCCCACAAAAGCAAGTAAGTATGGGAATGCTGGGAAGTGGGGTGGAGGCAATAGCATGATGGGAGTGGTAGTCACAGATATTGGTCACCCCACAACTGTCCCATCAACACCACCCTGAACCATGCGCACATCACAGGGAGTGGAAAACAACTGACAAGATGGCTGACACTGTGCACTGCTGTGGGGAGCACAAGGCCCTGCTGGCAACTGTGCAACAACCAACAGCAGGACACCACTGCCAGCCATCTTGCCATTGCTCTCACACTCACACACACTGAACTCCCCACAAAAGCAAGTAAGTATGGGAATGCTGGGAAGTGGGGTGGAGGCAATAGCATGATGGGAGTCACAGTCACAGACATAGCTCACCCCCACAACTGTCCCATCAACACCACCCTGAACCATGCTCACATCACAGGGAGTGGAGAAGGACTCACAAGATGGCTGACACTGGCTACTGCTGTGGGGAGCACAAGGCCCTGCTGGCAACTGTGCACCAACAAACAGCAGGACACCACTGACTGACATCCTGAGAGACAACTTCCACTCCCTGCAATGCAAGCACGTTCCATGGTGGGATATCTGGCTGGCTGGGTGGGAAGGAGGACTTGCAGCACTGACCATAGTCACAAGCACCTCCCCTCACACCCCCTCAACACAAACTCCACAGAACCCACCTGGTAGAATGCAATGCCTCCCATCCTAACTCAAGATCCCACAAAGAACCACCACCCTGGGTTATGTTGTGTGAAGCACAGGGACACTCTTGGGACTTTTAGCCAAACAACTGCCAGGACAACACTCCCAGCCATCCTGTCAGCACAGCCAGCCCACCCCACAGGGAAGCAGAGTCAAAAGGAAGGAAGCATGGGCATGCTGGGAAGGGGGTGGAGGCAATAGCATGATGGGAGTGGTAGTCACAGATATTGCTCAGCCTCACAACTGGCCCATCAACACCACCCTGAACCATGCTCACATCACAGGGAGTGGATAAGGACACACAAGATGGCTGACACTGGCTACTGCTGTGGGGACCACAAGGGCATGCTGGGAACTGCACACCAACCAACAGCAGGACACCACTGTCAGCCATCTTGCCATTGCCCTCACACCCACACACACTGAACTCCCCACAAAAGCAAGTAAGTATGGGAATGCTGGGAAGTGGGGTGGAGGCAATAGCATGATGGGAGTCACAGTCACAGACATAGCTCACCCCCACAACTGTCCCATCAACACCACCCTGAACCATGCTCACATCACAGGGAGTGGATAAGGACTCACAAGATGGCTGACACTGGTTACTGCTGTGGGGAGCACAAGGCCCTGCTGGCAACTGTGCACCAACAAACAGCAGGACACCACTGACTGACATCCTGAGAGACAACTTCCACTCCCTGCAATGCAAGCACAGTCCATGGTGGGATAACTGACTGGCTGGGTGGGAAGGAGGGCCGGCTGTCAACCAAATACAACCAATGCAGACCATGTTCACACCCCAACAAATACATAGAAATGCCCAAATAATGCAGGACAATGTGCCACACCAATATCAACCACTGACTGTGACGACTTAGGACAATGCAATGTACAGGCCCGCACCCAGAGGCACAGTCACAACTGTCAGGTGTGTCAACCATTGATGCCTGCAGAAACCTAACATACATTGTGTGTGTCTCCCAAAAACAGGTGATGATGGGGACACAGCAGCAGATGCTGAGGAGTCCCAGTCCCAGGCTCAAGAGGATGCGGAGCTCACTGGTGTCGTACAGCATCTGCCCTCCTCGGACGAAGAAGACCAACCTGGCACATCCGGTGCAAGTCTACATGCAGCACCAGCAGGACCACCAGCTGCAGCACCAGCAGGACCACCAGCTGCACCCCCTGCACCCACCCCTCCAACGACTGTCACCACAAATACCATCCCTGCCGACATGGACAGAACAAGGAGCAACACCAGCACAGGGACCCTGGACCAACCTGGTGCCATGGACACCACCACCACCACCAACCCCCAAGGTGGACCAGGGTCATCTGTGCGTGCCACTGCACGCACTGCACATGTCAGCAGGGGTGGTGGGAGGGGTGGGAGACAGAGGTCGCTGCTTGCAGAGGTTGCTGGTGTGCATGATGGCCCACAACTGGTACGCATAGCTGATGCGTACCAGTCCAGCACCGGAGATCTCAGCCAGGTAGTGGGGCTCCTCAGAGACATGAAACAGCAGCAGGCTGCCCATCATGCCCGCTTGGACTCTCACATGTCCCACGTGGAGTCACACATGTCCCGCATGGACTCACACATGTCCCGCGTGGAGTCCAAGTGGGATGCACTGCATGAGATGACGGCGGTGCACAGGGACCTTTTACAATGCCTCCGCCAGATGAACAGCAACCAGTCCACACCTCCCTGTGTGCCAACAACATCTGGTGCTGAACAAACTGCAACTGCCACAGGGAGGGAGGATGACTCTGGCGGAGAGTCCCCTGCACCTCAGCAGCCTGTACTTGAGGGCCCCCCCCCAAAGAAGAGGGGTCGTCCGAGGAGGGGCAAGTGAGAGGCCGATGGCCAAGCGCAACTCCCAGGAAGCCTGAACCTGTTCTGGATGTTCACCTTTGTGCACAGACTGTTCACCCTGTTGACGGCAACACTACTCCCACACATTGCATGGGGAGTACAAGTTGGACCAATGTCTCAGACAACTGTGGCCCCGATACTGGGGATTTTGTCTACCAGGACTTTCAATTCACCTAGGAACTTCTGATTGCAAGATTTATGTACAGCACTACCCATCCTATGCACTATTCACACAAATGTATCACAATAAACACACTAATACACCATACTTGCCTCTGTTGTGATTCAAACGTGGGTGCTGTTATGGGGATGATGAACTGCAAAATTACACTGTGTATGCGAACTGCAACAGCAAGGACAACACAGGCATGTGAGTAAAGGCAACATGACACATATGAGGGAGACACACCACCAGGGCTACACAACACGTACACACCTAGGCCATCTGACTCATTGCCTACACTGATGTTGCCAGGGAAGACGGTGCAATGCACAGACACCACACCCATTCCCAGTTGTAGTCAAGTAGCCCACAGGTGCAGTAAGCAAATGGCAGTCAAATGTGTGACCACAGACAACGCACATCACAAAGTGAAGCACAGGTTTATTACACAGTTGCAACATGTCGTAACCACTACAGATGCAAGGTAATCCCACCTGGCAGCGGGCACACAGTCAACAACTGTAGACGGAAGGAAGTCCATGGGTGTGGCGCACATCACCTGTAGGACACAACAGCTACCACCCTGGAAGTGCAATCACGTCGTCGGTGGACACAGTTGACCAAACGAATCTGAAAGTACCCTGTGAAGGACCGAAATGACACACAGTCAAAAGCAATGGAGAACAGGACAGAACAGCAAAACTCATGCACAATACATGTCACAAGATACCCACCCAGAACCAAGTTAGCATGTCAACACTGTTGGGGAGTACAGCCCACCTGTAAGCACACATCTCAACACACATCCAGTCAAGTAGCCCATGGACACACTCCAACAGCACCAGAGCACCACCTACACATATCATGCCAACTCACATCATTGACATGACACCTCAGGATACTCACATTCAGCTAAAGAAGTTGGTGATGAGCTGTGTGCGGACATCACCCTCATCATTATCATCATCATCATCACTGGCATCGTGGTCCAGGCCAGGATCCTCCACAGGTGGCGGATGTTGGTCATTGTCATCCTGGATGAGAGGCAACTCCTTCCGCACTGCCAGGTTGTGGAGCATGCAGCAGACGATGATAATCTTGCACACTTTCGCAGGGGCATATGGGAGGGACCCTCCGGTCTTGTCCAGGCAGCGGAAGCGGCTCTTCAGGAGACCAAATGTCCGCTCAATCACTCTCCTGGTCCAACCATGTGCCTCATTGTAGCGCATCTGGGCTGGTGTCACAGGGTTCCTGAGGGGTGTCAGCAACCACGGCATGTTGGGGTATCCCGAGTCACCTACGGACAGACAAGTGCACATTAGCTGACTTGGAAAAGTGGGCGGAATACTACAGATCAGATCACACACAATGGCACAAAGTCAGTACACACCGACAAGCCAGGCACGCTGGTTCTGCATCTGTGCCATCATCCTGGGGATGCGACTACTCCTCATCACAAAGGCATCGTGTGCTGAACCAGGGAAACGGGCACACACGTGTGTGATGGTCATATCTGCAAGACACACCACCAGTGCATTGACCGAGTGGTAGTGCTTGCGGTTCCTGTAGGCCTGCTCCTGGGCCTGTGGTGGTACCAAAGCCACATGTGTCCCATCAATGGAGCCAATGACATGCGGCATCCTCCCCAGGGCATAGAAGTCACTCTTCACGTCAGTGAGTCATCGCAGTCTAGGGAAATAGATGTACCGGTTCAGGAATAGCAACATTGCCGCCAAAACATCGCGGAGCACACGGCTCAACATGGTCTGTGACATCCCACCAGCAGTCGCCACAGTATGTTGGAAGGTACCGGTGGCAAAGAAGTGTAGGGCTGCCATCACCTTCACCTTGGGGGTCAGCGCTGTAGGATACGGCCGGCCAGGCTGCAAATGTGGGGCCAACTGCACTGCCAAATCCTCAATCAGCTGCCTGGTGAAGCGGTACCGTCGGATGCTGTCCCGTTCCACCATCGTTGCCAGGTCTGGGAATGGTCGATGGACAGCAGGAGCCCTGCAGTGCAGAGGAGAAGTAAGCAAGATTGTCAGTCAGCCCACATATGCGGCATTGAACACACTCAATATCCCAACATACATCATTATGAGGCACAACTACATGAAGTGTGCAGTTCCGTAAGGACATGTATGGTACATACATGGCCAACATCTGTCATCACGGTCCAACAAGTGGCATCAATAAGTCCCAGGTTGGCCCATTGGATATCATGAGGACGTGTCACAGTTCCCATCTCCTGCTGCCGTGTCACAATCACCCCCCACAGTGACATGTGAGGACAGATGTGCCCCAGGCATCACAGCTCAACGACAGGTACATTCCCAGGTACCCTGTATTGCCACATGGACACTGGCATTACATGGAGTATCATGTATACACCACAGCAAAACAACTATGACCCCCACAGGTAGTGGTCCCACTTGCCACTGCAGGACAGACATGGACGTCTGTGACACACACACGCACAACATCAAAGTCCATGCACACACAACGTGGATGTGGAGACTGTCTCCCATTGTGCACATGAAATCAGAGACATTGTAAACACTACATGCACACAGACTGTGGAGGACCATCACTATTGTGCCATTGGGACACCCTGGCTCAAACATACCGTCCCACATGGGACTCACGGGGTATGTGACATGACATACACATACACCACCGTGAAATGTGACCATGGCACATGCACAGATATGAACAGTTGCACATCACAGTGGTCATGTACACGTAACACCCAGGATCCTGTCCCCATGAACACGTGCACAGCCTGGGGGTGGCTGCCCACAGGACAACATGTACACCAACATACACACAATAGGAAATGCAGCCTTACATGCCTTATCATACAGTTTGGACAGGCTGTCGTGTTGTAGGTGTGCCCCTCACTCCCTGGGAGCTATCTGTGGCTGGCATATGTCCATCTGAGACAGGCATGGTGACATATGCCAGTCACTTGTACAGGGATGCGTTGATCAGCAATGGACCGATCGGTGCCCCGGCCGGCCCATTGCATTCAATGTGTGCGGGTACGCGTTGTACCCCTGTATGCGTTGATCAGCAATGGACCGATCGGTGCCCCCGGCCGGCCCATTGCATTCAATGTGTGCGGGTACGCTTTGTACCCCTGTACGCGATGTACCGCAATGGACCGATCGGTGCCCCCGGCCGGCCCATTGCATTCAATGTGTGCAGGTACGCGTTGTACCCCTGTACGCGTTGATCAGCAATGGACCGATCGGTGCCCCCGGCCGGCCCATTGCATTCAATGTGTGCGGGTACGCGTTGTACCCCTGTACGCGTTGTACCGCAATGGACCGATCGGTGCCCCCGGCCGGCCCATTGCATTCAATGTGTGGGGGTACGCGTTGTACCCCTGTACGCGTTGAACAGCAATGGACCGATCGGTGCGCACCCAGTGACAATGGCCTTGCCTGGCAACGGACGCGTTTTCGAAATTCGAACGAGTCGGTTGCTGGAAATTCAGTTGGTCACCCACAACAATGTTGCAAAATCATGTATGTCATGAAGTTGAAGATTTGAAGGATGCCGTGGGCGTGTATTGGTGCTGCTATTCCATGGATTGGCCAGATTCAGAAGATGCAAACGACTTGGACCTATCACTTTGGACACAAGGGACAGTATCTGCCTCTCCAGCACATATATATTGCTGGCTGTTCCCCTGAGAGCTCACTTGCCTGCACTACATGCTCCAGGACGACATCTGCCACTGCACTGCTGCTGTCTCTGCCCCTCTGGACCCTGCAATGGCACGTACTGTGGAGAGAGCCCCAGCCTTCAGCCTTGAGGAGAACCAGGCCCTGCTGGACAGCCTACTTCCACAGTACAGCAAGCTGTATGGGACACCAGGGGAGCAGGTGAGTGTTCTGTGCACTGCCTTTCTGAATGTGCATTTTGTCTGACTAGCAAGGCTGAAAGTCTGCACGCCACTGGCTAGCAGGCTCACTGAGTAGTTGTCACCCCCATAGTGTGTAGTGACATGCACTGGACAGGTATGGTGCAGTGACAGTGCATTTGAACAAGGTTTTACTTCCCATGCAATGATACCACGTAGTGACGTCTGGCAAACTGTCCATGGGCAGCGTTGCACTGCCTGTGTACATCATGTGCCCCTGTGAATGAGACATGTATATACAACTGTGTCATGCACGGATATGTTGCATGTGTAGTAATGGCCTTTTCACTTTGTCATCCTGACAGGTTAATGCCCATCGGAAGCAGGAGATCTGGAAGGACATCGTCCGGGCTGTCCGGTCCGTGGGGGTCTACAAGCGCCGGATCCGCAACTGCCAGAAGAGGTGGCAGGACCTTCGGGGCTGGACCCGGAGGATTGCACGGGTCCAGCTGAAGCTGTCGCCTCCTCGCAGGAGGGGCGGAACATGGACCCTGACCCCCACATGCTCCAGATCCTGGCGGTGGTGTTTCCAGACCTGGATGGGTAGCTGAAGGCCAGACAGCAGCAAGGAGGGGGTGAGTCAAAGACTGCACTGTGAACTCTGTATTACATGCTTTGTGCCCTCCTCTGGCCTGGTTCAACTGCCACAGTACAGCAGTCATGTTGTCCAGGAGCCATGTCCCTCTATTGTGCACTGCCCACTCCTCATCTGATACCCAGGTGTGGCCCTTACATTCAGGGAATTGTGTCACTTGGGACTGTGTCCTTGCAGTTTGCTTCACTAAAGGTGGGGGACAGCATCTGTTTCCCTAACTCTGTTGTGGGCATCATGGGTGTGTCCATTGTTCACACAACGCCTGTGTTCGGACATGTAATCTGCGTGTTGCTTTGATATGCGGTCCACTTGCTGAGCTGAGCCACCACATGTGCCTGGGGTATGTGGCACACACCCATGCAGCGGGTGGGACCAATGTTTGGGCCCCAGAAGTATGCAGATTACGTGTGTCACACATACATAGCCAGCTATCCACTGTCCAGGGCTCATCCCTCATTCATGTGGGGCAGGACAGTCATGCCTACTCCAGGCCATGCAATGCACTCTGTACTCCCACTCCCGTGTATCAGCTGACACATTGTGCGCAGTGATTTGACCCCTCAGGTGTCTGCCTCTGTGTCAGTGTGCTGTGGATTTGTTGCCAGGACTGCTGGGGTGTTTCTTGGTAGGGGCTCAGCATGCCACTGGAGATGTGACCATAGGAGACGATACTTGTGTGTCACATAGGTGTTTGATCAGCTGCCCGTGCAGACTGGGGTATGCGAATGTGAAGTTCAGGCAGCTGTTACCCATTCACAGCAGATTGTGAGGGGCTCAGGTTCAGAGGGTAGTGTCACAGGTCTCCCATATGTCCAATCGGTATGACCTGGACAGATGAGGGTTAAGATGATGTGTTGTGTGGGGGATGTACATGTGCACTTGTGCAGCTCCAGGACTTGCATTCCCCATGACCTACTATTGTGACACAGTGCAGAGTGTTGTTGTCTGGCTGCCAAGTCATACATCACTGAGACAGTGATGTATGACTTAGCAGTCATGCCTCCGCCATGGCATGTGTCTACTTATTGGTGATCCTGCAGGGGAGTGACATGTGCTACATGCACACCATTGTGGCAATGGCTATCAGGACATGGTTGCATCATGGTGTCTGTTGCTGGTATGCATCACATGCATATCCTATTTGACTCTGGGCGTCCCTTTCATCCGGAAAACTGTACTGACTCAGTGGCAAGAGTTGTGATGTGTGCATGTCCACATGCTACACCGTGTCATCTGCACTGTCCAACTACTGTGTAGTTGGTGCATGTGTCCACACTGGGGTGTTGCTATCCAACAGACACCAGACAGATGGGTGCAAGGCCATGTGGGATGTGAGTGCCATGGTTGGCATCAGACTGACAATTGGCTTCTCCTGTTCAGTTAGGGCACTTTTAGCAATGTACAACTAATGATGCCAGGGCTTGCTCTGTAATGTGCTGTGCTCACAGTGGTGTGTGCGTTTGGTGCAGGTGACTGATGTCTGTCTGTTTCCCCATTGTTTGCAGATACATCCACGGCCACGGAAGGGGACAGCTCCACGGACCAGGAGGAGCCGGAGAGCCAGACTGGGTCAGCAGCCGAGGAGTGGTCGGAGGGACCCAGTGGCACGGAGGGCGAGGGGAGCCACACCGAGGAGTCCTCAGCACCATCCACCTCAGCTGAGGACCAGAGCAACTCGGAGGATGACTCCCTTATGGAGGCGGGTGTCAGCAACCACCACACCCCAGCTAGTGTTGCTGTCCCCGCCACCACCAGCACCACCACCGCCCTCCCATCGGCTCCCATTCCCCAGGTCCGTGGAGGCTCCCATGTTCAGGAGCGTGTCTCCTTTGGGCCAGGCACCGCACCCCTGCCCCTGTGTCCCCTGCTGCCCTGAGTGAGGAGTCTGTGTACCTCCTTCGCCAGCTCCATGTAGGGCAGACAGCCATGCTGAGTGTCCTCCATGCGCACACCGCTCTGTTGACTCAGCTGGTGTCGTTCATGGAGGGCATCTCATCGGGCATGTCTGACCTACAGAGGGGCAATAGGTCCATGGACTCCTCCCTGACGGCAGCAGTGTCCCTCCTCAGAATAGTCCCTCACCTCTCCTGCCTCTGCTCCATCCACACTCCCCAGCACCTTACCCATCCCAAGCACACACACACCGGCACAGGCACACACCAGCACACACACATCCAGCACACAGACACACACGCCACAAACAAAACGCACATGCACGCACAGTCAGGGGACTGAAACCAGACTCACAGGGGATGGGGCCCTGGAACACACACACGCATCCACGAGCACTGCGCAGTCCTCAGTTGCCTCTCCCTCCAAAACACCCTCCCTTGCCTCACCTGCAACCCCAAAGACCCAGCGGCTCTTCCTCAGTGACCTCGGCCTCTTCCCCTCTGATCCAGCTGATACAGCATTCAGGGGGAAGAGGAAGCCCACCCACACGGAGCAGAGTGCCCCTCGCCCCCGGACACCCTCCCCCAGGTGCAGACAGACTGAGGCCCCCACCCGCAAGTCCCCCGGAGTCGTAAGAGCAAGACCCCGCCGCCGCCCTGCAGCTCAGGCACCAGGTCTCCTTCCTCCATCCCTCAGGCCCCCACTCCACAGGTGCCCCCACCACACCCTGCCCCAGGTTCCCCCACCCACAGATATACCATCCCCAAGAGGATCCGGCCTTCTCCCCCTGCCACTTGCTCTCCCGGCACCACACCCCCCGCTGCGCTTGTCTGTGCCACTGATGTGGCGAGGGTGTCCTCCCCCTCTGTCCAGCCCACCTTGCCTGTTCCCCATTCTCCTCCCCTGGTGGTAGGCACTGCAGTGGAGTCCACTACCACCCTGTCTGACTTGGGCACTGCAGTGGCGGACCTGTCCACTCCATCTGCAGGGTCCACTGCAGTCGTGCCGGCACCCACAACATCTGAGTCATGCCCCCCAGTTGTGCCGGCACACACCATGTCAGACACCTCCACTGCAGTTGTCAGTGGCTCTCCAGCACCCACCACCCCTTCCCTGCTTCCTCCTGGTGAGCCCTGATCCTGTCCCTGCAGTGCCTGGCCTGCCCCCCCGGTTGCCCCTCGTAGTGGATTGTCCCTGGTTTTGTGCAGGCATGCGTAGGGTGACATCTGCCACTGTCACCCAGTTTGGACTTTGACAATGGACTGGCCATTGGCCTTTGTGTTTTTCTGGACTTTGTTTTCATTACACACATATGCTGAATAAAGCAACTTTCTGTTCTCTAGTGCTTATGCTTCTGATGTACATGTTGTTGATGATGCTAACCATGCCCTTGCTGCAGTGATGGTGATATTTGGTCTCATGATAATGAAGTGTTACTGTGCAGGAACCCATGTGGTCCAGGGGGAATGTGTCCTATCCTGTGGTGTATCCATGTCATCCATAGCAGCATCTGAGGGTGTCATGTGTTCAGTATTTGGCAATGGGATTTCCTACTTAGATTAGCTATTTCACATCTGTGGCTTCCACCCCTGCACATCTGTTGTGCCTGCCATTGTTCAATTCGTCTACTTCCCTGACCGTGTGGCCATCTCCACTGGACATGCAGGTTTGGGCATCAATGGGGAAGGACTCATCTGTGTTGTCAGTGCAACATTGCTATACAAGTGTGTTGGATCTGTGCTGATGATTTCGTGGGCACTTCCATGACCAGGCTGATGTGACAGGAGCCTTCATTTGGTGCTAATTGTTGATTGTGTGACCAAGTGCTCAGCTGACATGATGGGGCCCTACTGAGGCAACATATGGCACAGCTTTCCTCACACAGGAGTGGAGTCCCCTCATGGCAGTGTGTACTCCTGTGACATTGCCTGTGCCCAAGGTGTGTGTTGTATGTGCATGTCTGTGTGTTCACTTCCGTTTAGCTGTGCATGCTGTGATCCCTAGTGTTGTACCTGTTTGTGATGCTTGCTGAGTTGACCTATGTTCCCCCAAAGTCTTCTCCCTGGGTTCTCTGTGATGTGGGTGCATGGCACATTACTGGTCATCAGGGTGTCACCCATAGGTGTGTTTGCTGTCAGGGCTGAGTTTGTGTGCAGACGCAGATGGGTCACAGTCAGGTTTCCCCTTGGCACTTGTTGTTTGCCCCTGTCATGTGATTTCCAGTTTGTGTTATCTTTCAGTGATTGTGACACGTTGTGTGTGTGACTGCTGGCACTCCTCAGGGTCCGGGCTGCAATGTTGGTTGTTGTCTATGTGTGTTCTTTGTGGGTGACCTTGGCTTCTTCATTGGTGTGTGACTGTGGCTGGGATCCCATTGGTTGGTGTGGTATTGCCGTCATGTCCATGTACAGCGTAGTGTGCAGTGTGTCAGACATTCAGGAGTCTTGTTGAGTGGCCATGTGTTATGTGTTTCTGCACCTTGGTTCCCACCCACCACCCTGGAATAGTCATGGGTGCATGTGCAATGTCACCAGTGCATGTGTGCTTCACTGCTGCACATTGTTGGAGGTCGAGGGGTGTGGTGTTGAGTGTGTGCAGATGAGAGTTGTTGCCCGGCTAGGCCCCTGCCTCCATGTTGGCCTTGGCTTACTGGCCATGCTGATTGATTTGTGCTTGTGTAGGTGTGATGGTAGTTTGTTGCTCAGGACACATGACTGTGGTTCACAGTGTGAACGACATTTAGCTTTGTCATCGCAGTGGGATTGTAATGCAGCCCAGGGTCACCACATTGTGGGGGCCCTGGGGGTAGTGCTGTGGTGTGTCTGTGTCTTGCTGTGTCAGTTGCTGTTCCTACGTGCCTGTGTGACATGTGTGATTTGTGCTCCCTCTCATCTGACAATGCCTGCTTGCCCACATTGGGGATTTGGATCCATGAGTTACCTTTGTGTGGCACTGTATGCACATCTGTATGATTGGTATTCAGGTCTCCTCATGTGTTGTGTGGTTGCCTGGGGCCCCCCCCCTCACCTGTTGTGTATGATGTGCAGTGTGGGTCTGCCTGTTTGTGTTTGTGCATCTGCACCACTGCATTGGCATATCTTGGGTGTGCCATTGGCTGTATGTAGTTTGGTGGGTTTCCCCTGCTGTCCCTGGGACTCCTAGGTCATCGGTCAGCACAATGATCATGGTTTGTGTGTCCCATTGCTGCCATGGTATGGTATCTGTTCACCTCACATCTACAGTCTCCACAGGCTATCTGCATTTGTGTGCCCATTGGTGCAAATATGTGGGTCTGCATTCTGATGGTCACTTCTGTCATTGTGTCATTGATGAATGTTGACAGTGTCAGCCCCCATGGGTGTTGTTTGTCTGCACATGGCCAAAGGTATGTCTTATTTGCACTGCAGTATTTGGCTCCCCCAATTTATGTTGCAATGGGACACATGCACTACTTTGCCACTGATGTGTTTTTGTTCTGTGACCAGGAATCATCCATGCAGTTTGGCAGTTGCAGCTCTTTCTTTGTCAACACTTACCTTTTGGTCACTGTGATGATGGGGGTTTGGACCCCATTGCCACAATGTTCAAAATGTGCTTCAGCTATGGACCCCACACTTACCTTTTGGTCACTGTGGTGATGGGGCGTTAGACCCCATTGCCACAATGTTCAATATGTGCTTCGGCTATGGACCCCACACTTACATTTTGGTCACTGTGGTGATGGGGCGTTAGACCCCATTGCCACAATGTTCAGAATGTGCTTCAGCTATGGACCCCACACTTACCTTTTGGTCACTGTGATGATGGGGGTTTGGACCCCATTGCCACAATGGTCATGGCCTGCTTGCATTGTGGGGGCCACACACATATATGTGTGGCACATGTGCTAGGGGGTCACATTGTATGTTCAAAGTCATGTTCAGTGTTGTAGGCATTTGACACAGTCTACACACGCTTGTCATGGTGTTGGGGGATGTCTTTTTCTTGCATTCCCTAGGTTGTGGTGTGCTGGTTGTGTCATGCATTGTCCATCCTATGAGTGGGGGTGGTAGTGGTGGTAGGCATCCAGCCCCCTGGCTAAGGGTGGTAGTAGTGGTAGGCATCCAGCCCCCCTGGGTGAGGGTGGTAGTAGTGGTAGGCATCCAGCCCCCCTGGGTGAGGGTGGTAGTAGTGGTAGGCATCTGGCACCCCCTGGCTAAGGGTGGTAGTAGTGGTAGGCATCCAGCCCCCCTGGGTAAGGGTGGTAGTAGTGGTAGGCATCTGGCACCCCCTGGCTAAGGGTGGTAGTAGTGGTAGGCATCCAGCCCCCTGGGTAAGGGTGGTAGTGGTGGTGGGCATCTGGCACCCCCTGGGTGAGGGTGGTAGTAGTGGTAGGCATCCAGCCCCCCCTGGGTAAGGGTGGTAGTAGTGGTAGGCATCCAGCCCCCATGGCTAAGGGTGGTAGTGGTGGTGGGCATCTGGCACCACCCTGGCTAAGGGTGGTAGTAGTGGTAGGCATCCAGCCCCCCCTGGGTGAGGGTGGTAGTAGTGGTAGGCATCCAGCCCCCCTGGGTGAGGGTGGTAGTAGTGGTAGGCATCCAGCCCCCCTGGGTGAGGGTGGTAGTAGTGGTAGGCATCTGGCACCCCCTGGCTAAGGGTGGTAGTAGTGGTAGGCATCCAGCCCCCTGGGTAAGGGTGGTAGTGGTGGTGGGCATCTGGCACCCCCTGGGTGAGGGTGGTAGTAGTGGTAGGCATCCAGCCCCCCCTGGGTGAGGGTGGTAGGCATCCAGCCCCCCCTGGGTGAGGGTGGTAGTAGTGGTAGGCATCCAGCCCCCTGGGTAAGGGTGGTAGTAGTGGTAGGCATCTGGCACCCCCTGGCTAAGGGTGGTAGTAGTGGTAGGCATCCAGCCCCCTGGGTGAGGGTGGTAGTAGTGGTAGGCATCCAGCCCCCTGGGTGAGGGTGGTAGTAGTGGTAGGCATCTGGCACCCCCCTGGCTAAGGGTGGTAGTAGTGGTAGGCATCCAGCCCCCCTGGGTAAGGGTGGTAGTGGTGGTGGGCATCTGGCTCCCCCTGGGTGAGGGTGGTAGTAGTGGTAGGCATCCAGCCCCCTGGGTGAGGGTGGTAGTAGTGGTAGGCATCCAGCCCCCCTGGGTAAGGGTGGTAGTAGTGGTAGGCATCTGGCACCCCCTGGCTAAGGGTGGTAGTAGTGGTAGGCATCCAGCCCCCTGGGTGAGGGTGGTAGTAGTGGTAGGCATCTGGCACCCCCTGGCTAAGGGTGGTAGTAGTGGTAGGCATCCAGCCCCCTGGGTAAGGGTGGTAGTGGTGGTGGGCATCTGGCACCCCCTGGGTGAGGGTGGTAGTAGTGGTAGGCATCCAGCCCCCTGGGTAAGGGTGGTAGTAGTGGTAGGCATCCAGCCCCCATGGCTAAGGGTGGTAGTGGTGGTGGGCATCTGGCACCACCCTGGCTAAGGGTGGTAGTAGTGGTAGGCATCCAGCCCCCCTGGGTGAGGGTGGTAGTAGTGGTAGGCATCCAGCCCCCCTGGGTGAGGGTGGTAGTAGTGGTAGGCATCCAGCCCCCCTGGGTGAGGGTGGTAGTAGTGGTAGGCATCTGGCACCCCCTGGCTAAGGGTGGTAGTAGTGGTAGGCATCCAGCCCCCCTGGGTAAGGGTGGTAGTAGTGGTAGGCATCTGGCACCCCCCTGGCTAAGGGTGGTAGTAGTGGTAGGCATCCAGCCCCCCTGGGTAAGGGTGGTAGTGGTGGTGGGCATCTGGCACCCCCTGGATGAGGGTGGTAGTAGTGGTAGGCATCCAGCCCCCCATGGGTAAGGGTGGTAGTAGTGGTAGGCATCCAGCCCCCATGGCTAAGGGTGGTAGTGGTGGTGGGCATCTGGCACCCCCCTGGCTAAGGGTGGTAGTAGTGGTAGGCATCCAGCCCCCCCTGGGTGAGGGTGGTAGTAGTGGTAGGCATCCAGCCCCCTGGGTGAGGGTGGTAGTAGTGGTAGGCATCTGGCACCCCCTGGCTAAGGGTGGTAGTAGTGGTAGGCATCCAGCCCCCCTGGGTAAGGGTGGTAGTGGTGGTGAGCATCTGGCACCCCCTGGGTGAGGGTGGTAGTAGTGGTAGGCATCCAGGTTCCCCTGGGTGAGGGTGGTAGTAGTGGTAGGCATCCAGCCCCCCTGGGTGAGGGTGGTAGTAGTGGTAGGCATCCAGCCCCCTGGGTAAGGGTGGTAGTAGTGGTAGGCATCTGGCACCCCCTGGCTAAGGGTGGTAGTAGTGGTAGGCATCCAGCCCCCCTGGGTGAGGGTGGTAGTAGTGGTAGGCATCCAGCCCCCCTGGGTGAGGGTGGTAGTAGTGGTAGGCATCTGGCACCCCCTGGCTAAGGGTGGTAGTAGTGGTAGGCATCCAGCCCCCTGGGTAAGGGTGGTAGTGGTGGTGGGCATCTGGCACCCCTGGGTGAGGGTGGTAGTAGTGGTAGGCATCCAGTCCCCCTGGCTAAGGGTGGTAGTAGTGGTAGGCATCCAGCCCCCTGGGTAAGGGTGGTAGTAGTGGTAGGCATCCGGCCCCCTGGGTAGGGGTGGTGGTGCGCATTCAGGCCCCTGTGTGCATATGTGGCATTGGTGATGGGCATCCCGCCCCTATGGTGCTGCTGTTGCTGGTGTAAGTATATTCTGCATCCCTCTGTGTGTGTGTGATGTGTCGTGTACGTGTTGTATGTGTTTTGTGGTTGGTGTCTGACTTACCTTCTGCGCCGTACGCGTCCGTGCCTGTTCCGGTAGTAAATGTAGAATATTGGTATGATCGGGACGAAGGGATTCATGGTTGGTTCGTGTCGTTCGTCCTTCTCGTTGCTTCGCGTCGTCCTCGTCGCTTCGCGTCATCCTCGTCGCTGGCGTGTTCATCTCGTAGCCGTGGATTGTGTTGTGGCGCGAATCGGAGCTTATGTGCGCCTCTCCCGGATGCTTTGACGTGCCGTGCGTAGCGACGGGTTCGGCGCGTACGGGAAGCGCATCGTACTTGTTTGGCCGGACGGAGCTGCATTTTCCCTTCCGTGCGACTCGATTCTGCGTTTCCGGATTCGCCTCGGTCGGAGAACAGGACCTGGATTGGGTGAGTACGGCTCGGCCGGATTCTGTGCTGTTGTGCACATCGTACTTACTCGTTCGGTGTGCTGTACGGATCGGTCGGGAAACAGGCATTCGCATGGCTTTTTTCCCGACCGAATGGTATTGGGTGCGCCTCCGACCGAGATCGGAATCGGCCCCTTAGTGCTAATACCGACTAAAATAAACAAAGGTTCTAAGTCCTTTAAAAAAAAAAACCCTAAAAATCCCATTGATACTGAAGTATCTAGAGTGAATTGCGGCTAAAAAATCCCATTTAAAAACCCCTAAAAAGGTGAATAAAAGTGTTTTTTTATATAAAAAGTGGTATGATGCAAAGAAAAGGGTTCTGTTTGGCAAAAAAGACTTTTTTTCTCTCTCATCTGTCTACAACCCATAGTTTAAGTGCAAAGCATTAATACATCTGGAACAGTATTTGTAACAACTAAAGAGGAGCACCCAACCTATAATTCACAGAAAATTGTGCATATCTTCCGTTGTATTTAATCCATATGGAGCCTTGCTGTCCAGCTCCAGAATGGTGCGAGTTTCAAGTTGTCTTAAAAGCTTTTCCCTATTACCTCCTCTTCTAAGGGGTGGAATCGCATTGATCACAAAATACGTAAGGCAACTCAGCTCATTGTCATGTGTGTTCTTGAAATGTTTCGCCACAGGGTAGGACGTATCATTGTTAACTATAGCCCTAATATGCTGTAATATCCTGACATGCACCTGCAGTTTTGTGCTTCCCACATAACGCAAACCACAGGTGCATGCCAGGACATACACAGCATACTCCGTCCTACAGCTGTAATTCCCTTTGATGACAATGTCCACATCTGAAAACGGGGTAGTGTACTTGGTGGTATTAATACCAAACTTACAGGCACGGCAGGAAGAGCATTTAAAAAAGCCTTGCCTTGGTTTCAGCCATGTGCCTGAAGTGACTAATTCTGGACTATTTTTAACCAAGATGCTCCTCATGGATTTTGCCTTTCTATAGGTAATGGTTGGAAGGTTGGGGAGACGGGGTCCCAAGACCCCATCAGTTAATACAATAGGCCAATTCTTCCTTATGATGGATTTAATTCTTCTTTCTTGCCTACTGAATGTGGTGATAAGTCTGGGGTTATTTTCCATCTCAACTTCACCTCCCGCTTTTTCTTTGCTCTGTAAGAGAGTCTCTCTTGGCCTGCCCTGTGATTTCTTAAGAGCTTGTGTCAACATCTTGTCATTATAGCCTCTTTCCTTCAGCCTCTGCATAGTGTTTTGTGAACATTTTTCAAATTCATCACTGGTGCTGCAAATACGCTTTAGCCTAAGTATTTCCCCATAGGGAATACTATCAATGAGATGTTTCGGATGGCAACTACTAGCGTGCAAAGTACTGTTCCCTGCTGTGGCCTTTCTGAACAACGTTGTTTCTAATTTGTTGTCATCCACCAAGATACGCACATCTAAAAATTCTATTGTAGTATTGCTGATCTGGGAGGTAAAATTTAAGTTCATAGAATTGTTATTCAAGGTAGCAATGAACTCACTAGCGCTATCCTCATCTCCCTTCCAAATGATGAAAACATTATCAATATACCATAACCAGTATACTACATGCTGATCGTAAATGTCTTGGTGGATTTTCCTTAGGACCTGTTCCTCCCACCAGCCAACATGCAAGCATGCATAGCTGGGGTAGAAACAGGATCCCAAGGCCACGCCCCTCAATTGTTTCAGGGTATCTTTACCAAATAAAAAGAAATTATTATGCAGACACCATGAAATCAAATTTAAAAGCATTTTGTTATGTTCATAAAACTCACAAGATCTGGTCTCGAGGAAATATTTCACTGCATTTAGTCCTATATATATATATATTTATTGGCCAACCTTGCAAGACCGAAGGGCCTGCGCAGTGTGGAGTTGGCTACATTTACGGGGGTTGGCCACAGGGCCTGGCCACAGGGACATGCACAGCATGGGATTGGCTGCATGTGGTGTGTTGTCTGCAGGGTGGGGGGGTAGATTTCTATATCGTATTTTAATATTACTTTATGTAAGAAAAGCTCTTAAAATTCAAGGAAAATATAAAGGTTAATGTAATGTTATAGTTAGGTGTGATAAGATCTATTTCTTTTTTTAAACTAAGGTTAAAGTAACGTTATACTTAAGTGACTTTGTCAGTGACAGCAGAATCATTTTGAACAACAACAAAATCACAAACATTCACCACTTATAGTTAACAGAACTACATTGACCCTATACCATACACTTCATGGTTAGCCGAGTTCATGTTAACTGTGAACCACAGATGAAAGGGTAACCTACCCTGCACACTGTGTTCAATCTGTATACAACTTTTCAGGGAAAGCCAACTTCCTCCAGATACTCAAGCCCTGTTACATGTCCTACTACAGACGCTCTTTACCTGTATCAAACCCCTGACAGTCACTTAACCTACATTGAGAAATAAAGTAGGTATGAGTAGAAAAGTGGGTACTGTTAACAGTGTTTACTATATGGAGAGAGTTTACTCTGTACCACAGTGTTTGAGGGCGATGAAACTCCCAAGTCAGAAATACACTACAGAATATTAAAAATGATCTACTAAGCACTAAGCACCTACAACAACACCCATGGAACGCTCCTTTTACACAGAGTTATTCGTGAAAAGGAAACATATTTACAAGATCATGAAAAGTCACGCAGGGCGATTTTACATGGCCTTGTAAATATGGGGAAGCCCATTGCGCTGCCGGTGCATCACTAAAAGTGACGCATCTGTGGTGCAATGGACTTGTAAATAAGCCCTTCTGTCTTCTACGGCTCATTGCTTGTTTTAGTGTTGCTTTCAAGTACAGTTACAGTCAAAATTCCTGTTAGCAATAGTTTGGTGAAGGCATGCATGTTATCCAGAGCTAGTGTATTCTTGCCACTCCTCATAAAGGACAGCACTAAATTAAGTTTTTGTTGACTATCAGTTCTCCAATAGTGAATGACCTCACATGGGGACTGTCAGAAATTATATTGCACTCTGGCATTTAACTTTATAGATTAATGTAATTTCTTCATCTCCTCCCAAAGCCTTATATTTGATTAACCGACCGCAGTACTTCCTACTTCAATCTCACGTCAATGCCACCAACATGTCATATTTTGCCTTTGTAAGAAATTGGGTTATTGATTGAGGGGGTGGAATCCATACTCTAGCAACAACCGCAATTCTTGTCAGGGTGAACTACAAAAGTCACTAAATTAACATGTGCTTAACCCTCTGGTAGCTTGGCACAAAAGCGATCAGGCGTAACTTAGAGGCACTGTGTTAGGTATTTATTCAGCACTAAAACAGTAATAAAGTGAAAACAACACAACATCCCACACCAATTTAGAAAAATAGAGAACATTTTAATGAATAAAATGACATCATAGCTAATTAAATCCAATCAGTAAAACCAGAGATATGCAATTTTAAAGTTTATAGTGAAATCTAGCGCCTAAATATCAAAGCGCCAACAATGGTATCTGGTCGTGTGAGACCGGTACAAAGTCAAAAGTTAAGGCGAACCGTGATGGAGTGCATGTCCGATTCATGAGGTGGATTAGGCCCACTCTCAGCTGACCTTCGGACTTAGAAAATTTCCTGAAGAAAAGTCCTGGAGAAGGTAGAGTTTAGTGGGGCAAGGCAGCAGTCTGTGTCCGAGGAGGCATCATCGTCATCAAGGAGCCGCTGGCTGAATGGCAATGCACTTTGGGCGGATCGGCTTTCCAGCTGCAGGGCCTGGTCTTCTGTCGGTTCTTCTGGCACTTTTGGCTGAAAATGTTTCTAAGTCCCAACGTTTAGGGTTAGACAGCAGCAGCACCTCTAAAACCCCTACCAAGGGTCCAGGACCTGGGGGGCACCATTTGGGAGGTTAGGACTCACTCCAGCAGAGGCTAGGTGAAGGGTTCATGGTCTCAGGAGGTTGGTATCTCTAAGAAGCTCGCATGGGAGGCCAGCCAAATAACCCTTGGAGTCACTATGGTAGTTCTGGGTTCGAGCTGCAAATCAGGCCTCTTGCAGCAGGGAAGTTCTCTGGGGAGCAAGACAAGCTTCAAGCAGCAGTGCAGTTCTCTGGTAGCCACAAAGCAGACCTCTGGAGAACAAAGCAGGTCTCAAGCAGCAGGGCAGTCATCTGGTGGTCCAGGCAGTCCTTCTGAAGTCTTCCATAGGTGCAGGAGTGTATTGAAGTGTTGTTCTGAGGGTTTAATATTTATCCCTGATGGCAGACTTTGGAATGGGGGAACACCTTGTCTATCCCCACATCTGTTTCTGGAAAGTTCCTACCTTCCCTTGCCAAGGATCAAAGAAGTCGGTGGTGACATAAGCTAGTGCAGGTTCCTTTGTGCGTGCACTGGAGGCAGCATTTTGAAATGTAAGTGGGGCAGGGAACAGCTCTGCCCCAACTATCCTGGCAGAATGGCCCATCCTGCCAACACTTAGTCCCCCTTTGTCTCACTGTTTGGGAGGAATACGCACAGGCCAACAGCTAGCATGGTCATGTGACCCAGAACCCTGGCAGCAGGCACTAAATGGTTAGGTAAGGAAGATGTAAGCTCACTAAGAGTATGTCTCAAAATGATGAAATAAAGGAGGGTAGAGGAAAATCCCCGGATGTGGTGTAGTGAAGGTGACGGGTACACAGAGTATGCCCTGTCCAAGGGAGGAGACCTCTTTTAGGACAAGAACTCTCACTCGCCCGAAGGTGACAAGCTTCATCATAGGGTTCCCTCTTCACACCAGGGCTGCAAGTTCACTGGTGTGGGCTACAACTCTTCTGGGCTGGAAGAGGAGCTAAGGTGTTTTAAGGAGGGGACCAAAGGGCAAGGGTGGTGAGGGGTAGAGTGCAAAAGAGGAAGGTTAAAACTCTATACAGGAGTTATAATGCCAAATGTATTTTATTCTGCGGTCTCCTGGGACAGGATTAAAAAGGAAGAGGACTAGGGGTTATCAGAAAATATACCCCTGCATAGGTCAACATGGTTCTGCCCTTTGGTGAACCCAACAGGGTTTCAGGGGCATTTTTCAGGACCAATTGATTAGTCATTCTGCATAAAAAATCATATAGATATATATATATAAGTGTATGTAAATATACTAGCCACCATGTTTTGGTAGCCTGTGCGTTTGAGGGATGCCCCGGAAATGTGCAAGAGAATGGGTCCACCGTCTTCTCTGAAATACATAATCCAAAAACAAAACACAGAGAGGCCATAAATTATGTGTTACTGTGTCCTATTGGTTACATAGAACAAGGTCTCCAAATCAAAAGGAAAACACATTTTACGGCAGCAATGAATTAAAAGCATAAATTAGGTGGTCTTACCTAATAGGTGATGTGTAAAACCACTCTCCAGCCTTGTAGGTGATCCCACTGTTTACACGGCTAGAGAGAATCAATGGGACAGGAAAAAGAAAAGCGAGCAAAGAAAATACTCATCATCAACCTCAGCAAATATGGCATGTCGTGATTGGAAAGTAAACATGAAACACAAGGGGTTAACCATATGGATAACCTGACAGAATCTAAGTCCATGAAATTGCGGGACTCTTTGGAGATTTTTAGTCTGGTCCCCTATGTTCACCTTCCTACCCATGAGAAGGGTCATATCTTAGATCAGATATTCTCTAATATCAGAATTGAAACGGACACCCCGCTCCCTGTGTTGTGGTCCGACCATTTTCTCTTATGCTTTAGAGTTCCTAAGGTAGCACCCCACTCCCAACCCCAACGGCACGCCTCGCCCTTATAGTTTTAGACCCTTTTGCCAGATGACGTCTGAGGCCATGAAGGCAGCCTTGAGTCACCATCCGATTCCTTTCTGTGGTGATCTCGAGATAGATGCTCTCAGCCTGGAGAACTGGTTAGAGGGCCGTGTTCTTGATTTGGCCCCTCTTACCACCTGAGTGGCCAAATCTACCCGTGCCTCTGCTCCGTGGTTCACTGAGACTCTTAGGAAGAGCAGAAGTGCTTGTAAACGGTTGGAGAGAGTGTGGAGGATTAAGTTTGATCCTGAGGCCAAAGTTAGATATAAACAGGCCCTGAAAACCCATTACAACAGAATTCGTGAGGAGAAGAAACACTTTTTTTCCTCTAGAATTGAGGTAGCAAGCAATAAGAGTAAGGAAATCTTTAAAATTGTTAAAGATTTCTCCTCCCCGGGCGCGGTGGGAACTCCGTTTACCCCCTCTTTTGCTTGGGTAAATCACATCACAGACTATTTCCATAATAAAATCTGCACCATTCAAAAGTCTTTTACGACTTTATCTCCTGTTAAGGAAGACGGTGCGGGGCCTCTAAGTCTGGCCAGTCAAGGCACCAGATCCCCCTTCACTCAATTTCTGCCTATTTCTTTAGAGAAATCTCTCGAAATAATGAACTCCTTGAAGTCGGGTTCCCCTTCGGGTCCCTGTCCAGCAAAAACATTGTCCGTCATTGCAGAGACCCTAAATCCAGCTGTCAACTTGGTTTTGAATTCTTCATTACAAAAGGGGCTGGTCCCTAGTCGCTGGAAAATGGCCAAAATGATTTCCCTACTGAAGAAACCCTCTGCAGATCCGTCAGTAGCCTCTAATTACAGGCCTATATCACTGTTGCCCTTCTTTTCTAACGCTCTAGAAAAGTACGTTAATCTCCAACTGACAGAATACGTGGATGCCAATCATGTACTCCATGATAGTCAATCTGGTTTCAGAACCCATCTGAGCACTGAAACTGCCTTATTGGAAGTTTCTGAAACCATAAAAGAGCAACTAGATAGAGGGGGAAGCACAGTTCTGATACTATTAGATCTGTCCACTGCTTTCGATGCCGTGCCCCATGACCGGCTCTTACAAAGTCTGTCAGATTGTGGCATCGGGGGCACAGTACTTAAGTGGTTTACCTCCTTCTTGAACGACCGTCGTCAGGAAATTTGGTCTCCACCCTTCGCGGCCTCCATCCCGCCTATGAAGGTGGGGGTCCCGCAGGGGTCTATCCTGAGCCCGTCATTGTTTAATATTTACATGGCTCCTCTTGCACTTCTAGCTGAGTCCCACGGTGCCAGAATAGTGTCATATGCCGATGACACTCAACTGTTGTTCACGTGCGACAAAGGCTCTGGTTTTAGAGGCGAGGAGATTAACATCTGTCTTACGGAGGTTTTCTCTTGGTTGCGGCTTAATCAACTAAAGTGCAACCCAGAAAAATCAGAGATTATCTTTGTTGGTTGCCCGGCTTGCGAATCATGGCACCAATGGTGGCCTCGGGATATGTCCCCTCCTACTGCTCCTGTCGGCATTGTGAAGAACTTAGGGGTCAAGTTAGATACTACCCTAACAATGAAAGCCCAAATCCAGACCGTGGTGGGCACGTGCTTCGGCATGCTGAAAATGTTTAAAAAAATTCTTCCTCTGCTATCGGTTGAGTACCGGAAGACAGTAGTCCAAGCCTTGATTACATCCAGGCTGGATTATGTTAATATCTTGTACCTGGGCCTTCCTGAGTATTTACTGAATCGTTTGCAGGTGGCTCAAAATGCAGCGCCTAGAGCCATTCTCATGGTAGGTCCCAGAGCACACATGTCAATCCACCTGAGGGCTTTACATTGGCTTCCGGTACGTAAGAGGATTCAGTTTAAAGCGCTGGTTCTAGCATTTCTGGCCTTTCACGGCACAGGGGCCATATATCTTAGGAGAAGGGCTCAACACTATGTGCCGCAACGGGCCCTGAGGTCCTCAGGACAGTCATTAATGCACATTCCTAAGTTTGCCCGCTCTCGGATAGGCGGTCGCTCGTTCCAAGCGCTGGCCGCCTGCTTGTGGAACGGGCTGCCTCCCTATCTTAGGCAGGTCCAGGATTTGATGACTTTCAGAAGACAGCTAAAAACCTGGCTCTTCCAGCAGTAATTCTTTGTTCTGCCGTGGCCTGACTTTTGAGCTCTGTTTCCTGTCTTTCGGTGGTCCTTCCTCAGCGCCGGGACACTCTGTGGAGTAGCCGTGCGCTTTATAAGTACCTATTTTCATTTCATTAAGAGCAGCTAGTCAATACCAGTTGTGTTCTGTAAAGGGGATAAAAACATGTGAAAAATAACCTAATGGTACTATACGATGCTAAGAGGATTATGTAGCAGACCCTCATGGATAGAGTCAAGGCGTGTTTCTATTTGGGAATGGCATGTTAAAATAAAATAAAGAGGAGCGCGTTCCCAGATCTTGCCAGGATAGCAACAAAGCGTGTGCCTCTTCAGGAATGGTGTACTGGAAGCAAGGGGCGCTCACTACCAAATATAAGGAAACCAACTTAGTATGTGCCCAAATACAATAATGGCCGCAAGTGCAGCCAAATATGTAACAGGTCCTCTGAGGACCGGGGCGGCTCTCGCGCTATGTGGGCCATTCAGCCATGTTAGGAAAAACGTGTGGTCTACAGAGAAAATGCCAATGGTATTTTCAGAATTGATACTTCAAATCTGACTTTACCATTAATAAGGATCTTAAATTACAAAGGGCGACTGGAAGTCCAGTGGCAACTGGACTTCAGCCAGACCGGAGAGGACTTTTTTGTACGTCGACCCTGCAACCAGGACACCCTCACCACCTTTGTGGACTGAAGAATGCCTGCAGGAAGACGCCCATCAACTGCATCACATCCACAGCATCCTTGGAGCATCTTTAGCAGCCTTCATTCTTTGCATCAGGACCACTCCATAGGAATCCATTGCAACTTGGATAAGGTGCCTGGAACTGCTGAAAGACTACTTCTTCTGTGAAGGTAACTGCTCTTGAGGACCTTGCTGGTTCCCCTGACTAGCTCCCTACCGGACTTGGTCTCCCCAAGTACTTCTAACTGACCACATTGACACTTACCTAGGTTTTACTGGGAAAAGTTTCTAATGGGATTGTTCGCAGTTGAGTAAAATTGCTTTGTGTTGGACCTGTCCCTTTTTGCATGATTATCCCCCAAATGTTTACCTTCTTTCTCCTATTTTTCTGACCTTCTTTTTGTTGGCTTTAGGACTCCGGGCACTTTACCACTGCTAAACAGTGCTAAAGTGCATGTGCTCTCCCCCTAAAACATGGTATGAATTGTTTATTTAATGTATTTGTAAGTCCCTTGTATAGTGGTATCCCATATACCCAGGGCCTGTAAATTAAACGCTACTAGTGGGCCTGCAGCACTGCATGTGCCACCCACTGACGTAGCCTTCCCAACTTCACTGCTACTTTGACCTGGCATTTAAAACTACTTGCCAAGCCTTTTAACTCCCCTTTTACTACACGTAAGTCACCACTGAGGAAGACCCTCGCTAGCTCTATGGGCAGAGTGCTGTGTAAGTAAAAGGTAGGACATGTGCCTTTTGTGTGGCATGTCCTGGTAGTGACAAACAGCCTATTTTGTTTCTGACTACTGTTAGTCCTACTCCTCTCATAGGTTAGCATTGGGAATTCGCTTATATGTGTTTAAGTGGCAATTCCTGATCTGAAAGGAGTAGCGTTGCCATCTTTGGTATGATTGGAATAGTGGTGATAAATCCTGCTTACTGGTGTAGTTGGATTTTGCATTACAATTTTGGAAATGTCACTTTTAGAAAGTGATATAAAAGCAACAATAGTTCAGGGAATAATTAGAAAGAAAAACAATTGTAACACATAATGGTCTAACAAATGAAGGACCATTTGAAGAACACAAAATAATGAAGTACCCACAAACGTTTATCAAGAAATTTGTTAATAAACAAAAACAAAATACACAAATACACAATGATACACTGGTGCTCACAAAGTTACACAAACATATACAGTTGAAAAAATACAAACTTAAGTGTAAACGAAAAAACAATGGCATAGGAGAAAATACAAAAACAAATTGTCAGGTGACAAAAATAAAACACAATATATGCTTCCTCTTGATTTTTTGCCAAGGAAGGCGTCGATGGTGTTTCAACCTTGCTAATTATCATGTCATCATCAAGACATAATCAAACGTAGAGAGCAACCATCAAATATGCAATCGATACTGATCCACTCTCAGACAAGAAATTAATGAGAGTCTCACAAATGAATCAATCCAACTGTAATTGGCAAAAGACAAACCCAGCAGAGCATGGCATGAAGGGGTCCAAGGGAAATATATCCAAGTCACTTCCCAGCTTAAAGTTCCTCACACATAGGGCTGATTTACCCCCTCCTGATGTCTTGGGCCAGGGGTGAAGTTGAAAGGGATTGTTGTGCACTTCTAAGGTTTCTTTTGAAGTCACTCCTTGTACAACTACACATTTTGGTATAAGTCCTGTATCTCTGACACCCCCAAACTGGTTCACTTTGGGGTCCTGAGGAGACTCTGCAACTAAGAGGAGCTGTGCTGCCTGGAGGGACTACCACCTTGTCACTTGCTTTGCTGTGTTGGCCTGATGCATGCTGTTTGCTGTGCTGCCAGGAGGGACTGCCTCTTTACCCTGTGCTCTGCTGTGTTGACCTGCTGCCTGCTACGTCTGCAGTGAGGGATCACAGGAGTTGCCGTCTACAACCTCTGATTTCCAAGAACTCCAAGGGCTTGTCTTGCCCCCTGTTTAGAAGTTTCAGTGCCATAAAAGACTTCACTAGGATTTCCCCCCTCTCTCAGTGAGGTCCGTTCTGTGAGAATAGGGCCCACTTTGTGAGGATCAAGGTCTTTGGGACTGGGAGAGCCGGCACTACCCGATTGTCAGCTGGGGTCAGCGCGGCGTGGCATGAGTGCCCCACTCTGAGATGATCAAGGTATTTATGACTGGGGGAGCAGGCGATGCCAGATCGTCAGCTGGGGTCAGTGCAGCATGAAACGAGTGCCCCGCCCTGTAAGGATGAATGTCTTGAGAGCCAAGCACAGCGCGTTGTATCCTTTGCACCAGATGACCCCGCTCTTCGAGGGTCGAGCCCAGAGGAATCCTGAGTGACGGCTGCGCAGCACAGTGTCTCCATCTGCCTGCAGTTCCTGGCTCGGGGTGCTGCTGGAGCAAACACGTTGTCATCAGCCCACATTTCCCTGCTTGAAGCTACAGCGTCACCTAATCTCCTTTGGCAGCGTGTTCTCCTCGCACAGAGGACAGTGCTGTACAGGAAGGGTCCGAACGGTCCTGGTGACTGTACAGTACTCCCACTTGTAAGTGACTGAGATTGTTAGGTGCGCCAGTCCTGGGGAATCATAATCAGTTTTGCGCACAGAGGCTTTTTAAGCATTTCTAGCCTCAAGCACTGCGAATACCTTGCATATATCCTTAAATTGTCTTGTGGCATTCCTGTCTCCGCAAGGCCGATTTGAAGACTCCTCGGATTCTGAGACTGAAACGGCTGTGGGGAGGGACTGGCCGTATTGTTAGAAATTACTGTATTACCAATAATAGGAGCGCAAGTGCTTCTGTGCTCTGCATGGGGATACTCAGTGACCATATAATGTTTAATAGGAGTGCAGGTGCGTTGTACCCTATGTGTTTCTGGTGAGATTGTGTGATCTAAGTAGTTATGGTGATATTGGGTAATTCAGGCACCTTTCCCCTAAGTTAACTGCTGCATTTCATGTCCTACTGTACTGATGTATTTTCGTTTTGATTCTTGCATTGTCAGGATAATGAGTACTATCTCAGGATTTGCATAATATGCACAGTATTTATGATTTATGTTGCTTTTGGGTCTTGTTATATGTACATTATAATTTATTTTTACATATTCCTGTGTGGAGTCTCTTTTGTGGTGTATTCATTGTGTTTCTGTGTGAGTGTGTTGCGCAAATGCTTTACACATTGCCGCTGTTGATTAGCCTGACTACATTGCACCAAGCTACCAGAGGGTGAGCGCAGGTTTTCTTTGTTGTGTAAGTTACTTGCCCTGACTAGAGTGGTGGGTTCTGCCTGGCTTAGGTGCATTACCCTAGCTAACCAGAAACCCCAAGTCTAACACTTTCATTTATAATTTCTTGTAAAATTCATGTCCCCATAAACCCTCTGGGGGATCTTTTTCATTCTAGTGTCTAAATTCTTGTAAAAATATAATGTATTTTTGTAAATTGGTGTCGGATTTCTTGAGTGTCGTGTCGATTACTTCTTTAATTGTTTTGTTACTGTTTAAATGCTTAATACTTGTTCCTCTGTTTAAGACTTTCTGCTCAGTGCCACAGCTATCTAGGGTTGAGCTGAGGGTTTGACAGACGAAACGAAGGGTCCTAAGGGGGTTGGTGAGTGTATTACACGGTGAGGTCGCACAACAACATCACAGAATACACCATATTTCCTCACAAGGAACAAAAACAAAGGGGACTTTCAAAGCCTGTCCACTTTCCAAAGTTTACAGTCGTTGTCATTTCCCTGTTCTCTTATCAGCATCTACAAGGCAGCTGAGGGTCTTCAGATGCCGCAACGAGTCAAGCTTTTGATGTCATCTGTGGTTAAATGGTGCATGATCTACATTCTTCAAACTCTTGCATTTCTGTGAATTGAGGTTCATGCCTTGAGCAGAGGCATGCTTAGGAGGACTGAATATTGCTTCAGGGGTAGTCTAGGAGTTAGAATGAGTATGTAAAGAGCATAGGAGTGGTAAAGGAAGAAGTGAAAGCGTTGGTCTAAGAAGACAGGTTTCAGGCAGAAGTGAATACAAGAGAGAAGTAATGATTAAGAGAGTCGAAACGAAAAGGTAGTGAAAGATGGGGGCTTGGGTAAAAAATGGGACATGCATCTAAGGGAGTTGGGAGAAAAATATTTATAAAATGTAAGGAGTAGGGGTCGCTGTGGTATGCGTACAGGTGTAATTGAACAGAACGGGCTCTAATGCTGTACAGCGAATATTTTTTTAAATAACAGGGCCATCTTGAACAAAAAGTGCTGTACTTAGAACAGTATGATGTATGGGGTGTGCAGTAGAACCGTGATGACACAGACAGAGAAAGCAGCAATTCATTTTTGATCACCAGTCGAAGCCGGTATTAAAACCAATTTCACAATAAGCAATGCAGTTCCTAGACCCTCCTTCTTCTAGTATATTTTAAGTGTTTAAGCAAGTTTAATAATAAGGAAATAAGGAAGTTGGATGAATGGATAATGGGATTCTCCCAGGGGCTGAGTTACTCTCGCAAACAGTATGGATTTATGCAAAGTGACTGGAGTGCATTCCAAAATGGCCTCCATGCGCGGTACATTTTCCTGAGTGAAGTAGGCGTTCCTTCGCTAGTTTTATTGAACTATCATGAACTGTGTGTGACCCTTGCATCTCCATTCATCTGTAATGTTCTGTTTTCTTTCCTCAGATGACCGCCGAGTGTCTGCTGCACAAATACAAGAAAATCCACTCCTGGCCATTTAGTGCTATTGCAGAGCTTATTGGTAAATAAATGCTATTTTTGATTATGCAGAATGATTACAAAAAAAATCATGTCTTTAATGAACCCTATGTGGTGGTAAAACCATGCTCACGCCAGTCACTCAGTACAAGGCTTACTGCAGGCCACAGGCAGTTCCCCACGAGACTGATTTTTTTTAACGTATTTTAATGTCACATATTTTTCTTTTTTGTATATAAGTTCTTATATTTTCTTGAATATTAGTCTATAATTGCATTACCTTGCCTACAAACTCTAGCTAGTACCCCAGTTCTTTGTTTAGCTACCTGTGGCAACTGTTATTTTCCACTCTTGTTACCAAAGCAATATCGAGGTGCAGTTTGGGCTTCATTGTATTAATTGGGTTTCTTAAACATATTCATGTCTGAGTGTTCACTTAGTAGCACCAAACATTATGCACTATTCTACGTATGGCGCAGCTTGCAAGAACACTGAAACGGGGAAATAAAATCAATTCTAACTGCTCTAACCCCATAGGAGGGTAGTGGACAAGAAACAGCAGCTGGTTAGAATAACGATAGATTAGTTCAAGTAACCCTTTCATGCCAGTGCTGCTACACCTGAGAAGAAACGTCATTAGGGACCACAACCCACCTAGAGAGCAAAACCTGGTTAAAACAAGGCAGTCTTTATTCACCTGTAAAATAGCCACATCTCATGCAATTCTTGCAACAAAATGTTATGCAGCATCTACTTGCACAAACATATAGTTTGCGTGGTAGACATCCCTTAAAATTGCTGGATCTCATACAGAAGTTGTAATATTCAACCCCACCAATAATCTGCTCAGATCTTGTAACTTCATACTTTATCGATAGCTTCAGGACTTAGATCATGAAACAATAGTGTTTTTTCATCAATAGCATATCAGCCCCTTTTTAGATCGAGCATACAGGACAGGGCAAGCTGTCTGGTTGCGAAACACATACTGTGGGCTTACCAAGAACATAGAGGGGCTTGCAGCCCGCCCATTGCTTACTATTGGTTGGCTTATGTCACCCTCATTTGCTTGCTTCTTATTCGATCCCTTGTCTTGTCCATCTTGTATCAGTCCCTGCCCTGCAGCATAGTCTCTTTACTTATGTCCTTCCACTGCTCACTTTTAGGGAACTACTTTTTTCTTTTGCACTAAGAACTCCACAAGAGTGCATGTTTTTGTTTTCAATCTGTCTCCCTACTGTGCTTTCCTTCCCATAACTCACTCCCTGTATCTTCAAGCCATGCTCTACATGGTGTTAACTTGATCTGTAGAGGAGCTCGATTGGGTACCTTTTGCCATACTTTACTTTTTTGTCAAGGGTGGTCGAAAATGAATGCCTGTTCGGCCGCACACATAAAGGGAGCTTGTGAATTTGATGTCAGCATTATTGTGTTTGGGCTTACCTTCTTTTTTGTGCCCAATTAAGAGTGAGTGACTCATCATTGTCGGAGCCCAGGTTAGGGACGCAGATGTTAATAGTTCAGCCTGGTTGCCCCTAACCAGATACGCATAGAGACCCCAGTTTAACACCTCCCTTTGAAGCTACCAGTATCTGCGGGGAGCCATGTTGTTTGCCTTTTGCTGTTTATTTATTTTTTTATGTGCTCTTGGGCTACATCTGGAATGCTTTCAGGAAAAAGAATTCTGTCATAAAAGCATAGACACATTGCTTCCACAAACGTGCTGTAAAGCGTTTCATAAATAGGGGTGGGTGGAACTCGCGGAGTTTCACTTGGCAGAATTCCACAGAATTGCATAAAAATCGCAGAGTTTCACGAGCTGGCATAATTCGGCACGTCACACTGCTCATGTTAATTTTTTTGCGCTGGGAGCTTGTTCCACACTGTAAAATCATCACAAACTGCACCACAGAGCGCTCTAGGGCACAGCTTCTTTCTGCAGCTCAAGTAGATTTTCTACTCGATTGGCAGCTTTCTCAACGCGAATGGTCGTGACCTGCTGCAACTGCCCGCATTGAGAAAATCTCGCCGGGTGGCTTTCTAGCACCCGAAAATCACACCAGGGGACGCAAATTCTCGCTCGCCAACTTAACATTGGTGAGCCACGCAAGAGAAAAAACTCCACCATGCAGCGGTTGGCGGAGTTTTTCCGGAAGTCAATGTTATCAGCGTAAAATGGAGTGGGCAAAACTCCATGAACTCCGCCAGAGGAGCAGAGTTTACTGCCCATCCTTATTCATAAGGCACAGGGGAGCAGACTTACGCTTGTGTGCCTGGGGTCCGGTTTATTTGCAAAATTACTTATTACAGGTTGACTTCTCCCACCACTTATCTTTGTTCAAAACCCATGCTCTCCACATTTTTTAATTGCTTTCCCACTTAATAGCCCATCCCTATCTACAGCCCACTCTGTCTTTGACTGTTCTCCAGTGCTCCCACACCTGATGGCTATTCAGCCCCTCACTGTTGCGTTGTTTAAATAAATAAGAAAATAGTGCCATGGTTCTAAAGGAAGTTGTTTGTACCAGTTGTCATGAGAAAATGCAGTTATTGCATTTTCAGTTCAGTAAAAGTAATGCAAACAAAGTTTTCCACAAGCTCAGACTGTAAGCTAAAGTGTGCCACTGTGTGTGCTGTACAAATAGTGCTTAGTTAAGAAATGAGAGTCTATCTGCTATGGAAAACGACCTTTACAATGCGGTCAAAACACCCCGATACATTTACTTCGCTGTCATTACAACGAAAGTCGTTACAACGACTTGCACTAGATGGCGCTCTAGACTAAGGAATAGTGTGATTTACTATTCCAACACCTTCCCTACTGTTACGTAGGCTGGAGTTGGAATAGTAAATCATACTATTCCTAAGTCCAGCGCCCTCCAGCTCAAGTCGTTGTAACGACTTGCGTTGTAAAAACTGCGATGTAATGTACTGCGATCTAAATGATCGCGTTGTATCGTCATACATTCATCTGCTATAGGTGGTGATTAATGTTCTTTTAAATTATTTTCCAGTGTTCTGTGTCATATCTGGTAGCTCACATTGAAGGCTTGCAGAAGTTTTACAGGAGATTACTTTTGTCACCATTGAGATCTGTGTGCCTTATGGCATCACTACACTCGGAGCGTGTCCCCCATGCCTTGCAGTATCATAATTGAACTGCAAGTAATGTGGGTTATAGTCCCTTAAGTCAATTATCGACATCAGAAAGATGAAAATCTAAGCCAAATAAGCGAAATGTGAATAGACACCTCCAGGCTACAAAGAAGTATCTGCAAGGCTGTATTGTTTAACTTTCTCTGACCAAGCCTGCTGCCTAGGTGGACCAGTAAATAGAGCATACTGCAAGAGTCGTGCTTCGCAGTACCGTAGATAACAAGTGTTTCTGTTGCCCACTCATGTTATCAACCAGGGACTGTTAAAAAAAGACTGATTGCTCCAACCAGACATCTGACACAATTCTTTATTTGTAGCAGTTTCTTTAGCCTACCCTGCTATCCTACTATAGCTAATCAATGCTAAAAATCACACTAAGTTGCTCATATTTTAAGTGCGCACTTTTTGTAGGGCACTTTTATTTGTGAAGTTTCTGTGTTTCATCCTGCCACAGTATAACATGTCCATTGTGCTATAAATAACAACTGTTGCTGTTACGACCGAGCCTAGGTGTCAGGAATGTATCCTGATACTTTCAGGTTACAAACAGATCTGGTACTTTAAATTACACAATGATCACAAAAGCAGGAGCAGTAACTCACCAATGCACTTACCAGCTTATTCATTTTGTGTTAATCAGTTTTACTCATAACATTGTTGCAAACAGAAATAAAAAGAAGGGCGGACACTCCCTGTCTCAAGGTACCCTCTTCCCACTGAACTCTCACATTGCTCTCTCCTGATAACTGTGCCTGGTATGGAGAACAGCTTTGCCTGTCAGAAGGCAGCACCTCTGAGTTGGCAGCTGTGGTGGGAGATAAGGGCAGTGCTACAGGTTTCTCAATATGTGCCAAAATTCCACCTATTTTATTTAGGGTTTAAACTACATTTGTGTCGCTCACTGTTCCTTTTGTGTTCCAAAAGTACACCGTGGTGCAGACTGTGGTTAAGTTGAATAAATGTTACCACAGTTGTTTACGTCTCAGAGACCAGTGGTACCATTCATGTCACAACTGGCGTGCAATGCAGTGATTGTACACAATATAGACTCTGGTTTCATCAGCTACAGCTTGTCGCCTTATGACTGTCCTGATTTTTTCGTGTGCTGCTTCAATTGTTTCAATATAGTAATTGCTTTAGTTTGATATTTGCTTTGTGTTCATTCTTTATTGCTGATGGTTGTGTCATTGTCACTAAACACAAGTAATAAACTGTCCATATTAATGATGCATTGAAGCAAACGTGGCTGAGTTTGTGTACATGAGTTAGTGAATACAGCTATGGGTAGTTGCTGTCAACAGCAGACGCTGCAATGACAGAGGCACAAGTAAGTGCCAAGTGTATAGCATGTAGAAAGTTGAAAGAGCTCCAGCATGTAAGGGCTGTGCACAGCGCTGTTGCACGGAGACACCTCTCCTTTATACCTGAGCTGTCTTCCCAGAAAAGATATATGCTGCCTGGGTGCACGTGTGTTAATCTGTTACTTTGCAGCGCTGTGGTTCTGTGGGGGAAAGGTGGGTATTTGTTAAATGTATTGTTGATGTAGCAATGTTTATTAGTTAAAATCTTAAGCTTCCACTGGGGCACTGTGCTGTTCTCTCTCTCATGTGCGTCTTCCATGCCCTCCCTGTTGCTCCCTCCGTCATGTGCTACACGACCCCTCCTTCTTTGGCCTCCTGAACCCCAGAAGTCATATTCTTTTTTTTTTTTTATTATTATTCTTTTAATTTTTGCTTTTTACAGAGGGCCAGGCAGCAAGTTGATGTTGGCCCTTCTGCTTTAGAGATTTCACACACTTCAGTCTCATTTTGCTAATTTATTTACCAACACTCTATATTTCCAAGTTGCTGCTGGCACTGCCACTTTATAAATAAAAACACTTTCACACTACTTTATTCTAACATTGTTTTAATTTTCCAATCCACCAAGGATCAGTAACAAATGATACATGGGCATGCCTACAAAATGAAACTGCTGCATCATTGCACTTTTTCCCCTTTTGGTTGTGCTGTACATTATAGGCATTTTTGGTGGTGATGTGAGGCAAGAACAAAAGGCACTGGCAGACCCAGTGGTTTCAAAGGGAAGACCGATTGGCTTCCAATGCTTGTTAGAATTATGCCACTGAAAACGTAGTCTCTTCTTCATCTCATTCCACATGTTCACCAGAGTCCACTTTCTCCAGGCTTCCAGCTGATTGAGATCAATCAGACTTTTTTCAAAAGAATAATAACAACTTTGGATTAACATTTGGGGATGGACATCTACTCACCAAAAGGCCAGCAGTAGTGGAAGAGACATCATGAGCCTGTCACCACTAATGACATTACAGGATTGCCCACTTCTCCCATGCTTAACCATTAAACCTTATATTTACTGCTGAAGGTCTTGTTTCTATAAACTGGAAGACAGGACATGAGGTCAGCATATTTTTAACCAGTGCATCCAGAAATGGATATCAAACCTTATTTCTTAGAAGCGTTCTAGTGGCCACAGAGAAAGCATGACCCTCGTGTGCAAGATCAGTGATTTGGCTTTTCACCGATTGGGCATGTGCCTCTGAGTTTTGGATGTGATGGAGTGCTTTCAGTTCACTGGCACTCGACATTGTGCCTGTTGGGCCCTCTCCAATTCTCTCCTGAGATTTGTGAATAAATTTGACAGGGCTCAAAGTGTCAGATCATCTAGACAAGCTCTGATGATGTCCACCATATTTAGGGCCAGTGGGTAAGCATGTTTAATATGGATTTAGAGATGCAATTCAACAATGGGCATCATGAAAAGGTCAGCAGGATTGTGCTTTTTGTCTGGCTTACGCACCATTCTAAACGATTTTGTTTTTATGAACACATGTATCATTGCATACATTGACATCCATATCCACAATCCCCCCTCTAGTTTAAATTTCGACCACATCATTTACCCATACTTCATGACAGTCACATTATTAGGTGCTCCTTGTGCTTCAGTTGTAACTATTACTACGTCCCTAGTTACTTGCATTCTACCCGATTTGAGGACTGCGTTTTTACCGCAGGAAACCCCCACTTGTAGGAAACACACAAAAACAATATGAAGATGAGAACGGGCAGCAATGATGTACACAAACCAGTCAAGCACTGGGGGAGCCAGGAAAACCAATTGTTATAGCATTCCTGCTCAGGGGCACCTCCCTCTTCAAGCATGTCTTTTTGTAAACTGTGCAGTGCTTGGATGGCAAGAGTGAAAGTCCCATTGTCCATGTCATTGAGTGGGATAAACAAGCAACAGGATGCACAAATCTTGGCACACACCACTCTCTCCATTGCGGTCATCTAGTCAACCACGTACCGATGTTACATCCCCATGAGGTGGACGGCTCTTAGTTCTTCCTTGATAGCATTAAGTCCGACCTCAGTACTGTTCATCATTTTCGACATTTCCCATCTGTTTTTTTGCAACTAGCGGGAGTTTGCTTTCGACTGCATGGTGAAGAAGGGTATGCGGAGATTTTATGTCTGTAGAATTTACCATTATAACTTGTGCTTTATATAGTAGAAAATGTCACCCATGTTTCTAAGCACTGTAAATAACAGATGTCACTATGGCACAGTAGATGCTACTTAATTTACTCTCCTTGGCCAGATGAAAGGCTGAGTCACTCTTGCCAGGATTGAAACTCGTGACCTCGAGAACACCACATCTGTTAAAGGAACATGTTCAGCTCACTGAGTCATCTTCTGACAACCAAAGACGATCATTGAGCATCAAATTGGCATAGTTGAAAGCCACCAAACTTCCAACAAAGTGTTACCATGTTCTTGTGCCAGCCCCAAAAACACCTGAATATTATCACTGTAGTGTAGTGAACTGAGGTTGCTCAGATAATTTTCAGCATTTATCCTGGGAAACGTCTGCTGCCAAGGATATTCGAAAAGCTAGGTCTGTTACAAAACCATGTGCATAGCAAATGTGGTGAGGTTGCGAATGATGCCTCCAGCTGTAGCTGATGATATCCCTTGTTGAGGTCTAGCTTAGAACAGAATTGCACCACTTTTGAATGGTCCATCATGTCAGCATTCAGAAGTAAAGCGAATTTCTCATTGATGTGTGTCCATCTGTTCACACTGTGAGCGTGGACCCATTTATGACTCTGATCAGGCATGGCTGCAGATGAAGGAGTGCATGTTCTTTTAGAATACTTTTGAATCGTTCCAGCACCTGGTCAGTATGGCACAGTTTAAGAGTCTTTGTTGGTCTTTTACTTCCACACTCCTTCATTCTCGTTTTCTTCCTTGTGTCCTGGACTCTCTCCTGATGGATTTTCAAAAAAAGAGCTTGTTTCTAGGTGGCCCTGTAAGGCCTTCTGCAGCATATGGTAACAGGGCCTGGCCCTGCAGCTAACATCTGCGAAGTACAGCAAAAGGAGGAACATAGCTGCACGGCTTGGCTGTAGGCCAGGTGCTGCAGCCAATTTCATCTGTGGTGGGTTGGCCGCCGGCCAGACCTGTGACCAACCCCGGCGCACACAACTAAAGGCCCTGCTCCCACCCCCATACCACTGGTTGGGAATATAGTGTATCATGAAAAAAACCTGGACATTCAATGAAAAAAATCATTTACAAATGAGAGTTATGGTTCTGGCTCAAATGTGCAAATCAACTGAAATGTGCTCCCTATGGCTTGCAACATTTACAACAAATGCCATAACTCATGCCACCCGTCATGATCATTACCCCCAGGTCCCTTATGTCCTCGTCCCATTCATTGACAATGTGGAGATAACCATCTCCCGACAGAAAAAAAGAGCAGAGGCATGCTGGGACCCTAATACTGCCCCTCCCACCGGGAGTACATAAGCAGTACTTACCCAGCATCCCGCCTGTTCTTTTTTTCTGTCTGTCGACAGAATGGACGTGGTGTTGCTGGTGCTGCTCCTGCTGGGCTTGAGTGGCGTTCTTCTCTGAAGATCCTTCCCCCCCGCCCGGCTGCCTGGCTGTGCGGGCGCGGGGTTTTCCTGGGCTGTCCCCTGGCCTGCCGGGCTTGCTGGGTGGCATGCCTGTTCCTGGCCGGTGAACCTCTTGGCCGGCCGGCCCTTTGCGGCTGGTGCGTGCCCTCCCGGGTGCTTCCGGGTTGCCTGCGCGTCTTCCTTTGGCTGGGCCGGTTGGAGGACGCGCCGCATTTGCAGTGTTCCTGGCTTCGCGCTGTTGGAGTGGGGGCCTTGCTGCTGGTGGTGTTCGGCCCCCTCTCCGGGTGAGTCCCGCGTAGCGGATTTCTTTACACTTCCTGCGAGTGTTCCTGATGCTGTTCCTTGTCTCCGCGGCCTTGGGGGTATCCGTGGTGCGGGGTCCGTGTTTGGTTGCTCCCATGAGACAAGCCAGGCACCTGCAGGTTGTGTCTCTCTGGAGTTTCAGTTCAACCAAGTGTTCTTTCTTCCACTTTCTGCTTTGGGGAATATGTATGAAAATGGAGTGGAAATGAACTGCATTGATTCCGGGAGTGCTGTGATGATCCGTCTCCATTGCGAATCGCGCTGATTACGGCGCTTTCTCCTTAGAGTCCGGGCGGACTCGGCAGCTTGCTGTGACGGCGGATTTCGGTCTGTCGGCGACTTGTCCTGCTCGCTGTGTCTGGCTCCTGGCGGCTACGTGTGCACTTTCGTGGGCTCACTGTGGTGCCATTCACATCCCTTGGTTTCCACATTCCGTCCCACCCAGCGGAGGTGTAGACACTAGTTGCTACACTCAGCATTTGCAGCTGTCGGGTGGGCCTCTGCATTGGTGGCGCAACAGCTGGCACAGTGTTGTGTTGCCTTTATTGTTGCTTTGTTTATGCTGCCCTTGTGCAGCCATGGTGGTCCGACGTGCTCATGGGGCATTTGGCGGGGGACTCCCTGTCTTTCTTTGTCATGGGCTTGCTTATGCGGGTGTTCAGCGTGGCATCTCGATGCCTGTGCGGCCTGGTGGCATGTGGGGTGCTTGCTTCCTTGCCTATGGTATGTCTTTGTTTCCGCTGACACTTGTATGTCTGCCTCCTTCTCTCGCGGCTGGAGCAGCCGCCTTTGGGGCTGGTGCCGCCGGGGCCATGGAGCTGGGGCCACGGCTAGTGTCTCAGGGTCGACTGTGATTCTGGGTGGGTCACTTCTTCTCCCCGCGCCTGCCGGGCGCTTGGTTGTGTCCTTGCGCGACAGGGCTGGTGCTTCTGTGCGGCGCTCCACTTTCATTTGGGGCGGGTTGGCGCTGTGTATGTCTGCCAACCCCTACGACTACTGTTTTGGTACCGAGGCGTCCTTCTAGGGGTTCGGGCGTGTGCTGTGCTGGTGCGCTCCTTCCTGGGGTGCTCTTGAGCTCTCTGTTGGCCTGGCTGCTGTTCTTCGCCTGGCACGGTGGTGCTGCGGTGTTGGGGGCTGGTGGATGGCAGCGTGCTGCCCTGTGCGGGCTGTGTTTGCTGTGACATGCTTCTGTTCGAGCCACCTGGGTCACCGCCCACTTCTGTTCTGTGGTTCGTGTGTGTTTGCTTTCTGGTTGCTGTTCCGTTTTCCTGGGGCACTGTGCTTGGCTTCTGCATGTCGTGGGCGTGCTGCAGAGTTCTTGGGTTGCCGTGGATTACTCTGCTGTGTTTTGCCTGTTGGCGTTTTGTCCTGCTGGGCCTGCCTTGCTCGGACTCTGGTTCTCTGTGTCCCTCGCACTCTGGGCCCTTCTCTTTATCCTGGTTTCCTCCTCGTGGGCCGGTCTGGCTTCCTCTTCCTTCTGGTTCTGGCCCGGTTCTGCTGGAGCCGTGGATTTTGTCGGACATGGACTTCCTTGCCCGCTGGGGTGGTTGTTGCTCCCGGCTTGGCCGGCCTTGCTGCTGGGGGGCATGGGTTCGTGCCTCCGGTCCTGTGCTTCTGGGGGGCTTCCAGGGGCTCTGTGATTGCGTGTTCGCTCCCTGCTTTCCTGCTCCCGCTGGGTTGCGTTTTTTTCCGCACGGAGGGTCGTTCTGCTGCGTGCCCACGCCCCTGGGTGGGTCGTTGGGTTTTCCGCTCTGCTCGGCCTGCTCCCTTTGTGTGCGAGCTGTGCGGCCTCTGTTTGGCTGCGTGGGCCTTTGGCCTTCGGCCCTTTGCTTCTTCCGCTCTTGCTGTGTCGCTGTTGCCTGGTGGTTGGATCTCTGCCTCTTGCTCGTGGGTTGTGTGTTCGCTGCCCGCGGCTCCCCCCTTCTGCGCTCCTGTTCTCTGCCTGTTGCCTTGCTGCTCTGTTCCGGCGGAGGGCTGGTGTCCTGATCTTCGCTCTGGAGCTGGTCCTGGGGCCTGGGCGGTTTTGTGGCCTCTGTCGCTGCCTGCTTCCCCTGCTGTGCCCTGGGTGGGCTCCGGGGTTGGCTGTGTTCTGTGCTGGGTGCTGCTGTCTTGGTGGCCGTGTCTCTTCAGCTTTCTCTTGTGCTGTTTCTGGCTTCCGTGGTTTCCTTGGCATGGTCCTTGTGTTTCCCTGCTTTTGCTGTGGCCTGCGGCCGTGTCTCCCCGGCCTCCCCTGTCCTGGCTTGTTCGGTGCTCGGGCGGGTTGGGCCTGGTTCGTCCCTGCTTGGGACTCGGCCTGTGCTTGCCGGGTGCTGTGTGTTTCCACTTGGTCTTCCCTCCCGGCCTTTGGTTGTCCTTGCTGGGTACTGTTCGGGCCCTTCTCCTGGGATTGGGGATTTCCTCCTTTGCTGAGCAGCTGTCTCCGGGTTCAGTCGATGGTGTTGCTCGTTCTGTGGTTTCTCCTCCTGCTGCCCCTGTCTGCTGGTTGCTTCTACCTCCTGCCTGTCTCCTCCTTTTCTCTGGCTGGTGTGGTTGGGCTCTGGCTCTTCCTTTCCTGGGCGGTGCGGTTTGTTCTGCCGCTGGTTCTCCGGAAGGGGCCTTGTTGCTCCGGCCCTCTCACGGCCTGGCTGTTGGCTGTGGGTTGGGTTTTTTCCCCAGTATGCCGGGCGCCCAGGTTGGTTGTTGTCCTGCCCTGGGGCTTCGCCTTGGGCTGGGGTGCGTTCTGTGTGGCGGTTCGCTGCTTTGGTTCCCTTTCTGGTGGTCCCTGGGGGTTCGGGGTTCGTGCCACGGCGGTTCCCCTTGTTTGGGGGTTTGCCTGGGTTCCTGTTGCGGTTGCTCCCTGTGGGCTCCTGGTCTCCTCCCGTCGTTTGGCGGTGTCTGGGCCTGCCTGGTGCCTGGGTGGGGGCTGCTTGGGTTCCCTGCTCCTGGGGGCTTTTCGGCCCCTGTTGGTCGCCTTCTTCGGCCCTCTGTCCAGGCCTGTGCACTGTGGGTTTCGGGCGTGGCTCCCTGGTGGTGTCTGCTTTGCCCTTGTGTGCCCTTCTGGACCTGCTCCTGCCGGCTGTTCTCTTCCCGGGCTTGCTTCACCTCTGGTTGGGTGTCCGCGTTTTTCTGCCTGGTTCGGTCGGTTTCCTTGGCTCCTGTTGGGCTTCGGGGTCCCCCCGTTGCCCCGGTGCTCCTCCTTTGTTGGCCCTTCTTGTGGCTGGTGGCTTTCCGTTTTGTTTGCTGCTGGTCTGCGTCTTGCCTTTTCCGGCCTGTGTGGGGCCCTGGTTTTCTGGGTTGGCGTGTCCTGGTTGCCTCCGGTCACTCCTGCTCTGCCGGTTTTCTGGCGCTTCTGGCGTGGCCTCCGGTTGCGCTTCCTGGGCCGCTCTGGCTCTGCTGTGTCTTCTGTGCCGGCTCTGGGGTGTGTTTTGCCTGGCGTCCCCTGTCCTGGTGCTGTTGTCCTGCCTGCTCCTCTCTTCCCTGGCTCCCCCGGGTGCTGTTCCTGGAGTGTCTGTTGTTTGGCGGGCCCCTTCTCCTGTCGGGGTGCAGTCCTGTGGTTTTTGTCTTGCCTCTGTGGTTGCTGGTTGTTCGGGTTCGGTGCTGCTTATTCCTCTGGCTTCTCTGCTTCCTCCGGTTTCCGTTGGGGCGGTTGCCTCTGTTTGTTTTCTTCCGGGCCTGCTGTGTGGTCCGGCGGTTGTGGGCTTTGGGTCTCTGTCGGCCTCCCCCTGTGCTCTGCGTGGGCTTCTTCCGGCTGGTGGGCTCTGTGCTCCCTGGGGTCTTTTCCTCTGCTCCTGCTGTCGTTTGGTGTCCGGCCCTGGTTCGGTTTGAGGCCTTTTTGTCCTTGTTGGGGTTTGGTCCTGCGGGCTCTTTGGGCCTTGTACAGCCTGGTTCCGGCTTTTGTGGCTTTGCCCGCTCCTGGGCTCTCGCTGTGGCTTCTCCTTCTGGGCTGGGCTGGGTGCTTAGTGGTTGTCCTTGGCGTCCCTGGTGGTGCTGTTCGTTCTTTCCTGGGGCCTGGTCCGTCTGTGTTTCTCTGGTTGGCTGCCTCCTTGTTGGGCTGTGGCCTTCTGTTCTCCTTGGCTCGGTTCCGGTCCTGGGTTTTGTCCCTTGCTGGCCGGTTGCCTCCTGCAGTTCCCCCCCCCCTTGTTTTTGCTCCCTCGGGGTGCTCTCTTGGTGGGGTTTTACTGGGTGTGCTGGCTGGTTCGGAAGGCCGGTTTTTTCTGCTTTGGTATTCTCCACATTGTCAATGAATGGGACGAGGACATAAGGGACCTGGGGGTAATGCTCTATTACTTACCGGTAATCTTCATTACTCCGGGTCCCGTTGTCCTCCTCCCATTCATACGCCCCTCCCTCCCTCCCGGGCGGCCGGCCTTCCTGTGTGGGCTTGGTTTTACAGGCGGGATGCTGGGTAAGTACTGCTTATGTACTCCCGGTGGGAGGGGCAGTATTAGGATCCCAGCATGCCTCTGCTCTTTTTTTCTGTCGGGAGATGGTTATCTCCACATTGTCAATGAATGGGACGAGGACAACGGGACCCGGAGTAATGAAGATTACCGGTAAGTAATAGAGCATTACACTACCTGAGCAAGTGAAAAGAAGGAGACTAGCAAGTGCAAAACTTGGTAGATGGTGTGAGTTGAGGCATATATTATACAAATTGCTTTTCAATGTGTATACTATAGAGCTAAGAGCAAAATAGTTCAGCATGTCAAGAGCGATGTAATATGCGAGGTCGTAAGGAGTGCATGGAAAGGGTGCAAGTTATAGTTAGCTCTGCTAACTGTAACTGTTGAATTTCTGTGTTTTTTTAGTTCAAAACGTTAATGTTGTCACTGACAAATTCATCTAACTTTAACGTTACTTTAACCTTTGTTTTTTCAAGGAATATATATATATAGATAGATAGATAGATAGATAGATAGATAGATGTATATATTACCTACTGGTGGTCGCCAATAGGTAGTTATATTTAGGGCCCAGTTTCCATAGATGAAGCGTTTATTGTTTTGCTAATAACACTGGTTCTGTTTGAAAAATCTTCACAACATTTTCCAAACTAGTTTTTCCCTCACTTCAGCTACTGTATGGAAAGTTTCAAGGTGATTTGTCAAGCAGGGTTCGAGAAGAAGGGAGGGCCACAAAGTGCATTTTCCCCATTGGGATTTTGAACACGATTGCAGTCCGAACCGCTGAAAGGAATTACACCAAATTTGGCAGAAAGGTTGTTCTTGGTCCAGAAAGAGTGCTCTTTGTAATTTGCTGCAAATCCATTCGGTAGTTTTGGAGTTATTAAAGGAAAAAGAAATATAGATGTCTAGGAACGCGATTCCTCCGCAGAGAACGCGATTCCTCTGCAGATCCGACAGATCACTTGTGAGATCTGATTGGTTGCCAACACTTCAACCAGGAAGTGTTGGCAGCCATCTTGGTACTTGGGACTGAGCCTGTGTCCCAAAAACACCACAGAAAACAACAAAAGGGGACAGGGCCCCTAGGCCTGGTGGTGGGGTCACACACCAGGGTCCAAAATTGCGAAACTGCAGAAAAATTATAGAAGAAAAAACTCCAGTGCTTGTTTTTTATAATGCCCCCCAGGTTGGCCAGGTCCTGGGGTGATAATTCATATGATAATGAGGGGAGGAGGGTGTGTGTGGCCCCCCTCCGCAGGCCGATTATGCCCCCCTGGGACCCAATGTCCGAGGGGCTGCCAAATAATAGAAGGGGGCAGCCCTGTCCCCTTCGTGGGCTGATTTTAGCACCGGGGACCCCATAATCCTGGGCAAGGTCTTAAGAGAAAGTGGGAGGGTGGACACAGTCAATCTCCTGGGCCATTTTCAGTCCCGGGGACCGTCACACCCCGCGGCTCGGCCATTAAAAACAAAAGGGTAGGGGGTTGCCCAGCCCCCCTTCCCGGTCCATTTTAGGACCTGGGGACCCCAACCCCCGGGCCCTGGCTGTGTAAAGAAATGGGAAGGGGGCCGCCCGGCCCCCCCTTCTAGAGCCATTAAGGAACCTGGGTACCCTATCCTCCAGGGTCAGCTCAGCTATGTCCCGAAGTGCCCACCCCTGGGACATCGCGGTTTCCCTGCCGGCACTGGTGTGGGCAGGGAAACATCTGTTTGCCCTCATTTGGTGGGAGAAATTTTAAAGCTCTTGCCAAGCGAGAGCAAACAGTAAGTCCACTCCCAGCGGGCGGGGGCATGAAAAATTCCCCTGCCCACTGGGAGCAGACTATTCATTTGTTTCCCTGCCCCTGCTTCCCTCCCTCCCCTTTATTAATTTTAGCCTGGCCCCAGGAAATGGGGTCCCTGGGGCTGAAATCGGCCTGGGAAGGGGGGCCGCGCAGCCCCCTCCCCATTTTTATTTGCCAAGTCCCAGAGGAATGGGTTCCCCAGTGCCAATATTGGTCCAAGGAGGGGGCTGTGTGCCCCCTCCCACTTAATAATATGGTTGGGCCCTGGGAGATGTGATCTCCAGGGCCAGAAATCAGCTCGGGTAGGGTGGCTAGTGCCCACCTCCCCCATAAATTAACCGATGTGTCCCAGGAGATGGGGTCCCCCGAGCCAAATATGGCCTGGGGAGGGAGCCTTTGTACCCCCTCCCCTAAAAAAACATGGCAGGCCCCGGGGATGGGGTCTCTGGGGCCGCAATTGGCACGGGGAGCGAGCATGTGTACCCCGCACTCTTGGGTTGACTGTATGTGAGGGGTTAGCCACACCAGGCCCTTCTGCCAACCTCCCACCATGCACAGCCTACGTATGGTGACTACATATTACTTTACCTTAGAAAACCTATAAATTCACTTATAAAAGCAAATTTTACAAGGACATTATAACTAGAAAAACGATTGAAAAAAACCTTAGAAATTCACTAAAAAACCAAAGGTAACAGGGACCTTATAGTTAGGTTCAGATTTTACACACACAAAACCATAGAAGTTCAGTAGTTATAGTTAGAGTTATCTCAAGGAACTATAGGAACCATTAGAAAAAGGGCGGGCCCCGGGGATGTGGGTCCCCTCAATGAAATCGACCGAGGGATGGAGGCCGCACGGCCCCCCTCCTATTAAAAATAATTAAAAGAAAAGGCCGAACCTTGGGGGAAGTCGTTGGATGCCCCCTCCCTCTTCTCAACCACTCTGTAAAGGGGCTTCCTGGCACACAACTGGTTGGGGGTTTAGGCTCCTTGGCTGCTGAGGGTCCTTGGGGCCCAACAACCCATCCTGTTATCTCCCATAAGTCTCACACAGTGGGATTGCTGAGAGGTCAACGAGGCCCTTCCCCTTTCTTCTCCACTCTGCAAACATGCCTCCTGGTGCACTACTGGTAGGGGTATGAAGTCCCCTTGGCTGCTGAGGGTCCTTGGGTGCCAGCAACCCATCTTGTAACCTCCAATAAGCCCACACAGTGGGATTGCTGGGACATCATCCGAGGCCCGCCTCCTTCTCCACCACTCTGCAAACACACCTCCTGGTGCACTACTGGTTGGGGGATGAAGTTCCTGAAGATGCTGAGGGCCCTTGGGGGCCACTAACCCCTCCTGTTACCTCCAGTAAGTCCCACATAGCAGGATTGTTGAGAGCTCATGGGATGCCCCACCCCCTTTCTCCACCACTTAGCAAACGCGCCTCCTGGCACACTACTGGTTGGGGGATGAAGGCCCCTTTGATGCTGAGGGTCCTTGGGGGCCAAGAATCCCTCCTGTTACCTCCAGTCAGTCCCACACAGAGGGACTGCTGAGATCTCATCTGAGGAGTAATGCCATTTCCATCTGGAGGCGGGGAGCTGGCTGGGGCCGTGGGGGCATTGGGGCTCCCCTCTCAGCCCCCAACAATGATGTAGTGGGAGCCCTGGGTGTGCTGCAGGACACCAACCCTTTTATGGCTGGGGATGGGGTCCCCTGGGCCAATTTTGGCCCAGGGAGGGGGGCTTTGTGCCACTCTCCCAGTTCATAATATGGCTGGGCCCCGGGAGATGGGGTCTCTGAGGACAAAATTGGCCGGGGGAGGGGGGACATATGGCCCCTTACCCAATCTTAATATGGCTGTGCCCCGCGAGAGGGGGTCCCTGGATCCAGAAATCAGCCTGAGGAGGGGGGCCGCATGGCCACCCTTCCCAATTATTAATTGAATAGGACCCTGGGTCCCCGAGGACAATATTGACCCGGGGAGATAAAAAATATATGGGAGAAGGTAACTGAACACACCATGTTATAGAAATAATGTCTTTATAATATGGCACTTATCCTAAAATCAGGTGGTATAAAAATTGATGATAATGCACTAAGCAGAAAGTATATTACAAGAGCAACACACATACTATGTCTGATTGCTACTGAATCATGCACCTGAAATCTATAACTAGTTTTGGGAATGAGAGTGGGGGGTACAATGAACTTGACCACTGACATGTACAAAAATGAAACAAAAGATGTTTTGAAGGAAACATAAAATGTTTTTAAATTGTTGTTTGTTAAAACTACACATCCCACAATGCTTCATTAATAGCCAAGTGGGCATGTTTGTATAAAATAAAATAAAAGTAGGACTCACCTAACTGTGATCAAGACTTTCTAGTCGAAATGCATTGGTGTTGGTGGTGCGATTAAATACTTTCAATATCTAACACCTGGAGTCCGGCATATTTCTTTTGGTGACAACATTGTGTGTGGGCTTTATTCCACCCATAATGTCGTCACCGGGCGTGAGCGCATTGTGTAGGAATCGTGTTGATGGTAAACTGAAATCCACAACTGTTCCCGATTCTTAGAGGTCGAACTTCTGAAGCACAACAGTGATGATGAATGACAGCGTTAAGCCCGAAAATATCTGAAACCGGCACAACACACAACCGAATGCGAGTAGCTGCACCCGTTGGAAAGGAAGAATGGGACAGAAAGCAAATCGCAACGTAGCAGCGATCACGCTGTGGATCGTGAACCATACTGCTTGGTTGGATCGAATGAGTGGAGCCGGAGGACTACCCCGAACGAGAAGCCATTCGGTAATGAAACAACGGATTGAGTGAACGCGTGTTAATGTGCCAAAGTCCATGAAGTAGCGAGGCAATGGACAAATGGTAAAGTGAAATAAAATTACTTTCCTTGACCGCCAGGAGGTAAACCCAAAACAGAAGAAAAGTTAATTTATTGAAATTTACTAGCAAGGGTGATTTGGTTTAGTAAGTTGACAATAAAAAGGTCAAGTTATAATAAGCATTTGATTGGATGAGAAAGGTAGATGTATATTTAAAATGGAGGCAAGAGCAGCAAAACGATTGCAGAAAGCAGGAATATTATTCATTAAATGTAATGAAGACAAAGGAGAAAGCAATCCCGGCAAAAAAATTAGCAAATTGCCAGAGGAAAAAGATTTAAAAACTTTATTTGTACATCTAGAACAACTCTTGAGGAAAGAGATTGCCAAAAGCTGGGAGGTCATCACAATGGAAAAATATATTGAAATAGGAAGAGTTCCAAGAGGACTTCATATCTTTACATTACCAAACCATCCTGATACAAGTCCTGAAATGTTGGAGGAATGGGGCAACAACAATATGAAGTGTTCCAAAAACATGATGTTAATAATCATCAAATATGCAAAAAAAGATATTGAGGACATTCATAAATCAATAAATGTAATTGAGACACAAATCCAATCACTGAAAAATGAAGAGGAAATAAAACAATTCAGAACAGAAATGGAATTGAGGTTGGATAAATATGAAAATGAAATTGAAGAAAGGAAACAAAGAAAATTCAGGCATGATGAAAGAGATTATGAGGTGGGAACTATCTTTACATTTGCTAAAAAAATTTGATACACTCAAACAACAAATGAAAATTCACAAACAAGTTGGCAATGAATCAGATGCAACATAAGTGAATCAGATACTGACGCCAGTGAGGGAGAAGGAATCCCCCTTGGATCAAGGAAAACTACTTTTTTAGAAGAGATGGAATTATTGTCTATAGATCAAAGACCAGAAAGAGGCAGAGGCAAGGACAGAGGCCGTGGAAGGGGACAAGGAAGGGGAAGATCAGTAAGTCATACAAGGGAAGAAAAACCAGGAGGGGAGCCAGAAAAAACAAACAAATATCCCCTACGCAATCGGCAGAAGAAATTAAAATTGTATACAAATCAAGACTGGAGAACAATCTCATTATCAATCTGTCAGGTTTAATTTTAGATCAAGATCAAATTAATCTCTTGAATAAGGTACTAACTTTCTGCCCTGAGAAGCACTATGATTATGTAGAAACCAACATTGACTTATACAAGTAAATAAGAAAATTGAAACTAGCAAAATTCTTTCCCAAAAAGGAAGGATATAAAAAAATACATAAAAAGGAGAACTTCCAGAAAGCGAATTTGCTCATTCAACAAATACCAGATCTAATAACAACTTATGAATTAATGTTGAATCTACAGGATGATGGAGCCACAGAAACCCAGATTCTAAAAGAGTTGAAAAAAATATGCTAGGACATGGATGCACACAATTCAAAAGTAAATCAAAATTCTGTCTTATGCTGACCCCCGGTTACAGAATCGATACATACTATGAGCTAGTCATATCAGATTTGGAAAAGTTGGGAAACAACGTTCAAAGAAATAAAAAAGAAAACCTAACTTGTGGAGAAAGAAAAGCACTTGACGATCACATGAAGAATGATAAGATTGAAATTAAACCAGTAGACAAGGGAGGAAATGTAGTGATTATGGATAAGTCACAATATATGAAGATGGCCAAACGGCAATTGAGTGATGAAATGAACTACCAAAAAATAGAAATCACATCCAATCAATGAACTTACAACAACCTTAAACCAAAATATAAAGAAATGGTATGAGGAAGAATTAATAAGTGAGGAGGAAGCCACATTTTTCCAAAATGAAAATCCGATTATTCCAACTATATGCTTCCTTCCGAAAATCCATAAAACATTGATTAACCTGCCAGGGAGACCTATAATTTCTAGCTGCGGGTCTCTTTACAATTTTTTTTGATGTATTTGGATTATTTCATTGCACCTATAGTGACCTCATTAAACTCTTACATTAAGGATACTGGTGATTTTTTTTTTATTCTTGCGGACACTGAATGGCAAGATGGACTATTGTTTGCCACCATTGATGTAGTACCGCTATATGCCTCCATAAATCATGAGGTGGGTCTAAAATCAATCAAGTACTTCCTCTCTCAAAGAAATATCCAATGTTTAAAACATTCAGAACTTTTGATGGAGATGATAGAGCTGTGTCTGTGGAATAATATATTTCTATTCGATCATCAACTCTATTCTCAAATATGCGGGGCAGCAATGGGAGTTTCCTTCTCTCCAAGCTATGTGAATCTCACCATGGGATGGTGGGAGAAAACCATGGCTTGGGGAGAAGGGAATGAACAATCCACTGAAAAAATAAATCTGTGGCTACGTGTTATAGATGATCGATTCATAATCTGGAATGGCACCAAAGAAGAATTTATGGAGTATTTCACAAAGTTGAATCAAAATGATGTGGGCCTGTTGTTTACTTGCAACATCAGTGTAACATTGGTGCAATTTTTAGATCTAAATGTATATATATATAGAAGATAATCAAATTAAAACAACAGTTTATAGAAAACCAACAGCAACAAACAGTTTGTTACATGGATCTAGTTTTCATCCTGAATCGTTGAAAAGAAGTATTCCATACGATGAATTCTTAAGAATGAGGCGGAATTGTTCTGATGACAAAGAATTTGAACTGAAATTAACTGAAACTGAATCAAAATTCATACAAAGAGGCTATAAAATGTCAGATATTGAACATGGAAAAATGAGAGCAAAAGTAACTCCACGAACTCAAACCATGATCAATGATGCTAGGAAACTGGGACGGGACAAGGAAGATAAAAAAAGGATGATTTTGACTTTTAGCAAGGAAAATGATCACATTATCAAAATCATGAATAAATATTGGAGCATCCTTAAAAAAGACCCAGGTATTGGAGATAAACTTGGTAATAGAGTGGATGTTTCATATCAAAAGGTTCCATCTCTAAAGGATAAATTAGTCAGAAGTCATTTAGAAAAATCGAGAACTGAGTCCTAGCTAACCAAACATCAAAAGGACTTCACAAAATGCAACGGGCCTGATTCACAGAACTGACTTACGTGAAATACGTAAAGTTAGTAATTTTTGGTATTCACAGAATACACTTACCAATACTAACTTTATGTCCGCTCCCGGGCCGGAGATTCCGGCCCTGTGGTGGAATTTCCGCCTCTGGGCCGGAATCTCCGCCTCCGGGCCGGAATACCCTCATTTAGGCCGTTTGAGCATAAACGGCCTAAATGAGGGTATTCCGGCCCGAGGCGGAGATTCCGGCCCAGAGGCGGAAATTCCGCCACAGGGCCGGAATCTCCGGCCCGGGAGCGAACATAAAGTTAGTATGGTAAGTGTATTCTGTGAATACCGAAAATTACTAACTTTACGTATTTCACGTAAGTTAGTTCTGTGAATCAGGCCCAACAAGTGCAAGGCATGTAGCATTGGAAGAAACATAAAACAGCATGTTGATTGCAAAGGTAAATCCTTCACCATCAATGACAAAACTACATGTGACACAAGCTATGTAGTGTATGTGATTGAATGTGAATAGTGGCCTGAAATATATATGAAGCACCATTTGTCCATTTAAAAAAAAAGAATATTGGAACACATCAGAGTGGTGAAAAATAAGGACACAATTGATGCTGTGGCCAAACATTTAGAAACTCATGAAGGATATAACTGGCAAAACATGAGATATAACGGCATAGCATATGTACCAAAACATGAAAGAGGTGGTGATAGGACACACAAACTAAGACGCCTGGAGTCCCGTTTGTTTATACGGTTCAGAACAAAACAGCCGTAGTGCTTAAATGCAGATGAAGAATTATATGTACATTTATAATTCAAGAGAAAATCTTTTTTATATAAACTGCTGCGAGACAACTTCCTTTCAAAGAGAGTATGAGATGTGAAAAGAAAGAAAGGACAGTTTGCAAAATTAATAACAATCATTCATTTGTGTGGCATATTAAAATACATCCACCATAGGTGACATTATGGAAAGAGGATAAAAATGGTGTAAAAATGTTTAAATTGGTTAAGATTTCTCAACCTCATTGGTACTGAACCCATTATAGGCACTGAGTCTGGAATAGTTAAAATATATATGGGAGAAGGTAAATGAACACACCATGTATTAGAAATAATGTCTTTAATATATGGCACTTAGCCTTAAATCAGGTGGTATAAAAATTTATGATAATGCACTAAGCAGAAAGTATATTACAAGAGCAACACACATACTATGTCTGATTGCTACTGAATCATGCACCTGAAATCTATAACTAATTCAGGGAATGAGAGTCGGGATACAATGAACTTGACCATTGACATGTACAAAAATGAAAAAAAAATATGTTTTGAAGGAAACATAAAATGTTTTTAAATTGTTGTCTGTTAAAACTGCATATCCCACAATGCTTCATTAATAGCCAAGTGGACATGTTTGTATAAAATGAAATGAAAGTAGGACTCACCCAACCGTGATCAAGCCTTTCTAGTCAAAACGCATTGGTGTTAGAGGTGCGATTAAATACTTTGAATATCTAACTCCAGGAGTGCAGCATATGTCTTTTGGTGACAATATATAAATATATATATATATATATATATAATATATATATATATATATATATATATATATATATATATATATATATATAAAGTCTCAAAGTTTGCCTGCAGTGAGGGGCCCACACAGGTAAGTTCAATAGCCACCTTCTTTAATGAAGAAACTGCATGACAAACAGCAAAGGTGCTTCGCCTTGATTCAATCCCGCCCGACGCGTTACGTGCATGAGCACTTCCTCATGGGCTGCGGGCTTTCAGTTAGGTCTATGTCACGGCAGTTTTCACAGCATACTTTTGAAGTCAAATGTCTCCGCCCATGTGGGCGTGGCCATCCTGTGGCTTGATGGTTAATGTAGTACCGTGGATTATACTCAAGTGAGTCTCAGTGCAAGGACCCTGGCTTTCAACAGTATTTCCACCGTGGGTTGCGAACAAGCAGCTTCACCCGCCTGAGATGCACGTAACCATTTCTCCATTGGGCATACCTGATCCCAAGGCTGCCACGCCGGTTGACGAAGCAGCAGGCAAACTTTGAGACTTTGTATTTAGCGGCGCAGTCTGAGCCGCGAGGTAAGCCCCGCTGTACTGGTGGTACAGTCCTGCTGCTTCGTCAACCGGCGTGGCATCTCAGGCGGGTGAAGCTGCTTGTTCGCAACCCACGGTGGAAATACTGTTGAAAACCAGGGTCCTTGCACGGAGACTCACTTGAGTATAATCCACGGTACTACATTAACCATCAAGCCACAGGATGGCCAAGCCCACATGGGCGGAGACATTTGACTTCAAAAGTATGCTGTGAAAACTGCCGTGACATAGACCTAACTGAAAGCCCGCAGCCCATGAGGAAGTGCTCATGCACGAAACGCGTCGGGCGGGATTGAATCAAGGCGAAGCACCTTTGCTGTTTGTCATGCAGTTTCTTCATTAAAGAAGGTGACTATTGAACTTACCTGTGTGGGCCCCTCACTGCAGGCAAACTTTGAGACTTTGTATTTAGCGGCGCAGTCTGAGCTGCGAGGTAAGCCCTGCTGTACTGGTGGTACAGTCCTGCTGCTTCGTCAACCGGCGTGGCAGCCTTGGGATCAAGTATGCCCAATGGAGAAATGGTTACGTGCATCTCAGGCGGGTGAAGCTGCTTGTTCGCAACCCACGGTGGAAATACTGTTGAAAACCAGGGTCCTTGCATGGAGACTCACTTGAGTATAATCCACGGTACTACATTAACCATCAAGCCACAGGATGGCCACGCCCACATGGGCGGAGACATTTGACTTCAAAAGTATGCTGTGAAAACTGCCGTGACATAGACCTAACTGAAAGCCCGCAGCCCATGAGGAAGTGCTCATGCTCGAAACGCGTTGGGCGGGATTGAATCAAGGCGAAGCACCTTTGCTGTTTGTCATGCAGTTTCTTCATTAAAGAAGGTGGCTATTGAACTTACCTGTGTGGGCCCCTCACTGCAGGCAAACTTTGAGTCTTTGTATTTAGCGGCGCAGTCTCAGCCGCGAGGTAAGCCCCGCTGTACTGGTGGTACAGTCCTGCTGCTTCGTCAACCGGCGTGGCAGCCTTGGGATCAGGTATGCCCAATGGAGAAATGGTTACGTGCATCTCAGGCGGGTGAAGCTGCTTGTTCGCAACCCACGGTGGAAATACTGTTGAAAACCAGGGTCCTTGCACGGAGACTCACTTGAGTATAATCCACGGTACTACATTAACCATCAAGCCACAGGATGGCCACGCCCACATGGGCGGAGACATTTGACTTCAAAAGTATGCTGTGAAAACTGCCGTGACATAGACCTAACTGAAAGCCCGCAGCCCATGAGGAAGTGCTCATGCACGAAACGCGTCGGGCGGGGATTGAATCAAGGCGAAGCACCTTTGCTGTTTGTCATGCAGTTTCTTCATTAAAGAAGGTGGCTATTGAACTTACCTGTGTGGGCCCCTCACTGCAGGCAAACTTTGAGACTTTGTATTTAGCGGCGCAGTCTGAGCCGCGAGGTAAGCCCCACTGTACTGGTGGTACAGTCCTGCTGCTTCGTCAACCGGCGTGGCAGCCTTGGGATCAGGTATGCCCAATGGAGAAATGGTTACGTGCATCTCAGGCGGGTGAAGCTGCTTGTTCGCAACCCACGGTGGATATACTGTTGAAAACCAGGGTCCTTGCACGGAGACTCACTTGAGTATAATCCACGGTACTACATTAACCATCAAGCCACAGGATGGCCACGCCCACATGGGCGGAGACATTTGACTTCAAAAAGTATGCTGTGAAAACTGCCGTGACATAGACCTAACTGAAAGCCCGCAGCCCATGAGGAAGTGCTCATGCACGAAACGCGTCGGGCGGGATTGAATCAAGGCGAAGCACCTTTGCTGTTTGTCATGCAGTTTCTTCATTAAAGAAGGTGGCTATTGAACTTACCTGTGTGGGCCCCTCACTGCAGGCAAACTTTGAGACTTTATATATATATATATATATATATATATATATCCACAAGAAAAGGTTGCACTCAATGAAGACGCCACTCACAGGGGGTTTGCTTCCTTCTTTATTGAAGACTGCAGTTTGTCAGTTTCGCATCACTGACCAATGGTGAAAACAGCCTGACGCGTTTCGGACGTCTTTCGTCATTGTTCACAGGCTCCCAAATGAAGAAACAGCAACTGCATTGTTCGACACCTGCATACGTTTTTAAAGTCCCGCCCCAGTGGGCATGGGCCAAATTGCCCCCTGGTATTTGCAGTTCTACAATGATCTCTCCCCAGTGGGTGCTGCTGATTCTCCAGATTAAAATAAGTAACAGGCCCCAGTGGGTTGGTGCGGGACGGGAACAACTGCACACTGTCCACACAATGTCACTCAATATGCGGACCCCCCCGTTCCATCAGCGTTACCTTTTTAGGTCACCGCAGGATCCGCTATGCCAGCAGCGGGGCGTCTTCGCGGCTGGACTGCCGCTATACATCCACAAGAAAAGGTTGCCTTCAATGAAGACGCCACTCACAGGGGGTTTGCTTCCTTCTTTATTGAAGACTGCAGTGTGTCAGTTTCGCATCACTGACCAATGGTGAAAACAGCCTGACGCGTTTCGGACGTCTTTCGTCCTTGTTCACAGGCTCCCAAATGAAGAAACAGCAACTGCATTGTTCGACACCTGCATACTTTTTTAAGCTGTGGAGGAAGCCCCGCCTGCCGTGTATCTCTGCAGAATTCAAGCCTATGACAAAGGGCGGGGGCCCGAAACACGTTGGCTGTTTGAGAACTGGTGTAAGGCATCTCACTTACTCATGTTGCAGCTCCCATTAAATGAAAAAGCATAATTCGCCTGTGTGGGCTCCTCCGTTCGTGGCAAACGTTTTTGTGGATATGTATGGCTGGCCCAGCTGTGGAGGAAGTCCCGCCGCGTCAAAGTGGACCTGGGTGGCGCCAATCGGCGAGAACTATTTCAGGACAGGTGCTGGCAATGGCAGCTTTGAAATGCCAACGGAGCAAGTGTAGGCTGTTACAGCAACACACTGAGGAGTTTATTTGAACTGTATTAACAGAGTACACAGCAACTCACTGGAGGAATACTGGAGGACACCTCAGGCACTACAGATACCAGAAGGCCATGCGAGTGGCCACGCTCACTGGGGCGGGTATTAGAATCAAATTCAGGTGCTCTGTGCCATGTATCTCTGCAGAATTCAAGCCTATGACAAAGGGCGGGGGCCCGAAACGCGTTGGCTGTTTGAGAACTGGTGTAAGGCATCTCACTTACTCACGTTGCAGCTCCCATTAAATGAAAAAGCATAATTCGCCTGTGTGGGCTCCTCCGTTCGTGGCAAACGTTTTTGTGGATATATATATATATATATATATATACATATATATATATATATATATACATATATATATATATATATATACATATATATATATATATATATATATATATATATATATATATATGCACTGGAAAAAACAAAGGTTTCAGGGACTTTACAGTTAGGCTGACATCTCACTCGTACAAAACCAGAGAAATTAAGCAGTTATAGTTAGCTGAGCTAACTATAACTCACGCCCCAGCAATGCACTGCTTATGACCTCACATATTACATCACTCATGACATGGTCAGTGACATCACTGATGACATCTCTAACACACCCATGTAACCTTTCATACATCCACTCCAACTTTCACACTACCATTCTTGAAACCATTGACACACCCATACCAGTACTTACATACTCACTCAGTGATTCATAGGTCTACACACACATCCACTCAGCCACCCATACAGCCACTCGTATTTTCTGCATTTACGGTTACTCAGGACTTCGTGGTGACGTTTAGAGAGATTCTAAAAAAAACATCTCTAAAACCTATTTTATATTTTCGTGATGAGGCTGGAGATCGCGATGACGTTGGTAATCGAGATTCCCATGGACTCGTCGCAAAAACGGAAAACAAAAGCAGGAATTCAAGAGCCACCACCACATTCAAAAACGAAAACTATATAATTAATTCTAACCATCACAGTAGCTAACTCACTTTATAAATAACTCTATAAAAACATTTATCAGAATCTCAACATCTCTATAACAATGCGTATTAATGATTCACTGATATATTTTTTTGATATTTCCACCAATATTTGCGATGACGTCGGTAGTTGGGATGTCCCCACGATGGTACACTGGGAGCCGCGGTGGCAGAAGCGTTGTTGTTGCGAATATCACCCGCGATTAAAAAAAACAATTTTGAACACATAACTTATGTCACTAACACCCCCATTTCTCAACCATGGGGTCAGAGTATTTCCACCCTGACCCCTTATGTGGGCTTTCACACAAATGTTTTGCCCCGGGAACCGTTCCCGATAGATAAAAAGATGGCCGCAACTTTCTGTTCAGGTCGCATCCAGCCAATCAGAGTATTCCCGTTGGCGCGTGCATGCGCAAGTAATCACGAAACCACTGGGAAATATCCACAGCCAGAGATATCACTATAATTTTCGGCTTAAATTTCTCAAAAACTACTGGACAGATTTACACCAAATAGGCAAAAGGCACTTCCTTGGAGCTTCATCTACCTCCCTGCCAAATTTAGCGTAAGTCCGTTCAGTGGTTTAGGCTGTAGGTGTGGCTAAAGGTTCCTATGGGAATTAACATTACAAATGCACCCTAAATTCTCTGTTCCCACTTCGCGGATCACCCCCAAACTTTCCATGACAACCAGAACATACCCTGACACTTTTTCGGGAACATTTCATGAAGATTGGTCAAACGACGCAAAAGTTATAGGCAAGTCAATAAAGTCAATATATATCTATTTAGATTCCTCCACTGTGTAGTTATAGTTAGGTCAATGTTTCCATAGGAAGATTGATTTTTGTTTTGCTAATGACTTTTCTATCATTTGATGAATCTCCACTAAACTTTCAAAAAAATGTTTCATCCACCTGAGCTCCTGCTTGAAGGTTTTGGGGTGATCCATCAAGCAACAGCCAAGAAAAGGGGGAATCAGGCCCAAAACACTGATTTTCTATGTTAATTCTGATAGAAAACGTCTCTCACCCTTACAGAAAATACAGCAGAACAAAATGACACCAAATTTGGAAAATATGTAAAACTTTACTCACAAGCATGATTTTTGTTGTTTGGTGTAAATACATTCTCCTCTTTTCGAGAAATTTGCATTTAAATAGGTGCTTGTTTGGTAATGAAGGGATTAAAAAAAGAGGTATATCCAGATGGCTGGCCAAAGGCCTGGGCCTGCGCTCAACCCCCTGATGCATATTGCCGAAGGCTGTGTACAGCAGAGAAGTTTGCAGAATCTGATCAAAAAAGCCCCAAAGTTCACTTAAAAAACAAAGGTTAAGGTGACTTTTTAATTCGCTATGGGAATATGATCTTACCTTACAATAAAACAGACCCATATATTCACTGAAAAAAACAAATTTAGAGAGGCACTATAGTTAGGTGTTGAAATAACATCAAAGCTAACATTTAAAAAGTAAAACAAACCTGAAATATACCAGTTATAGTGTACTGAGCTAACTATTACTTGCATCCCCACAATGCACTGCTTATTACCTCACATATCATATCACTCATGCCATGTTAAAAGACATCACTGATTGTCTCTCAAATGACTTCATGACGCGTGAATCCCATGCACTAACAACTTGATAACTTGTTCTATTTTGGTGACTTTCTACAGATAAAGCACTATCTGATATGTATCCTTTTTTCCAGTGTTTATTAATTCTAAAACCACTTATTGGAATCCAGTTAATCTTCTAAACCCTCTTCCTATACCAACTTGGCAATAGACCACTATGTCAATGGATTTCATGTGGATCTTATCCCTTCTAACTCTCGTACTGTACTATCAGTGGTTGTGAACCCCTTTGCTAAATTAAGAAATTTAAATCCTTTAAAAAGTTTGCACACATCTCAAACTCTGGCTAGACAGTTTAAGAAGAAGGTAGTCATCGTCATGGCCTGTGTTGGACTTGATCCTCCCTGCAGGGTCTGTCCCAAACTTTTGCCTTCACCCGCCTGTTTTCTGAACCTGTTTTTGTAGGGTCGTAAGGCTCTGTAGAAATTTACCACTGCTAATCAGTGCTAAAGTATGTGTGCTCTCTCCCTAAAACATGGTAAAATTGGCTTACATCCAATTGGCACATTTAATTTACTTGTAGGTCCTTAGTAAAGTGGTACTTTATGTACCCAGGGCCTAGAAAATAAATGCTACTAATGGACTGGCAACATTGATTGTGCCACCCTTTTAAGTAGGCTTTTAAACGTGTCTCAGGCCTGCCATTGCAGCCTGTGTGCGGTTTTAAACTGCCAATCAACTTGGCAAAATATAACCCCCGTGCCAGGCCTTAAGCTCCCCTTTTATTGCATATAAGTCACCCCTAAACTAGCCCCTAAGTGGACCATAGGGCAGGGTGCATTGTAATTAAAAGGTTGGACATGTACATTTAAGTTTTACAAATCCTGGTGTTGAAAGACTCCTAAATTCTTATTTTATTACTGTGAGGCCTACCTCTCCCATAGCATAACATTGGGCTGCGTTATTACATTTAATAAGTGCTAACGTTTGATTAGAAGCAGGTTAAAAATTCATGTTTAGTGTCTGAGAAGTTGTAATTAAAAATCTTCTTTAATGGTAAATTCTGATTTTAAGTTACAATTTTGAAAATGGCACTTTTAGAAAGTTGGCATGTTCCTGCCCTAATAGGACTCTCAGACCCACTCTTCAGTACACTTCTAGACCTGTGGATATTAAAGAAGAAGGACTGCTGTGCTGCTTTGCTGCAAGAAGGATTGCCACTCTGCTGCCCTGTTTCTCTCCTATACTGTTGACTGCTGTCCTGCTTGCTGACAAGGAAGACTGGGCCTGCAACCTTCATCCGAGGCTGAAGTGACTCCAAGCGTCAGCTGACTGACCTCCTGTTCTAAGATACTGGGACATAACAAGCTCCATAGACTCCCTGCAACTGCCCCTCCTGTAGCCTTGCTGGCCTCTGCTGGGGTTCCTGACCTCTAAAGTGGTGCTTCTCAGGTCCTGGACCCGTGGTGTGGCATCAGTTAAGCTCCTCTCCCCAAAAAATGAGAAATCCTGAAGTTTGGGCTCTTCACGACTGTGAATGTGCCTGTTCGCCAAGGTCTTGCCAACCATGCCGCCTTCCAATGCGAAGTTCTGGTGAACTCAACTCTTTGTTCCTCCGTGACTGGCGGCGATGCCCAGCAAAGCAAGATCTGCACTACGAACTACAGCATCGACAGGCCGCAGTGAGCGACAAGGGAAAGCTCCAGCAACAACATCCGTGCAGCCCGACAGTGAGTTCATGCTTCAGCGGCAACCGTCCGCGACACCCAGCCTGCTCTTCGCACTACATCGATGACCATCCGCAACACTCTCCCGGCTCCTTGCTGCCCCCTCCACTGCAAAAAGAAGTGTTTGCCCTGGACTTTTGAAGCTAACTCTTAAGCAGGACTAACCAGGTCCCTGTGTCCAGCTCGCGTTCCATCACAGTTGCCTGAACTTGTGACTTTTGCTTGGTCTTGCACGACCAGATAGCTGCGAATAGCGCTTTTGCTTTTAGCCACTTTACTTACCTGGAATCTTTAAACTTGCATATCTCCTGTTCTACTGATTGGATTTTTGTTGTTTTGGTGTCAAATAATTTATTACATTTTGCTCTATTTTTTTAATTGGTGTGGGATTTATTTTGTGTTCCGTTTTAACTTTATTCCCATTTGTGTGCTGCATAAATGCTTTACACACTGTGTCTAAATTAAGCCTGACTGCTTTGTGCCAAGCTATCAGATGGTTAAGCACAGGTTAATTTGGGCTTTGCTTGTATTTCACTCTGACAGAGATTGTGGTTGCTGCTTGAGTAGGGTTTCACCCCCTTTCACCAGTAACCTAATTTCCATCAGCCTGCCAACTGTAATTGTGCCATACTGTGGTCCTCAGTTTGCATCGCAGTGTTGAATATCTTTAATGGCAATATTTGAGATATAATCAAATAAATCCAGTAGTTATTGTCCGAAAGAACAAATCAAGCCATCAAACAATATTTAAGAGGCTTTCCTACACAAAATCGAGATGATGGGGTCGAGTGGATAGCAGTGACAGAATTTGTGAACAATAATGCTTTGCATAGCTTCCTTAGGATGTCTCACTTTTTATTGCAGTTATGGATACCATGTTTGCATACTACCATTCCATATACCTTCTGGCTCAGTAGCTTTGGCCATGCCTTTTGTGCACAATTTCCAAACCAAACATAAAACAGCAATTCTCCTTCTTAATACCGCCTAAGCAGCTAATAAGAAACAGGAAGATAAGAATAGAGGATGTGGCCTCTAGTAGATACAATCAGGAGATGGAAGATAGGCGATACAATCTGGTTGTCAACTAGATATTTACTGTACTGTAAAAGTTTATTGCACAAGATTAATTAAAATCATTACAAAAATGGCCATCATTATTAAAATAAAAACAAGTAATTAATTCAAATTTACAATTCCACCTATACATTTTCTATTATATTAGTTTTAAGGCCAGTTACAGGAGGCAATTGCACAGTAAGTCCAAGGCCATCTGCTGGCTTGCAGTCATTCTTTAAAAGTTCTTTAAAATATATTATGGTTGTTTAGGCTGTTTTAATTAGTTCCAAACTTTAAATGTTCTCAGCATCATATTAAAAAACTTCCCATATTGGGTCAGAACTGTTACATCAGTAGAGTTGATGCACAATGATAGTGCTTCCTTACAAGTACATATTCCATGTGTTAAAAACACTGTTCTTAATAAGATGCGACGAGGAGTACCAAATTGTGGGCAGCATATTAGTAAATGCATGAATGACTTTTTTATATGTGCAAAATCTGCAAATTGATGTAGTGCTAACTTTGTTGCTCCAATTTGGTCGTAGCTCATTGGTCAATAATATTTGAAACCTGGCAAGCAATATATTTCTCCTACAAATCAGACTCAGGGCTTATTTCAGCAGTACTGCCAACGAAGGGCATCTAAGGATGGTAAAACAGCCCAGTAAGGTTAATGTGTTAACAGCAGTTCTTTATCTGTTAATCTAGATTTCATTATTTTTTGATTATTGCTTTCGGAGCTGTATGTGAGATGCTACTTATTCTAAGCATATCTAAATTGATCTTTAAATCGACACTAGCTTTGCTTAAATATCTTGCCCAGTCATTATCTGGGCTATTAAAAATATCTTGCAGCACTATTTTTAAAGAACACTCCTTCGCATGTACAATCTGGTAGTAGTACCAGAGAAATTGAGATTTGCAAACTAGGTCTTGTTTTTGAAAGGCAAATTCCAAGCGTATACTTGCACCATGGACATATTGCAGTAGCTGGAATGCTCATCTGTAGACGATGGACTGCATCTTATTTAATAATGCGGATTTTTTCTCTGGAAAAGCTTGATGACTATATAAGATGGTTGGTACCAATTTTGCTTTTATTACCCTTATGATAGCTTTGGCAGATTGGCCATAATAACTTTGTGTTTAGATGACATAGTGCACATATCAACTTGAAGGCTTTTTATCCAGTAATCTCAGGTGAAATTGTGGTTTAGTTGTATCAGTAAGCCATATTCCCAGGTAGTTGTAAGTATTAGGGCAATTGATCTTCACTGGGCCAAGTTTCCACACTTATTTGACTTCCCCTTCAATTTTCTGAATATCATTACTGTTGTTTTACTGGTGTTTTCCCCCAACTTATTGAGCATGTTGTATTTATATAGCTCTTCCAGAGAACATTGTAGACCTATTTTCGTGTGGATCTAAAATTGCTAAATCATCTGCACATTGTAGGATCGGTATCTTGTGTTGTCCTATTCTGGGGGGAATGAGTTTATTTATTGTGGTCCCTAGATCAGCTCAGTTTATAAATTAAACAGTAGCGGGGTGAGAACACAGCCCTGTTTTATACCTTTATTAGTAGTGATTTTGTTTGTGGTCTTGTTTCCTCGACCCAAATGTATTTGTACCCAGGTGTTTGTGTTAAGTGCCATAATTGCATTGAGCAGAATTTGGGGAATACCCCACTCAGCCAGCTTCTTCCATAATATTTTACAACCCACCCCATCAAATGCTGCTGAGTAACAGCAGACGTAGAGTAGTTGCTGAAAAGGTTTCTTCATGCGCCCCGCCAAGTTTGATAATGCAACAATCTTACAGTCGAGGCTTTGTGCCTAACTCCAGTTTGGCAGTAGGAATTCAAATTTTCTTTCTCTGTCCAGTTTTCTAGATCTTTTAGGAGGATACTTGCAAATACCTTGACCTATCTATCAAGTAAAGATATCAGACGATAGTTTGCGGTGTCCTTTGTCTTCCCTTTCTTGTGCATTGGGTGCAGAATGGATCCACACCATGAATCTGGAACCAGGGTATATGTAAAAGAGGTCTGATGCAGAGGTATTAAATATTGACTCCAGAAATCTGTGTATGTCCTTAGTAGGTAGACCATTTGGACTGTGTCCCTGTCAGCTCTTATTGTCTTTAGGGTCTGTTTGACCAACTTTTGATTGATGGTACTCGCCGTCAGTATGGCTGGTTCCTGTCAGTTATTAGCTGTCTTTATGACTTCCATTGGTGCTTCATCTGTAGTGTACAGATGTTTTATATGTGCCATCCATGTTTCTGCCTATTAGGTCTTAATAGTGCATGCACTTTGGTCCACCGGGCTTCATAATATTTCATTTTAGCCTCCCAGAGGGCTTTCCGGTTGGATCGCCTCACCATTATTAATCTATGTTTTGTTTCTTTGTTTGCTGATTTAAATTTGTACATTTAATTTGCTTTCCTTAATGCTGCTTTATGTTTTTTAAGTGTGCTCTTATAACCATTGTTTCTTCCTCGGGTGGCTGAGCCCTGCTGTTCTTTTGTCTGATCATCTTATCTGCCAGTCAGTTGTGTATGGAGGTTATCATTATTGGCCAGCATTTGATATAGTACGGCTCTTGGGGCATGGGTGGTTCAGCGTTTAGTTGTTTGAATTTAAGTTGCCATTGTTAAAACCGGGCAGTAGATGTACTGTACCATTTTAGGCTTCTGATTGGCTTACAAGTTTCTGAGCAATATGGGGTACCGATAACTAGTAGAGGTGGACCTTCCTCATGCATTATCCTGAAGCTGACAAACAAGGGAACATGGTCACTTTCCTTACATTTTGGGATGGAGATACTTCTGCGGTGCTCTCTAAGTGCTTTGGTTGCAAATATGTAATCTAACATTGGTCAGCTTCTATGTGTGATTTGATTACTCATTCCAGAGGTGGAGCCAGGTTCAATAGTCCGCAATGGGTGCAAGTTGTATGCTTGAAGAATGTTGTTGAGTTTATTAGGCTTTCTGCCAGAGCAATCAGCCTTAGTTATGGAATGGGCAAGGTTTTTAATATTAAAATCACCTAAGAGTAAAGCCTCATGTGTGGGGAGGCACAAAAGTAGTGCTTCCAATGATTCACAGAATCTCTCTAGAGCATGGGTATTCACAAACTTTCTGTCGGGGGCCAAAATTACAGTGTGGTTTGTCGCTGAGGGCCGCACCGGTAGGGGCGTGGTCAGTGGGGGGCGGGGCTAGAGTAAACAAAATCAACCCTGTTTCAAAACATTAGACAATGCGTCAATGCTGTATTTCAAAAGTAGATGTAACTACAAAGAGCACATTTTGATAATACATTTTTATTAGCAGACAATAGCAGTCTTAAGAGGCATTGCATAGCTTCATACACACTTTGACCCCAATTCCATCACAGGGTTACTTTAACCCACCCTTAACCCCGCAATATCCTGCAATGACTTGCAAACAGAATGGCAGAAAGGCAAGGACCAAAAACTGAAGAAAGTCAAGAGGACTCCAAGAGTTTACTTTTTATTCCTGGAGCAAACTCCATGACCGTTGAAGCCAGTCTGAGAGGGCCCCCCAGATTTTCTTCCCCGTCCGCCTGGCCTTCCTCACGTTACGCTCTTATAGTGAGGCTCTAAGAAATGCCCTTACCATTGCTGGAAGGACGGGGGATTGTGATCCAGCCATGCTGAAGCAATACAAATACGTCAAACTGCCATGGTGATGAAGACCATCCCTTCTTTCACTGTTTACATCATCCTTTCTCCTACAAGGCAGACACCTTCATATCCATGCTACCACACTGCCATCACACACCCTGGATTTACTACCCATAGTCACTATCAGTGTAGCTGACTGTTCTGATCAGTTTTGTGGGCTCGCTATAGACAGCTTCAGAAGTCTTTCACAGCTTTGGATACAATATTACATAGAGTGGGCTTTGGTTCAGCCCCCTGCTCATGATTGCAAGGCTTTTTGTCCATTCCATTGGCAGATCCTGATTTTGTCTTTTCTCTCTATTCTTGTGCTGGTCCCATTCCTATAGGAATTTGGCTTTACCCTGATTGAATGTGTTGTTTCCTTGAAATGCTGATATCAGCTAACAACTTTTCTTTTATTTCTTCACCATTTGTGTTTACCACTCCAGGGACGTGCATGTCCTGCTCTTTCCCCTATATTTTCTCTTTATTTAGCTTTGCCCTTTTCTAGCTCATGCTCTTTCCCCCTACAGTAATCTTTTGTTGTTTCCGCCCTCTGGCACAAAGTATTGACTTCACAAAGTACTGGCGTCTCTCTCTCTCTCTCTGTCAGTCAGTCTCTCTCTCAGTCAGTCAGTCTCTCTCTCTCTCTCTCAGTCAGTCAGTCTCTCTCTCTGTCAGTCAGTCAGTCTCTCTCTCTCAGTCAGTCTCTCTCTCTGTCAGTCACTCTCTCAGTCAGTCAGTCTCTCTCTCTGTCAGTCAGTCTCTCTCTCTCTGTCAGTCAGTCTCTCTCTCTCTGAGTCAGTCAGTCTCTCTCTCTCTCTCTGAGTCAGTCTCTCTCTCTCTGTAACTCAGTCAGTCTCTCTCTCTCTCTGTCAGTCAGTCTCTCTCTCTCTCTCTCTCTCTCTCTCTCAATCAGTCTCTCTCTCAGTCAGTCTCTTCTCAGCCAGTCAGTCTCTCTCAGCCAGTCTCTCTCTCTCAGTCAGTGTCGCTCTCTCTCTCTGTCAGTCCCTCTCAGTCAGTCTCTCTCTCTCTCTCTCTCTCTCTCAGTCAGTCTCTCTCTCAGTCAGTCACTCTCTCTCTGTCAGTCAGTCTCTCTGTCAGTCAGTCTGTCTCTCTGTCAGTCAGTCTGTCTCTCTGCCAGTCAGTCTGTCTCCCTCTGAGTCAGTCTCTCTCTGTCAGTCAGTCTCTCTCTCTCTGTCAGTCTCTCTCTCAGCCAGTCTCTCTCTCTCTGTCAGCCAGTCTCTCTCTCTCTGTCAGTCAGTCTCTCTTAGTCAGTCAGTCTCTCTCTCTCTCTATCTGTCAGTCAGTCTCTCTCTCTCAGTCAGTCTCTCTCTCTCTGTCAGTCAGTCAGTCAGTCTCTCTCTGTCAGTCTCTCTCTCAGTCAGTCTCTCTCTGTCAGTCTATCTCTGTCAGTCAGTCTCTCTCTCTCTCTCTGTCAGTCAGTCAGTCTCTCTCTCTCTGTCAGTCTCTCTCTCAGTTAGTCTCTCTCTCTGTCAGTCAGTCTCTTGCAGTCAATAAATCAGTCTCTCTCTCTCTGTCAGTCTCTCTCTCTCTCTCTGTCAGTCAGTCACTCTCTCTGTCAGTCACTCTCTCTCTGTCAGTCAGTCTCTCTCTCTCTCTCTCTGTCAGTCAGTCTCTCTCTCTCTGTCAGTCAGTCTCTCTCTCAGTCAGTGTCTCTCTCTCTGTCATTCAGTCAGTCTCTCTCTCTCTCTCTTTCTCTGTCAGTCAGTCTCTCAGTCAGTCTCCCTCAGTCAGTCAGTCAGTCTCTCTCAGTCAGGCAGTCAGTCTCTCTCTCTCTCTGTCAGTCAGTCTCTCTCTCTCTCTGTCAGCCAGTTTCTCTCTCTCTGTCAGTCAGTCTCTCTCAGTCAGGCAGTCAGTCTCTCTCTCTCTCTGTCAGTCAGTCTCTCTCTCTCTCTGTCAGCCAGTTTCTCTCTCTCTGTCAGTCAGTCTCTCTCAGTCAGTCAGTCTCTCTCTCTGTCAGTCAGTCTATCTCTCTGTCAGTCAGTCAGTCATTCTCTCTCTGTCAGTCAGTCTCTCTCTCAGTCAGTCAGTCTCTCTCTCTCTGTCAGTCTCTCTCTCTCTCTCAGTCAGTCTCTCTCTCTCTCTGTCAGTCAGTCATTCGGTCTCTCTCTGTCAGTCTCTCTCTGTCAGCCAGTCTCTCTCTCTCTGTCAGTCAGTCAGTCTCTCTCTCTCTCTGTCAGTCTCTCTCTCAGTTAGTCTCTCTCTCTCTGTCAGTCAGTCTCTTGCAGTCAATCAGTCAGTCTCTCTCTCTATGTCAGTCAGTCAGTCTCTCTCTCAGTCAGTCTCTCTCTCAGTCAGTCTCTCTCTGTCAGTCAGTCAGTCTCTCTCAGTCTCTCTCAATCTGTCAGTCAGTCTCTCTCTCAGTCTCTCTCTCAGTCAGTCTCTCTCTCCACTCTCTCTTTCTCTCTATCTCTCCACTCTCTCTCTCCCCACTCTCTCTCTCTCCACTTTCTCTCTCTCCACTCTCTCTCCACTCTCTCTCTCTCTCGCTCTCTCCACTCTCTCTCTCCCCACTCTCTCTCCACTTTCTCTCTCTCCACTTTCTCTCTCTCCACTCTCTCTCTCTCTTCACTCTCTCTCTCTAAACAAAAGCTGGGGGCCCATGGGTACATTACCTGCAAGGTCCCTGGGCCGCCAAGGAAGGCATGCTGGGTCGCTGGCGGCCCGCGGGTCGTACTTTGAGTACCACGGCTCTAGAGTTTCTTCATCATTGTTTTTATTCTAAACAGGTTCAAATATATGTTGATAAAGAGTATTAATTTGTTTTCTGTGCCAAGATTATGTTGCTTGAAAACTATTGCTTGATATGATGAGTTTTACCTCACCACTGTGACCCTTGCATTTATAGTTGTGGCTACATAAATTTCCAGCCCTCCCGGTGGTCTTCCATACTTGCTGTATTTTCATGCTGGATCATACACTTCCTGGTATCCATTTGTCGGTAACGAGCATGTGTTCCACATTTCTTGAATACAGATTATATCGGCAGAGTGTAAGAATTCAAGAGTGTCCTTGTGCTGTATGGTTTGTGTAATCCCTCCTAAATTCCAGGAAATTACTGTTAATTGTGTTCCTGCCGATTTATCTCCAGGATGTTTTGTGGATCTGTGTTGGGGGGAGAATTGGACTTTAATATGTGTGAAAACTAGCTTCAATCTTGCTCAGGCCCTTATGCATATTGTATATGATGCATATTCTTTCCTTGTTTGTATTTAGTCCGGTATTCCCTAATTGCTATGGAGCGCGTAAGGATGTTGCGCTTTTAAGTATGCTGTACCCTCCTTTCCTTTTATCGATTGCCACCCTTAGCCACATTGTACTGTGGGATAGCTCTCTGGCTCCACTGTATTGATGTTAATTCAGCACTGTTCAAAATTAGGGGCTTCCCGTAGTACCTGGTTTCCTATTTCCTCTGTTTCCCATTATACTATTGTGGTTTCTGTGCCAGGTGTGTTTTTGGAGGGAATGAATCGAATTCTTGTTAGATTCTCTAATTTTATATGAGTTAGTCATGGTGTTTCTTGGCATAACCGTTTATTTTATTAGACCAGTTTAGTATATCTTCTTGCCCTCAAGAGATATATGTTGGTATGATTAGGTCGAGTTGTAAGGGGCTTTCCCTGAAGAGGTCCATAAAGACCTGACCTTTCCTCTATTATTATTGGATGTGATCCGGTTCATGGGCTATTGTAAGAACCCATGCTAGTATTTTGTTTTGGATTTTCTTACTCAGTTGTTGGTTGTTTAAGAGGTTTCCTGATTTATTAGTTGCCAGGAAGTTTGAACTGGGTGAATGCTCAGTGGTCCATATGTCAATACCTGGTTCAAAGTGATCCTGATTGTTATCCCCCTGATTATTTAAATTAGATGGGTGAGTTAAGGTCCATGCAAGCGTGCTTAGTCTCGTATGTTCTAGGGCATGGGTACTCACAAACATTTTACAAGGGGCCACAGAGTTTGCTCTGTGGTGTGATCGAGGACCACATTGATGGCAGCAGGGTGGCAGCTTGAAGGGGTGATTGTAGTGGTAGTTAAGCATGTACATCTAGTGGCTGAATTGCACAATGTGAAACCAGAAAACCTGGGCTCAATCCCGGCTTCCCCACTTAATCAAATTGTGTGATCCTAAACAATGTTGTATTTCATTTTCCCTACTTTTTCTTCATTATCACATATAAGAGCACCTCGAAATACATGGCTTCAGGATGTGCGCTGTACAAATCCTTCTCCTGTGTTTAATTTAATAAATTATAATGTTGGTCATGTATAATAGCAACCCAGGCCACCCAAAAGGGCATAGAGCAACTGACTCGCCTCTTGTTTCACTATTGTCATTGTTGTCAGGGTGGGGGGAAGCATGAATGTTTCTAAATTCATTTTTGAAAACTATCAGTTTTCAAAAAATACTCCCCAATGCAATGCACTGATATAATCTGAGGTATTGAGATGTAACGGTTCTGCATTTTTGAATAATGAAGAGACTTTATCATATTTTAACACGTTTGCTGCAAGATGTCTTTAAGAATAAAGGTGTTCCTAAAGTTAAGCAGTACAGGACACCCAAGTTGCTTCCTTTTTTTAACTACAATTAACCTTTAACTAAATGTTTTCCAGTTTTTTAAATATATTTTTCATATTAGTGCTGAGTTGAGTAAGCAGGAACTCAGTGCTGGTGTTGTCCAGGGGACTGCATGTAAAGGTCAGGAGGGCCGCACTTTGAGTATCACTGTTCTATGGAAATATACCCCTCAATGTTACAGGTTGTGGCCTATACAGTAACTTTGCGGGCCAGAGACCCTTCCGCTGCAGGCTCCTTTTTTGGCATCACTTCTACTTTGCAGGTTTGTTGAACGGGGTGATCAAGGATCTACTCCATGTTTGTAGTATGGCCTGCTGGTGAGATCGTTGTAGTGTTTGAATATTTTGCTTTTTCCCATGGCTTCAGTGCTGAATTCAGGAGCTCTCATTTTATGATTAGTTTGGGTTGGTAGCAGAATAGCTTCTTCTTTCCTGCCTGTTTCACTGTTTAGAATTCCTCTGATGTTTATATCTACTTGCGGCATCTCATGCCCATTCCCCTCCTTGGAGATTGGATAATATTTTATCTTTTGGTCGCCCTTGTTGTCGTTTTGGCTCTCTCGATTCATTTGTAGTTGATACCTGGATCCAGTGCTTAATTTATAAAAAAAATAATGCCAGGGCCCTCGTCAGGAGGCCACTGCAGCTTGCACCACCCCTTGCCCTTGCCAGCATTACCTTTTGCAGTACCAACACAACTACTAACAATTACACTCTTACAAGTGTAACAATTCAGACTATTCCATGCCCCCAAAGCCCTAATAATGGCTGGGTGGCAGGTATTAGTCTTTTTAATGTATATTCAATCAATAAACAACTGCTGTTGTGGTCATCTCTAAATCAGACAGGCAGAGCCGCCAGACTATCATTACTGCCAATGCCGAGCACTGAAAACCACTTGCTCAAATTAAGCACTGCCTGGATCGCATTTTCTCATTTTTATTTGTCTTTTTTTCCCTTCTAGTTAGTATTCTGGCTCCGTACATGTGTTCCTTTTGTTAATTTTGAGACATTGTTTCTGTGGAAGTAGGTTCTGATGTTTCTTCTGTTTGTTGGAGAGTCTCCTCTTACTTGCCTTTGATTTTAGTTCTTATGTATTATTTATTTGGACCTTCAGGTGTTGTAAGGTACAACAAGGCCCGCGTTAAGTATCCATGTTAACTACATGTTTTAAATTGACATCTTTCTCTAATGGTGATTTTTTTTATGCTTTGCCCTTACACAATAGTTTACTTAGTAATTATTATGCATGCAGCTTCATTTCTTAGTAAGCATATTCTCATATTGCCTGTGCACTCTGTCCAAGGCTAGGAACATTGAACATGATGCCCTTGCATTTGGCTGTCTGGTTGGAAATAACTCTAAGGTTCCAGACAAATAAGCACATCAGTACTGCACCTTTGACACAGTGTGATTGGAACAGTGTTTTTATGATATAAACTGCCTATGTGCTACATTTTGGCAGAGGAGCACTTCTGTTGGGATTATCCTGGAATGTTGTGCTCTGTGACTGAGATGCAGCTCTGGTGACTCTAACCTCCATCCTGCAAAGGCGATAGCCTGTTCTCCACAAGATTGACTTCCTGACACATCATACACACATATAGGGGGGTTAGGCTGTCCCAATGGATCTGGCAGAGGGTACTCCCACTATGCTCTCAATAGTGTAGGTAGTATGAGATAGGAGTATAAGTAGAATTATATAATCATATAATCACATAATAATGTTATAATGGTTGAGCTGTTCATCTTTTTCACCATTCTTGTAATGCTGGTTACAATGCTTTGTTACATCCTACTAATAATTGCAGCTCATGCTTTCTATACAAGAATACATTTGTTTCAATAAATGTTTGAAAAGCCAACCTGTATGTTCCTTGTGTTTACCTTGGGCATGCAAAAGTAAACAACGAAAGGGTAGATCTCTTTTCACTATTTCCTTGGGAAATTAGAGTGGTCATGTTCGAGGTTGCAGATACCATCTGGTATCCTGGTAAGGTTAAGGGTTCAGATGGGGCACTGTGAGCTAGCTAGGAATTGGAACAACATATTCTGTTGATATGTGTGAACTCAGACTCCATATTCTGATGTTTATGTTGTCCAGATACACAGTCCTAATTAATTCGTAGGAACTGTATGACAGACAGAGGGCCACTTGTCTACCAATCAGTAGTTGTCACATCTGGGTTGAATCTTGTTGGGGGCCATTCTGAGCCTTGAGTAAGTTTTTTTTCTTCATTATAAATCATTATATTACGCACCCTGACTGTGGCCATCCGCACCTGTGGCCCCTGAGGATCTGGTACACAGTGGCGGGCCGGCACGCCAGGAGGAGCTAAGTGAATCTTTTGCGGCCACTCGGTGCGTCCACCACCTGGACCCAGTAGAGTGAACATTCCTGCACCGCAGTGGCGACTCTCACGAGCTACACCGGGCCAGCACAGCCGGGAATACCGAGCATGCCATCTACCAGGGGCAGGAAGGACAAATCGACTATGAGAGAGAACTCCCTCAAGGACCTTTTTGCTCGGGCGCAGGGCGGGGGGCCGGCGGCCTCTGGCGGTGCTGACACGGCGATACAGATGGCTACCAACCCAGATGCACCGGTGACACGGGCCTTTCTCGAATCCTTGTTCGCAGCCCTCAGAGACGATCTCCAGATAGTGAAGCGCGACCTCACAGCGGAGAACCAAGACATCTGCAAGGACGTGGACGACATAGGGGGCAGAGTGGCATCCCTGGAAGGCAGAAGTGACACCCAGGACACTGAATTGGCGGCTATGCAACAGGAAGTCCTCCAAATTCATGAGCAGCAAGTGGACGTCCAATCTCACCTGGAATATCTGGAGAACCGCTCCCGGCGCCATAATATTAGAATTCGGGGAGTGGGCACTAATGAGGAGGCGGTGTCATGGGGTTTGTGGCCTCATGGTATGCCTTGCTAAGTTGGCTTGGGCCTGGCTGCCATGATGCCTCTTTGCGCACGTTACTTTGTGACTTTGTTTTTCCAGCCTCTGCTTGTGCCCGGCTATTTTAGAACTGTCTGCCTTTTTGCCTTTCACCTTTCCTCCTCTTCCCTTTGGGTTTCGGCTGCACATCATGCACAAGGTCGAAAAACAATGTCCCTTGTTCTTGCTGATCTGGTCAGCCCCTCGCACTTAGACATAACACTGAATGCAGCTGCACTGGAGAAATTCGTGTGCTTTTAATATTGTGATTTCACTGTTAGAGACACTTGGAGAAAAACCTTTCCAGAGAGAAGAGCTGTGCTTGTCTGATGATGTAAACCTTGCATCTAGATATTGAGGTATGGGGGTTCGCCTGACAATGCCCAGAGGTCTTCTATTTTTATAATAAACTAGCTAATAGCACGGGGAGGGCGGTATGGTCATTTAGCCCTATATCCACTGCTTTATGAAATGCTTTCCCCGTTTGTATTCTATGGAATTGTAACTATGCTTATTGTTTTATTCTTATGCATTATGCTGATAGTACTGGCACGTGTACTGCATCTTAGAGCACGGTAGTTGAAATAAACATTTTAAACTATACAGTGTCTCTTATTACGCACGTTGTGGACAGGTATGAGTGAGCTATGAAAGGGTGTACTTGCTCCCGCGAGTCCTGAGAGAGAGAGACCGTGTTCTGGGTTGTCTAATCATTGGTAGCATCGTTGCTAATGAGAAGCTAAAGCTAGTCGGATTGGGATTGTGGGTACTAAGGTGCATGGTTGGTTCACTACTATACTCCGAGGTCCTATTATCCTGTGCATAGCTCTGTGTATGTGCAGAATCCCTACAACATGGCGCCCATTTGTGAACATTTCAGCTTTCCCAGTCGCTGATGGCATCGTATGGGATGCTGTAAATTTCCAAATTCATGGACCAACCGAGATTATTAATGTACCAAATGTCCTCCGTGTTTCAATGGGTGATGTCGTTAAAAGTAATATTCATTCTGACGATTGGGATGTGCATGCAGTTGAATCGTTATTTATTGATTTGAAATATTATGCTGCTTTTAATGCTGAAGATTTGTACATGAATTCTGCAAGTTATGCCGCTTTATATTGTTACCAGCATTGGGGCAACCACTTCCTCCATAAACCAAGTTCCCTTCAGGGTCCTTTTAATTACACCCAGTGGGAGCATTGTCCGACCCCTTTGCCAGGTAGCTCTCAGACACTTAGAAATAAGTTTACTTATTTTACAGACTTTGATAGATCGAACCCTGGGTCCTATTATTTTAAATTAAACACTTCGTCCACACAGAAAATCATGTTGACCAACACCAAGTTACTGTATTTGGGTTCCTTTTTGAACGCCTTAGCTGTGGGTGGGTATGAACATTGGCGGGACACCATTGACTTGAAATCTATTTGGGGCTCCAAATCATGGCAGGTACAAGGCACAGAAGCCTTGCACCGTGCTTGCCTCATCCCGGCCCAAATTTTATTTTTGAATCATACCATCTATCAAACAACATGTTGGGGTTTGGCTACTTCCAAACAATTAAATGCACCTTCCATTCCTGTATTGTCTTCCACTCCCAACGAGAGCTTGCACTTTAATATGTCCCTTACAAATTTGCAAGCTTTGTTTCAGAACAATTTGTTTAATGTCTCCACGTTTGTTCAGTCGCCCTGGTTGGCTTGGCCAACGGCAGCAAATGCCTGCCAACTGCGTTTTCATGACTCAGCTCCTGGTTACAAACAGGATAGGCCAGACCCGCGGTTTTCTGACTCTCGTACTGTTACAACATATTCTGTTGGTAAATTATGTAATCAGTGGTTGCAGCACTCTTCATTAGATTCTGAAAAACAGCATTTATCCCTCCTATCAGGCAACATTGATCTGTCCAATTTTGTTCTGGGGCCTCGTGGCCCTCGACCTAAGAGATTCATTTATGAAACTTACAATGAACTCTGAAAGCTTTCGCAAATTGAAGCTGCTTCCCGTCTACGGGAAATAGATCAACCATATTTAGAAAAGGTGCTTGCTGTTGTTGACAATAGTATTAATACCCTGTCTTCCTGCATTTACACATTAGAGAATATTGTTTCCTCTGTTGTTGATATTGTACCAGATGATGTTACTGTGTTATATCATGGTCAGAATCAATTGCGTTCAGTGATGCAGTTTGCATGGACTTTGCAAACACTTAAAATGGGTAAAGTTCCTTGGCATTTTTTGAACACCTCAGCCTTATTCTTGCCTTTTAATTTAACTGAAAAACAGCAATTCATGTCCATGAAAGATGCAACATACACTCTGTTACATATTGAAAAGATAGAGCCCTTACCATTCTCTGTGGCGGAATTGGATTCCACAGTGTGGCTAGTTCATGGTGTTATCGCCTTGCCTTTTTCTTTATTTGAATTCAGTTCATGCATGAAACATTATCCGGTGGGCCGTTTTCAGCCCTTGGGCAGTGCCTTCTTGCATGAACTTTGGTCCCTGCCTTTCATGTATAAATGCCTTAGGGACGGAAAGGAAGTTTTTCTCACAGGGGAGTCATGCTATTCTACTGTGGGTCATTCCCTTATTTGCAAAAACATTAAATTGCACAGAGCTTGTAATGTTTCGGCTCCAAATCTTGCTTGTGTTTTGAAGGGCATTCCTGCTCCTGATATATCTCCTACTTTCACTGTGCTTGCAAATGGTAGCTATCTCCTTCTGAATAATCAGGACTGCAGTGGCATGCTAACCGGCATACCCTATATTGTAACAGTTTCCCACAGGGTTGTCTGCTGCAAAAATTTGCTTTTTCCTCCCCCGCACGACATCATAGATAGTTCCATTTGGCCTTCCATTCCGACTTTGAAGGCGGATTTCAATAAATTGAGCAGAATAAAGGCGCTATTATTGAACCAGGAGGTTATGCTCACATCCGCCCGGGAGACATTCATTCTCCAGGTGGCGAGTACCCACAGTGAAATTCAGGCCCTTTTAAACACAAACCTCCCACAGCATTTCGGTGAACTGATTCACCGTGTTTTTAATGCATCGCGCACCGAAGGTCTTGTGCACTTTTTTAAAGTTGTGGGCTCTGGCCTTGTAACCTCCTTTCAAACTATCTTTGGTGTAATACCGGCTTTTATTCATTCCATTTTTTCCAGCGTCTTTGGCGGCTTTCCGTTGATCCTCGCCTTAGCGGCTGGTATATTGCTTTTGGTCTGTTTGCTACGCAATGGCTGCACTTCCTGGGGGCCTCCTCGACCCAGGTCGACTCCGGATGCTCCGTGAACGCATCCTCGCCGGCTTCGGCGTACTGCCATTGGCGACACTGAGTGTGTCATATAAACTTTCTTTTCGCTTCGCGTATTTCACTTGCGTGCAACCTGTGATGTCTTTCATCCGATGTCCTTTCTCATGGTCTTTGGATTATTGCCTCTCCAATACGTCTCTGTCTCACCCGGATTTTGTCCGGTTGATGGGTCCCTTAGAGGCCCATGAACGGGACTGTTCCGGTGCTGGCTACATGGCGCGTGCGGCTGCACTTGGAATTTTGGCACAATGGGATGTCTGGGCGGCTGCTCGGACTCTCCTACAACAAAGTTTTATTGAGTATCACGCAAGTTGTCCCGCAATGCTGTTCGCTGCTCCATCTTGCGAGGAACATGAATGCAGTTTTGATTTATTGGACTGGATACTGTCTCTTTTTTCTGACGATTCCAACGATGTCCTCTTGGAAGGTGTGGCGTTTTTCTGCACTTACACTCTATTGGATTAGGGGGCCTCCGCTTTCGGCGTCCTGCCTCCCTGGGATTTTTTGTTCTGCATTTTTTCTTTTTTTTCCCTCTCCCATTCATTGTCCTTCGTTGGGGACTATTCCATCACAGACGCTACTATTCTGCTCCATCTATTTGAACTCTGTCTTCGTCCTATGTCTTCACCAATGGACTGACCAGGGGAGGGTGTCATGGGGTTTGTGGCCTCATGGTATGCCTTGCTAAGTTGGCTTGGGCCTGGCTGCCATGATGCCTCTTTGCGCACTTTACTTTGTGACTTTGTTTTTCCAGCCTCTGCTTGTGCCCGGCTATTTTAGAACTGTCTGCCTTTTTGCCTTTCACCTTTCCTCCTGTTCCCTTTGGGTTTCGTCTGCACATCATGTACAAGGTCGAAAAACAATGTCCCTTGTTCTTGCTGATCTGGTCAGCCCCACGCACTTAGACATAACACTGAATGCAGCTGCACTGGAGAAATTTGTGTGCTTTTAATATTGTGATTTCACTGTTAGAGACACTTGGAGAAAAACCTTTCCAGAGAGAAGAGCTGTGCTTGCCTGATGATGTAAACCTTGCATCTAGATATTGAGGTATGGTGGTTCGCCTGACAATGCCCAGAGGTCTTCTATTTTTATAATAAACTAGCTAATAGCACGGGGAGGGCGGTATGGTCATTTAGCCCTATATCCACTGCTTTATGAAATGCTTTCCCCGTTTGTATTCTATGGAATTGTAACTATGCTTATTGTTTTATTCTTATGCATTATGCTGATAGTACTGGCACGTGTACTGCATCTTAGAGCACGGTAGTTGAAATAAACATTTTAAACTATACAGTGTCTCTTATTACGCACGTTGTGGACAGGTATGAGTGAGTTATGAAAGGGTGTCCTTGCTCCCGCGAGTCCTGAGAGAGAGAGACCGTGTTCTGGGGTGTCTAATCATTGGTAGCATCGTTGCTAATGAGACGCTAAAGCTAGTCGGATTGGGATTGTGGGTACTAAGGTGCATGGTTGGTTCACCACTATACTCCGAGGTCCTATTATCCTGTGCATAGCTCTGTGTATGTGCAGAATCCCTACAACAGCGGGTGACATCTTCGGATACGTCCGTGACCTTTTCAACTACGTTTTGGGCAACCCACCCGACTTTGATCTCAAACTAGACAGAGCACACAGGGTTGGCCCCCCTAGAGCAGCGACGGCCCCACCAGCGGACACCTTGGCGTGCGTGCAGGATTTCCGCACCAAGGAAGAGATCCTCCTTAAAGCCCGCTTGCTGCAGCCGATCACTTTCCGCAATCAGCCGCTGGCCCTCTACCAGGATCTCGCCGCCATTACACTCCAAAAACGCAGGTCCTTCCGACCTATCATGGAGGTCCTTCGCCATCATAACATCTCGTACTCCTGGGGGCATCCGTTCCGTCTGGTCTTCCGGCAGGATGGGAAACTGTTCCAACTCCGTTCCCTGTCTGAGGCATGCAAGCTGCTGGGAATTCCCCCTCCGGAGGACACTGACGAGGGAGAGCGCTCGGACCAAGGCTCCAGCGACGGCCATCCCAGGTGGAGGCGGCAACGCAACCGACGACGCATTCGGCGACCGGACCCGCTACTTGTCAAACAGGAGCAACAGGCCGCCCTCGTGGCGCTACCGGACGCCCTGGCCAAGACAGCGAACTCGTAACTGACCCCGGCTGCCATGATGCATTCCACTTTGCAGGTTTTGGGGGCTGGAGGGGAGGGGGGGGAGGCTTCCTTTGGTCACGTAACAACCCCAAAGACTCCCTTTCTGTTCATCCTTGGATGGTGGCCTATTGGCCGAACTCATGACCTCTTTATTCTGCTCAGCCGGGCACCTGCTGTGCCTTAGAAGACCTTATTACTGCTCATCCAGGGATGACGGACTAATGATTGAACTCATGGACGTTTTATTTTTCCCTTTTTGGCGCCAGTTGTGCCTTGTTTTTGCTTTTTCAACTATCTTGGGTCTTTCTTTCTTTCTTCGCTTTACCTATCCCTCTTGCTGTCCTTTATTTCTGGGGGGAACCCGGTCCAGAGTGCTCTACGAGGCCTTTATTCCTGCGCTAGCGTTCAGGCGCCCTGGTAGTTCTGCTGTTGTAATCCATATCTCGGTATAAGATGCCGCCACCTTCACTTAAAGTTCTCACCTTTAATGTGAGAGGACTCAACAATCCCATTAAGTGCAGGGCACTTCTCTCATACCTAGAGAGCACGCGGGCAGACATCTGCCTGCTTCAGGAGACCCACCTCCTTTCCAGGGACTACCACCGGCTTCGGTCCCGTGCCTTCCCGACCCAATTCTTCTCTTCCACATCTTCTAAAACGGCAGGGGTAGCTATTCTGGTTTCCAGGGCTTTCCAGTGGAAGACAACCCAGAAGGGAGTAGAGATTAAGGGCAGGCTTCTCACCCATCACTTTACTATAGGGGGGCACACTGTGGTTGTGGGCTCAATTTACGCCCCTAATGAGGGACAAGAACGCTTTCTGCTAGATGCTCTAACGGCTGCCACTGCGACCCAGGAGCGCCACATATTACTAGGGGGGGACCTCAATATCATATTTAACAATGACCTCGACAGGTCGGCACAGCGCGCGAGCCAGGTGGGTGCTCTTTCCCCCACGGGGCTCACCAGACTACACGACCTGGACCTCACAGATCTCTGTCGACACCAACACCCTCACTAGCGGGCATTCTCGTACTATTCCAACGCCCATAAAACCTACACGAGACTCGATTATTTTCTTGGCACTAAAACCCTTCGCGAGGCCACACTCTCAACCGACATACTCACGGCTTCCCTGTCTGATCACAACCCGGTGGAACTCACGCTGGCACTCCCACAGATCCGACGACCGGCCAGACACTGGCGCTTTCGGGACGCTCTTTTGCATCGGCCAGACACGGTTACCCAGATAAAACGCGCAATAGAGGACTACCTCTCGCACAATGACACACCAGACACCGCTCTCTCCACGCGCTGGGAGGCCCTTAAAGCGGTCATTAGGGGGGAGGTGATTGCTATTTCTTCCGCGGATAACGCGGACCGCAAGGCTAAATGGGAGGAGCTGCCACAGAAGGTGCGGGAATTGGAGCAGATGCACCAATGAACTGGAGCCCCCCGCATATGGCGACAACTCACGGCCGCCCGGAAACAACTGACGGCTTTAGACAGGGATAAGGCAGGATACGCTGCGATGTGGTTACGACACTCCTTCTACACGGCTCCGCGAGGTCCGCTTACATGAGGGTATCCAAGAAATCAGAGACGGCACGGGCAATACATGCTCCGATGACGTGACCATTGTTGACACCTTCCGCAAGTTTTATGCTCAACTCTGCGATGACCAGCCTCTGGATGAGGCGGACATCGATTCCTATCTAACTGAGGCCCACCTCCCCACCCTGACACCGGACCAGGCAGCCCACATTGAAAGAGAGATCAGGCCGGAGGAGGTTATTTCACTCATTGCCCGCCTGAAACTAGGTAAATCCCCTGGCCGAGATGGCTACACAGCAGCCTTCTATAAACAATTTTGCAGGATACTTGCTCCCTTGCTCACCCGGCTTTTTAATTCTTTCGCGGTGTCCGGGGCCATCCCTCCTCCATGTTGGAGGCGGCGATAGTCGTCCTCCCCAAGCCCGGGAAAGATAGGACAGAATGCGGCTCATATTGGCCTATCTCACTCCTGAACATAGACTTGAAGCTTTACACCAGCATCCTGGTGAGCCGGCTCGCCCCTTACATGCAGGGACTAGTGGACCCCGACCAAGCCGGGTTTATACCGCAACGGCAGACAAGTGACAACACGAAACGGGTCACTCATCTCATTGAAAAGGCCTCCCGTATACCGGGGAAGTACATGCTTATCACGATCGACGCAGAGAAGGCCTTTGATCGGGTCCATTGGCCATATCTCAAGCAGGTATTGGCCCGCATAGGCTTTGGGGAGAAAATGCGGACCCTCATCTTTAATTGCTACCGGTCTCCGACGGCGATGGTAAGAATTAACGGGCACACCTCCACTCCCTTCCCAATCCATAGGGGAACAAGACAGGGTTGCCCTCTGTCACCTTTCCTCTTCGCTCTCTACATGGAGCCCATGGCGCAGAGGGTTAGAGATCACGCTCAGATTACAGGCATCCGCTTTGGGGGGGACACCCACACCATCAGCTTGTATGCGGATGATGTGCTTGTCACTCTAGCGAATCCCGAGAGAGCATTGGGCGCTTTCCTGGAGGAACTAGATATCTTCGCCAGAGCCTCTGGGTTCAAGGTCAACCTGACTAAATCTATAGCGATGAATCTCTCCCTACTACCACAGGAGAAGGCTGACCTGCAGGCCCGTTTTCCATTACAGTGGTCTGAGGACACCGTCCCATATTTGGGTATACATCTGGCCCCAACCCTACAAGCCATGAGACTAGCTAACTTCTCACTTCTTCATGCTCACATCCGCTCCGAGCTCCGGCGGTGGAGACACCATCGGGTCTTCTGGCTGGGGCGTGTCGCGGCGATAAAGATGACAGTGCTGCCTAAGATCCTCTATCTTTTTCAAACACTCCCCCTGCCACCCCCCCCATGGCTGGCTCCAGAAGGTACAAGCGGACCTCTCACTTTTCATCTGGCAGGGTCGTAAACCACGACTTAAACGAGCGGTCGGCTTTCTTCCACCCCACGAAGGGGGACTCGGGATCCCGGACCTTACGCTCTATTACAAGGCTACACAGCTTAGATATTTGGTCGAATGGAGCTGGGCCGAATCTGAGAAGAATTGGCTTTTCCAAGAACAGGCTGTCGCAGGCACTTCTCTCATGAAGGTTCCCTTTCTCTTGAAGGTGTACCGCCCCCCCAATCTCTATGCCTCACAGGTGACACGCACAACCCTAACGGTCTGGGACCAGACGTGCACACGCCACGATCTCACGACCTTCCCCTCGCCGCTCACGTCGATTCTGGATAATCCCGATTTTGGCCCTGGGACGATCTCTCAGTCCTTTCACTTGTGGCGAGAGGCCGGCTGTCGCGCGTTAGGTCTCTTATTCGCCAAGGGAGACATTATCTCCTTTCCGCAGCTCCGGACCGACTACGGTCTCCCAGAGACGAAGCGTATGCGCTACCTTCAGGTCCGACACTGGGCCATGCACCCTGACATCCGTACACAAGCGGCGAGACTTCTTACGCCATATGAGCGCTGGCTCATAACGCGGTCCTCGGACAAGAAACTGATCTCGAATCTCTATAAGATGCTACAATCCAGATACACCCACATTTACTACCCGGGGCGGGCCCGATGGGAACGGAAATTAGGGCGCAACCTCACTCCCGAGGAATGGGAAGGGGCATGCTATAGGGCACGCCACACAGCAACACACGTGGGCCTCACTGAAACTTTCACCAAATTAGTCTATCACTGGTACTACACCCCAGAGAGACTCCACCAAGCTGACGCGACACAGAGTCCTGACTGTTGGAGGGGATGTGGTGAGAGGGGCACACTAGTTCACGTGCTTTGGGATTGTGTACACCTCCGGACCTACTGGACACACATACTAGACGAAGTGGACAAACACCTTGATACAGAACTCCCTAGACTCCCCGCATACGTCCTCTTAGGGGTGCCCAACCCCCTCACTTATCCCCTAAAATCTAGACGAGGGAAACAGATAGCTATAGCTCTGGGCACTGCCGTTCAAAACATCCTGATTCACTGGAAAACCCCCCGCACTCCTACACACACTGGATGGTATCAAAGACTTTGGCATGTCTTGGGAATGGAAAAGATCTCTCTTACCTTGGCTGGGAAAGGCTCCTTCAGCGACCTGTGGCAGCCCTTTCTCACTCTGCTCGCACAAGAATTCTGGGAGCTGACATGCCCGAGATATCTTCGTCTTTGCGCCTAACAACACCAGAATCTGCCTCCTAAGATTCACAAACATCAGGCTTGGCACATAACCTGGCCCAGCGCGCTCTCATTAACTTGGACCGTGGGCGGGTGGGGGTGGCTTCTGTCTCTTCTTTTCCTTTCCTCCTTTCACTTCTTCGGGTAGTGGGTGGGGGGCGGGCATTGATTGTTTACGTCAAGATACTGTTATGTCGCTTTCCATCTCAGCCGGGTCCTGTGTGACCCTCATACTGTGCACTTATCCTTTGCAGTGTTTAATAAAAAAGAATTAAACCATAAATCATTTTATTGCGTTCTGTGTGAATAGGTTCTGGTGTTTCTTTCATTTATTGGAGTGTCCTCTCTTACCTCCTTTGGGTTTTTGTTCTAATTTATTATTTCATTAGACCCTAAGGTCACTTGCTTGCTGATGGGAAATTGGCAATAGCTGTCATGTCAGAGCTGGGTCTTACTTGGGGCCCTGCAGAGCTGGTTAGAATATCCATGGAGGTCACCTGCTCTCTCGCTGTCTTGTCTGTGAAGTGGGGGGTTCAAATGGATTATTCACTACACCAGTTGGGATAGCATTTCCAGAACTGTACATAATTTATCTACTATTGAGATGCAAGCACAAGAAACCGCACCACCCATTATTTCTTTAATCGAGTTTGATTTGTAGAGTGCTGATTTTTGTTTTGATATCAGAGATACTATCTGCCAGAGATTGCAGCAAGTACACCTGCACTTCAAGTTTGTGTGATGGCCAGGTCAGAGTATTTATTGGTGCCAGCAGAGTCCTATTGATAGATGCTAATATTGCTGTTTCTGCCAGAGGCCCTATTACATATAGAGCGCACTTTCCCTGTTTGCGCCTCGGCTCACCTTCCAACAGGTGCACTGTGCACAAATTGAGAAACTGCGCCCTATTATGTTGAATGTGCTGCCCCCAGGACAGCCGTGAACTTGCGCTGCACTTGTAGCAGTGTATTTAAGTGAAATAGAGAGCAGCTGCTTCAAAACCACTCCTTGTTTCACTGTGCAGGCAGCAACCCACCTGCACTTTTAGGAGGGGAGAGAGATCCCCTTTCAGGCGGGTGCAGTGAGTGACTGCAACCATCTGTAAGGGAATGTCTAGGGGGTCCATAGTACCCCCTTGACACCCTCCAGAGGGCTGCCATCAGGGGCATACTAACAGTGTGCCACCTTTTTGTGGTGCACTGTCAGTTTTCCTCCTGACAGCTTCTTTGTCATTGCGCCCACATCCATAATACAGCGATAAACAGATTCCCTCATTTGCATGGGGCCACATCCCCATGCAAATGAGGGAACGCCCTCTTGAGATAGCACTGCTGCTACATGTGCGCCAGCGCTATCTGTATTACAGAAGGGGCCTCATAAGCGTCTGTGGCCCCTTTTATAATACGAAAGTGTCCCAGGGGTGCACAAAGCGAGTACACATGCCTGTTGTGCTGACAGGGCACTTTATATAATGCGGCTCCTGGTAGTGACTCATTAGGTTCATTGGTTGTGGTGAGGTCAAACCTCCTTTCTTTAGTAATAGCACTTCTGTTTCATCCAGTATTTTGATGTCAGCTTCACTTAAAACAAAACTACAAGAGTGGTATATGCTGCAATTCAAGAAATTCCCAGCCTGGGCTGAAGTTGAAGATATTTCAATGGCTGATAGGTGTGGTAATTTCCCTAATTCTTTGCTATAGAGGTGGACCTGTGCTGTTATTGTCCTATAGAGGATATTGCCCTCTTCTGTTTGTGCTAACATTTCTCTGTGGGGGCTACGGGTGCTATTGTAGTTCTTTTTTGATCAATCGTTCTGTGCTCCATTACCCAGTAGTATGTATCAATTGTATTTATTTGGGGTGCACAGAACACCTTGCAGGACTGTGCTGTTTTTTTGGTCTACTATCGGCCCTTGGCTATTCTATTGCTTGTCTCCAACATGGGGAACCCATTGCATGGTGGGGTCCTTTGTGTTTGAAATTTGGGTAGTAGCACTTCCATTGATTATGAGGTAATGGTTTCCTCTGTTGCAGGCTTTTTATTTGTTTGCTTTGCCCTCCTGTGTTGTTATATTTTTTTGGTTGCGTCTGATCAAGTGGGACAAGTTGCAATTGCATTCAGATGGTTTTGTCAATTTCATTTTTGAGATTCGGCGTATTACCATTATGTGTGTATATCAGCTTACTCAGCTCACTCAATGCTGACCATTGCTTGTTATAGTTGTACTAAATTCTATACTAGGTTCTATATCGATGAGTTGCAGCCAGTTTCAAGTCTATGGTGTCCTAATGTTGTGCAACTTCGCAACATCCTGTACCCCGTGCCCAGCTCCCTTTTGCTGATTTGGGCTAGTTTGGTGTACAGTCAGCCGGGCTCTTGCAGTTTCCCACTACCGCATCCTTGTGCTATAGATGCTGACTCGCTACTAGTAAGGGGATTGCTGAAGTGTCCCTTAAAGTGGTCAGTAAAGCCAGCTGTATGACAATAGGTGAGTGATAGGTGAGTATTCTGTGTAAATGCTGTGTATCTTCAATTCCTCTTCTTGCTGCAAAACCCTCCAAGTGTGTGAGGGCAGTTGGGCTAGTTCAGGCTGTTGGGCTGGGCTGTGCTGGGCATTGTGATTGGGTTGGAGGTAATGGTGTGTCCTGCACTAGACCCTAAACCAGCCGCCTCTGCACCGATGATGTCACCCCTGCCCCCAGCACTATTCTCAGTACTTTGTACCAGCTATGCACTATTGCTGTTTCTGTCACTTTAGGGTGAGGACAAAGTGTGAGCAATGGTTAGGCAGGTCTCGAAGACTCCGCCATATGGCCTCTGTGCTATGCCTGGAACTGATCCTGTGTCCCAGAGGCAGGTAGGAGAATGCAAGTAGCAGGGAAGCAGCGGCAGTGAGATGGCAAAGTGGCAAATAAGGCAGTCAAGAGGCAGACTAGTAAGCTCCACAGGCACATGTTGATGCTCCACAGTGCTTCGGCACCCAGCCCCCTTACTCCCATGCTCCACGCCTCTGCGCTTTCGCTTACTTGCGGACTTGCACCCTTGCGCCTCTCATGCCTCTCCTGCATCTTTCCGTCCCTCCACCTCCTCACTCACCACCCCCTACTCACTACATACTGCGGCTCACCGCGGATCAGATCACTCTGCTGCACCGTGCTGCTGGCGCGGCTTCCTCATGATTCTCCCTGATATCTCCTTGCTGGCCCTCTGCCGTTCTTCTCCTGATGCACTGTTGCTGCTTCAACTCAGCTTGTGTCTCTAGATACTTTTATCATCCAAGTTATCATGCAAGTTATCATGCAAAATGTAAGCCTTGATTTGTGGATTCTTTTCCCAGTACAAAGATTATCAATGCTATGATGCCTTCTACCTTCTCATTGGTGACGTCATCCTTTTATCCAAATATATTTATTGAAACCTTCAGCACCTGCCTATCTAGACTTCCAGTTCCACTGCCTCCTGTGCTCCAGGGTAATTGAGTGAGAGTATGAGCTCAAGCCCATCATTGCATCAAAGGCTCTAGGCTTGTGTGGCCCCAGCTGCAGCATCTCATTGATTGGAAGCAAACTGTTCATGCAAATAGGTCTTGCAAATGTGCTGTCATCTATGACACCCAGAGAAATCGGGGCCCTATCTGTGGCAGTGGGTACTGTCAGGATCAATACCAGTAATTAGAGGTATGCTGCTAATGCATGCTCCGTCTTTATACCAACATGATGATGATGAACGGCCAACGATGAACAGGGGAGTTGCTTTGTTTTGGCAACACTATGATGGATGGAGACTGTAGATGATGCAGAGACAGTGGAGAGACCTTCTTAAGGGGCGTCCAGTGACTACAAGTACATCACAAAGCTATACCCTTTGCATTTTTTTCACCAGAAGGTGGCAGCTGCGTTCTGCTTTGCTACATTCTATACCATGCTAACGTAGTGCAATTTTTTCCCAAAAGTTTTTTCAGTGTCTGGGCAGGTCTGCCAATACAAAAGACACCTTTACAGTCATTCCAGTGCTGTAAGTTTAGATGGCATTGTTAAGCCAGTACCATATTTTCTCCAACCTGCCCACTTTGCATAGTTCCCATGAGTCAAGTACTTATTGCCTGTAAATTGTCAAAGCAGTAATATTTCAGCAAAAATAAAAAAGGTTAAAGATCCTTCCTAAAATAATATAACATCATCTAACTACTTAATTATGGATAGTACTGTTGGCATGTAATGTTGAACTGCCCAAGCACCTTAAAAGTGGCAATAATTTTTTTGAGTGTTGTTAAAGTATTGCTTAGGATGTGTTTGGTTATCATGCTGGTACTTTGCCTTGAGAAAGTGAAAGATATTGTAAAACACACCTTAGAAAGGGCACTTCATCAGACTGGAGCTTGACATCAGATAATGTACTGAACAAGTATATTAAGAGTTTTGATTTAGATTACATTAGAAGTTTATAAAGCGCCTGGTTACTCAAACGGAGTGTCCCCGTGTTAAGAATTCTTCCTCCTCGTCAGTATGCAGAAAAGACTCCCCCACCCGCAACACCGTTAAGTGGTCAAGGATTTCCTGAAAAACCAAGTTTTTAGCTTCCTTCGGAACAGCACTTCTGCGGGCTGCATCCTAAGATCAAGCAACAGCTGGTTCCACATTTTTGCTGCAAGAAAATTAAACAATCTTCCTCCCAACCTCGCTCTTTGAATTTTTGGGATGATCAACCTTGCAGTACCCAAAGACCTAAGACTGCTATTAGGCTATAAGGTTGAATCAAAGGAAACAGGTAGCTAGGGCCTTTCTCGTTTAAAATTCTATGGCAGAAGCATAGGGCTTTAAAAGTCACTCTGTCCTGTACCGGGAGCCAGTGTAGATCTACAAAAGCCGCCCCTAAAGGGGAGCGTCTCAGAATGTTAAGTAACATACGGGCCGCAGTATTCTGTACTCTGTGCAAAATTCTCATTCTACCTTTAGTAGCTCCAAGATATAGAACATTGCAATAATCCAAGTGGAAACAATCACAACCTGGATGATTTTTTTTGCTGCCTGTGTTAGCAAATCTAAGATTTTACGCAGCATCTTCAAAATGCCAAAGCACGTGCCGGTCAGGGCTGACACTTTTCAATCAAAAGACAGTGTAGTATCAAACCACACCCCTAGTTTTTTTTATCTTATTGTTAGGGACCGGGGTCAGCCCTAATTCAGGAGGCCACCAAGCATGGTACCAGATAGAAGGTTGTTTGCCTACCACCCAAATGCCGGTCTTTCCTGCATTTAATTGCAACCAATTGAAATGATACTTGATGTATGTGAGATCAAGTGAAAACAAATGATTCATTCTGAACTATGGAGATATTGAAATACTAGAATGAAATCTGATTTGTATTTTAAATTAATTCAAGCTAAAATAATTTATTAAAGTGAGTCTATAATCTTATTGTAACGTGATGATCAATAAATGGTGACCCGCTACATATCTTTGAGAAGTACGATTTAAACTGGCACCAAATTTGTTGGTTGTGCCATTAGTGGGTGCAGCAGTCCTGGGCTTATAAAAGGATTAACCACAGGTTTTGCTTATTGAAAAATATATGTTTGTGAATGACTGGAAGCTATGCATGATTTTAGACTGGCCACGACTGAGGGCTAGTTAGATACACCAAGCTGGTCATCCAGGTGAAAAATGTTACCTTGAGACCTAGTCACTTTCTTGGAGCTCAAAGTCTTCCAGTGAGGCAAGGTTCAAAGCTTAAGCTAGCAAGGGTCACTCGAAATTGTTTCTGTTGTCACCAAGCTCCCCCTGAAGCCATTAATTTTGATTCCAAAAGTTTTGGGTGAGACAAAGATGGATTGCTTAGCCATCAAAGTCACATCACTGCTGGAATAAATTCACTGCCTTGCCATGGAAGAAGGTTTTACCTTTGGAATTGGTAACTTTTTGCTTCTCACACCCACCAGTGGGACAACACTAGAAGCTACAGCCAAATACCTTTCCAGCTCAGCAAAAAGCTCCGGGCATTATGAACCTCGTGTTCTTGCTCACTTGGGGTGCACCTCATGAGTCAAACCTCAGCATTTTGTGAAGAGAGAGAAAATTTCTAAGACCATGTTTTCATCAACTGTTATGTTTTTTGTCACTTTTGTAGTTCCCATGTTCCCAAGGCTGACATCTAGGCACGAGGTCTCTCTCCAGCCAGGGTCCCTATGTTTTCCAGCCCTATGTGGCCAGCTGAGCCCTGTTAAGGTCAGCCACCTGACCCTCTTGGAGAGTAGTTACAGTACCTGGCTGCCAGAAAGAAATATGAGTCCTTTAGTCATTTTCTTCAATGAGTGTTCTAAGGAGATAGTGGTGAGGTGCCAGTCTTATGCTTTGCATTAGCAAGTAACAGGAGAATTTTATGTACCCAATTCTAAATAGTTTTTTCCCTGTGCCACATCCCTTTCCAAAACGGCATCTTTGTTTTTTGTAAAATTTCCAAGAAGCTCTAAATCCAAAAAAGGCTAACTCCGTTGCCTATCAGAAAGAGCTCTAGCACTCCAAAAAACATCCCCCTGTTTAGATAAGGTCTCCTTCCTCTATCAGGGCCAACAGGTGGCTTTTGTCACTGCTTAGCGCTATACAACTGTTTAGCAGTGGCATAACACAGAGGATTCTAAAACCAGCAAAAATAGGGTCCAGAAAAGGGAAAAAATCCAAGGTGACCATGCAGAAAAGGCAGGTTTCTTAATGTTTTATTAAGCATTCTGGTGTGGGTTTGCTAGAGCAGCGCACAGCTTTGTTCCTGTTTTTATGCAAGCTCACTGTCAAAAGCTGATATATTTAACTCCGAATTTCTCTGCGTTAGTGCATATCTGGACACAAATCATTAGTTCATGGTTTGCAGACAGCATGGTTTGGAACCCATGATCAGTAATTGCCTCTATTTTTCCAAGCTTTGCTGTCGGCGGCTTATGCACTAAAGCCCTGATTACAACTTTTCCAGATTTTTGAGTGCATACATTGGGGGGCCAGAATCCCAGATTCTAGCTAACGTACCCACACCAAATTCTGTAGATTACTCACAAGTGTTCTGTAGGAATGGGGAATAACCGCATGAATTCTGAAATATTCGGTCCTCTTCTGTGTGTTTTCCCTGTCTCGAGGAAGAAAACCACTGACTTTTCCCGCATGCTCAGAGTGTTTGAAAACTGCGGGAGGCCTGGTTGGAGTCAGGAAGGTGGTGGTCAGGGCATAGTGAATGCAGGGTGGGGGGGGACGTTGTCTAATACCACAAGAGTTCTGTAGGGGTCAGGGCAACCTGTGCCCCTGCACACAGCCACATACCCTTGCAGCGGTTACACCGATTGGGGATCTGCACCCGTAAACAAGGCCCTTAATCATGGAGGTGGGAGTGGGGTTGGGGTTGGGGTTGGGGTCGGGGTCGGGGTTAGGGCCCGGCCTCTCTGTCTTCTTCCTCTCTGTCCCCCGTAAACTCCAGTGCCTGCATGCAGAGGTCAAGTAGCTGTTATTTTTACATGAAAACTCAGTTCGTTTGAAACAATAGTCAACTCGAACTAAAGCACGCATGTTAATAGTGCAACAATGCGCTACAGTATGAACCAAACATTTCCAAAACAGCAAACGTCTACTTTCCCAGGAGCATGAATGAGAGGGGGGTTTGAACAAGAGGCATTATGATGCTAGAAAGAATTATGCACGTTCCAATTAACTGGCTGTAAATAATTTACCAGCTATCGCTTTTTCTTCAAACAAAAAAATGTATTTCCCAACTTTTTTCACTTTATTATTCCTAAAAATACATTGCCAATGATATTTTGAACTGTGATCAGTTAATCTCTTTTCCAACGTTACCCTCAGGGGCATTTTTATTCATGGTATGCCCCGTACATCTCCTTTTTACTGATAGTACTTTAGGGTTGTATAAGTACCACACAACCAAGCTGTCTGATAAGACTGAACCTAGACTCAGTGATACAAACACTAGGACAAGGACCCTGCACTGTTGTAACAAAACTTGAGGGCCCCCCCTGCAAGGTATGTGGAGGGGCCCCCTCCGGTCTCATTATGGAGCTCTCTGGGCAGAGTACTGTGCTGAGGGGGCCCCCTGGAACTTGGGGGCCCCCCACACAGCGTGGGCTGCAGGGGCCTGTGTTACGCCACTGGGACCCTGGAATATGGGAACTGGCATTGGGTGGTGACAATGGCACTGACACAGAGATACAGAAGCATAGGCAACACCAGTGACTCAGGGCTTCAGTCACTGACATGATGATAGCGGGATATTAGCATGAGGATACTGAGGCAAGGGCACTTAGGAAGGTAGACACTGGCACAAGAGCTCTTACATGCATACTCTGAGATACTCACAGAATGACACAGACACCAAGAGAGAGACAGTGACATACAAGACACTTGAACCTTGGCAAGGTTATCATGGGAAACTGATCTGGGAAGATGTACACAGGGACACAGATAGGGGGACATTGACTATCACAAAAGACATCTTCAGAGGGCCACCGTCTCAAAAAATATAGGGGAACAGAGCCACTAACACTGTGCGCTGACTTTGACTGTGGGACCTTGTCATGTGAAAACAGGTATTGCAACACTGGCATGGAGATGTTTAGACACTAACCCTGACAATTTTACCCTGCACACTGATACAGGGACATTGACACTTAACACTGACACAGGAATATTGACACAGCACATTGACAATGGCATACACACACAATTGGACACTTAACGTATGGGCAATGACAAGAGAACATGACAGGAACAGTGACATTGAAAATGTGTTACTGACACTAGGGCACTTAGTAGGTGAAAGAGATGGTGCCAATGTCTCAAGGATATGTATCTTAGGACACTGACTAGTGACAGTGACCAGGCGAGCCTCAAATTGGTATTCAGACATTGATAATATGAAATTGACAAGGGACCCTGACATTGAAGCACTGTCAGAGACACAGACACTGGGACCCAGCCATTAAAACAGGAACACATTGAAACAAACAGGTGATGTTACAGGGTGATTTGGATAAGTACTTTGGGGGTGCTGATTCCTGACATCTGATACTAGGCATGGAGATAAAGGTACACTGGGACAATGACACAGTCAAAAGATGATACATACTGGCAACAGCACGTGGAAACTGTGAAACATGACTTGAGGCGTGGGGACTAAGCCTTGACGACGGAGCTAAGAACTCTGGGGCTCTATGGACAAGGGAATAAAGATATCAGCACAAACCAGGCTGTGGTGCCTGATAAACAATACAATCATACGGCATCCCTAAGTGTCAAGTCCCAATATCAATGCCAGATATTGCACTTTACAAATATCACCCAACTTTTTTTGTTGTGAAGATGGAAAAATGAATTGACAGATTCTGCAAAACACTAAGGGGCATATTACCAAGCCCCTATCGCCACCACAACGTCACTTTTTGTGACATTGTGGTGGCGATAGGGTCCGCACCCGGCTATTACCAAGGCAGCATTAAACCACATAACGTGGCTAAAAGCCACGCTAAGTGGCTTAACGCTGCCTTGGTAATAGTGCCCCTTTCACGCTAAACTTAGGGTGAAAGGGGCGCGCAGTGGGTGTTGCGGTGGGCGTTCCACCGCAACACCCATTCACTTTGACGCTGCCACCTATTATCAAGAGAGGCAATAATAGGTGGCAGCGCCAAACTTAAGACCAGGAAAATCCTGGTCTTAAGGTGGCGATACAAGGAGAAATGCTTCATTTCTCCTCGTTTTTGCTTTTTTCTATTTGTGCTGCCTTGTGCAGCATACATGGAAAAAGCAAAATGCTAAGGTATGTTTATGTACAGGAAGGTGTCCCTTCCTGTACATAAACAAACCTTTTTAAAATGCCATTTTGTAACTTTCATGTGTGCTGCATGAAGCAGCACACATGTAAGTTACAAAATGGCATTTTAGGTTTGTTTATATACAGGAAGGGACACCTTCCTGTACATAAACAAACCTCCCTGCTCGCAGACACCCGTGCACTCTGGTGCAAGGGTGCCTGCGTTGGCGTTAAGTCGTGAGACTTAGCGCCATCGCAGGGGGAAACGCCAGGCTGCACCATATCCTTGGTAATATGGTGCAGCCTTGCGTTTCTGAAGTGGCGATGAGAGGCGTTAAGCCAAGGAGGCTAACGCCTCTCACCGCCACCTCCTAGATAATATGCCCCTTAATGTATGCAAATATCTTAATCACCAATCATTCTTGTAGAGTGTGGCTCACCCTTGGCCTGACATATTCTGCTGAGTCTGATTACTATCTGAAGACAAAGGAAAGAAACATTACATATTGTATTAAACTAGTAAATCTCTTAATACAACCTACCTCATTAAGATAGAAACTGACAGGATGACCTGACATTTCGATGCTTGTATTCAGCTCAATCGGCACCTATCATTTATGGAAGGGGGTTGAAAAGGACTGGGTATGCAACATGGATCCTGTATTTGTGTTGGAAATCATGCCTCTGCATGTAAGTTGTATCTTCCCACCACTGCATGTGTCCTTGTGCATTGGAGATCAACTTCTGCTAGCCCAAAAAGTTGGGATTTGTCAGCTGATGCTCATAATGGAATTACTGAAACTATAAAGTACCAGAATCCAAATACTGGCTAAAAAAGCAATCACTGACACAGGGACATCTTAAATATTTTTGGGGCCCTGGGCCAAACTTATTTTGGGGGCCCATGTTTTGGAACAGCTTTGAATTTATTAACCAATTTCAGCTCTTTCAGCTCTTTGTCCAGGTCACTGACAGTGCACAGGCACTTGGTCCAAATTCTAAATATGTAAGGGATAGTGAAATGTGTTTTCAATATTGTAACACAACGGGGGCTCATACTACTACAAATAATCTCTGTGACACCCTCCCATTTCTCATGTGTGATGTTTTGTTTTGAAACTTTTTTATGGATGTTGCATGAAACATTAACACAACATTGTGTCTGCAATAGACTCACACACATCAACCACATTCAAAATAAAGTAAAGGAAAATGGTATTTAAAACAATCTGTTTAAGAATTACTCAAGGTCATCAGGACAAGACTTTCTCCAGAACAGAGCTGGCGGTATTAGGGCCCCCTGAAAGGCTGGGTCCCTGGGCCAGAGCCCACTTTGCCCATGCCGTAAAACGTCTCTGCATTGACATGGGATCAGTGTGGAACTCTGTTCACTCCTCTCAATACAAATATGGCAACAATGCTAATTCTTAAAGCACATATTCACCCCAATAGATGGTTATTGTTGCCAAACTCAATGGTCAAGCATTTCATCTCAGTGACAAAAATTGTGGGTGAAGGCCAGCAAGTACAGAAATACACAGAGTGCCTTGAGCGAATGACTGGCAATCACAATTTAAATGCTCTCCACAAACATGTGCTTTGTCTTCTAGCCTCCTTGTCCTGATGATGACCCTGGAACTTATTAAGATTTGTCATCTTCACTACAAGTGTTTGGATCACTCACCATTAATTTATTAACCCATTGATTCTCTCGGGTTATTTGAAAAAGAAACATGTACGAGCCATTGCTACTACATATAGGTCCAGTGCTCATGTGAGGTCCACTTTGTGTTGCTCCCGGTGCATATTGTTATTAGACCTTTCCATTTACCACACATCTCCTGGGGGTTGTTTGTAAGAGAACTCCTCTGTACTGGTAATGTACAGGGCTTAGAAATTGCAGTAGTACATTATCTAGCACTATAAAATACAAGTTGTTGTTATTATTATTATTATATTCCACAAAGTTGTACTGAAATTCTGGCCTGTCTTAAATAATCTTCCCCCCAAAGGCACCTTGTGTCACTCGATTTCCCCCAAAAATAATAGCAATGTCACTGTCTTAAGGTGTTTTAAAATACATGATTTCAGGTTTCCCAGGAATTCCTAAGATAAAATCATCGTTGTGTAATGCTTTCTACTTTCGATCAATGTACCAGGCAAGATGTTGTTTAAAATGCAACCCTCTACTCGTGTTTTTCCAGACATTTCTAAAGGTAGAATAGTAATGCATTTAACAAATGCCTCGAAATGTGTTGTGCCCTTCAAAAACTAACAATACTATACAAACAGTTAAAAAATGCAACCCAAGAACCGGCACCACCCTTCCCCGATATGCCTTATTCATTGCTGTGATCACCAAGGGTCATGCCCACCAAAACATATGATAAGGCCGGGTTCAGCTACCAGAATTTAACTAGGAACCCTAGGTCAATGGATCTTTTGTTACCTGCTGAGAAGTATAAAGGGGAGAAATAACTCATCTGCGGCAATCCAACATCTTCCAAGGATTATGACTCAAAGATTTCAGACTCCGAATTTCAATTTAGTGAGTTTATTACAAGGCCAGAAACAACTGAATATACAAGCACCTCAGGACGAGGTTGTAAAAGTACATAGGAACTAATACAAAGCCATATCTACGAGTGAGCCTAATCCGATAGATCATGAAAAGAATGAAAAGTTCCAAAAACAGAACACAGGCAAGGACTGCCCCAACATCTAAGTCAGACTTCATCTGCGGCTGAAAAGTAAAAAGCATTAGACTATCCCTACTCTATCCCTAAAGTGACATCCCTACTTAGCATTCCCCAGGCAAGATTAATTAAAGGTGTCAGCTCGTGAAGACTTCCTAAGAAGTACAATCACGTTGTATGAGTCAAGAAGCCAAAGCTATAGAGCTCGTTTTAAGAGGCTCCCTCCTTCCTAATCGATCTCCTTACCCCTTCTCCTAACTCCCTGTTCTCCTCACTCATCCCTCGGGACACTGTCCCTAATACAAAATGCACAGATGTAAAACACGTCCACAGATCACCTCATCTCACTGGGCACTTCTCATAGGTAAGTTTCCACCGTCTTCCTCACTCCCTCCAAGTTCGGCTCAATGACCTTGATTCCCAGGCCTCCTGAGTGAGAAAGAACACCGGCTCCCAATTATCGACATTCCATTTACAAAGTATCACTTCTCTTCCATGCCTGATTCCTAAAACAAAAGGCGTTAGTTTTAACTAACAAAGGCAGCTTCTTCCACCTGCAATGGAAATGTGAGAACAGAACAACCTTGCATGCACATGATATTCTCTGACTACCTTCAAATGCGAGAGCCTACCAGGGAAATTACATTTTCAGGCCTACACAAATCAGCCAACATAAGAATAAACGAATCGGTCTGCAATTACACAGAAGTGAACATTTCATTTAGGCCTTTAAACATCAAATTATACACACAAGTTAACGGTGCTTTACTTTGCAAGCATCTACAATTGTTACACGTTAAACACAATTAGTCATCACCACGTGCAGACTCCAACATGATGCACGTTTATCAAAATACATTACATTATACATAGGTCTTTCGTTAGGCACTTGCAATATACTAAAGGTTACTTTTTCCAAACATGTGTGCCATTCCATCTCTCTTGCATGGCACGAAACAATTTCTATCAATTCACTTGCAAATCATTATTACAACACGTTTTCTAATTACCAAATGTTAATACAACACAGGAATATATGCGGGTGCGGACTATCCATGATTATAATGCACCCCTACAATTTTAGAGCACTATCGCACTCCATCACTGTCGAAAATTGGATTTTTGGTAGGCTAGGGCATGTGCCAAAGCCAGGCAGAAAACACCACTCTGGCCAGGATAAGGGAGTTAAACTCCTAAAATAACCCCTGCTCACCCCCTTGGTAGCTTGGCACGAGCAGTCAAGCTTATCTTAGAGGCAGTGTGTAAAGCATTTGCACATAACCAACAGTAATACAGTGTAAGCACTACAAAAGGACACCACACCAGTTTAGAAAAATATCCAATATTTTTTATATACTTAAGACAAGACCAAAAACGATAAAAATCCACAATACAGTATTTAAAAATCTTCAGTTATCAAAATATGCTTGAAAAACAGTTCCTCGATGTCGATAGCTCAGTCCGGGGCTATCACGGCGTCGTGAACAAACAAATCCAAGCAGTTCTGGCTGACCGCGACGTCGCGAGCCAGCTACGGTGTCGGGAAGACCCGCAAACAGTACCTTTGAGAAATGCAGGGCGTCGGCGACCTCTCGTTGAGCTTCCGAAAGCCCGGCGTCCGCAGGCGTCGGTTCCGGAGGTCGGTGCAGGAGTCGTCGGGGCCCTCAAAGTCACACGCGTTGCAGGTCGAACTCCTCTCTGTTGAAGTCAGGAGTGCTGGCGTCGGCGTCGGGTGCTGCGGTGCGGCATGCGGTGCCCTCAGGTCACGGTGCGAGCAGCGGCTCGGTAGCGGCATCAGATGGCGTCGTCGGTGAGACCAGGGTCACGGTGCGAAGTGAATGCGGTGCTCGTCACGGTGCTGGCAGGTCGCGGTGCAAGCAGTGGCATCGTCGTTGATGAAGCGCTGTCGTCGGCTGACGAACTGGAGTCGATGGCGCCGGCGTCAGTAGGCCAAGGCTGCGGTGCGGGATGAGGGCGGTGCGTCGTGTAATTTTACGAGCGGTGCCATCGAACCACGGTGCAAGCAGCGGCGTAGCTTTCAGCATGGGGCGTCGTCGTCGGGGATACCAAGGCGTCGTCGTGAAGTGAGGCGGTGCGGAGTGCAGTGCCCACAGGTCGTGGTGCGAGCAGCGGCTCGGTGGCAGCATCAGCAGGCATCGTCGGTGAGCCCAGGGTCGCGTGCGGCGTTGCGGCGGTGCCCTCTGCCTTGCCTTTAGGACACGGAGTCGGCAGCGGCGTCGTAGACGGCATCGGGTTGCTTTTTCTTCTGTTGTAGCACAAAACACACAGTTCCCAGTGCTGAGGGCAGAAGAGCTTGAAGTCTTTGCTGTTCCTGAGACTTCTTGAACAGGGGGCAAGCTCTACCTCAAGCCCTTGGAGAAACTCACAAAAGTAGATTGCAGAAAGTTCAGTCCAGTCCTTTCACTGCCCAAGACAGAAGCAGCCACTGCAGGCCAACACAGCAAAGCACACAGCAAAGTGGTAGTTCCTCCTCACAGCTTCTCCAGCTCTTCTTCTTGGCAGTCTTCTTGATCCAAAAGAGTTCTAAAGTTCAGGGGTCTGGGCCCCAATATTTATATCCCAAAATCCTTTGATCTCTTAGGCAGAGAGTGTCTGTGCCCAGCCAGAACCAGTTCTGCCTTCTCTGGTGTGGCTTCCTGGCAGGAGGTGGAGACGGCATTGTCAGAGGCAGACCAGGCCCATTCAGTTGCAAGCAAATCTCCCCCCCGACTCTAAATGCAGCCCAGGTCTATTCAGCCCCTTTCCTGACTCACCTAGACTATCTGGAGCCACTCCTGCTCCCCAGCCTTCTGTCATCCAAAACCCAGACAGGCAATCCACATTCCGGCAGAGGCACACGGGATGACTGAGCAAGAAAATACCTACTTTCTAAAAGTGGTATTTTCAAACACAGAATGTAAAAATCACCTTCACTAAAAGATGCATCTTTAGATTCTGAGTTCAGGCATGCTAAACTTTATTTTCCTACCTAGTTCCCAGGGCCAGTTATGTTTATAAGATGTTATAAACAAACTTCCCATTCTGTCCTATGGGGAACAGGTAGCCTTGCAATAGTGAAAAACGAAATTGGCAGTAATTCACTATCAGGACATGCCACACACACCAGGGCATGTCCTACCTTTCACATACACTGCACCCTGCCCACAGGGGTACCTTGGGCCTACCTTAGGGGTGGCTGACATGTAAAAAAGGAAAGGTTAGGGACTGGTAAGTGTGTGCACTGGCCAAGTCGACATGGCAGTTACAAACTGCGCGCAGACTCTGCAATGGCAGGTCTGAGTTACCTTTTCAGGGCTACTCACGTGGGTGGCACAACCATAGCTGCAGGCCCACTAGTAGCATTTGATTTACAGGCCCTGGCACACTCAGTGCACTTTACTAGGGACTAACAAGTAAATCAAATATCCAATCATGGAAACACCAATCCATAACACATTTTACCACGGGAGCACTTGCACTTTACCACTGATCAGCAGTGAGAAAAGTGCGCAGAAACACTAAGCCAGCACAAACAGAGTCAGAACTGGGAGGTCAGAAAGCAAAAACTCAGGGGAAACACGCCAAAAGATGCCAAGTCTAACACATGTCCCCTCCAGCTGAAAGTAGGAAGAACTACCCAACCTCCTGTGAGTTCTCTTCACTAAGGCGGAAGAACCTGGACAGACCATCTGCATTGGCGTGTTCTGTGCCAGGGCGGTGTTCCACCGTAAAGTCCATTCCCTGTAGGGAGATGGACCACCTCAGCAGCTTTGGATTCTCACCCCTCATTTGCATCAACCATCTGAGGGGCCTGTGGTCTGTCTGAACCCGGAAGTGAGTCCCAAACAGGTAGGGCCTCAGCTTCTTCAGTGCCCAGACCACAGCGAAAGCTTCCATTTCTATGGCACTCCACCTCTGATCCCTGGGGAGTAGTCTCCGGCTAAGGAAGACTACAGGCTGGTCTAGGCCCTCTTCGTTCAGTTGTGAGAGCACCGAGTATGGAGTGGGAACTCCATGCTCTGAAGCGTTAGTCTGCACGACGAATTCCTTGGAGAAGTCGGGTGCCTTGAGCACGGGTGCCGTGCACATGGCGGCCTTCAGGGCATCAAAAGCCTTCTGGCAGGACTCAGTCCAGATCACCTTCTTGGGCTGCTTCCTGGAAGTCAGCTCTGTTAAGGGGGCAACAATGGTGCCATACCCCTTAACAAACCTCCTGTAGTACCCAGTAAGTCCTAAGAAGGCCCTCACCTCTGTCTGGGTCTTGTGGGGCTCCCAAGCCAGAATGGTGTCAATATTGGGTTGTAGGGGCGCTGCCTGGCTGCTTCCTACCTGGTGTCCCAAGTACACCACCGAACCCTGCCCGATCTGGCACTTACTGGCCTTGATCGTGAGGCCTGCCTCTGCAGTGCCTTCAACACTTCACCGAGGTGCTGCAAGTGTTCTTCCCAGCTGGAACTGAACACTGCGATGTCATCCAGGTAGGCGGCATTGAAATCCTCCAGCCCAGCCAACACCTGGATGACCAACCTCTGAAAGGTGGCAGGGGCATTCTTCAACCCAAAGGGCATCATCCGGAACTGGTAATGTCCTTCTGCGGTTGAAAATGCTGACCTCTCCTTGGCCCCATCGGTTAAGGCTATCTGCCAGCACCCAGACGTTAAATCAAACGTGCTGAGAAACTTGGCAGCTCCCAACCGATCAATGAGCTCATCAGCTCTGGGGATGGGGTGTGCATCAGTCCTGGTGACGGCATTGAGCCCCCGGTAGTCCACACAAAACCGCAGTTCTAGAGTGGCACTGGGTGCAGCAGCCTTTGGGACCAAGACCACTGGGCTGGCCCAAGGACTGTTGGAAGGCTCGATCACCCCTAATGCCAACATCTTAGAGACCCCCTCTTTAATGCTGGCCTTGACCCGGTCAGTCAACCTGTAAATCTTGTGCTTCACAGGAGGGCTGTCACCGGTGTCCACGTCATGGGTACACCAGTGAGTAACACCTGGGGTCAGAGAGAACAGGGGGGCAATCTGTCCCAACAACTGGTGACAATCGCTCTGCTGTTCTGGGCTCAGTGTCGGGGAGAGGATCACACCTTCCACTGACCCATCGCGCTCCTTGGTAGACAGGAGGTCAGGAAGAGGTTCACTCTCCTCTTCCGTCCCATCATCTGTCGCCAAGAGCATGCTCACTTCGGACCTCTCGAAGTGGGGTTTGAGGCGGTTCACGTGGAGGACCCTCAAAGGGTTCCTTGGAGCCCGCAAATCCACCAGGTAGGTGACATCACTTTTGCGCTCCACTACCTCAAACGGCCCGTCCACTTGTCCTGCAAGGCACAAGGTTCCACTGGGGCCATGACCCACACTTTCTGCCCAGGTTGAAATTCGACCAGAGTGGCATTCTGGTCATACCACTTCTTCATTTCTTCCTGGCTTGCTTCCAGGTTCGCCTGAGCGAGTTTCCTGAAGCGGGCAGTTTGGTTTCTGAAGGCCAGCATGTAACTAAACACATCCTGGGGAGTTTTCCTGAGAGCTGCCTCCCAGCCTTCCTTGACCAAACTCAGAGGTCCTCTCACAGGGTGACCATACAGAAACTCAAAGGGACTGAACCCAAGAGACTTCTGTGGCACCTCCCTGTACGCAAAGAGAAGGCATGGCAAGAGGACGTCCCGCTTACGCCTCATGGGTTCTGTTAGACCCTTAATCATGCCCTTCAAGGTCTGGTTGAATCTCTCCACCAGACCGTTACCTTGTGGGTGGTAAGGGGTGGTGAACTTGTAGGTTACACCACACTCTGTTGCGGAGATTCTGCACATATACAGAATTATGCGCAGGAAAACAGGACCTCGGTGTATAGTGGTGTATCAACCATCCACCTTAGTGCCCAAAATCCCAATCCGACTAGCTATAGTGTCTCATTCGTTCTCCGTACTACAGCGAAGCTACCAATGATTAGACATCCCAGAACACGGACTCTTTCAGGAATCGTGGGAGCAAGAACACTCTTTCATTACTCACTCATACTTGTCCACAACGTGCGTATTAAGAGACACAGTATAGTTTAAAATGTTTATTTCAACTATCGTGCTCTAAGACACAGTACACGTGCCAGTACTAGCAGCATAATGCATAAAGACAAAACAGTAAGCATTGTTACAATTCCATAGAATACAAACGGGGACAGCATTTTATAAAGACAGTGGATTAAGGGGTATGATGCCTTGCCACCCTCCCCGTGCTAGTAACTAGTTTATTATAAAAATAGAAGACCTCTGGGCTTTGTCAGGGGGACCCCCATACCTAAACAACTAGATGCAAGGTTTACATCATCGGACAAGCACAGCTCTTCTCCCTGGAAAGGTTTTTCTCCAAGTGCCTTCAACAGTGAGATCACAATATTAAAAGCACACGAATTTCTCCAGTGCAGCTGTATTTCATGTTATGCCTAAGTGCGAGGGGCTGAGCAGAACAGCAACAACAAGGGACGTTGTTTTTCGACCTTGTACATTGTGTGCAGACGAAAACCACAGAGAACATCAGAAAAGGTGAAAGGTAGAAATGCAGACAGTTCTAATGTGAACGGTCACAAGCAAAGTCTGGAAAAACAAAGTCACTGAGTAACGTGTGCAAAGGAGGAATCATGGCAGCTAGGCCTAAGCTAACTTAGCAATGTCGACCATGAGGCCACAATCCACACTACACCCTCCCCGGGTCAGTCCATAGGTCAAGACATAGGACGAAAACAGAGTTTAAATAAATGGAGCAGAATGTGAACGTCTATTGGTGGGAAATGTCCTTTTGAAAAAGAAAAAAGAAGGGGAAAAACAAAAAACTTTGGAAACAATTCTAGATAGGGCCAGAAAATAGGTCACTGAAAGAGAATAAAAAATCCAGCTATGTAGTTCATTGAGAGTCAATGCAACTAATCCAGTAGAGTGTATGCGCAGAAAACTGCAACACCTTCCAAAAAGACATCATTGTCATCTTCTGAAAAAAGAGATGCCATCCAGTTCAACAAATCAAAACTGCATTCATGCTCCTCACAATAGGGATACAAAAGGGGATGATGGACGGAACGTTTGAGCCAATCAAACACTCACCCCCAGTCAACTGATCTGGGTTTAATCCATCATCATTCTTTAGCTCACTCCAGCACCCCAGTTCAGACATGGCCATATGCAAATCAGTCTGACCCTGTGCCTCATGGGAACAGTCCAGCCCGAACTGCCAAGCCATGTCTTCCGTCCATCATCCCCTTTTGTATCGCCTCACAATAGGGAGCAGTGATCAGCATTGCGGGACAACTTGCGTGATACTCGATATAACTTCGTTGTAGGAGATCCCGAGCAGCCGCCCAGGTATCCCATTGCGCCAAGACTCCAAGTGCAGCTGCACGCGCCATTAATCCATCACCGGAACATTCCCGTTCATGGGCCATTAAGGGGCCCATTAACTGGTCGAAATCCGGGTCTGAACAAGACGTGTTGGAGAGGCAAACATCCAAGGACCAAGAGAACGGACATCGTAAGCAGGACCTGGCATATGCTGTCCACTAGTTCTAGTGGGCACCTTGCACCAGTCCAAACAACCCCTTATGGAGATAGGTTAAAGACAACCTTTATTGAAAGCTATCCTAGTGGTAGCTATGGAGAGCAGCCTTCAGGCTAAGTCTTGAAGGAATGTAAAGCAGCTTGTTTTACCAGTCTATAATCTCTTGAGTGACCAAATGAAAGAGGACCACACCAGGTATATATATAAAATATATGTATTTAGTCTTAAACACACCCCTCTAGTCTCTTTATGAGGCTAGAGTTCGAAATACATAAGTTACAAGTCAAATATCAGCAGTATTTAGCACAATACACGTTTGAGCCCTAGGGGCGTACCAAACCATATATTAAAATAGTGGTATAAGAACCACGACTGAACTAGACACAAGGCCTAGAGCCTGTAGAAGTGCTTGGATCCCAAGGAACCACCCAAGGTAGTGACACAGGGGACCCACGGGGGACGCGTGCAGTGTGAGAACACAGCCGCGAGCCACCGTTGACTTCTATGGGGAAAGTCGCGGTTAGATTTTTAAAGAAAAGGGACACTTCGGAGAGGACTTCCAGTTAATCCCTTAAAACTTATGAGTTTCTAGGGCCCACACCCACGTGAGTACCGAAATACTCGAGTTACCTCACCCAGGGAAGCCGGGTGCATACGTGTTAAAAGGTGTCGGGAATCGTCGTCGTTTTCAATGGCGACCGCTGGAAAAGTGCTGCTGCTGTGGAGAAGAAGAGTGTCCGGAGCGATCCAAGCCTGGATCGAGGGAAAGGAAGACCTGAAAGCAGAGGGGACAGAGTCTGGGTCACTAGCCAGTGACCAGGGGCACGATAGTCGAATGCCCTCAGATGTTGGGTGCTTCAAGTGAGTTGACAGGTGCCTTGACTCTTCAGCCACGAGGTCCAGGAGGCGTCGACGACAACCAGGAGCTGGATTCGAGCTGTCCCACAAAGTTTGTCGAGTGCTGCTGTGTCGGCGACCGGATTGGACCCAACAAGCCTTGTCAACGGCAAGTCACAGGGAAGTGAAGCAAAGGATGCAGTGCAGACCAGCAAGGTCTGAGGGACTCACCCAGCAATGGTAAGTCAGGGCAAATCTGGAGCAACCAGAAAAGCCCAAGCAGTTGAAGAGTTGCCTTCGTGGGGACCCACTAGCCAATGGACTAGAGATTGCAAAGGAGCCTAAAGCGGTCTCACTTGGAGCTGGCCCACGGGACATTCGTGGAGTGTAGGCCAGTGATCTTCGCTGTAGTTGGTGCTTGGGGCTAGGGCTACTTGAAACCCAAAGCACAGCTTCGAGAGATATCAGGAAGTTGATGCACTTGCAAATGTGCTTGGTGTCCAGGGGCCACAGTTCCACGTTACCCACGGTAGCTACGGGCCTCAGCTTCGCTGGGGACTCAGGGCAGCCTCGGGGAAGTTTGGAAATCCACCTCTGGTGATGCAAAGACTTCGGAGTCCGGCGGGAGCTTCAGTGATGCAGACCGGACAGATGCTTCGTTGGTGCCTGCCAAGCAGGGGAGTCACTCCTTGACCCCAAGGGAGATTCTTCAGTCCTCTAATCTTGATGTAGAGCGTCGAAGGTCCAGGATTCAGCTTCAGAGTTTCGTCCAGGGATATCTAAAGTCCTAAGGACTGGGGTCCCATACTTATACTAAGTTAGGGGGTTGGACATACTCTGGGGACCCACCTATGGGAAGGTCAGGGAAGAGGGGTGGTTACACCCATTCCCTTTGTCCAGTTTCGCGCCAGAGCAGGGGCAGGTAGCCCCTGCAACCGGTTTGAACTGGACTATGCACAAGGACACCAAATGTGCCCCCAGTGCAGGATTTCAAAGCACCAGAGAGTGCTCCCGCCCAGCCCCAATACACACTATCCTGTCTGGGGAGGTGGTTACACCTCCCTTCGACAGAAACCTATTGTCCAGGTCTCCCTGCCGGAGTTTCGGTCAGCAGCAGGAGGCCAGACCCGTGTCTGTGGCAGCGACATCCATTTTGTGATGCCAGGGCTCTGTAAAGTTAATACCGGGTATGCCGGTGTGTACATGTCTCTCCCTCTAGAAGGGTGGAATGCTACCCCCGCCGCCAGAACTGGCAGGGGGTAGTATTCCAAGATGTTTGACACCAAACACGACATGTTTCCGTGCAGCCATCCCAAAGTTAGCATTTAACGCGAGGTTATAATGCACTTAAGAGTATATGGTCAGGCTGCACCATAAACAGCACCAGAGGATTGACTCTGAACGCTGCAGAGGGGCTCTGCTCATGCAGGGGCACCCTCTCACATAAAATCCAAGCACTCTGCCTTCAGGATTGTTAAGGCCTGCCATAGGAGTGACTTATAGGTTTATATGTGTGTGCAATGGTAGTGATATAGGTAGCCTATACCACAGTAAGGGGTGCATGCACCACCTTACCCAGGCTGCAGTAGCAGACCTGTGGTGTCATTTTGGAGGGCCTTCCAGGGGTGGCACAATACATGCTTCAGCCCCTGGTAGGCCTTTGGGGTGTCTATGCCCTTGGTACATAGTATACCATATACTAGGGACTTATAAGGGCACCCCAGAATCCAATCTGGGATGTACCTAAAGTACATGGAATCAATTTAAAGAGGAAGCAGCTAGGCTGGGGTCCTGAATAGCAGGGCCCCAGCCAGACTAAAGTCGAAAAACAGTGATACACGAGCAAAAAAGTGGGGGTAACCATAAGAGGCAGATCCTACTCTCCTACACAACCCCCAAACGCAGGGACATTAAACTAACCTTGACCAGTTAAGTCTTCATGTTCTAAGTGGAAATATCTGGAGAGTCCATCTGCATTGGCATGGTTACTCCCAGGTCTATGTTCCACTGTATAGTCCATCCCCTGTAGGGAAATGGGCCACCTCAAAAGTTTGGGGTTTTCACCCTTCATCTGTTTTAGCCATAAGAGGGGCTTGTGGTCTGTTTGAACAAGGAAGTGAGTGCCAAACAAGTATGGCCTCAGCTTCTTCAGAGCCCAAACCACAGCAAAGGCCTCCCTCTCTATGGCTGACCAACATTTCTCTCTGGGGGTCAGCCTTCTGCTAATAAAAGCTACTGGCTGATCCTGACCTTCATCATTCAACTGTGATAGTACAGCCCCTACCCCCAACTCAGATGCATCTGTTTGCACAATGAACTTCTTGGAGTAATCAGGACTTTGCAGAATGGGAGCAGTGCACATGGCCTGCTTCAGGTCATCAAATGCCTTTTGACAGCTAACTGTCCACTGAACCTTTTGGGCATTTTCTTAGAGGTTAAGTCATTCAGGGGTGTCACTATTGATCCATACCCCTTGACAAATCTTCTGTAGTACCCAGTCAGGCCTAGAAAGGCTCTCACCTGAGTCTGGGTAGTTGGAGCAGCCCAGTCCATGATGGTCTGGATCTTGCTCTGCAATGGTTGAACCTGGCCTCCACCCACAAGGTGGCCCAGGTACACAACCTGACTCTGCCCTATCTGGCACTTTGTGGCCTTGATAGTTAGGCCTGCCTTCTGCAGGGCCTCCAAAACATTTCTGAGGTGGACTAGGTGATCCTCCCAGGTGGAGCTAAAGACAGCAATATCATCTAGATATGCTGCACTATAGGCTTCCAGACCTGTAAGGACTGTGTTCACCAACCTCTGAAAAGTGGCAGGTGCATTTTTCAAACCAAAGGGCATCACCACAAATTGGTTTTTGGCTTTGCATCATCAGCTAGTCTGATCTGCCAGTAGCCAGCTGTTAGGTCAAATGTGCTTAGATACTTGGCTGAGGCCAAAGTGTCTATTAGCTCATCTGCACTGGGGATTGGATGGGCATCAGTCCTAGTGACTGCATTGAGGCCTCTGTAGTCCACACAAAACCTCATCTCTCTCTTACCATCTTTTGTGTGAGGTTTTGGCACCAGGACCACTGGACTAGCCCAGGGGCTATCTGAAGGTTCAATGACACCCAGTTCCAACATTTTCTGGACTTCTGTCCTGATACAGTCCCTGACCTGGTCAGGTTGCCTGTAAATCTTACTTTTAACAGGCAGACTGTCCCCAGTGTCTACTTCATGAGTGCACCAGGTGGTCTGACTTGGAGTCAGAGAAAACATGTGTCTGAACTGATTGAGCACCTGTCTACAATCAGTTTGCTGCTGGGCTACACCATCCACTGACCCATCATCAGGGTTCTGTGAGAGCAGGTCAGGGAGAGGGTCACTCTCCTCCTCCTGGCCCTCATCAGTTGCCATGAGCAAGCCCATGTCAGCCCTGTCCACATATGGCTTCAGCCTGTTGACATGGAGCACCCTGTGGGGGCTCCTGGGAGTTCCTAGGTCTACCAGATAGGTAACCTCTCCCTTCTGTTCAACAATTGTATGGGGGCCACTCCACTTGTCTTGGAGGGCTGCTGGGACCACTGGCTCCAGCACCCACACTTTCTGCCCTGGCTGGTAAACAGTCAGCACAGCCTTTTGGTCATGCCAGGCTTTCTGTAATTCCTGGCTAGCCTCAAGGTTTTTGGTTGCCTTTTTCATATACTCAGCCATCCGGGAGTGGAGACCAAGTACATAGTCCACTATGTCCTGTTTAGGGGGTTTGAGAGGTAACTCCCAACCTTCCTTCACCAGACACAATGGAGCCCTAACAGGATGGCCAAACAAAAGTTCAAAAGGGCTGTAGCCAACCCCCTTCTGAGGCACCTCCCTGTATGCAAATAAAAGGCAGGGCAAGAGTATGTCCCATCTTCGTCTAAGCTTTTCTGGGAGCCCTTTAATCATGCCCTTCAAGGTTTTGTTGAATCTCTCAACTAAACCATTGCATTATGGGTGATAGGGTGTGGTGAACTTATAAGTCACTTCACACTCCTTCCACATTGCAGTCAAGTAACTGGACATAAAGTTTGCATCTCTGTCAGATACTACCTCCTTAGGAAAGCCCACTCTTGAGAAAATTCCCAGGAGGGCCCTTGCCACCACAGGAGCTGTAGTGGTCCTAAGGGGAATGGCTTCTGGGTACCTGGTGGCATGGTCCACCACCACCAGGATAAACCTGTGCCCAGATGCTGTTTGGGGATCCATGGGACCAACTATGTCAATCCCCACCCTCTCAAAGGGAACCCCCACCACAGGTAGTGGTATCAGGGGGGCCTTTGTGGTGCCACCTGCCTTCCCACTGGCTTGGCAGGTTACACAGGAGCGACAAAACTCCTTGGTGTCTTCAGACATGTGGGGCCAGTGAAACTGAGGGACACTTCTGTCCCAAGTCTTGTTCTGGCCCAGGTGACCTGCTAAGGGAATATCATGGGCTAGTGTCAATAGGAAGCCCCTGAACTTCAGAGGTATAACCAACCTCCTGGCTGCTCCAGGCTTGGGGTCTCTACTCTCTGAGTACAGGAGTCCATCATCCCAATATATCTTATGGGTGCCACTAGCATTCCCAGCAGCCTCAGCAGCAGCCTGCTGTCTGAGGGGTTCAAGAGAGGGGCAGTTCAGCTGCTCCTGGCTCAGATCTGCCCTGGAAGGGCCCCTGTCCCCAAGAACTCAACCTGATCAGGTTCAAGCTCCTCTGGGACAGTTCCTTCTTCAGGCCTGAGATCAGCTTCCTCAAAAGACTGATCTTCCTCCTGAGCCAAGGGGGAAGGCACTGCCTTAACCCTACTGCTCCTTCTCTTGGGAGGCACCTGGTCCATTATTCCAGAATCCAGGGCCTGTTCTGCTTTTGACATTTTTGCCTGTGACCTGGTCACAGCAAAGACATGTGCAGGGATCCCTAGCATTTCTGCATGTTTTCTGAGCTCCACCTCTGCCCAAGCTGAGGTTTCAAGATCATTGCCAAGCAAGCATTCAACTGGTAGGTCTGCACTCACCACAACCTTCTTAAGGCCAGTTACCCCTCCCCAGGAGAAGTTAACAACTGCCAGAGAATGGTCTGTTCTGACATTGCTAGCAATTGTCACTTGGTACATTTCACCAAGTATAATCTGCCCAGGATCCACAAGATCTTATGTCACCATGGTGACACTTGCTCCTGTGTCCCTGAATGCCAAAGCCTCCCTTCCATTAATTAAAGGCTGCTGTCTGTATTTGCCCAAATTTGTGGGACTCACAAAGGGGGACATATCCATGCCCCCATCACAGACTAGGACAGCCTGAGTTGGCACTCTGACTAGGCCAGAGTCCATCTCAGTACCCAGGGTCAACCCTACTAAACCCTTATTCTGAGTGTTTCCACCACCACTTGTAGCTGGACTAGGGGGAACAGTTGCCTTAGGGGCAATGGTGGCTGGATTGGAGTCTTTGGACTTGGTGCAATCACTGGTCCAGTGAGTCTTTTGCTTACAGACTTTGCACCATGGTTTCTTTTGGCCTTTTCCTTTATTAGATTGGGAATCCCCACCTGAAGAAGATTTTTGGGGGCCTTGTGAAGACTTCTGGTCTTTAACCTTCTCCCCACCCTTATCAGAGTTTTTGGAATCTTGCTTCTTCTGGTCACCACCTTGGTTCTGTACTTTCTGCTTCACCCTGGTTCTGACCCATTTGTCTGCCTTCTTTCCCAATTCTTGGGGAGAGGTCAGATCAGAGTCAACCAGGTACTGATGTAGCAACTGATTCTGACAGTTATTAAGAATCTGCTCCCTCATGATTAAATTATAAAATCCTTTGAAGTCTGCCTTGTTGGGTCCAATCCGGTCGCCGACACCGCAGCACTCGACAAACTTTGTGGGACAGCTCGAATCCAGCTCCTGGTTGTCGTCAACACCTCCTGGACCTCGTGGCTGAAGAGTCAAGGCACCCGTCAACTCACTTGAAGCACCCGTCATCTGAGGGCATTCGACTATCGTGCGCCTGGTCACTGGCTAGTGACCCAGACTCTGTCCCCTCTGCTTTCAGGTCTTCCTTTCCCTCGATCCAGGCTTGGCAAACATCCAAGGACCAAGAGAACGGACATCGTAAGCAGGACATCACTGGTTGCACGCAAGTGAAATACGCAAAGCGAAAAGATAGTCTATAAGCCACGCTGAGAGTTGCCAGCGGCAGGACGCCGAAGCTGTCAATCATGCGGTCACGGAGCTTCCGCAGCCGCCCTGGGTTGTGTAGGCCCACAAGAGGTGCAGCAATTGCGCCACAGACAAAGTAAAAGCAATATTCCAGCAGCTAAGGCTAGGATCAATGGGAAGCCTCCAAAGACGCTGGAAAAAATAGAATGAATAAAAGCCGGAATTACACCAAATATAGTCTGAAAGGAGGTTAAAGGCCAGAGCCCACAACTTAAAAAAAGAGTACAAGACCTTCGGTATTAGATGCATTAAATATACGGTGAATCAGTTCACCGAAATGTTGGGGAGGTTAGTGTTCAAAAGGGCCTGTATTTCACTGTGGGTGCTGGCCACCTGGAGGACGAAGGTCTCCCGTGCGGATGTGAGCATCACCTCCTGGTTTAATAATAGCGCCTTTATTCTGCTCAATTTATTGAAGTCCGCCTTCAAAGTCGGTATGTAAGGCCAAATGGAACTATCTAACTTCCCACGCGGGGGTTGAAAAAGCACATTTTTGCAGCACACCACGTGTTGCGAAACTGTTACTACATAGGGTATGCCAGCCAGCAAACCACAGCAATCCTGATTATTTAAAAGCAGATAGCTACCATTAGCAAGCATAGTGAAAGTAGGTGATATAACAGGAACAGGAATGCCCTTTAAAATACATGCAAGATTCGGGGCAGAAACATTACAAGCCCCGTGCAACTTAATGTTTTTACAAACAAGGGAATGACCCACTGTAGAATCGCAAGACTCCCCTGTGAGAAATACCTCCTTGTCATCCCTAAGGCATCTGTATGTGAAAGGTAGGGACCAGAGTTCGTGCAAAAAGGCACTACCCAAAGGCTCGAAACGGCCAACAGGATAATGTTTCATGCATGAACTAAATTCAAATAAAGAAAAAGGCAAAGTGAGAACCCTGTGTACTAGCCACACTGCAGAGTCAGTCTCCGCCACTGAGAATGGTAACGGATCTATTTTTTTGATATGTAGGGGAGTGTATGTTGCATCTTTCATAGACATGAACTGCTGTTTCTCAGTTAAATTAAACGGCAAGAACAAGGCAGATGTGTTTAAAAAATGCCATGGAACCTTCCCCATTTTCAGTGTCTGCAAAGTCCATGCAAACTGCATAACTGAACGCAATTGATTTTGACCATGATATAACACAGACAAGTCATCCTGTACAATATCAACAACAGATGAAACAATATTCTCTAATGTGTAAATGCGGGAAGACAGGGTGTTAATACTATTGTCGACAACAGGAAGCACTTTTTCTAGATTTGCTTGATCTATTTCTCGTAAACGGGAAGCAGCTTCTATTTTTGAAAGCTTCCAGATTTCATTGTAAGTCGCATAAACAAACCTTTTAGGTCTTGGACCACGAGGTCCTAGAACAAAGTCGGCCAGATCGATGTTGCTTGATAGGAGGGATGAATGTTGTTTTACGGAATCTAACGTAGAGTGCTGCAACCACTGTTTACATAATTTACCAACTGAATAAGTTGTAATAGCACGTGAGTCATAAAAACGGGGATCTGGTCTATCCTGTTTGTAACCAGGAACAGAGTTATGAAAACGCAGTTGGCATGCATTTGAAGCTATGGGCCACGCCAACCAGGCCGTGCGATCTAATGTAGAGACATTAAAGGAGTTATTTTGAAACAAAGCTTGCAATGTATCAAGGGAAAAATTTAAATGCAAGCTCCTGTTCGGCCATGGAGACAACGCAGGAGTGGTAGGTGCATTTAATTGTTTGGAAGTCGCCAAACCAAAACAAGTTGTTTGGTATATAGTACTATTTAAAAATAATATCTGGGTCGGGATAAGGCAAGCGCGGTGTAAGGCTTCTGTCCCGAGTACTTGCCAAGATTTAGTGCCCCAAATAGACTTCAAGTCAATGGTGTTTTTCCAGTGCTCATAGCCACCAACAGCTAATGCGTCCATAAAGGAGCTGGAATACAGCAATTTGGTGTGGGTCAACATTACCTTTGGATTTGAAGAAATGTTCAATTTAAAATAATAGGACCCAGGGTTTGATCTGTCAAAGTCTGTAAAGTAGGTAAATTTATTTATCAGTGTTTGGGAGCTACCTTGCAGAGGGGTCGGGCAATGTTCCCATTGGGTGTAATTGAAACTACCTTGAATTGTACTGGGTTTATGCAGAAAATGGTTGCCGTAATGCTGGTAACAATACAAATCGGCATAATTAGCAGAACTTAAGTACAAATCCTCAGCATTAAAAGCAGCATAGTATTTCAAATCAGAAAATAACGATTCAATGGCATGCACATCCCAATCATCTGAATGAATATTCCTTTTTACCTCATCACCCATGGAAACACGAAGCACATTAGGGACATTAATAATTTCTGTCGGTCCATGAATTTGGAAATTCACTGCATCCCATACGATGCCATCTGCAACTGGAAAGGCGGAAATGTTCACAAATGTGTGGTCATGCTTCATGATGTGCGAAGAAGAATGCGGAGCCAAAGTTCCAGCCACAGAGTTCACCGCAGAGCGTTCTGGCAAGTAGTGACCATTGATGAGCAAGAAAAAAACTGTCACAAAGCCGATGGACATGAACAGGAAAATCAGGAATAGCACCAACCAGATGTATGTCCATGGAGGGACCAAAAAATTGTCTCTGAACCAGGATACAAAAATACTGAACTTGGTCGGGGCAAATGATGAGGTGGAAGATGAATCAAAGGAAAAACGAGTCGGGTTCAGTGGTGTTGTAGGCAAATGTGCCACTGACTCACTCGCGGGGTAAGTATACTCAGTTTCCTCGTTGCAGGAGGAAGCCGGGAGGTTGAGCAGGCGATCTGGCAAAGCGACCATTCCAATGGTAACATTGGCACATGTGGAGTCTGGAGGGCCACGAACAGGATTCCTTGAAATTGCGGGACATGATACCGCAGGTGTTACACTATTCAGGATCGGCCAGATGTTGTAGCTTGACATTGTCCACTGAGATGTATCTGTTGTCTTTGCGACCAGGAAGCGGTGGTAAGATGACTGTACGAGTACCCTTCAAGCCAAGAACTGAAACCGGTGCACGATAAGAGGGGCCAAATTCTTTTTTGTTCTCTACCTTCTCTCGGACCAGATCTCCAACCTTCGGAGCCAGCCGGCAACCGGAATCTGCAACGCAGCGTCTGTGGGTGAAGGCAAATGTTCGTTTGCAAGTCTGTCACTGGTCTCTTGTAAGTCCTGTAACATAGTAGAATGATTATCTACGTCAAAGATTGCGGCAGTTGCCGCCATGTCTAGACCATCAAGGTCTGGCACAAACATCTGTATGCCAAAGAGCATTTCGTATGGGGTCCGCCCACCCAGAGATCTTCTAGGGAGATTATTAAGTGCACGTTGCACGCTATACAAGTGGGCCAGCCAGTTCCTGCCAGTACCTAAGACTCTTGCTGTCAAGGACTGCTTTAAGTCACGGTTCATTCGCTCCAGAATTGAGTTGCACTCAGGCCTATATGGAGACGAAAATTGCACCAGCACCCTCATAGACCTCATCGCGTCCTTGTACGCCTTAGAGGCGAACGCCGGACCTTGGTCGGAATGGAAGGTGCCACAGGCAAAAATTCCCACAAAGACACGCAAATCCATGATGACATTTCGAGCGTCAGCACTGCGTTGTGGCCAAACCCAGATGAAACGTGTGCACGAATCAACTGCAACTAAGATGTATTTATATGCAGTATCAGAAGAAAATGGACCGCAGTGGTCAAGGTATACACAACCAAAAGGTTTATTAGAAATGCAGAGCTGTGTTTGTGCCAGACGTGTAACCATAGAGGGCTTAATTTGCTGACAGATGTCACAAGAAAGGACATAATTATGGGCCTGTTTATATAAACCACGCCACCAGTAACGCTGCTGCAAGATTGAAACAGTTGCAGACACGCAGGCATGGGCCGAAGCCAAGCCTTCGTGTGCGGCTGTTATCAACGAATGTCTGCGGTCCGCGTTGGGAATCAGCCGATCACCAACGTCTGGAATTCTTACAAAAGGAACCTTGTCAGGAGTTAACTGATAAGAGTACTTGGAAGGGAAACCCTGTGGGTAATTAGAACCTTCCTTAGTTGCAGCAATAGCTGCCAAAATCTCATTATTTTTGTCATGGATCTTGTAACTGTTGCTACTGAGCACGTGGCTACTGCTGATTTGGCAGCTTCGTCTGCCAAACTGTTACCAACCGCGTGTGCGCCCACACGCTGGTGGCCAAGAGTGTGAATCACCTGTGTGAGAGGCAGACGTTGTTTAAGATCTGCTACTCGAACCCAAAGCATTTTATGCTTAATTGCGCTGCCTGTAGAATCTCTATAGTCATTTTGAGACCAAAAGAATAAGTTGGCATTAAAAGACTGAACACAGTAGTAAGAATCGCATACAATAAGCGTAGTCACATCCGGGTCTGCAAACTCAAGTGCGAGCACCAAAGCACGCAGCTCGGCCAGTTGGGCGGTACTGTCTCCCAGGGCCTGCGTGTGCACGACACTCGACTTGAACTCACCGTTCATTATGGTACCTGCGACAATAGCACATGCTGCTGAATAAGCATGCTTAGAACCCGTGGCCGGTTGCGCCGAACCATCGGTGTAAATGATACATTTGTACTCCTCAAGCGGCAGCAAAGACAGAGGAGGGGGATGAACAAATTCATACTGTAAGAACTCCTGTGTCTGAAGAGAGGAATCAAAGATAAAGGTGACATCCGGAGACGTCAAAGAAGTAGCCCATTGTATCCAACGGGGGTGCAAAGCCTTAGAGTTTGGTACACTGGCCTTTGTCACTGCCTCAAGGTCAGGATAGGGGTGACAACCAAGATGCGTTTTCCCTGTGCCAGTGCGCGTTCCTTAAGAATCGCCATTTGCACTGCAGTCAAAACTTTCTCCACAGTTGAAAAGCGCAACACAGCAGAAGTGTAAAGATGCGACTTGTAGGCAATAGGTACTGTGTCACCTTCGTTAAACGTCAAGTAAGTGAAACCCACTGCGCCTGGGACGATTCTGATCACCAGATTCGTGTGGTTATCACGTGTCAACAAGAACTTAGATTCAAGTAGATCAGACTGCAAGGATTGCAGAATAAGCGAATGTTCCAGAAGCCAGCATGACTTCGAAAAGGTAGGTTGTATCAGGGCATAGAGAGGCTTGATACGCTGGGCATATTCGGGAATGTAAGAGTGCCCGAAGTTCAAAAATCCCAGCAAAGACTGAAGTTTTTTCAGGGTTGTTGGAGGGCGCAAAAGTGAGCACTTCTCCAGGAAGTGGGGAGCTAAGCCCCTACCTTCATTGTTGAGCTCATAGCCCAAAAACAACACAGTGTATTCTGCGATGTGAGATTTGGCAAAATTAAATTTGTATCCTAAGACCGCGAACTCAAGAATAATGCGGTCCACTCGGGTAAGATGCGGCCATAGTTCGTCGTCTGTCAAATAAATATCATCCACGTACGAATACGCCTCTGGGTCTATGCTGTCCAACAAAGAGACAAAACGGGCGGCGAAGACCCCTGGGCTGTTCTTGTAGCCCATTGGCAAACACCGGAATTTTAATTGTTTTCCACCGGAAGTGAACGCGTTCCATTGACTGCAGTCCGGGGACAAATTGTGAGTGTAAAAACCATTGGATAGCTCAAGTGTCGTTTTATATTTTTTACGAACAAGACTGTCTACTAGTGCAGAACTATGAGTATTCTGTACCGCAAAGGTTCGACAATGAGAGTTCAAATGCCGGTAATCTAAAACCAAGCGGTAAGACCCATCGGGTTTAGAAACCGCGAAAAGGGGATTATTCATTGGTGACACGCATGTTTCGATCACTCCTTGATATTCCAACTGTGTCAGAATGTCGGAAACAGGACCCTTAGCTTCCCGCCGGAGGGGATATTGGGGTTGAGGCTGTGGCATAGACCGCAATGGATTATCATGGGGGGAGAATCCTCATCCCAGCCCACGTGATTACGGTACAGTGCCGGTGCCTGGGCCACAGCCCATTCAGCTGCTAACGCCTCCGCTCTGTCCTTGGGGACATGATGCGAAAAGCTCGGAAGGATTACTTCCTCCCCTCTCGGAGTAGCAAGTACAAATGGGGGCGGCCAATCTGCCTCCGCCAACAAAATGTCGTAAGAAGAGGTCAGATTTTCCCAAAAAATCCCTTTAATAACACGCTCAAGCTCAATGTCACCTTCAATTTGAAGGACAATATTAAATAGTCTGTCAGGGGGTGCCACTCGGGTGTCAGCTGTCTCGACCTTAATGAAAGTGTCAGTTGCTGTCGCCTCCACATGAGAACGTAGTGCCTCCCGCACTATGGTAACTTCCGCGGCGCTGTCTAGCAGCGTCACTGCCCACGTCCAATTCAGGAGTCTAGTTCTCACCGTCTGTGGCATATCTCGCTGTTAAAGCGGCAACTTTTTTCTTCTGAAACTGTGAGCGAGAACGTGGAAATTCTTCTTGTTTCCCTCTGCCAGGTTGTCGATGTTGGTCTCGTCCCTGTGGGGCGTCACAACCCCTGCCTCTTTCCTGGCGATCTCCTCCACCAGCTTGTCAGGTCGATGGTGCCTGTGAAGAACGAGGAGAACGCTAGTCAGGGACCTGAAATCTATCAGGAGACTTAATTCTCGCTCGGTCGCGCAGATCATAAGTGCGTTCAGAAGATACGGAAACCGGTGATGCAGCACGCGACCCTGGTTTTGGTTGTTGCTTTCCCTGTTTCTTCAACTTCCAATTCTTTTTAGAAAAGAATGGTTTCTCGTCTTTATCAGACTGAGATTTTTGTTGTGGTTGAGTTTGCGTTTTAGCAGAAGGCTTAACTCCCAAACTATTGTGGCCAATGGTTTTATAAGGCTGTGCAATAATTTTTGGTAATTTGCGAGGCTTGTCCAGTTCGGAGACTAAAGCCAAAGCATTAGCGACTTGAAAGTTAACTGCATCACCCTTGACATTCGCAAGGATTAGATCAGCCACTACATCGAACACTCCCACCAGTCTCATCCCCAATTCCACAGCCGCTTCAGGGCCATGTTCGTCTTGTACACGCTTAATCACAGTGGGGAGGACCGTCATGGACGGAGTGTCGAAACACTTCGCATACACTGCTGCAAATACCTTGCCCCAGTTGTTGCATTCTGTCAACTCGGGAACTAAGTCTTTTGGCAAACTTATAGTCAAAATCCTGTGTTTTTCCACAGGAGAGGTATTTGGAAACACCGCCTCCAGCTGGTCAAATTTTTCTGCAAGCCAGTAAGGCAAATCATCTTTATTCTGTGGGCGCTTGCCCATTACCGAATTAACCATGACGGGACTTATGGTCACACCGCCAAGTCCAGCTGGATGCGCCGCAACTCCAGGAGGGGCCATCTGAACGTTGCCTGTAACATATTGTACCAAGGCTCTGTGCACACGGATTAAAGACGTATGCAGCACACGCAGTTCATCTACTGGAACCGCTAAATGACGTGGATGTGGGGTATACCCAGCCAAAACAGGCCAAGCGGCCCCATCTATCGATAAAGGGCCTAAATGAATCGGGGTGACCGGATGTGGGAGGGCACCATTAAACCAAACACGGTGTTGCCATGCCGTGAGCGATACTTCAAGAGCCTGATAAGGCCGATAAACATTAGGAAGGGCAGTGGGAGAGTAAACGTGGAACAAATTGTAATCCCCCTCCACCGCCGGAAAAGTGACCCATGAGTAAAACACCTCAAAGTGGTAAGCCGGATTGGCTTGGACCACATAGATGAGGGCGACACCCGCGTCGGGTACTCCATAGGCCGCTAAATGAGCCCGGAGCGCGGCGCGGCTATGTGCGGGTATATTGACATTCACAGCCATCAAGACTAAGAATGTAGAACAACGTAGTGCGTGGCAGCGCAATAGAGGGTTAACATAAAAGAGAACACCTTTTAATAACTTTAAGCTTGAATAAACCTATAAAAACATCAATATAGGAGGTTACACCCTCACATATGTTTCCGGAAACATTAGTGAAGGAGGTTGTGGACAAGCACAAGTACTACTCAAGCGTCTCGCAGATAAGAAGCCCACCATGTTGGTGGCGCCATGTTGCGGGGATTCTGCACATATACAGAACTATGCGCAGGAAAACAGGACCTCGGTGTATAGTGGTGTACCAACCATCCACCTTAGTGCCCAAAATCCCAATCCGACTAGCTATAGTGTCTCATTTGTTCTCCGTACTACAGCGAAGCTACCAATGATTAGACATCCCAGAACACGGACTCTTTCAGGAATCGCGGGAGCAAGAACACTCTTTCATTACTCACTCATACTTGTCCACAACGTGCGTATTAAGAGACACAGTATAGTTTAAAATGTTTATTTCAACTATCGTGCTCTAAGACACAGTACACGTGCCAGTACTAGCAGCATAATGCATAAAGACAAAACAGTAAGCATTGTTACAATTCCATAGAATACAAACGGGGACAGCATTTTATAAAGACAGTGGATTAAGGACTATGATGCCTTGCCACCCTCCCCGTGCTAGTAACTAGTTTATTATAAAAATAGAAGACCTCTGGGCTTTGTCAGGGGGACCCCCATACCTCAAGAACTAGATGCAAGGTTTACATCATTGGACAAGCACAGCTCTTCTCCCTGGAAAGGTTTTTCTCCAAGTGCCTTCAACAGTGAGATCACAATATTAAAAGCACACGAATTTCTCCAGTGCAGCTGTATTTCATGTTATGTCTAAGTGCGAGGGGCTGAGCAGAAAAGCAACAACAAGGGACGTTGTTTTTCGACTTTGTACTTTGTGTGCAGACGAAAACCACAGAGAACATCAGAAAAGGTGAAAGGTAGAAATGCAGACAGTTCTAATGTGAATGGTCACAAGCAAAGTCTGGAAAAACAAAGTCACTGAGTAACGGGTGCAAAGGAGGCATCATGGCAGCTAGGCCTAAGCCAACTTAGCAATGTCGACCATGAGGCCACAATCCACACTACAACTCCTTCCAGAGGGATGTCATATACTTGGATATGAAATTGGTCCCCCTGTCAGAAACCACCTCTCTGGGGAACCCCACGCGGGAAAAGATCCCCATTAACGCCCGGCCCACCACTGGCGCCGTCGTTGTCCTGAGAGGGATTGCCTCCGGGTACCGGGTGGCATGGTCCACCAAGACCAGGATGTACATGTTGCCCATGGCTGTCTTGGGATCCAGTGGCCCCACAATGTCCATCGCTACCCTTTCAAACGGTGTTCCAACAACTGGAAAAGGTTGGAGAGGAGCTTTGACCTTCCTCCCACTCTTACCACTTGCCTGGCAAGTTTGGCAAGACCTGCAATGTCCATCTGACTGCCTTCGCATTTGGGGCCAGAAGAAGTGGGTGACAAGCCTGTCGAAGGTCTTGTCCTGCCCCTAATGTCCTGCCAAAGGCACGTCATGGGCCAGACCCAGTAGGAAGGTCCTGAAGCGCTGGGGTACCACCAGCACACGGGCTGACCCAGGTTCAGCAACCTTAGGCTCACTGTACAGGAGACCATTCTCCCAGTAGATCCAATGTGACCCGGACTGAACACCAGCTGCCTGGTCTGCAGCCTGCCGCCGCAGACCCTCCAGAGAAGGGCACTCATTCTGCTCCTTGCAGAATTCCTACATGGTGGGACCCCCTTCTTGCTGCCAATGGGTCAGCTCCGAGCTGTCCCCCAGTTCAGCTACCTGCTCCCCTGTAGGCACCGGGGCGTCCCACTCAAGGTCCGCCTCCTCCCGGTCCGTGGGAACTTCAGGGGCTGGTTTCCTGCGCCCCTTGCCCTTTCTCTTGGCAGGGACTTGGGCCACTGTTTCAGGCTCCAAGTCCTCTTGATCACCCTCTCTGGCCGCCATTGGCCGAGTGGACACACATGCCCACTCTGGCAGCCCAAGCATCTCCAAGTGAGACCTGAGCTCAACATCCTTCCATAAGGACTGCTCCAGGTCGTTACCTAGCAGACAATCTACAGGCATGGAAGGGCTCACAACCACCCTCAAGGGACCTGAGACCCCTCCCACTCGAAGGGAACCTGCGCCACCAGACACTGGCACTCTGAATTGTCTACAGCAATTACTTGATGGAATGCCCCTGGGACTACCTGCTTCTCAGAGACCAGGTGACACCGGACTGAGGTCACACTGGCTCCAGTATCTCTGAGAGCCTCTACCCTTTTCCCATGATGGTCACCCAGGTGCTGTATTTCTTTGTGTTAGGGGGCACCTGGTTTCCTGGGACCATCTCACTGTCCCCTAGTGAGACGAGGGTCATTTCTGCGGGATCCCCATCCTCCTGTGGGTAATCCTCCACCCCAAGCGCTACACTAGCCAACACCTTGGATTGCCCATCGGTGGGTGGCTGTGCCCCCTTCGGTCACTTGGGGTCCCCCTTCATGTGACCCACTTGGTCACATGCAAAACACTTGCTGGGGCCGGTCTCAGCAGGCTTTCCTGAAGGAGACCCCTTGTTTCTTATCTCTGGGAGGATGGGAACCTTTACCCTGGGTGTTAGTTTGGGGCCCTTTAGAGAACTCCTGTGTTTTACCCTTGTCCCCCCCACTTTTCTGCTGGGGACCCTGCCCACCTTTGGCTGAGTCTCCCCCAAACGCTTTCTTGTAGACCCGGGTACTCACCCAGCGGTCCGCCTCCATAGCAAGCTTCCTGGGGTCAGTCAGCTTACTATCAACTAGGTGCTGGCGCAGATCTGCAAAACATAGACTAGACCAGTGCTCCCATGCAATCAAATTGTAGTGTTGTATTCCTCTTAGGGTATCCATAAACGGGCTTTCCAGTATCATGTCCTTATATAGGCACAATTCGCCCTGCCCTTATATAGGCATAAAATCCCAGCCCTTATTTAGGCATTAAACCATGCACTCCAAATACAGGCATGGTCTCTGACATCCGTCCACCCTAACGTCACAACGAGTTCATGAAGAACAGACCCTTAGGTTGCGGGAGTTTCCCTAGTCCAGGACTATTGATTTCTTCAAGGACTCATATATTATGCATGAACCATTATTCCTTAGGGGGTTCATTCATGACGTCTTTCGCTGTCCAACTCACGTCAATACTAACATTCTTAGGTGGTCTCAGGTATAAATATACCTTCCCTAGCCCCTGTAAACCAGAGGAGACCTCGACTTCAGAGGAGCCCGTTTCCCGGCCTGACGCACTGAGAAGACGCTGCCATTCCCTGCACGCAGAGAGCCCAGCTTCCAGCTTCCAGTGATCTGACTTCCTTGCGGGGTGTTGGAGTTCGAGTCTGGCAAAGAGATTCCTACCTCTCTCATTCTTCAGGTATGGAGCTGACTAGAACCTAGAGGGACTCTTGGCATACTAGGCATACTAGGCATACTAGGCATACTAGACTTAACATACTCTTAGTATACCGTAGTAAGGAATACTTCACCTACTTCTTCCCTCTTCCTACACCTAGGTCAGGTTAGGTACATTGGGGTAGAATTAGCTTAGCAACGCATCGTATGAGTACTCGCATTTTTAGTCTGTGTTATTTATGTAACAGCATATGTACTAAAAGATAATGCTATCGCAGTATTATTTATTTCTACTGCTCACCCTGTACATTATTTATCTTGCATACTGTCTTGTGATCGTAACAGCACATTTTACTTACATCAGAAACAAGACTGTTCAACAAATCCTTTATTGAAACGCCCGTCTATTTCTTTCTGTGTAACTTGGAGAAAACTAAGCATGCACGACTGAGCTGAGTGAAATAGTTATCTATTGTTTCCACGACTCTGGGACACGTTCTGATTCTAAAGGGAAACACAGTGGTCATGTTTTGCGGCTGCCAGAAACTACTCCCTTCTTGTTGTCAAGGAGTTTCTAGTGGCCTCTGAGCTAGCTGGCACAAGTAATTAAGTTTAATATACTCAATAGGGACATACCGACCTTAGTCCTATGTCAAACTTATAGGATATATTATTCCAATGCGCAGAGCCTATTAGGGAAATAGGAGCTACACTACAGTAGAGCCCCTGATAATCTGTCACATTACTGCCCTTCACCCAGCCATCCAGTGACTGGCAAAACACATCCACACATTCCAACCAAGTGTTGGCATTAGACTTCTTACTGGACCTGAACTGATCCCTGTACTTTTCAGGAGTAAGACCATACTTAGTGAGGAGGGCGTCCTTCATGTCGGGATAGGTGAGGTGATACCCCTTACCCAAAGCTATTAAAGTATCCCGGGCTTCTTCCGGAAAGAGAGGCCACAATCCTGCTCCCCAATTCTCCTCAGGGACCCCATTCATGTGTATCGCTGCCTCGTAACCCTGAAACCACCTTTGTATGTCGTCCCCCTTCTTGAATTCTTTGCCTACATTCTTTGGGATGTGCACAATTCTGTCTGCCTGTCTTGACGAGTTGCTGCCACCATCTGAACTGGCTCTATTCCTTAGCTCCAGCTCTTTAAGACTTAGCTCATGATCTAAGATCATCTTCCTTTCCTCCATGGCTTTTCTTTTATCCTCCCTTTCACTTTCCATCCTGAGTTTCTCTAACTCGAACTTCCTTGCTTCCCGCCTGTCCTCCAGCTCCTCTGGGGACAGGCCACTGCTGCATGGCCTGGAGGGTCCCCCCCTCCCAAAAGCACATCCACCCTAGGAATAGGCTCCTCCGCCTCTCCACTGAGATCACCAGACTGCTCGCTGACATGTCTGGCTGCTACCCAGGCCCTGAGCGCCTTTTGTAGCTCCTCCTTCCTAGTGAGGCCTCTGACTTGGACTTTTAGGTTTTTGCAAATTGATTTCAATTCCCTAACATTGTAGGATTCCAACCTATCCTCCTCAAAGGCAATTTCCAGGGATGCAATAGATGATGCTCTTGATTCAGGCATGATGAAGTAGCAAGTTCAAACTGGCAAGATCAAAAATAGGCCAAAAATAAAAAGGACCAGTATGTGGCACGTAATGGTCTGCGATATGGTAGTAGTGCACACCAATCACTGTAAGTCAAGTGCAAACGCAAGTCCTATCCTCACCGCTGACAGCCAATGTTAGAAATGGGATTTTTGGTAGGCTAGGGCATGTGCCAAAGCCAGGCAGAAACCACCACTCTAGTCAGGATAAGGGAGTTACACTCCTAAAATAACCCCTGCTCACCCCCTTGGTAGCTTGGCATGAGCACTCAGGCTTATCTTAGAGGCAGTGTGTATAGCATTTGCACATAACCAACAGTAATACAGTGAAAGCACTACAAAAGGACACCACACCAGTTTAGAAAAATATCCAATATTTTTATATACTTAAGACAAGACCAAAAACGATAAAAATCCACAATATAGTACTTAAAAATCTTCAGATATCAAAATATGCTTGAAAAACAGTTCCTCGATGTCGATAGTTCAGTCAGGGTCTATCACGGCGTCGTGAATAAACAAATCCAAGCAGTTCTGGCTGACCGCGGCGTCGCGGGCCAGCTACGGTGTCGGAAAGACCCGCAAACAGTACCTTTGAGAAATGCAGGGCGTTGGCGACCTCTTGTTGAGCTTCCGAAAGCCCGGCGTCCGCAGGCGTCGGTTCCGGAGGTCGGTGCAGGAGTCGTCGGGGCCCTCGAAGTCACATGCGTTGCAGGTCGAACTCCTCTCTGTTGAAGTCAGGAGCGCTGGCGTCGGGTGCTGCGGTGCGAAGTGCAGCGGTGCAGCGTGCGGTGCCCTCAGGTCAGGGTGCGAGCAGTGGCTCGGTGGCGGCGTCAGATGGCGTCGTCGGTGAGACCAGGGTCGCGGTGCGAAGTGAATGCGGTGCTCGTCGCGGTGCTGGCAGGTCGCGGTGCAAGCAGCGGCGTCGTCGTTGATGAAGCGCTGTCGTCGGCTGACGAACTGGAGTTGATGGCGCCGGTGTCGGTAGGCCAAGGCTGCCGTGCGGGATGAGGGCGGTGCGTCGTGTAATTTTACGAGTGGTGCCCTCGAACCACGGTGCAAGCAGCGCCGTAGATTTCGCGTGGGGCGTCGTCGTGGATACCAAGGCGTCATCGTGAAGCGAGGCGGTGCGGAGTACGGTGCCCACAGGTCGCGGTGCGAGCAGTGGCTTGGTGGTGGCGTCAGCAGGCGTCGTCAGTGAGACCAGGGTCGCGGTGCGGCATTGCGTCGGTGCCCTCTGCGGTGCCTTCAGGACACGGAGTCGGCAGCGGCGTCGTCGACGGCGTCGGGTTGCTTTTTCTTCTGTTGCAGCACAAAACACACAGTTCCCAGTGCTGAGGGCAGAAGAGCTTGAAGTCTTTGCTGTTCCTGAGACTTCTTGAACAGGGGGCAAGCTCTACCTCAAGCCCTTGGAGAAACTCACAAAAGTAGATTGCAGAAAGTTCAGTCTAGTCCTTTCACTGCCCAAGACAGAAGCAGCCACTGCAGGCCAACACAGCAAAGCACACAGCAAAGTGGTAGTTCCTCCTCACAGCTTCTCCAGCTCTTCTTCTTGACAGTCTTCTTGATCCAAAAGAGTTCTAAAGTTCAGGGGTCTGGGCCCCAATATTTATATCCCCAAATCCTTTGATCTCTTAGGCAGAGAGTGTCTGTGCCCAGCCAGAACCAGTTCTGCCTTCTCTGGTGTGGCTTTCTGGCAGGAGGTGGAGACGGCATTGTCAGAGGCAGACCAGGCCCATTCAGTTGCAAGGAAATCTCCCCACCCTACTCTAAATGCAGCCCAGGTCTATTCAGCCCCTTTCCTGACTCACCTAGAATATCTGGAGCCACTCCTGCTCCCCAGCCTTCTGTCATCCAAAACCCAGACAGGCAATCCACATTCCAGCAGAGGCACACGGGATGACTGAGCAAGAAAATACCTACTTTCTAAAAGTGGTATTTTCAAACACAGAATGTAAAAATCACCTTCACTAAAAGATGCATCTTTAGATTCTGAGTTCAGGCATACTAAACTTTATTTTCCTACCTAGTTCCCAGGGCCAGTTATGTTTATAAGATGTTATAAACAAACTTCCCATTCTGTCCTATGGGGAACAGGTAGCCTTGCAATAGATAAAACGAAATTGGCAGTAATTCACTATCAGGACATGCCACACACACCAGGGCATGTCCTACCTTTCACATACACTGCACCCTGCCCACAGGGGTACCTTGGGCCTACCTTAGGGGTGGCTGACATGTAAAAAAAGGGAAGGTTAGGGACTGGCAAGTGTGTGCACTGGCCAAGTCGACATGGCAGTTACAAACTGCTCGCAAACTCTGCAATGGCAGGTCTGAGTTACCTTTTCAGGGCTACTCGCGTGGGTGGCACAACCAGTGCTGCAGGCCCACTAGTAGCATTTGATTTACAGGCCCTGGCACACTCAGTGCACTTTACTAGGGACTAACAAGTAAATCAAATATCCAATCATGGAAACACAAATCCATAACACATTTTACCACGGGAGCACTTGTACTTTACCACTGATCAGCAGTGAGAAAAGTGCGCAGAAACACTAAGCCAGCACAAACAGAGTCAAAACCGGGAGGTCAGAAAGCAAAAACTCAGGGGAAACACGCCAAAAGATGCCAAGTCTAACAATCACATATACTCCCAGATATGTATGGGCCTGCCCGTAAAACTAGGCCCAATACCTCCTGCCTCAGTATTATCGGACTCGTAGACACCAGGACACTTATAACGGCACAAGTCAGTATCCCACAGGCAGGTACCTCTCCGGGTTGGAACTGAAATTGCAATTCAAAATCAGGCAAGACTAGAAATTCTGAGTTAAATGTTGTTAGAAATGGGATCTCTAGTTGGTAAGGGCTTGCACCTTTGTCCAAGTAGGGACCCTTCTTCCTAGTCAGGGTAAGGGTGTTACACTCGTGAAGTAACCCCTGCTCACCCTCGTGGTAGCTTGGCACGAGCAGTCAGGCTTAATTCAGAGGCAGTGTGGAAAGCATTTGCACATAACCAACAGTAATACAGTGTAAGCACTACAAACGGACACCACGCCAGTTTAGAAAAATAACCAATATTTTATATACTCAAGACAAGACCAATTACGACAAAAATCCACAATACTATACTTTACGAATGAATGCTTGATACGTTAACTTCTTCTTTGCAGGAATAGCACAAAAGCAAAGTTCGTACGAGTCGGTAGCTCCGTCCAAGCCTACCGTGATGCTGAAAACCCCAGAGTCTAACAGTTCCAGCCGACCGCGTCGATACGGGCCAGCAGAGTCATGAACAGACTCGGTTACAGTACCTTTCTCGTTGTGGCTGGTACGAAGTGTACGAGCCGGTCGGCGTTCGTCGCGGTTGCGGTGCAAGACGGAGCGATGCAAGGTGCGGTGTCCCTCGATGCGGTGCAGGCAGCGGCTCGATGAGCGTCGTGCAGACGGAGTCGGTGAGTCCAAGGCGTGCGATGCAGGGTGAGACGATGCTCGATGCGGTGCTGACAGGTTGCGATGCAGGCGACCAAGCCGGAGTGCGGGAGCTGGCGTCGGACAGCGGTGCGAGTCGGAGCGGTACGTTGCAGACGTGCGAGCGGTGCCCCAAATGCGGTGCGGTCACGACTCTTGAGCCAGTTGCAGCGACCGCGTCGGTCGGGTCCGGTTGGTTCAGGAAGCGATGCGATGCGAACTGCGGTGCCCACAGGTCACGGTGCAAGCAGCGGCTCGATGTTGGCGGCGTCGGACGTCGCCCACGGTGAGACCAGGGTTGCGATGCGAAGCGGGGCGATGCGGTCTGCAGGTGCAAACAGGTCACCGGCTAGGGATGGATTCGGTTGACGGAGTCGGTTGCAGTTCCCTTCCTCTGTGGCAACTGAAACAGCGTTCCAGAAGCGGTACCCAGAGGCTTGTGAAGTCTTTGTAGTCCCTGAGACTTCTTAACAGGAGGCCAGCTCGGTTTCAGGCCCTTGGAGATACTCAGCACAAGTTTGTAGAAAGTTCAGTCCAGTCCTTTCACTGCCCAAGGCAGAAGCAGCAGCTGCAGGCCAACCCAACAAAGCAACAACACAGCAAAAGGGCAGTACTCCTCCTGGTAGCTCTTCCAGCTCTTCGTCTTGGCAGGTTCCTTGATTCCAGCGAGATCTAAATTCATGGGGTCAGGGCCCAATATTTATATCCCAAATTCCTTTGTTCTCTGAAGGCAGAGAGGCCTTTGCCTAGTCCAAACCAGTTCTGGAGCCCTTTGTTGACAAGTCTCCGTCCCTTCTTTCAGTGAGTAGGCCAGGGACATCAGACGCACCACAGGAGGTGGAGCCAGCATTGTGGAGGGAAGGCACTGTCCTATTCAGGGCCCAGGTGAGACCCCTCCCACCCATCTACATGTAGATCTTGCTATTCAGCCCTGTGCTGACTCACCCTGTCTCCTGGCATCCCCCAGCCCCTGTCACTCACACTCCAGACAAGGAATACACAACCTCGCAGAGGTAGGCTTGGATGGTTAGACAAGAAAGTACCCACTTTCTAAAAGTGGTATTTTCAAACACAGAATGTTAAAACCAACTTCACTAAAAGATGCATTTTATCATTCTGAGTCCAGGCATACTAAACTCGAATTTCTACCATGTTCCCGGGGTCAGTTAGGATTATAAACTGTAATAATCAAAACTGCCCGTTCTGGCCTAGGGGAACAGGTAGCCTTGCAATAGTGAAAAACGAACTAGGCTGTAATTCACTATCAGGACATGCCGCACACACCCGGGCATGTCCTACCTTTCGCATACAACGCACCCTGCCCACAGGGGTATCTTGGGCCTACCTTAGGGGTGACTAACAGGTAGCAAAGGGAAGGTTTAGGGACTTGCAAGTGTGTGCACTTGCCAAGTCGACATGGCAGCCCCAGGCTGCGCACAGGCTCTGCGATGGCAGGCCCGAGTTACACTTTACGGGCTGTTTGCGTGGGTGGCACAATCCAGTGCTGCAGCCCACCAACAGCATTTGGTCTATAGGCCCTGGCACTCGCAGTGCACTTTACAAGGGACTGACACATAAACCAAATAGGCCAATCATGGAAACACCAATCCATAACGCATTTTATACAGGAGCACTTGCACTTTCCCACTGGATCGCAGTGAGGAAAGTGCGCAGAATCATTACACCAGCAAAAACAGAGTCAAAACCGGGAGGTCAGAAAGCAAAAAGTCAGGGGAAACACGCCAAAAGATGCCAAGTCTAACACATGTCCCCTCCAGCTGAAAGTAGGGAGAACTACCCAACCCCATTGGAGTTCTCCTCACTAAGACGGAAGAACCTGGACAGACCATCTGCGTTGGCGTGTTCTGTACCAGGACGGTGCTCCACCGTAAAGTCCATTCCCTGTAGGGAGATGGACCACCTCAGCAGTTTTGGATTCTCACCCTCATTTGCATCAACCATCTGAGGGGCATGTGGTCTGTCTGAACCCGGAAGTGAGTCCCAAACAGGTATGGTCTCAACTTCTTCAGTGCCCAGACCACAGCAAAAGCTTCCCTTTCTATGGCACTCCACCTCTGTTCCCTGGGAAGTGGTCTCCTGCTAAGGAAGACTACAGGCTGATCCAGGCCCTCTTCGTTCAGTTGCGAGAGCACCGCTCCCACACCATGCTCTGAAGCGTCAGTCTGCACGACAAATTCTTTGGAGAAGTCAGGTGCCTTGAGCACGGGCGCCGTGCACATGGCTGCCTTCAGGGCATCAAAAGCTTTTTGGCAGGACTCAGTCCAGATCACTTTCCTGGGCTGCCTCTTAGAGGTCAGCTCTGTTAAGGGGGCAACGATGGTGCCATAGCCCTTAACAAATCTCCTATAGTAACCGGTGAGACCTAAGAAGGCTCTCACCTCTGTCTGGGTCTTGGGGGTTCCCAAGCCAGAATGGTGTCAATCTTGGGTTGTAGGGGCGCCACCTGGCCGCTTCCTACCTGGTGTCCCAAGTACACCACAGAACCCTGCCCGATCTGGCACTTACTGGCCTTGATCGTGAGGCCTGCACCTTGCAGAGCCCTCAACACTTTCTCAAGGTGCTGCAAATGTTCTTCCCAGCTGGAACTGAACACAGCAATGTCATCCAGGTAGGCGGCACTGAAATCCTCCAGCCCAGCCAACACCTGATTGACCAACCTCTGAAAGGTGGCAGGGGCATTCTTCAACCCAAAGGGCATCACCCGGAATTGGTAATGACCTTCTGGGGTTGAGAATGCTGATCTCTCCTTGGCCCCATCGGTTAAGGCAATCTGCCAGTACCCAGACGTCAAATCAAACGTGCTGAGGAACCGGGCAGCTCCCAACCGATCAATGAGCTCATCAGCTCTGGGGATGGGGTGCGCGTCAGTCCTGGTGACGGCATTGAGCCCACGGTAGTCCACACAAAACCGGAGTTCTGGAGTGGCACCGGGCGCCGCAGCCTTTGGGACCAAGACCACTGGGCTGGCCCAAGGACTGTGGGAGGGCTCAATCACCCTAACGCCAACATCTTAGAGACCTCCTCCTTGATGCTGGCTCTGACCCGGTCAGTCAACCTGTAAATCTTGTGCTTCACAGGAGGGCTGTCACCGGTGTCCATCATGGGTACACCAGTGAGTAACACCGGGGTCAGAGAGAACAGTGGGGCGAACTGTCCCAACAACTGGCGACAGTCCCCCTGCTGCTCTTGAGTCAGAGTAGGGGAGAGGATCACACCCTCTACTGACCCATCATGCTCCTTGGTAGACAGGAGGTCAGGGAGAGGCTCACTCTCCTCTTCCACCCCATCATCTGTCGCCAAGAGCATACTCACTTCGGACCTCTCGAAGTGGGGCTTGAGGCGGTTCACGTGAAGGACCCTCAAAGGGTTCCTTGGAGCCTGCAAATCCACCAGGTAGGTGACGTCACTTTTGCGCTCCTTTACCTCATATGGCCCAGTCCACTTGTCCTGCAAGGCACAAGGTGCCACTGGGGCCATGACCCACACTTTTGCCCAGGTTGAAATTCGACCAGAGTGGCGTTCTGGTCATACCATCTCTTCATTTCTTCCTGGCTGGCTTCTAGGTTCGCCTGAGCGAGTTTCCTGAAGCGGGCAGTTTGGTTTCTAAAGGCCAGCATGTAGCTAAATACATCCTGGGGAGTTTTCCTGGGAGCCGCCTCCCAGCCTTCCTTTACCAAACTCAGAGGTCCTCTGACAGGGTGGCCATACAGGAGCTCAAAGGGGCTGTACCCAAGAGACTTCTGAGGCACCTCCCTGTACGCAAAGAGTAGGCATGGCAAGAGGACGTCCCACTTACGCCTCATGGGTTCTGTTAGACCCTTGATCATGCCTTTCAAGGTCTGGTTGAATCTCTCCACCAGACCGTTTCCTTGTGGGTGGTAAGGAGTGGTGAACTTGTAGGTTACCCCACACTCCTTCCACAGGGATGTCATATACTTCGATATGAAATTGGTCCCCCTATCAGAAACCACCTCTCTGGGGAATCCCACACGGGAAAAGATCCCCATTAACGCCCGGCCCACCACTGGCGCCGTCGTTGTCCTGAGAGGGATTGCCTCCGGGTACCGGGTGGCATGGTCCACCAAGACCAGGATGTACCTGTTGCCCATGGCTGTCTTGGGATCCAGTGGCCCCACAATATCCATCCCTACCCTTTCAAAGGGTGTTCCAACAACCGGAAAAGGTTGGAGAGGAGCTTTGACCTTCCTCCCACTCTTACCACTTGCCTGGCAAGTTTGGCAAGACCTACAGTGTGCATCTGACTGCCTTCGCATTTGGGGCCAAAAGAAGTGGGTGACAAGCCTGTCAAAGGTCTTGTCCTGCCCCAAATGTCCTGCAAAGGCACGTCATGAACCAGACCCAGTAGGAAGGTCCTGAAGCGCTGGGGTACCACCAGCACACGGGCTGACCCAGGCTCAGCAACCTTAGGCTCACTGTATAGGAGACCACTCTCCCAGTAGATCAGATGTGACCCGGACTGATTGCCAGCTGCCTGGTCTGCAGCCTGCCGCCGCAGACCCTCCAGAGTAGGGCACTCGTTCTGCTCCCTGCAGAACTCCTCCCTGGTGGGACCCCCTTCTTGCTGCCAATGGGTCAGCTCAGAGATGTCTCCCAGTTCGGCTACCTGCTCCCCTGTAGGCACCGGGCGTCCCCCTCGAGGTCCGCCTCCTCCCGGTCCGTGGGAACTTCGGGGGCCGGTTTCCCGCGCCCCCTGCCCTTTCTCTTGGCAGGGACTTGGGCCACTGTTTCAGGCTCCAAGTCCTCTTGATCACCCTTTTTGGCTGCCATTGACCGAGTAGACACGCATGCCCACTCTGGCAACCCAAGCATCTCCAAGTGAGACCTGAGCTCAACCTCCTTCCACGAGGACTGCTCCAGGTCGTTTCCTAGCAGACAATCTACAGGCATGGTAGGGCTCACAACCACCCTTAAGGGACCTGAGACCCCCCCATTCAAAGGGAACCTGCGCCACCATACACTGGCGCTCAGAGTTGTCGACAGCAACTACTTGGTGGAATGCTCCTGGGACTACTTGCTTCTCAGACACCAGGTGACACCGGACTGAGGTCACACTGGCTCCAGTATCTCTGAGAGCCTCTACCCTGTTCCCATTAATGGTCACCCAGGTGCTATATTTCTTTGTGTTAGGGGGCACCTGGTTTCCTGGGACCATCTCACTGTCCCCTAGTGAGACAAGGGTCATTTCTGCGGGATCCCCACCCTCCTGTGGGCACTCCTCCTCCCAAGTGCTACACTAGCCAACACTTTGGATTGTCCACCGGTGGGTGGCTGTGTCCCCTTTTGGCACTTGGGGTCCCCCTAAAGTGACCTACCTGGTCACATGCATAACACTTGCGGGGGCCGGTCTCAACAGGCTTCCCTGTGGAGACCCCTTTCTTCTTATCACCGGGGGCTGGGAACCTTTACCCTGGGTACTAGTTTGGGGCCCTTTAGAGAACTCCTGTGCTTTACCCTTGTCCCCCCACCTTTCTGCGGGGACCCTGCCCACCTTTGGCTGAGTCTCCCCCAAACGCTTTCTTGTGGACCCTGGTACTCACCCAGCGGTCCGCTTCCATAGCAAGCTTCCTGGGGTCAGTTAGCTTACTATCCACTAGGTGCTGGCGCAGATCTGCAAAACATAGACTAGACAAGTGCTCCCATGCAATCAAGTTGTAGAGCCCCTGAAAATCTGTTACACTACTGCCCTTCACCCAACAATCCAGAGACCTGCAGAACACATCCACACATTCCAACCAAGTGTTGGCATCAGACTTCTTACTGGACCTGAACTGATCCCTGTACTTTTCAGGAGTAAGACCATACTTCGTGAGAAGGGCATCCTTCATGTCAGCATAGGTGAGGTGATACCCCTTACCCAAAGCTATCAGAGCATCCCTTGCTTCTTCAGGGAAAAGTGGCCACAATCCTGCTCCCCAATTCTCCTCAGGGACCCCATTCATGTGTATGGCTGCCTCATAACCCTGAAACCACCTTTGTATGTCATCCCCCTTCTTGAACTCCTTGCCTACGTTCTTGGGAATGTGCACAATCCTGTCTGCCTTTCAGGACGAATTGCTGCCACCATCTGAGCCTGACTTACTCCTAAGTTCTAGCTCCTTCAGTTCTCTCTCATGCTCTAAGAGCATCTTCCTCTCCTCTATGGCCAATCTCTTCTCCTCCCGCTCACTCTCCAGCCTGAGCTTCTGCAGCTCAAACTGCCTTGCCTCCCGCCTGTCCTCCAGCTCCTCTGGGGACAGACTGCTGCTGCCTGACCTGGCGGGTTCCCCCCTACCCAAAAGCACATCCACCCTGGAAATAGGCTCCTCCGCCTCCTCACTGAGATTACCAGGCTGCCCATTGGCATGTCTGGCTGCTACCCAGGCCCTCAGCGCCTTCTGTAGCTCCTCCTTCCTTGTGAGGCCTTTAATTTGGACTTTTAGGTTTTTACAAATCGCTCGTAGCTCCTTTACGGCGTAGGATTCCAACCTATCCTCCTCAAAGATAACTTCCAGAGATGCAACGGATGATGCAATTGATTCAGGCATGACAAAAGTAGTGAGTTGAAACTGGCAAGATCAAAAATAGGCCAAAAGAAAAAGAACCAGTATGTGGTACGTAATGGTCTGCGATATGGTAGTAGTGCACACCAATCACTGTAAGTCAAGTGCAAACACAAGTCCTATCCTCACCGCTGACAACCAATGTTAGAAATGGGATCTCTAGTTGGTAAGGGCTTGCACCTTTGTCCAAGTAGGGACCCTTCTTCCTAGTCAGGGTAAGGGTGTTACACTCGTGAAGTAACCCCTGCTCACCCTCGTGGTAGCTTGGCACGAGCAGTCGGGCTTAATTCAGAGGCAGTGTGGAAAGCATTTGCACATAACCAACAGTAATACAGTGTAAGCACTACAAACGGACACCACACCAGTTTAGAAAAATAACCAATATTTTATATACTCAAGACAAGACCAATTACGACAAAAATCCACAATACTATACTTTACGAATGAATGCTTGATACGTTAACTTCTTCTTTGCAGGAATAGCACAAAAGCAAAGTTCGTGCGAGTCGGTAGCTCCGTCCGAGCCTACCGTGATGCTGAAAACCCCAGAGTCTAACAGTTCCAGCCGACCGCGTCGATACGGGCCAGCAGAGTCATGAACAGACTCGGTTACAGTACCTTTCTCGTTGTGGCTGGTACGGAGTGTACGAGCCGGTCGGCGTTCGTCGCGGTTGCGGTGCAAGACGGAGCGATGCAAGGTGCGGTGTCCCTCGATGCGGTGCAGGCAGCGGCTCGATGAGCGTCGTGCAGACGGAGTCGGTGAGTCCAAGGCGTGCGATGCAGGGTGAGACGATGCTCGATGCGGTGCTGACAGGTTGCGATGCAGGCGACCAAGCCAGAGTGCGGGAGCTGGCGTCGGACAGCGGTGCGAGTCGGAGCGGTGCGTCGCAGGCGTGCGAGCGGTGCCCCAAATGCGGTGCGGTCACGACTCTTGAGCCAGTTGCAGCGACCGTGTCGGTCGGGTCCGGTTGGTTCAGTGAAGCGATGCGATGCGAACTGCGGTGCCCACAGGTCACGGTGCAAGCAGCGGCTCGATGTTGGCGGCGTCGGACGTCGCCCACGGTGAGACCAGGGTTGCGATGCGAAGCGGGGCGATGCGGTCTGCGGTGCAAACAGGTCACCGGCCAGGGATGGATTCGGTTGACGGAGTCAGTTGCAGTTCCCTTCCTCTGTGGCAACTGAAACAGCGTTCCAGAAGCGGTACCCAGAGGCTTGTGAAGTCTTTGTAGTCCCTGAGACTTCTTAACAGGAGGCCAGCTCGGTTTCAGGCCCTTGGAGATACTCAGCACAAGTTTGTAGAAAGTTCAGTCCAGTCCTTTCACTGCCCAAGGCAGAAGCAGCAGCTGCAGGCCAACCCAACAAAGCAACAACACAGCAAAGGGGCAGTACTCCTCCTGGCAGCTCTTCCAGCTCTTCGTCTTGGCAGGTTCCTTGATTTCAGCGAGATCTAAATTCATGGGGTCAGGGCCCCAATATTTATATTCCAAATTCCTTTGTTCTCTGAAGGCAGAGAGGCCTTTGCCTAGTCCAAACCAGTTCTGGAGCACTTTGTTGACAAGTCTCCGTCCCTTCTTTCAGTGAGTAGGCCAGGGACATCAGACGCACCACAGGAGGTGGAGCCAGCATTGTGGAGGGAAGGCACTGTCCTATTCAGGGCCCAGGTGCGACCCCTCCCACCCATCTACATGTAGATCTTGCTATTCAGCCCTGTGCTGACTCACCCTGTCTCCTGGCATCCCCCAGCCCCTGTCACTCACACTCCAGACAAGGAATACACAACCTCGCAGAGGTAGGCTTGGATGGTTAGACAAGAAAATACCCACTTTCTAAAAGTGGTATTTTCAAACACAGAAATGTTAAAACCAACTTCACTAAAAGATGCATTTTATCATTCTGAGTCCAGGCATACTAAACTCGAATTTCTACCATGTTCCCGGGGTCAGTTAGGATTATAAGCTGTAATAATCAAAACTGCCCGTTCTGGCCTAGGGGAACAGGTAGCCTTGCAATAGTGAAAAACGAACTAGGCTGTAATTCACTATCAGGACATGCCGCACACACCCGGGCATGTCCTACCTTTCGCATACAACGCACCCTGCCCACAGGGGTACCTTGGGCCTACCTTAGGGGTGACTAACAGGTAGCAAAGGGAAGGTTTAGGGACTTGCAAGTGTGTGCACTTGCCAAGTCGGCTATGGCAGCCCCAGGCTGCGCACAGGCTCTGCGATGGCAGGCCCGAGTTACACTTTACGGGCTGTTTGCGTGGGTGGCACAATCCAGTGCTGCAGCCCACCAACAGCATTTGGTCTATAGGCCCTGGCACTCGCAGTGCACTTTACAAGGGACTGACACATAAACCAAATAGGCCAATCATGGAAACACCAATCCATAACGCATTTTATACAGGAGCACTTGCACTTTCCCACTGGATCGCAGTGAGGAAAGTGCACAGAATCATTACACCAGCAAAAACAGAGTCAAAACCGGGAGGTCAGAAAGAAAAAAGTCAGGGGAAACACGCCAAAAGATGCCAAGTCTAACAAATGTATGTGCTTTAGACAGTAGAATCAATAACAATGGGCGCAAAGCTGTGCCCTAGACAAATGCACTTCCTGCTTTCCCCATCATGTGGTATACACAATATAAAACCTTTGAATGTATAAATAACTAAATGAATTTGGAACGGTCTTTATCTATCTGTACATAGGGGTTTACACAGGCTCTGTTTCATACTCACTTAATGTGCCTTGAAAATCTCATCTTTCTCTGACTCATCCCGCAAACTAAACACATTAGGGACAAATTGTAATCTTATGTAGAAGCAAGAGCCTTGTTTTCTGAAGAAGCCTAAAATTATAATTATCCAATTCGTGTCTTCTTGTCTGTAACACAATTAGTAACACAATTAGCTATAACACAATTTGCCTTCTAATTATTAAACAAAATAAAATCTCTCCGTTTGATTAAAAAATGAAGCCAGTACTTTATAAACTACGTGTAGCAATCTAAAATAACATAGATTTTTAAATGAAACAACTGAAGCATATAATCACAATAAAAGGCATCAGCCAGCTCACATTGAATTCAAACAACCTCTGTGTAAATCAAGTTTTTATTCAATAGGTGTGAACTCGAACCACAGTTAACTGAGGTGAAGTGACTAATTGAGAAAATCTCTACGTTCCACACAGGGTGCTAATACAATTTACAAATTATCAGTTTATTCATTTCTAAAAATAATCTGACGTTGCTACATGGAGTATATTGTGTCCCTTGCAGTAAGAAAAAAATATCATATTCGATATTTCAAACAAACGCCATTACAATTTAAGTTCAAATGCACACCTGTGTAGAAAAGGGGCTTGAAGTACTGAAATAACACAACATCAGCACCATCAAGGTAAGGCGCATTCTAGAACTGTCCTTGTGGTGTTCCTCAGCAACAGGCAGCTAAAAGCAATATTTTTCCTCAAAATAGAGCAAAGTGTTCAGGAACAGCACAGCTAATGAAATCAATCCTATTTTGTTGCCATTGCTGAGCTGGCATAGAAGCGTGCCCAATAACTCTTACTGCCACAGCTCATGATTTATCAACTAAAGTGATTTTGGAAAAAAGACGCTAATTTTCAAAGCTTCTTTGAAAACTCTACAGTTCAGTTTCTGTGAGAAGTTGGCCTGGCATATGCTGTCCACTAATTATAGTGGGCACCTTGCACCAGTCCAAACAACCCCTTATTGGAGATAGGTTAAAGACAACCTTTATTGAAAGCTATCCTAGTGGTAGCTATGGAGAGCAGCCTTCAGGCTAAGTCTTGAAGGAATGTAAAGCAGCTTGTTTTACCAGTCTATAATCTCTTGAGTGACCAAATGAAAGAGGACCACAACAGGTATATATTCAAAATATATGTATTTATTGCTAAACACACCCCTCTAGTCTCTTTATGAGGCTAGAGTTCGAAGTACATAAGTTATAAGTTAGTTGTCTACAGTAATAGCACAAATACACGTTTGAGCCCTAGGGGCGTACCAAACCATATACCAATAAAGTGGTATAAGAACCACGACTGAGCTAGACACAAGGCCTAGAGCCTGTAGAAGTGCTTGGACCACAAGGAACCACCCAAGGTAGTGACACAGGGGACCCACGGGGGACGCGTGCAGTGTGAGAACACAGCCGCGAATCGCCGTTGACTTCTATGGGGAAAGTCGCGGTTGGAAGTTTAAATAAAAGGGACACTTAGAGGAGGACTTGGAGCAAACCCTTTTAGAACTAGGCTGTTCTAGGGTCAATACCCACGGGAGCACCGGAGTACTCGAGTTACCTCACCCAGGGGAGCCGGGTGCATAGGTGTCTTTCGGGGTCGGGTTTCGTCGTCGTTTTCAATGGCGATCTGCTGCAAAGTGCTGCTGGCGGCCAAGTCGAAAGTGTTCGGGTGGATCCAAAGGTGGATCGAAGATCTGAAGAACCTGAAAGCAGAGGGGACAGAGTCTGGGTCACTAACCAGTGACCAGGAAGGCGATGAGCAGATGCCCACCGATGTCGAGTGCTTCAGGTAGGTTGACAGTCGTCTTGACTCTTCAGCCACGAGGTCCAGGAGGCGTCGACGATGACCAGGAGCTGGATTCGAGCTGTCCCCCGACGTCTGTTGATTGCAGGGGTGTCGGCGACCGGATTGGTCCCAACAAGCCTTGGCAACGGCAAGTCTCGTGGAAATAGAAGAAGGACGATGGTGCAGACCAGCAAGGTCTGTGGGACTCACCCAGCGAGGGTAAGTCAGGGCACACCTGGAGCAACCAGGGAGCCCAAGCAGAAGAAGATTGGCCTTCGGGAGGGCCTACTAGCCAATGGACTAGCGACCGTGAAGGAGCCTCGAGTGGACGCACTTGGAGCTGGCTCACAGGACACTCGTGGAGTGGAGGCCAGTGATCTTCAGTGCAGTCGGTGCTGGAGGCTGGGGCTACTCGGAGCCCAAAGCACAACTTCGTGGGAGACCCAGAAGAGGATGCACTTGCAAATGCGATCGGTGTCCAGGGGTCACGGTTCCACGTTACCCACGACAGCTACGGGCCTCAGCTTTGCTGGGGACTCAGGGCAGCCTCGGGGAAGTCTGGAAATCCACCTCTGGTGATGCAAAGACTTCGGCGTCCGGCGGGAGCTTCAGCGATGCAGACCGGACAATTGCTTCTTTGGTGCCTGCCAAGCAGGGGAGTCACTGCTTGACCCCAAGGGAGATTCTTCATTCCTCTAATCTTAACGTAGACCGTCGAAGGTCCAGGATTCTGTGTCAGAGTTTCGTCCAGGTAAATCTAAAGTCCTAAGGACTGGGGTCCCATACTTATACCAAGTTAGGGGGTTGGACATACTCTGGGGACCCACCTATGGGAGGGTCAGGGCAGAGGGGTGGTTACACCCCTTTCCCTTTGTCCAGTTTCACGCCAGAGCAGGGGCTGGAAGCCCCTGAGCCGGTTTGAACTGGGGTATGCACAGGGACAGCAAATGTGCCCCCAGTGCAGGACTTCAAAGCACCAGAGAGTGCTCCCGCCCAGCCCCAATACACACTATCCTGTCTGGGGAGGTGGTTACACCTCCCAGGGACAGGAAACCTATTGTCCAGGCCTCCCCTGCCGGAGTTTCGGTCAGCAGCAGGAGGCCAGACTCGTGTCTGTGGCAGCGGCATCCATTTTGTGATGCCAGGGCTTGGAAAGAAGTTACCGGGCAGGCCGGTGTGTACATGTCTCTCCCTCTAGAAGGGTGGAATGCTACCCCCGCCGCTAGAACTGGCGGGGGGTAGTATTCCAAGATGTTTGACACCAAACACGACATGTTTCCGTGCAGCCATCCCAAAGTTAGCATTTAACGCGAGGTTATAATGCGCTTAAGAGTATATGGTCAGGCTGCACTACAAACAGCATCAGAGAAGGGTCTCCGAACGCTGCAGAGGGGCTCTGCTCATGCAGGGGCACCCTCTCACATAGGAACCAAGCACTCTGCCTTCAGGATTGATAAGGCCTGCCATAGGAGTGACTTATAGGTTTATATGTGTGTATGTATGTAGTGATATAGGTAGCCTATATCACAGTAAGAGGTGCATGCACCACCTTACCCAGGCTGCAGTAGCAGACCTGTGGTGTCATTTTGGATGGCCTTCCAGGGGTGGCACAATACATGCTGCAGCCCCTGGTAGGCCTCTGAGGTACCTATGCCCTGGGTACATAGTATACCATATACTAGGGACTTATAAGGGCACTCAGATTCCAATCAGAGATGTGCCTAAGGCACATGGAAACCATTTTAGAGAGGAAGCAGCTAGGCTGGGGTTCGGATTAGCAGGGCCCCAGCCAGACTAAAATCGAAAAACAGTGAAGCATCAGCAAAAAGTGGGGGTACCCATGTGAAGCAGATCCTACTCTCCTACACAACCCCCCCAAACGTAGGGACATTAAACTAACCTTGCCCAGTTAAGTCTTCATGTTCTAAGTGGAAGTACCTAGAGAGTCCATCTGCATTGGCATGGTTACTCCCAGGTCTATGTTCCACTGTGAAGTCCATCCCCTGTAGGGAAATGGACCACCTAAGCAGTTTGGGGTTTTCACCCTTCATTTGTTTTAGCCATAAGAGGGGCTTATGGTCTGTTTGAACAAGGAAGTGAGTACCAAACAAGTATGGCCTCAACTTCTTCAGAGCCCAGACCACAGCAAAGGCCTCCCTCTCAATGGCTGACCAACGTTTCTCTCTAGGGGTCAGCCTTCTGCTAATAAAAGCTACTGGCTGATCCTGACCTTCATCATTCAATTGTGACAGTACAGCCCCTACCCCCAATTCAGATGCATCTGTTTGGACAATGAACTTCTTGGAGTAATCAGGACTCTGTAGAATGGGAGCAGTGCACATTGCCTGCTTTAGGTCATCAAATGCCTTTTGACAGCTAACTGTCCACTGAACCTTTTGGGCATTTTCTTGGAAGTTAAGTCATTCAGGGGTGTCACTATTGATCCATACCCTTGACAAATCTCCTATAGTACCCAGTCAGGCCTAAAAGGCTCTCACCTGAGTCTGGGTAGTTGGAGCAGTCCAGTCCATGATGGTCTGGATCTTGCTCTGCAGTGGTTGAACCTGGCCTCCACCCACAAGGTGGCCCAGGTACACAACCTGACTCTGCCCTATCTGGCACTTGGTGGCCTTGATAGTCAGGCCTGCTTTCTGCAGGGCCTGCAAAACATTTCTGAGGTGGACCAGGTGATCCTCCCAGGTGTAGCTAAAGACAGCGATATCATCTAGATATGCTGCACTATAGGCTTCAGACCTGTAAGGACTGTATTCACCAACCTCTGAAAAGTGGCAGGTGCATTCTTCAGACCAAAGGGCATCACCACAAATTGATAATGCCCACTAGGGGTTGAGAATGCTGTCTTTGGCTTTGCATCATCAGCTAGTCTGATCTGCCAGTAGCCAGCTGTCAGGTCAAATGTGCTTAGATACTTGGCTGAGGCCAAAGTGTCTATTAGCTCATCTGCCCTAGGTATTGGATGGGCATCAGTCCTAGTGACTGCATTGAGACCCCTGTAGTCCACACAAAACCTCATCTCTCTTTTCCCACCATTGGGAGGAAAGTCAGCACCATCGACCAAGTTTTTAGATTTGCTTTACTGGCATGGAAAACAGTGTCAATCGAACATGCCAGTCTTTACATTGCTTTTATTGACTTAAAGTCGGCTTTCGACCTCATCCCAAGGCCCAAACTATGGCAGGTACTGCTGGAATTGGGGCTACCTTCGGAGCTTCTTGCACTGGTTGTTCGGCTGCACGAGGATACGTACGCAAGGGTTCGTTGGGGGGATCAAGGGCAATTGACTGAACCAATCAAAGTTGTTATGGGGTCCGCCAAGGATGTGTCTTGGCCCCCACCCTGTTTTCACTCTTCATCAACGGGGTGGTGAAGCATCTGGAGGAAGTCCCCGCTGATGCCCCTACACTGGGGGGGCGGGGGGGGGGGGAGTAACAACTCTACTATACGCGGATGACACATTAATAGTCTCCAAGACCCCGAGTGGCCTCCAACTTCTCCTTGACCGTTTTGTAGCTTTCTGCAACCAGAGAGGCCTGGAGGTTAACACCTCGAAAACTAAGCTCCTGACGATTAACCCACACAAATCGTTTAAAGGTAAATTAACGCTGGGGGGGATACCTCTGGAGAGAGTGGCCACTTTTGACTACTTAGGGGTGACCCTATCGGAGACAATGGCATGGAGACACCACATTACCAAGAGGAATCTACAGAAGATGAAAACCTCTGGGGCATTGATCAAAGATCATAGGGCCTCCCAAACCAGACCAATAGCAGCCCCGCTGCAGATATATGATCAGCAGGTAGTAGCCTCGGCCTTGTATGCGGCGGAAATCTGGGGTTTTGACAATCTTGAGGGCCTATTGCATACAGAAAACAAGTTTATAAGATCTCTATGCTCCCTTCCCCAGAGTACTCCGCTCATCCCTCTAAGATTGGATATGGGTAGAACAACTATAGTGGACAAAGCAAGGCTTTGCCCCCTTCTCTTCTGGCTACGACTTAATCAAACACCTGAGCTTAAGTGCTATGTTGTAGCCTTCCAAGACCTTTGCAGACTAGATCGCTTCAAAAAAATAGGCTGGCTCACCAAAGTCCAGACTCTGCTTACTGCAATAGGCCTGGGTACCTTGAGTGACGCTCCCGATCCGAGCCTTTTGCCAAGCAGAGAAGTTATAAAGACCCATTACTGGAATTGGGTGGCACAGACAACCACCTACCAAATCTCCGTTGGCCATTTAACACTAGAGTTTATGGAGTCTAAGTGGCTAGGTGTCTACGAACAGTATCTAGAGGTAATTTCGACACCACAAGACAGGAAGCTCTACATACAATTTAGATTCGGCTGCCTCCCTGTGAATTCTTTCACAGTGGCTTGGCAGCGATCTTCAGAGGCTACACAGCAATGCCCAGGTTGCTCCGGGTCCCTTGAGACGGTTAAACACATTTTGTTTGTGTGCCCTTTATATACCATCCCGAGATTAAATTGGTTAGCACCTGTCTGTAGGCTGATGGGAATCCGGTGCCATCAAGGAGCTTTTCGCATTTTATGGTTTAAATCTTTTATTGAAATTTTCAACATTCAACATGTTCGGCAATACAGGAACCGCTTCTGTGCTGTGAAGGCATATTTAACATATGGCTCATCAAGTGGTCAAACCTTTGAGAACATATCCAATAACATAAAACATAACCTTGCAGACCCCGAAAGGAAGCTTATCAAAACCCTCCCCCCCTTCCCACCCCCCTCCCCGTTCCCTGTCCACCAAATAAACTATCGAAGGTGTGCCTGGGTCTCGTCTGGTGAATGGGTGTCCTACGTTCTCGTCGGTTATGTGTCGGAAAGCCGCATTAGGCGGAGATACCTGGGGCAAGTGGTTTCCCTGAATTCAGAGGAAAGAAGGGACAGGAATGGTTGCCAAAGCTCACTAAACAAGGACCCCCTCCCCGCTATTGTCAAGGTCAATTTCTCCATTCCCAAGACATGCCACAGACGGTATAGCCAACCTGTGAAGGTGGGTGCTTGAGAGGAGCGCCAATGCGTAAGTATGTTTTGCACTGCAGAGCCCAGCGCTATTGCTATTAATCGGCCTCTGCAGGAGCGGAGCGGGTAAGTCAAAGAGTTCGGGAGGCCTAGAAGGACATACGCTGGGAAGCGCGGTATTTCTGTGTCTAGGTGCTTGTCCACTTCCTCCAGGACCTGATTCCAGTATGTCTGGAGATGTGTGCATTCCCACAGCAGGTGTACCAGTGTGCCCACCCTCCCGCATCCCTGCCAGCAGTGCACCCCCTGGGTGGGGTCTATCGCGTGTAGACGTTCCGGAGTATAATACCAGTATGTAACCAGTTTAGTGAGGGTCTCAGTGAGCCCCATATGATATGCAGAGTGGCGAGCCCTGTAGTACACCCCTCCCACTCTTTATGACTGAGTGTTCTGCCGATTTCCCTTTCCCATCTCGTGCGCCCGGCGTTATACGTATGTGTGTGTCTATCTAATAGCATTTTATATAGATCTGAGATGAGTTTTTTATCCGATGTGCGGGTAACAAGCCATTTCTCATAAGTGGTAAGGTGTCTACCCGCAGCTGGTTTAACCTGGGTATGTAACGCCCAGTGCCTAATCTGAAGGTATCGTAGCCTTTCAGTTTCCGATAGCCCATACTCTAATTTGAGCCGTTGGAATGGTATTATCCCGTCAACGTCAAATAGGTGGCCAAGCGAGCGGCACCCTGATGATCTCCACTGCCCGAAGGCGGCCGCGTCCATACCAGGTTGAAAATCAGGATTATCCAGCAGCGGAGTGAGAGGCGAGGGGAAAGTAGTGAGGTTGTGTTTGACGTTGGTGTGATCCCACGTTTCAAGGATAGCTCGCGTAATGTGAGACGCGTATAGATTGGGTGGTCTGTGCCTCTTTCAGAGGAAAGGGATTTCCTGCAGAGGCCTGGCAGCAACCGCCTGGTCCTGGAACAGCCAGTGTTTCTCTGACTCCAACCGATTCCACTCAACCAGGTGGCGCAGTTGGGCTGCTTGGAAGTAGAGGTGGAGATCAGGAATGCCGAGGCCACCCCTCTCTGGTGGAAGCATCGCAAGTGTCTGCTTCATCCGCGGCTTACGGCCATTCCATATAAATTGTGCCAGATCCGATTGGGTCTGTTGTACCCACCCTTTTGGAGGTCGAAGAGGCAAAGTCCGGAACAAATATAAAATCTGGGGTAAGATGGTCATTTTGACCGCAGCTATTTTACCGAGCCAGGAGAGAGGATAGTGTTTCCATTGGCTCAACTCTGTACGTATCGTCTGCCTTAGTCGTGTGTAGTTGGCGGTGACCGTGTCCGACAGGGAGGGAGCTAATTGAATCCCTAAGTATGGGATCGTGTCTACTGCCCATTTAAGGGGATGCAGGCCTTGTAGCTGTGTGCGGGTATGGGGCGTTAGAGAGAGGTCAAGCGCTATCGACTTATCCATATTCACCTTAAACCCCGAGACTCGTGCGAATGTCTCTAATTCTGTAAGGCACGCAGGTAATGCGAGAGCGGGGTTCGACAATGAAATGAGGACGTCGTCAGCATACAGACTGATCGTATGGGTGTAGCCTCTGAATTGAATCCCAGTTATCGCAGGGGTGTGTCAGAGACGGTGAGCCAAAGGCTCCATATAAAACGCGAAAAGAAGGGGAGACAAGGGGCACCCTTGCCTCGTCCCTCTCTCTATGGGAAATCGAGAAGACGCATGGCCATTAACTCGAACTGTAGCTGTTGGGAACTTATAGCAATTCAGGATGTATGTACGAAACTTCTCCCCTAGCCCCGCGTGCTCGAGAACCCGTTCCAAGTATGGCCAATGGACCCGGTCGAATGCTTTCTCGGCGTCAATAGTGAGCATCATATATTCCCCCTGTGTTCGCGAGGCTTTCTCAATGAGGTGGAGGGCCCGGTGGGTATTATCGCTGGTTTGGCGCTGGGGAATAAATCCTGCTTGGTCAGGGTCGATGAGGCCGGGCATATGCGGCGCAAGGCGCGTTGCCAGTATCCCTGTGTATAATTTGAGGTCTATGTTGAGGAGGGATATGGGACGATAGGCTCCGCACTTGGTCTTATCCTTCCCCGGTTTTGGGATAACCACTATGGAGGCTTCGAGCATATCCCCCGGAATCGCTCCGGGATCGGCGAATGAGTTAAAAAGTTTCGTGAGAAGCGGGGCCACCAGTGCACAAAAGGTCTTATAAAATATGTCAGAAAAGCCATCCGGCCCAGGGGCCTTAGCAAGTTTAAGGCGTGAAATGGCCGCAATAACTTCTTCTAATCTAATGTCTCTGTCTAGGTGATCAGCCTGGGCCTTAGTCAACCCTGTTAAGTCAACGGATTCGAGAAAGGCAGCACCATCTGTGGTGGATAGTGGCGAATAAGCATAGAGACGGGCATAAAAATCCCGAAACGTTTCAGCAATCTCTGAGTCCTCAAAGACTCGTCCGCCATCCCCCCGCTGAAGCTCCCGGACCCCCTGTTTCTGCCGAGACTCGCGCAGTTTATGGGCGAGGAGGCGGCCGCATCTGTCTCCTCCAGTGTAGTAGGTATGTCGCAGCCGGAGGGCCGCAAACTCTGCCCTGTCTTGATCTAACACGGTGAGTTGTTGCCGTGTGGCCCTCAGCTGGCGCCAAACCCGCAGTGCCCCAGTCCGTTGATGCATCTGTTCTAGCTCTCTGGTTTTTTGGGTGAGGTCCTCTCTTTTGCGTCTACGCTCTGTATTTTCCGCCGCCGAAACGGCTATCAGTTCCCCTCTTATCACTGCCTTCAGCGCTGCCCATTGTGTGGCCAGAGTGGTGTCATCGTTAGCGTTGTGGGAGAGGAAGTCTTTGATGGCGCCCTGTACCTGGTCTACTACGGCGGTACGGTGCAGGAGGGTGTCCCGGAGGCGCCACACACGAGAGGGACGGTGCATGGGGGGAGGAGTGAGGGTTACCGTAACGGGTGCGTGATCAGAAAGGGAGGCGACCCCTATCTCCACTCCCGTAGTAAACGTGCGTATAGATGTAGTCGCCAACAGGTAGTCCAGTCTAGCGTTTGTCTTGTGCGCATTAGAATAATAAGAGTATTCACGACTATGGGGATGAAAGCATCGCCACAGGTCCGTGAGGCCTAGATCGTGGAGGCGCGCCAAACCTTCTGCTGATAGTGCTCCCGTCTGAGTAAAGCGCTGACACGACCTGTCTGCGTCATTGTTAAAGACCAAGTTCAAATCGCCCCCCAGAAGGATCTCGCGGTCTGTCGTGGCCGTTGCTTCAGTAAGTACTGTGTGTAGAAACTTTTCCTGTCCCTCATTGGGGGCGTAAACTGAACCTATAGTGAGTGTAAGGCCTCCTAGTGCAAAACGGTAGATCAAAAGTCTGCCCTTAATTTCAGCTTCCTTCTGAAGGACCTTCCCCTTGAACCTCTGGGCAACTAATATGGCTACTCCGGCTGATTTGGTGGGGCCTGAGGAGAACAGCTGGGTCGGAAACCTGCGGGATTTGAGGCAATGGCAGTCTTTGTCTAACAGGGGTGTTTCCTGAAGCAGGCATATGTCTGCTTCGGTGTGCTCTAAGCATGATAGAACTGCTTTGCGCTTCACGGGGTTATTAAGGCCCCTCACATTCAAGGTGAGTATTTTAAGCGTGGTGGGACCCATTCCAGTAGGTAAAAAAGACTAGAAGCTTGACTGAAATCTGAGGACTGAAGCCGCGGGAATAGTGAGCCAGCGAGGGCCCCATAGCTTCCTGCCTGCGCGAACCCCCGCTGCCAAGGAAAATGGGTGGACAAGGAACCCCGAACCCCCCAAAAAAAAAACCCCCAAATATATATCTATAAAAAGCCTTCTGCCAAAAAATGAGAGAAAAAGGACATGAGATATAACATAGTCCGTCATCCGTGGATGATCAGGAAAAAGTTTCAGTGGGGAGTGTATCGTGGCCAAGAGCGTCCCCCCGCCAACCGCACTCATATGAAGTGGACTCATCAGTAGGATTGATAGACCACGTGGCCTCAGCCAGGCTGTGTTTTTGCTAGTGCTGCAGGCAAAGTCTTGAGGGTGGCCTTCTGACCCTCGAGTATTTCAGCAGGTTGTGGCCGTTTAGGCTGGCGTCGTCGACTCTGGTGTCTCCATCTTGGTTTCCTGTCCTCTGTGCCGGGTGTCGGGCCTTTATCGGTGTTCTCCTCCGTCGGGTGATCAATTCCCAGCAGGCGACAGGCCTCGGAGAGGGAGCGGAGTTGGAAAAGTTTACCATCCTTGCGAAAGACCAAACGGAACGGGTGGCCCCAGCTGTATGAAATATCGTGCTGGCGGAGGTACGTGGTAACAGGCCTGAAGGTTCTTCTCTTTTGTAGCGTTAGCGCCGCTAAGTCTTGATACAGGACTGGAGTCTGCCCGCGGAATGTCAGGGGGTGCAGCTGGCGGGCCTTCTGCAGGATTGCTTCTTTAGTTCGGAAATCCTGCACACAGACCAGTATATCAGACGGCGGAGCCGTGGCCGGGCGGGGGGTCCCACTCTGTGCGCCCTATCTAGTTGAAGATCAGAGTCCAAGGGCCTGCCAAGAATGTGGTTAAAAAGGTCCCTGGCGTATTTAAAGATGTCGCCCGCTTCTTCAACAGTCTTCACCCCCCGGACCCTAATGTTGTGGCGGCGGGAGCGGTTCTCCAAATCCTCGAGATGTGACTGTAGGTCTACTTGCTGGTCATGTATACGGATGACTTCCTGTTGCAGCATCGATAGCTCCGTATCCCGCCCGTCACTTTTCTCCTCCAGCTCAGCTACCCTCTCGCCTATGCTGTCCATGTCTCTGCGGACATCTTTGATTTCCGCCGTGAGGTCCCTCTTAAGTGTTTGCAAGTCTTCTCGCAGGGCTACAAACAAGGATTCGAGGAAGGCTTTCGTGATCGGCTCTCCCCCGTCACCCCCCATCGGGCGAGCCAGTTCAGTGCTTGCTGGGGTCTCACCCAATTGCTGACTGCCTTGGGCTCTTGCAAAGAGATCTTTAAGAGTTTTGTCCTTCCGGCCCCGGGAGGAGGACATACTGTGCTCGGGCGTTTGACAGAAATGTATTCCGGCGAGCTGCGTATGTTGTAGGGCAGGCCGCGGTCACCAGTGCTCCCCCCAAGTCTCGTCGAGATGCCCTGCACCGGGGCTGTGCGTTGCTTCCGCGAGCACTGACCCGTCTTCAAGGTTCCCCCTCGGCGATGGTTCTATGCCTCCCGAGGGGAGGATGCCTCCGGCTCCGCAAGGGGACCCACGAGCCCGCTCCCCCGATCCACCTCTGGCAGGCCCCGGGCAGTGTCACAAGTCTCACGTGTGGCGGGCCCCAAACTCGTGCAGTAGAGAATGTTTATGCCTCACAGATTTCAGAACCCTTAGTCGTGTCGCTGGAGCGCCCCAACGGCCTACCCAGGCGGATCGTTATGTCCCCGGGCTGCCGCTCGCACTCCACTACAGGCCCCATGCTGCTCAGCTGAGTCTCGACTGGGTCCCGGAGCTTCCCGCGTCACCTGCCGTCCCGCTCCTCACTCCCCCAGTGTCGACATTACACTGCGACTTTCCCCCGCGTTGTGGTCACTTGCCTGCCGTTTCATGGAGGGGTGATGGCCACCAGGCTCTCAGCAGCTTCGTCTGGCCCCGGAGGTTCTCCCGCATTGCCGGACTCCGTCCAAGATGGCGGGTCCACCTCAGCTCTGCCACGCAATCTCCCTCACGGGGCAAGCCAGCCCCCTCCACAGGATCGGGCACACGCTGGTCTCACGGGTCGTCGGCTGCTGTTTGGCGGCTTCCCAGTCTGTCACCTCTTCCCGGCCGCTCGGTCTCTGCGGGCTCAGCCTCTCCGGATCTTGCTACGCGGCCTCCGTCACTCCAGTGCCGGGTCTCCTCAAGACCAGGCCGCGCCCCCTCTGCGCCGCGTTCCGCAGCTCGATCACTGGGGACCCTGCGGTGGTGAACAACTCGAATTCTCCCCACCGCTGCGTCCGCGGTACCTGCTGGAATGCTTGGCCACGGAATCACGTGTGTCCAGCTGCTAATGACGGCCAAAACCGGTGCTTTGTCGAGCGGCCAGCGGGAGAGCTCGAACGGCACGTCTTATCGAGCCACCATCTTGGCCACGGCCCGCTTTTCGCATTTTAAAAACAGATCCCAGGCCAGTAATAGTTTGTGCAGTGGCAAAATTTCTAGGGAAAATGTGGATTATCAGACGTCATGTACTAAAGAACAGATAAAGTAGGCTCCAATGAACTACCAGTGATTAATTAATTTTAGCTTGCTTTTAAAAAGGAATTATAGCTCTACCTGCTATATTGTATTTTTGTACTATTTTGCATTTGCACTTTACTTGTAAACCTCTGTCGGTTTTCAACTTTTTTAATTCAGTGTTTTTATTATCAACATCAAGATGTAGTTTTTAATTTGATATCCAATCTTGTCTAAAACTGTATTATCGCCACAGTGGCAACAACTGATCCTTCTGTATTGTTTGCACTTGCACTTTTATGGTCGTAATGACCGAATAAAGTATTACAACCATAAAAAAACAAAAACAAATGTAAGACATATAAAACTTAAAATTACATGTCCCACTTTTTAAATACACGGCACCCTGCCCTATGGGATGCTTAGGGCCTACCATAGGGGTGAATTATATGTATTAAAAAGGAAGGTTTAGGCCTTGCAAAAAGGTTTATTTTGCGAGGTCAAATTGGCAGTTTAAAACTACACACACAAGCTACAATGGCAGGCCTGGGACATGTTTAGCCACTAGTAGCATTTAACTTACAAGCCCTGGGTACACATGGTATCATTTTACTAGAAGCTTTCAAGTAAATTAAATGTGCCAATTGAGTGTAAGCCAATTTTACCATGTTTAGAGGAGAGAGCACAAGCACTTTAGCAGTTGTCAGCTGTTGAAATGTGTGCAGAGTCCTAAAGCCAGCAAAAAAGATGTCAGCAAAAACAGGAGGATGGAAGGTAAAAAGTTGGGAGAAAACCAAGCCAAGGATGTCATTTCCAACAGTACCTGTGATGTATTTTTCAATATTACAATTATAGATAGAAAATTGTGCACAATGGTTTTACTGAGTGACACAACCTAGAATACAAGTTGAAGCTTAAGTTTTCTATAATGGCACTGACATTCCCAAGATGTTCATATCTCCACATGAAGGCAAGTGTTAATGATATATTGATCTAAATACTGTACTCCTCATTCAGTCTATTGCCTTCTAAAGTAGTATTCCAATCTATCATAACAGATAATCTCCTTGCCATGTGCCCCACACCGTCAAATTATTATCACATATGTATGTTGGCTTTAAGAACACCTTTTATGTGTCATGGCCTCCATCTCCTTAGGTGATATGGTCATTCAGTGATTGCTGGAAGAATGTGTTTCATACAACCCTTTTTAGAGACATACCCCATTAGATTTCCCTAGCTCCTAGAAATGTTGGTATAGTTGTGCCTGTATAGAGACAGCAAAAATGGATAGGTAGCAAACACACCTCCCATTGGCCTCGACAAACTAGAAAAGAAATGTTTGAAGGACAACAGAACTGCCAGAAAGGCTTACCCTATTCCCACCCCCCTAAATAACTACACAAACGATAGAAAATTATAATAATAGGGATTTATTTGGCATAAGCTATGGTAGTGCTGATCATAATATAAACACTGGACACTAAAAAGTCTTACCATTACAGTTTGTTAATGAGAATCCTAATCTGCATTTGTTCTCAGATCTACTAAACTGTGTAAATTTCCCCGCAAACTTTGTGGTGACCCACATGACTGTGCTGCTGGCTTAGCAGTAGAAATGTCCTTGACAGAGGCATGGCTCCAGGGCATGGAGATGGTCCCTCACCCCCTCATTAGGAGAGACAGAATTATGAATCAATGGTAATACCCAGCACTCACTGCTATCAAGCATCAGAACGCTCCGCCAGGAAGTAATTGCGCGCGATTAAGAATGTGATTGACAAGAAAAGCATTCTGGGAGTTAAAGGCAAGGCATGCAACATATGTTGGACGCAGTAACGAGCAAGCCTAGTAGGACAATTTAGCATAGTCTCAAGCAAAGTTCATGATGCATCGTTTTTGGATTGTGAAAAATGAATCACAACCTGAAATAATTGAAGCAAACTTCCACTTTTACATTTACATCAACACTTAGGAGTTTTCTGTAAACTACTTCAATTTGCCAGCAAACTCTTGAAACTTTGGTACAGTTACACCATTTGACTGCCGCCCTCTTAACATTATCATTATATCAGCTGTCTTTGAAATTCAGCCTCTTTGCTTTTATTCCATTATCTCATTGTCTACTATTTCAGAAATGTGTTGAAGGAGGTTGGGCATGTTTACATGCTTACTAGGGATAAGCTACCATCTCCCTTGTTCTGTCCAAACTCGATTACACCAATAGCCTCTACCACAGATCAGCTTTAATGACCATGAAAAGACTACAACGGATTCAGAACTCAGCTGCCAGACTACTCTTGCATATCAAACTGCGAGACCACATCTCCCCTGCCTTGAAAGCCCTGCATTGGTTACCGGTTGCCAGAAGATCCACGTTCAAGCTGCTTTGTATAACCCACAAAGCGATACATGGAATGGGACCACTCTTCATCAGGAATAAAATCACCAAACACATTCAACCATGGAACCTCCACTCTAGAGTGGCACCTTGCCTCAAAATCCAAAGATACAAGAAAAAAATCCATGAGTGGCACATCCTTCTCTGTTCAAGCAGCCAAACTATGGAATGCTTTACCCCCCAACATAAGATTCATGGACAACCACCTTATCTTCAGAAAACTACTCAAGAATTGGCTCTTCCCCACATAAGCACCATACACAAACAGAAATATACAGCATATCCCTCTGTATATAAGCATTTATTTGTACTATAGATATGTACCTATATATGTGTATTGCTTTGTATAAATATGTAGAATAATTATGTTTTTAGAAAATAAATAAAATTAATTTTTAAGTACAACAACACTTGAAAACCAGATTTTATCTAATGCAACTTTAATCTACATATACTTACCTCCTTTATGCATCTACATACCTTCCATGTACTTGGATCTATATATTTATTTCTTTTCTCCTAAAAAGCATATTCATGCACTAACCTATTTCTCACCCTATGCCTCTCTCAATATATCTTCTACCTCAACTCTCTGACTCATTTCAAACCTCTTTCTACTACTCTTTCCAATGCACTACCGTATTTCTCACCCTATACCTCTATCAATATATCCTCTACATCCACTCGCTCATTCATCCCAAACCACATACCACTACTATGATCCCCAAAATAACCCTTTCTAGACTCTCCCCTCTACCCCTCCTTGCATCATCCGACACCTCTTTTACTATACTGAGCCCCCAAACCAAGCCTTTCTAAACTTCCCTCTGACTCTTCCACTCCACATCCCTCTTTTACTCATCCCAAGCCTCCTTCTACTGCTATGACCTCCAAAACAATAAATAAATAAATAAATTCTTCCCTCTTCCATACCTCCACTATCCTTTTCAATCAAAATTACAGACTAACATGTCGACTTCTCAAATTTCATATTTCATTATACTAATTCACCACTAATCCTTTATGGGTTCCAGAGTAGCGTGCTACTCGCCGAAAAAGCGCTTCAACACCTCATCAGGGGTAACAAGCGCTATATATATATGCAAACCTTTTTCCTTCTTCTATCCCTCCGCTATCCTTCTCATTAAAAATAACTGACTAATATCCACCACTCTAATTACTTTCATATTTCACTATACTAACTCATCACTAATCCTTTATGGGGTCCGGAGTAGGGTGCTACTCACCAAAAAAAGCGCTTCAACACCCCATCAGGGGTAACAAGCACTATATAAATGCAAACCTTTTTACCTCTTCTATCCCTCCGCTACCCTTCTCTATCCAAATAACTGAATAACATATCCACCACTCAAATTACTTTCATATTTCACTATACTAATTCAACACTAATCCTTTATGGGTTCCAGAGTAGCATGCTACTCGCCAAAAAACGCTTCAACACCACATCAGGGGTAACAAGCTCTATATATATATGCAAACCTTTTTCCTTCTTCTATCCCTCCGCTATCCTTCTCATTAAAAATAACTGACTAATATCCAACACTCTAATTACTTTCATATTTCACTATACTAACTCATCACTAATCCTTTATGGGGTCCGGAGTAGGGTGCTACTCACCAAAAAAGCGCTTCAACACCCCATCAGGGGTAACAAGCACTATATAAATGCAAACCTTTTTACCTCTTCTATCCCTCCGCTACCCTTCTCTATCCAAATAACTGAATAACATATCCACCACTCAAATTACTTTCATATTTCACTATACTAATTCAACACTAATCCTTTATGGGTTCCAGAGTAGCATGCTACTCGCCAAAAAAGCGCTTCAACACCACATCAGGGGTAACAAGCGCTATATATATATGCAAACCTTTTTCCTTCTTCTATCCCTCCGCTATCCTTCTCATTAAACATAACTGACTAATATCCACCACTCTAATTACTTTCATATTTCACTATACTAACTCATCACTAATCCTTTATGGGGTCCGGAGTAGGGAGCTACTCACCAAAAAAAGCGCTTCAACACCCCATCAGGGGTAACAAGCGCTATATAAATGCAAACCTTTTTCCCTCTTCTATACCTCCGCTATGCTTCTGAATCCAAATAACTGACTAACCTATCCACCACTCAAATTACTTTCATATTTCACTATACTAATCCAACACTAATCCTTTATGGGTTCCGGAGTAGCGTGTCACTCACCGAAAAAGCGTTTCGACGCCTCGTCAGGAGTTGTAAGCACTATATAAATGCAATTACAAAACAATTACAAAACAATATAATCTTTCTGCCTCCATAAGGCATTTTTTGCTGTGGATGACATGGCAGCCTGTTGCTGGACACTGGTGTTTGGTAAACTAATGCTATGCAAGATCACTCAGTTACCCATTAGCATGCTTGGTTGCTTAGTGCTCTGTTGGTGGTCAGGTATGTCGTAGAGAATTCACACAGGAACCTCAAATATAAGCTGTTAGTAAATTACAGTCAATAGTATGGCAGAACGCAATTTGTGTCAGTAAATAGCTGCTGTCCTGAGGAATGCCCCTGACCGAGATAGGTCACTCATTTTGGGCAGAGACATGTAGACATGACATATGAATCATATGGGTACTTAAAATAACTTCTTCCTCTGGCAATAAGTGTGATTTAATGCTTTCCAACCCCACTAATGAGCTCCGATAGGAGCCCAACTTGGATGAAAAATTGAGGTCAGGAGAAGGAGGAACCCAATGACCAAACATGCCACTACCTAGCGGTGAGGGCTTTTCCTCCTTTTAAGGAAATATCTTACTATGGGGGTTTTCTAAAGAAGTATGGAGTAGTAATGCATGGTTGGTTGTCCCAGACCTTAATTAAGGGCCCAATAATAATCATTTATGACCTAAATTAAGAGGCCCAGTAATAATCTTTAATGGCACTTTCTTTCGTGAGACTATTATAGTTTGGGAGACATTTCATTGTTAGTCAAGATTTTGATAAGAGTTGGGCCTGGTAGCTGGGTCAGGTAATATTCTTAGATTGCTGAGAGTTAAACTGCAAATTGATGAATGCCAAATGCACTTGCGGATGGCTGAGGCTCTGGCAGCCCTCTTGGACATTTTAGTTGAACAGAAACTGACACGGGGCTCTTGTGACTTTCTATGTTGACACAAAGCAGCGGTGTGGGCTCCATTAATGTAAATTAAGTTGTTTCGCATATGCTGCCTTTTAATGGAGAACATAGCTAACCGCTGATCAGTTAAAAAAAATGGATACCTAGATACTCTCTTAGTGGTTTTTAAACATTGTGAAATTTTATCAAACTACAGTAGTTGTTTTGGTTTTGTACTTTCGACTGGAAAAGAATCACCTCAGCAAGTTTCACTTTGTGAACACTCCTGGGAATGGGAGTCAAAACAGCATTAGGACATAGCAAAAATCGAATAAATACATTATAAATACTGGGTTTGTGACAATTCATTAATCGAAAAATATGAAAGCTTGGATCTCTTGAAATTTCCTGATGCCAATTTATCAGAAACTGGAATTTGTCCTCTTCTCCTACAAACGTCTAGCAAGCATGAGGTGGTGTTGCTAAATGAGCTGCAAGTAGATGGATCCATTACATCAATTTTCCCATACATCATCACTGGTAAATGCATTTTTCACTAGTGGCCAACCACTATTTTGGCCAAGAAAATCCAATCACCTAATTGACTTAGCCACCAGTTAGATGGAACTTCCATCTAGCATGATCAAACTTCAGAGCCTTACACTTGAAGAATAAATGTTCTTGTCCACCCTTCTACACATCATGAGAGGTTCCAGAGAGCGATGAGGCATGAGGCAAGCACTCTTTCTGCTTTGAAGCAGAGAATTCAAGGCTGAACTGATTTCCTCTTCGAGGCTGTGCCATATGGAACTCTCACCCTTTCAGTCTCAGGATTTAGCCAAGCTTTCTTTCTCACTATAAAGGGCCCCCAATTGTGATTACAAATATCTGACTGTGTAGAGTCATCTCATTTGTACAATCTCCTTTCCTTTTAGAACTCTATAAATAACTCTTCAGATGTTTACTCCTCCATCCCTACTCATCCCTCCCCCCTTTACTTTTGTAGGATGGCTTATAGCAACATTTTCTGGTTGTTATCAACAAAAACTTGTCAGCCTCATCTATAGCAAGAACGATGCTGTATAAAATCACTAAATAAATAACTAGAAAAAAGAGTGAAACTATGTCAGCATGCAATCAATCTACTTCTATGGCAGTCACTGCCTTCTATAAGCTCTGATTCAAATGAACTGATCATTTTTCTTGGACAATTAAGCAACAGACTTTATGAAGCTCATGTAAACTATACTTGAGGAGTTTAGGTTGTTATCAGTTACATTGATGCAAGGAGGTTGTGGGACTTCAGGATGGGGAAACTGACTGAGTCACTGTCTGGAAATTGTGCCCTTGTTTTCCACTGTAAAATTATCACTTTGATTGTTCATAGATTATTTGTGCAGGTGGAGGGGGGTGAAGTAATGGTGTGTTTTGTTAGTTTTGATTCTTGTACCACTATGTGATATTTGAAACGTAATGCAAACTGTACTGTTTCTCACCCACTGTTAGTTTTTAGGCGGTGATCTATAAAAACCTCTGACTGCATTTTGTGTTGTAAAGATAGTAAACATTGTTCCATGCTCGCAAGGTGTGTCAGTCTTTGATTGGAGGGCTTAGACAGCAGTCTAGTAGATTTTAAGATGTAGTTAAGGTGAGAGTTCATGTATGGAGGTGGCATGTTGATGACCTCTGACACGACTCCCTTTCCCCAAAAACCTTCAACATCATTCCAAAGGATAGCCTGAGACCCAGTTTTGTTGCTTGGTTAGAGATATCAAATCCCTGACTGTATTTATTACATAATCATAACTTCATAACTTTCCAAACTGCATAACAAAACACATCACTCATATATACAAGACTTTAAAAGAATTCTTTATCCGCATGCTAAGTCAGCTATACATCGAGCCATCTACAACCCCAACACCTCCCTGTGCACCAAGTGGCATTTTTTTAACTCAAGGTTTTTCCTTCGACTAGGTCCCCCAGGCGCCTCTGACTTTTCTGGGCCCTCTAAAGCCCCTATCCCAGTCCAGAAAAACGACAATCTCTCTTATGCAAATTCCTGCTGTAAGGCCCTTTCACTCCAGAGCCACCCTACCTGGGGTACCCCAACATCAGCCAGAGAGCTAGTCTGGGCAACTGGGCAATACCTTGGTCCCAGTGGTGGCTGCTAGGGAACAGAGGTGTGGGGAAGGCCGGGGAGGGGGGGGGGACGGTTAGGAAAAAAAACCAAGAAAAGAAAACTTGACTTCCGAACGCCGTCAGCCATCTCTCCTCCATTCTCCCTCGGCTCCTGGCTCTTGGAAGCACCCAGGCTCTCAGGATACCCTGACCAATCACAACGCTGCCTTACAGCAGCGTTGTGATTGGTCTAAGCACTGTGGTTCGGCGCTCAGAGAGGGACTAAGGGACTGGGCATGTTCTCCACCCAGGCTGTAATGGTGGAGAACATGCAACGTGCGCATGACAGTTTGGCCGGCCCAAGACAGCCGGCCAAACCATCATGTGCACTTAAGTGCCCACCACGCCTCCCATTGCTGGCTGTGACAACAGCCTAACCCCACCCCGCCCTGTAAACCGGAAAAATAAAATGATAATAACGGGGTTATTATCATTTTATTTTTACTTTTTTCACTGCTTGCAGAGCAGTGGGGCGGCGCTCCTCCACCTTAGCGGAGGAGCCGCTGCTGCTTGGTCCCCGGGTGTAGACTGTATCCTCAAAACACTCCAAAGGGCCTCTGTCACTTAGCACAACTGTGCCTGTGTGGAAAGGTAGGGAAGGTACGAAAGTGACCGACCCACCCCTCCCCTCCCCCAAAATTGAAGCTTCTTTATTGATTGCTGCAAACACCCCCTTTGAGGTCCACATGGCACTGGTGTTCTCTGTGCATAAATCCCTGTTTAGATGCCGAGGGGACCATAAGTGTCCCTGCTGCCAACCATGAATCCACCAACATCATAGACCAGCATGGTTCACCTACCACATGGCCTCATCCGAGCTGTGTCAAAAGTTGAAAGGAGAATGATACTAGCATGCACCAGAGAACCTGTCATTACTAACCGTAGAAAAGATGCACCCCATCAGGGAGGAAAACCTCATCCCCCTCAATTTAAACTTGGAGGGGAGCACCTGAGACTATGTGTCTTCAAAAACCTGTGCATTTTTCTACTTAGGTGTCTGCAGATTCCTCAAGGGCCTACCTAGGGAATTTGTGGAACTAAAATTGCATCAGGAAAACGCATAATTAACCAACCCATTTAGTAGCAACAGCTTCGGTTGGCTGCGGGACTCACAATGGCTGGAGATGGCGGTCACGGTGAGGAGGGCAAGAACTGAGAGTTCGAGCCCTAAGTCGCTGCTCTTTTTAATTATGTTGGCCTGAGGCTAGGCTCTCCCACCACCTCCAGCTGCCTTGAAATCTTCTTGTGGCACTAGGCGCCCGCAAAGGAGGGTGGCTACCAGGCTCAATGTAGGACCATCATCTGCTAGCCCACCATCTTGCCCCTTGATCTAGCCCGCCGCACTCGTCATATTTTTCGGCTCTCCACATTCTGGGGGAGAGCATTTGAACATTTATAGTTGGGGTCAAGTCAAAATCCATGGGCTGTGTTCCCCGGGGTAAGTATGGATGAAGTCCTCAGTATTAATTTTTGTTAGCTAAGTTGAATTAACTTTGGAGTTAGTTTGTTGTGATAAGAGCATAAATCAGTCTTTTCTGAGTTTAGCTTTAGGATGATGGAGGACATGCAATTCTAGCAGGAATTTAGTTTGATGAGTAGGGAGTCACTATTCAATGGCTGAAGTATCACCGTACAAAAATATGACTCCAAAATATCGACAACCAGTGCATTTTCAAGATAAGCTAATGTGGAGTTAGGAATAGTAAATCTATACTTACCATAATAATAGAGTAATAGTTAATATTGTGGATGCAATATTTTTGTAGGTCAATACTTCAACTATGATATAGTGAACTACAACCGTGACTCCGCCATTAACATTCTCAGTGGCTCCCTGTAAAGTTTGATAAAATATAGGGCTAAGATTATGGTCTGAGGCATTACATGAGTGATTAAATTGGGTTGGAGGTGAAACTACAACCTTATGGTTAACAAAGAACACGAAGAACCATTTTAGGACCATGTCATAGAAGCCCATGCAGGTTTCATGAATTTTCATACCCTTAAGTTATTATTAGTGTCAAATGTAGCCAAGAGATCAAGAAGGATGAGGAGATAGGGGATTTGAGTCACCTTTATGCAGCATTTGGTGGATTGTGTGTAGGAGTTTTATTTTTATAGACTTTTGGGGAGCATCCAAAAAAGGAAATCTAAAAATGAAATGAAAAAACTATATGTAAATGGGTACCACAACCGCAGAATGCTACCTCAATGAATGGGAGCATAACACAGTGCAAGAGATATCATGCATAAGAATCCAAGAAATGAAAGTAAGTAGAGAAACACCCAGAAAGGTGTGTTTCAAAAGCCGCCCTTAAATGAATACATGGTGAAAAATTATCATTAAAAAGCCAAGCCACATCCATGTGGAAAAGGCAGAAGTATAGAGCCACAGTCACCAATTGCCAATGCATCACAAGCCAGCCTACTTGTATATTGCCAAAGTGGCATTCTGATTAGGAGTAGCAAGCTCATCCGGAACGCATACAGAATTCTAGACAGCAAAAACAATAAAGTTACTGGAACACAATCGTCTTAGTCTAAGGAGTGCTAACTCAATTTATTTCAAGCACCGTAAAACGTACCAAAATTGGGAAAAGGGAGTAAGACACACGTCATAAATAATGTGTCTATCCAAAAGGCCAGTGTAACATTTCAACCCAGTTCCGTAGGAATTCAGAGCAAAAAGTACATGAGTTCTGAAAAAAAGAATATATCATAATGTATATAAATCAATAAAGAAAAAGCAAAAAAAACTCAAAACCTAACAGTGGATAGCCAGGAGCGGTCTTACAGTTAAGACGAATCCTCTAGAGATCGCATAATGCTCCCCGACAATATGGTGTGAACGCAAGGCAAACCACAGCATCTCTAATAGCACTACTGCCCAGGAGAGCTAGACAAAAGACTAAGGTCCTCGTTGTAATTCTTCCAAAATCCAAGAAAAAGAAAAAATTGTCAACAATTAAATGTACAAAAAAATATTTTAAACGAAATCATTAAAAGAATCAATAAAAAACAATGATCGGCATCTGTGTCAGCGGAGTGGTGACCAACCCGCATGCTCAAAGACACTAATCCCGAATGACAAGGCTAGAGGAAAGACTTCGTCAAACAGCATATTCAATATAGCCGGGTATTATGTCAAATGAACAACGAACCCTCAAATTATTAGCAGATTGTCAAAAATTGAGAGAAAAATAATAATGATAAAAAAAACATAAAACTAGTAATGAAAAATCAAAAATTATGTATGAGTAAGATCATGATCAACCTCACACCAAAAAACGGAAGAAAGAAGCCGTAGCAACGTACCATGTAAATAAGCCATAAGGAAACAAGACATGGATAATAATTTAAAGTACTGCAAAATTAATGCAAATGACAGTAAATATGAGAATCAAAGAAGTATGTGTGGGTAAGATCACAATCAACCCTACACTGTGTCATGCTCCAATCCAAACCGAACAGCAAGATATACCAGCAGAAATTGGGGACAACCTAAATAGTATAAGAATCTGTAAAAACAATAAGTATACAATCCTTGTATCCTGGTACGCCAAAGATAGTCAAGGTACATAACAATCGTTGTATCCTGGTACATAACAGATAACAGTTCTCAAGGATGTTTATACACTGTTGATTCCACCTTAATTTACATACAAATTAGTGAAGATTGTCACAGCACACCAGAACTGTGAGTCAGAGGAAAAGTAAAGATCTTACATTACTTTTAGTTTAAAATTAAAGAACTGCATTCCTCTAATGTATTGAGTCCCTTATTAATGCTGTTGCATCTCAAGATCCAGCGCCATTCAGCCTTGTTTAGTATTTGTTGAACATCACCATCACTTGATGGTTTACGTACCAGTTTATACTCCTGCCATTTTATCTGATCAGGGGAATGATGGTGGTCAAGAAAATGTGATACCATAGGGGCGTGTTCATTCATGCATCTAATCCGGCTCTTATTTTGTTAGAGATGGGTTTTCACCTTTTGGTTTGTTTGACCCACATAGATTAGATTGCACGGGCACCATAATGCATAGATCACATTCTGAGAATTACAGTTGGTGTGATCCTTTAGGTTGTGTACTATATTCTCATGTTGAAATTGTTTGGTGTTAATTGTCGAGTCACACATTATACAATTCCCACATTTGTGATGACCTACAACCTTATTGAGTCCCCGAAGTGAGAACAAATCAGGAGAGGTAGATTTAGATAAGGCAGCACTTACCAAATGATCGCCCATGTTACGTCCCCTTTTAAAGGAGAATAGTGGCAATTCATTAGAGATGCCAGTAGATTGAATCAGGGGCCAGTGCTTTTTGATAATTTTGGTAATGGCATTGCTCTGTGATACAAAAGTGGTTGCACACAGAATTCTCTCCATAGGATTTTTAACAGAAGATGTAAGTAAAAGGTCTCGGTGATTGTACCAGGCCCGTTTTAGCGATCTTTTGACTAATCGTAGGGGGTAACCACGGTCCTCCAATTTTTTAGCCAAAATATTCGCTTCGTGAAAGTAATCCTTTTTGAACCTGCAATTTCGTCAAATCCGGAGGAATTGCCCAAAGTGCAATCCATCCTTTAGACCTCTTGGGTGGTGACTAGCATACTGCAATAAGGTATTGCACGCCGTAGGTTTAGTGCTTTTGGCAATGGCAAAACTGATGGTGGATCTACCATCTAAAATCTTTCCTTGCAGTCTAAATGAGTTGGTAGTGTGCAGAGGTGGGCGGACAGGATATCTGTTATTTGTGCAGCCACTGACCCATAGATCAGGCTCGAAGTACCTCAATAAAGTGGCTAGCAAAAATTACTCACAGCGGGGGCTGTAAAAGCAATTGTATTTTCAGAATAGATTTAGGGACTAGGACCCACACCACATAGGGGTTTTGTTTGCATTTGGGCCTAACAAAACACATTTAAGCATTTACCAATGTAATTATGAGTTACTTTAAACACAACATTTGAGAACTTGAATGTAGTTCCTTCGGAACATTACCCCTGCGCTGTGCACTGCAGACAGGTTTCCATTGTCTGCTTTGCATTCTGACCAGCTCCTCCTTTCCGGGGCTCCATTTAAATCAGAGAATGCCCCCCTCTGCCCCACCCTGATCACAGTGCTAGCAGAAGAAAGGTTAAATGTATATTTCGGGTCTAATTCTTGGTGATGAATTTCTTGTTAGGTGGGTGAAAGTTCCAGGGGATCCAGTCCATCATTAATCAGGCCACCACATAGCCCACTTCTGCCCAGAAGTCCCATTTAAAGTGATTCACAGGTCCAGTTTTCCCTCTTGAATGGGCTTAGCGGATAATGCTATAAAATTGCCTACTACTCTACTCTTCTTTACTACTTGGAAGACAAAAGTTTATGACTTGGGCAGACGGACTGCCCTTAGACCGCCGGCTCTGCCAGAGAACCGCCGTTCCCTGGCATAGGAGCAGCGAACAGAGGCCGCAATATGATTGGCGTGACCGCCACGGTCCTGCCAAGCATATTACGAGTTTCCTCTCCGCCAGGCTTTTCATGGCGGTTCGGTTGCCATGAAAAGCCTGGCAGAGAGGAAACAAAGTGGGACCTACAGGGCCCCCCTGTGCCTCAAACATATGTGGATGCACACAGTGGGGCATAACATGTGCCCCCCTGTGTGCATGCACATATGTTCCTGCACCGCATGCACTTTCGAGTCCATGCTGCGCAGGAACCTTGTGAGGCGTTCCTACTGCGGTGCCTTTTTAAAAGGCACCCCCACCTTTGAAAGGGCACCGCAGGGGGAACTGCCATGCCACCGGCCTGCCAGACCAATGAAAAGCACTAATCTAGCGGGCGGGTGGCAACTACTTTCGGCGGAGCAGTGGCACGGTGGTTTGCACCACTGGCCCACTGCTCTGCTGAAAGGTCGTAATGAGGCCCGGAGAGTGAAAAGTTCTTAAGCAAATACTGTTTAGCTCTTCACTTTTTGGCACATTCTTGAAAAGTGAAGGCTATGAAAATATGTTTATGTTACGGCATTGTTGGGAAGTCATGGCGCTTTTGTCCTGTTCAAAATTTTATTTCAGTTTATTTGTTTTTGGGCTCTATAAACAACTCGAGGTTCTTTTTTCACATTAAGGATGTACATGTTAGATGTTCTTTTAACTTTATGAACAATTTTCAGGTGGATCTACCATTGGATAAATTTGACACTTTTTATCCATATGCAAAATTTTAGTGAGTTTAACATACTGATTGTATTTTTCAGGTTTTACATTAGACATTTTAGTAATTCAATAAACAATAATGTTAATACTTTTCAGGGTATTTTCTTTAAACATGACTGTAAGAAATCGACTGAGGGGGTGGAAGCACCATTCAGGCAACAACCACAATTCTTTTCAGGGTGTACCATAAAAAGCCACAAATTTAAACTGTGCTAACCCTCCTGTAGCTTGGCACAAAAGCAGTCAGGCTTATCTTAAAGGCGTGTAAAGTATTTATGCAGCACAGAAACAGTAAACAAGTGAAAACACAAGAAAAATCCTAAACCAATTTAGAAAAATAGAGTAAATGTTAATAAATCAAAATGATACCAGATGACAAAAAGCCAATAAGTACAACCAGGCACATTAAATTTGAATGTTTTTAGTAGATATAGCAACAAAAGCATAAAACACCAATCGCCTTCATCTGGTCATGCTAGACCTGGGGTAAGTGACAAGTTCAGGCCGGCCAGTTGAAAAAATTACCTTCTCAAAGTTTGGCACAAGAGTTCCATTCGCATGGTGGAGGCCGCGAGGAGGAGAGAGAGAATTGCGGATCGTCGTTGCTGTATCGCGAAGAGCAGGCCAGGCGACACAGTCTGTCGTCTCTGTAACGCGAAGAGCAAGCTGGTTGGTTGTCACGGATGATCGATGATGGAGTTTCGCTTTGCCGGTCACCGTGGGAGGGTGTTGCTATAACGCAAAGTGCAGAGCTAACGTTGCCGGTTGTCACTGGCAGTCACTGTAGAGTCGAGTTCTCTGAAGCTTACGTTAGTGGTCATTGTGGCGGCTGAGTCTCTGCATGAACAGGCCTGTTGTTGGTCATGAAGAGCCCAAAACTTAATAATTTCACATTTCTTCACTGGAGGATTTCAACTAATGAAAGCCAAGGGTCCAGGACCTGGGGAGGTACATCTTGGGGATCAGGAATTTACTCCAGCAGAGGCCGGCAGGGCTCAGGCAGCTGCAGTTGCAGGACAAGCCAGGTCCAGTGCTGCAGGTCAGCTGGGCTGTTCCAGGAGGGGCCTCTGGAGCTTGTTGCAACACAGTAGCTCTGACAAGAGGTCAGCCATCTGACCTGTGTAGTCACTCAGGTTAGCCTGGGATGAAGTGAGCGAGCAGGTCTAGTCTTGCTTCTCAGCTGGGCAGTCCTCATGCAGTATTGCAGGCCTTTGGGGGGTCAAGGCAGTCCTCAAGCAGCATGGCAGTTCTCTGGTAGCAGCAGGGCAGTCCTCTGGGGAGCAAGGCAGACCTCAAGCAGCACTGTAGTCCTCTGGGGAGCAAGGCAGTCCTTCTTCTATAATGTCCCCAAGTCCAGGAGTGCACTGAATAGTGGGTTTGAAGGTCCAATATTTCTTACTGGTGCCAGCTATTGAAATGGAGTATTCCTTATACTACCCCCACATCTGATCCTAGAAAGTTCTTCCCTTCCTCTGTCAAGTTTCCAAGACGTCTGAGGTGAAAAAATACTAGTGTAAGGTTCCATCATGTGTGCTTTAGGCAAGCCCTCTGAAGTGTAAGTGGGGCAAGGCACGTCTCCGCCCCCAGCTACGCTGGCAGCAGGGCCCATTCTGTCCACAACTAGTCCACTTTTGTGCAACTGTCTGGAAAGAATACACAAACCCCAACAGCAGAGTTATAGCCATGTGACCCAGGACACTGACAGAAGGCAAAAATGGTTAGGACAAGAAAATGCCAGTTTTCTAAAAGTGCCATTTTCAGAATTGTGACTTAAAATCCTACTTACCATTAAAGAAAATTGTAAACTACAATTCGTTTCATATCTCTACATTCTCCCAATTCAAAGTTATCACTTATTAAATGTAATAAGGGAACCCAGTATTAGTCAATGGGAGAGATAGGCCTTACAACATTGAACAAGCATTTGCAATGCAATAGGTCTCGCATTATTAAAGTTTGAGCTATTGGCATTGCTAAATAATGCAACACCAATAGCTCAAACGTTATTAATGCGAGACCTATTGCATTGCAAATGCTTGTTTAGCTTTTATCACAGTTACACATTCTCGCTGTGTTTTCCATAAGCCTAAATAGTAAACAGACTCTTTATTTGCCACTTAGGAGAATTATATCCTACCAACACTATCTTTATGCAGAGAAAAAATATATAAATATAGTGGCTATAGACAAGTGTCTACAAGTTTCTTGGACTTTCTAGGCTGTAATACAAAAGGCAAGTGCCTAAATTACAAACACACAATTACATAGCTGGAAAACCATATTTGCTTTATATGTCATCAGTGATGTCATCAGGGATGTCACTGACCATGTCATGAGTGATGTAATATGTGACGTCATCAGCAGTGCATTGCGGGGGCACGAGTTATAGTTAGCTCAACGAACTAAACGGCTGAATTTCTCTGGTTTTGTATGAGTGAAATGTCCAACTAACTATAACGTCCCTGAAATCTGTGGTTTTTTATTTCTCAAATACCGCCCAAGTGGGCCTGTCTTTCAGCCAATTACTTAAAGTGCATATGCATTACAGTGTCTAGTGCAAAAGTACAGTATTAGTGCTTCTATTACCACCCTAATGTGTAAATGTGCGAATAAGTTACTATAAAACTACTATGTCTAAAAAAGTGAAATACCAACGGAGGTTAAAATTGAAGGAAGATAAAGTGCAGCAGAATTGATATGTTTGTTTAGCGGATTTATTATTTCTATATTTATTTTTATTGTTATCAATTCAGTATTAATACTGTAGCCCCTGCTAAGGAACATCTTTGCCATAATAGGCCCTACAGGCATGTGTACAGATCTTCGCTCGTGTTTAACCCAAGTGGGTTCTTGGTGTCGAGCTCAAGTATGTATCTCGTCTCCAGACGTCTCAGAGCTGCCTCCCTGTTTCCACCTCGTCTCATATGTGGGACTGAGTCCACCACATAGAACCTTAAGTGTTCCAAATTGTTATTATGCACTTCCCTGAAATACCGCGCCACCGGATATGTGGCGTCAGAGTTGGTTATGGCTCTCAAGTGCTGGAGAATCCTCTTGTGAACCTGTAGTTTCGTACTACCCACATAACGAAGTTCACAAGAGCACTCCAGCACAAACAGCAAATTCGGTTTTACAGTTCAGGAGCTTTTGGATCTTAACCGGTTGCTCTTTGAATGGCGTGACATAAGATGTCCTATTAACACCAAACTTACACGCCCGACATCTAATGAAACTTTTCCCTTTAGCAAGCCAACTAGTGTTGGTAGATACTTCTGGGCTGCTGCTTACTAGGAAATCGCTGGTAGATGTTGCTTTTCTAAATGTTATTGTTGGAGTTTTGGGTAACTTGTCACCTAGTATCGGATCATTTAATACAACCGGCCAATTTTTCTTAATGATACTGCACAAGCTATTTTTCAGTATGTTAAGATTAGCCGAGATTTTTCTCTATCATATGTTACCTGGTCTGTTTGGCTTGTTTGTATAGATCGAACCTCCTTGTCTGATGTTTTGAACAATAGGTCTACTCTGTGCCCTTGTTTTCTTGATGGCTTAACAGTCATCTCTGAATAGCCTCTAGCTAAGAAACGTGCCTTACTCTGTGCCTTAATTAAATCCTCATTTCTACTGCATATCCTTCTCACCCTAAGCATTTCCCCATATGGGATACTATGTATGGTATGCCTAGGATGGAAGCTTGTGGCATGTAGGATGGTATTGCCAGATGTAGGTTTATGGTGTAATCTAGTTTCTAATCGGTTATTGGCTATGTAGACCGCCACATCAAGAAAACAGACTGATGTATTACTAATGTCATGGGTAAAATGAAGACTGATGTTATCATTGATACAGTTGACAAATTCTAATGCATTCTGTTTGCTACCCTGCCAGATAACAAAAAGGTCATCTATATACCTTATCCATTTAACCACATGCTTATCCAGAATGTTTCTATAAGTGGTGTTGAGTATCATTTCCTCCCACCACCCCATGTGGAGGCAGGCATAGATTGGTGAAAAGCTGGCTCCCATCGCCACCCCCTCACCTGTTGGTATATCTGTTGTTGGAACATAAAATAGTTGTTCTCTAGGCAAAATGTGGTCATGGAGATGAGCATTTTATTGTGTTGGTATAGGCCTATAGATCTATTGCCCTAATCCCATCAATGTGATGTACACTCGTATACAATGCGGAAACATCTAGAGTCATTAATAGATAGTCCTCTTTCCACTGGAAATCATAGATGTTTCTCAAAAAGTCACTTGTGACTTGTATAAATGATGGTAATGCGCGAACATGTTCCTGTAAGAAATGGTCAATGTAAACTGACGTATTTTCCAACTGAATTTTCTTTGCGGAGATGATGGGTCTCCCTGGGGGTTTAGAAACATTCTTCTGAATCTTTGGGATAAAGTATATCACAGGTAATGTTGGATGATCATTTTTGAGAGACTTATACTCATCCTGACTGAGTAATCCTGCACTTTTCAAGCTAAAAGTTTGGAATAAAACTCGTCTTGATTGTGTTTATGACCCGAGTGTTGCTTCTTCTATAGCAATTGCGATCATTCAATTGTAACATTGCTTCCTCCATGTATTGCGTTTTATATATATTTATATATATATATATATATATATATATATATATATACACACATATCTATAACTTCAGCCAGCCCTCTTCATTCATTGGTCTGCTGTTGTGTCATTCACATTTTCTTTCCACCCACTACAGCATAATACAAAAGTGGGGGAGTATCAGCCCACTTCAGTCATTGGCTATCTTCACTGTGAGTAAGGCATTCTTCTCTTTCACTAGGGCACATCTGCAAGGAAGGTGGTTCCCTTAATGCCAGACAGAGGCTACTATAGAAATCTATGCTTTTTGAGATTAAAAAACCGAATTTTGCTTTTAGGCAACTTTCTTTTTAACATCGGCATGGGCTGGGCCGCTTCCTCGATAGCAAAGTTTTATAAAAACAGTGACAAAACAAGTATTAGCAAAGCCAAAAGGCAGGAAGACAACACCAGACATATTAACTTTGCCAATGCTCGCTCTATATGGGTTTCCTGACTGTACAGATTTAAGTCTTGAAAGATAGCTATGCAAAAACCCTAGCTTTACTGTTAAATTAATAGCAGGAGAAGATGACCCCTGTGGTTATACTGCAAATAGTATAAATGGTAAACCTGGGCTTAAATCCTGGCTTCCATACTAGTCAAATTGTGTAATCCTGTACAAACCCGTTTGTAACCTCATTGTGCCTTATACTGCTTAAGTGCAAAGTTTGGGTGCAATCTGAAACTATGAGTGAGCACTATGGAAACACACTAATTCATACATAGTATATTAGACCAAAAATTATCTCCATATTCAATAATAATATTAGTCATTTGTGCAGTGAACGAAAAATGTAATCTTCTCATGGCAACATCGTCAGGGAATTATTTCTCTAGTCGTTCTATGCCTGCATAGAGATTAAGAATTGTATGAAAGTCACTTGCTGCAGCAAAGCACTCTATTGTGCTAAACTGAACTGAAATGGCAAAAAAAAAACTTTTCCTTAAATCTACACGATTATTTCAAACTTGTTACAGATCATTTACAGCAATCTTCTCTTTAATCATTGGTTTAAAAAATGACTGTGGAATAGACCCGTAGCTCTACACTTATTTTAAATTAATACTTATGTGCAGAACTTCAGATAGCCTTTTGGTGTATCGCATTAATTAACTTACACATTCCTTTCATCCTTTTAGAGCAGATTAGAGGCTGATGCATTGTTTCACATGTTTGCCAACTTCCTCAGAAAAAATATCAACCGCTTGTATATATATATATTACTATTCGACACAACCAAAACAAGCGGCAGTGAAAGCGATCGCAAAGCGATCGCTATTGTTAAAAAAAAATGTTTTTTAAAAACACGCCCGCGAGTGGTGCGCGCGCGCAACAGCGAGCCATCTGGTTTTCATTATTGCCCCCGTGTCTGGGCACGATAATTGAAACCCCATGGCCTATTGGTGTCTATTACGCGCACCAAGCGCGTAATAGATACCAATAGGCCATGGGCGGAGCAATGCGCCCGCCTTTGGCCAATTGCGTGCAGTCTTTTATAAAAAGACGCACGAAAAGGCCAATGGGGTAGCACAAAAGGAATCGCACACGCACGAGCGTGTGCGATTCCTAGGTCAGTGCTGAATCCCCGTTTTTCACCCACTAAATGTCTCGCGCTGCGCGAGCACTGCTGCGCAGTGCAACGCTAGGCGCGAGACCTAAAACGAATCTGAAATGTCAGACACTAAACTGAGGGCACAGCATGTGATCTACAGCAACACATGCTGCAAACAATGTATTTGCTGTTACACATCAGGCCATTTGGTTCATGGCTCTGTGGCTCAGGTTGTAGAAATGGGTAAGTTTCCCAACACATGTAGCGGAGTATCAACCAAAAATTGCTACTGTTATAGTATGGTTAAGAGAATCCATCCACAGAAGCTGCTATTACATTAGGCCGTCAGTTGTTTTGAGATTTGTTTGAAATGTCAAATAAATATTCCGTAAGAGGATTAATCACAATTTCTAATGAGAACCGATATGTTATTTGAGAACAAGTGCAACACTATAAAACATTAGACAGAGTTTAATTTATACACTACACATAGAAATTAACTTAACACTCCCTCTGCAATCATTTGGGATAGTTCCACATCATGAACACAACATAATTCTACCAATATCCTACTTTGCAACTCACTGGCGTCCAAGTGCTTCTGAACAAATATAGATATCCCCATTATATAAAATTGTACCTAATTAAGTTGTCAGGAATCACAAAATCACACTGCATTTGCACTGACTGTTTCTGCAGCCTTTGGTGAGGCGCATTGTTAACGATCATTATGCATGCAGACTATTCCTGCATAGGTAAGATGAGGTTTCTTGTGATCCTAGTACTCCATCTTTGGAATCATTGCTGAATTCATTGAAGAACCCCGCTTTATGGGAGGTTACACCAACTGTTACAACAGATTTCTTTCCAAATGTGGATTTCTTTTCATGTTTAAAAAACAACTGTGTCTTTCAGATTTTTGGACATTTTCCTTCATTTTTATAGCTTTCTATGAAAAATAGATCACAAATAACTGACTGTATAGGACTAAAAGCTTAGAAGAGCGCAGCTCCAGGGACTTGAAGAAGTTGTTGTAAAAGCATGATAAGCGAAAAACAGATGGTCATTACAGCCTTCAGGCTTAGAAATGTAAAAAAAAAAAATGTGGTCTCTAGCCGGTCACCAGCTTGGTCTGGTGGCTTAGTGGACTATTTAGTCCACTGTAAGGTTCTGTGTTCGACTGCATGGTCACGGGTTAAAATCCCGGCGGGTCTACTCAGCCTTTCATCCTTACGAGGTCGATAAAATGAGTACCATTGAATGGGTAACCAACATCTGCTATTCAACAGCAAGATACCCTTGGGTGAACGTGCACTTTACAAATGCACGTTATATTATGTTAGTGCATTTAAGGCCTTGGCCAGTAATTGGGTGAAAGTAAACTGTTCCAGGATGTAGCAAACCACTGTCGATTATAATAAAGCACAGAGTGTAAAATCCTTTGCCCAATATTTGCTGAGCAACAAGAAGTTGCAGGGATAGTTTCTTGGGTCCCACAGGTTAAAAGAGCAGAGATGGTGGGGGGGGAGGGACAGATAGAATACAATGGTACAGAATATAAAGAATACCCTGGAATCTTAGGCATTGAGTGCCAAATAGGAAAAAATAAAGCTTCTTTACACAGGTGAAACAAGATACCTTTCTATTGTAACAAGTCAGGCTAACTTTTGGGTATAAGGGGGGCAAGGGCCAGCTTGGGTTTACTATGGACCTACTCTATTTTCTGGGTGAGGTGGCCTAGGATTTGAGCTAAAACTGACTGTCAAACCTTTTTATAGCCTCATCTTTTTGGAGTCCGGAGGAAGGACAGACTCACTGCCAAATGTATTTGTGAATGTTCTCCACCCCAGCCAAAGGCCACCTCTCATGTACCCACTTGCCACAAAACTCATAAGCAGATAGAGAAGACATGTGTGCCATCAAACACGACATCTTCAACCTAACATTCTCTTCTTTATGCATGAAAGATGGACAATGTAATGTTTTTGTTTTCCCAGCACAAATCTGTACCGTTTCCATATCTCTAGAGTGTGAGAGAAGGGAGGGGGCAAGGGATTCACAGTTATAGGGCAAACTTTTACCCGACGAACCTTGGTCATATCAGGACTCTTTATCTAACAAGATTGCTTAAATCAAGGTGAGAACCTTTGCTTAGGACTGCAGTGACCACAACAGACTAGGCTAGCAGAATTGTCTACATGAAATTAAGATAATTTCTTTGTGTTCAACAGTATTTGCCAAAGTTGTCAACCATGAACAGAGTTCAGCATGGGCCTTCTTCCAAAACTACACAGCATATTACAACACTAAGACCGTCAATGTGTTACAGCTGCACTAAAGGCCACTACAATGTTCAACTAGTCAATGATACCTTTAAGCAAGTTAAAAAAAAAAAAAAAGTGTTCATTTTACCAAAAAGGGGGTCATATGGAAAAGCAGCAGGGACGAGTACACGACCATTAATAGTGAGCGCAAGTATAGAAAGTAAACCGAAACAATTACAAAACTATTAACCAGTTCTCAGAAGGCTTGAAGCACAGAATTGAAAGATTTTTCTAAACTTGTGATCCACTGTTTGAAAAGCATCCAATACCATGCTATGTATTTGGAAAGCTAAATTTTACAGCTTAAGCAAAAACTAAAACAAAAAGGTGCGCGGATTGTGAGCCACTGTAGCAATTAATATGTATAGCCAGCGATTTATTTTTTCAAGGTGTCCACTGGTTTATTTTTCCTGGGATTTAGTACTCGATGCTTTCTTCCTGTCAAGCAAGCCAGGAAAGACACTTGTAGCGCGAGCAGTTTAAAAACTGTTTAAACTGATGTGGCAGATTTATCTAACACGTTTAAAGTAAAGATCGGTGCATGCGGCATATTTTTAAAAGCAAACTGAGGACTCCAGGGCTCGGTGCCAATCGAGGTGGACAACAGATTACCAGGTTCTCTTAAAACTATAAGCTTTCAGTCTGGCTCTGTTGGAGCCTTGATCACGGATCTCGACATTTAATTTCGGGCCGCTGGGGTCTTTATTTAGATTCACAAACACGGTTGGACCACTTGGGGCTTAAAACCAAAGCGAGAGTCGTCCTGCTAGTTCTGTGCACATAAAAGCATACCGATGCTAGCTTCACTAAATACAGCAATGCGCATGTTCTTGTCTGTTCTTTGTCTCCAGAGCTTGCATAGCTACTCCCTCCCCCAAACGTTCTGAACCAGAGCAAAGGTGAGAAGTGGATTTCACAGGAGTATAACTGCAGGACCCGATTTCGATGGGAGAAAGCAGCAAGGTCCACGATCTTGTTTGTCGTACTAAATGAGATCAGAGGACACCATACAACACGTAGTCACAGCGCACGTAGTCGTTCATGAAGTCTTCTGAAGCATTCCTACACTATTTTATATAAACAGATCCAATTTCTTCTTTAAAAAAAAAAAGCGGCTAGCTTAATAATATGCCATAAAGCGGAGCAGCTCTATGATTACAATTGCTTTGTGCATCAAGGCACACCACCCTATAACACCGATTAAGAAAGCTGTCCCCATATCCCCTTACAACACCAAAATGTGCAACTAATTTATTATTGCAGTTTAACACCAGTAAGTACCACCAGCTGCCTACGATGTATGCTTTTGCCAAGCAACCGACACACCAAAAGTCAACCAGTGGTGCGCGCGCACCACAGAGGAGCGGGGAGGGAGCGCGGTCGCAAAGCGTGACGAACGCGCGCTGCTGCGCGTTCTGGCCACCGTCGGGAATGGGAGGAGCGAAGGCGGGCCATGCGCCCGCCTTTGACCAATCGCGTGCCGTTTTTTTAAAAAAAACGCACGCTCCAGCCAATGGGGGCTTCCGAAAACAAAACCACACGCACGAGCGTGTGGGTCGTTTTCAGAAGCCCTTTCTAAAGGTCTCACGCTGCGCGAGCAGTGCTGCGCACTGCAACGCTAGGCGCGAGACCTAAAAACGACTATAGGCGTTTTTTACTGCCAGGACATGTAAAACTTAAGTACACATGTCCCACTTTTAAAATGCAGTGTACCCTGCCCATTGAGCTTTTAGGGCCTGGTGTGACTTATAAGTATTAAAAATGGAAGGTTTAGGCCTGGCAAAAGGTTTATTGTGCCAGGTCGAAATGGCAGTTCATAGCTGCACTACAGGCTGAAGTGGCAGGCCTGAGACATGTTTAAAAAGGCTATGTTACTGGGTGGCACAAAAAGTGCTGCAGACCCACTAGGAGAATTAAATTTACCGGCCCTGGGCACATGTAGTCCCATGTACTAGGGAGTTACTAGCAAATTAAATATACCAATGAAGTGTAAGCCAATTGTACCATGTTTTAGGGAGAGGGCACAAGCACTTTACCACTGGTTAGCAGAGAAAAAGAGTCCTAATACCAACTAAAAGGTGTTCAGCAGCAGAAGGGAAAAATCTGATGAAGACCCTGCAAAAAGGGCCAGGTCCAACAATGACATTTAACAGATAAGATTGAGAAAAGGAAATCTTCATGAGTGTAACTTTTTGAGGAAACAAATCTGAGTTTGGCCACTGTCTCACACACTTAGCAAATTTAAGCCCCCAAAGGAATAACTTGATGTAAATAATTTGACGGATAGGAAAAATACATTAATTAAATGCTCACGTCAAGTTTGTGAGAATGGGAATCATTCTGTATGAAAAACTACCATGCTAATGATTTATATTGGAACTTCTTTTGAGATATTCAGCAACATAAAGTGTTTTTACATTACACATTGTAGAATGTGCCTCATTACAACTGTACAATTACACTAGACTATACACAGGATTTACAGTAAGACACCCTTTAAAAGTGTAAAATAAGAATTGAAAGAATAATTACTTGTTTACGTAATGCTTGCTTCACAAATATTTTATTTTACTAGTGCAATGAATACAACTGTCACCTTTGAACAACTCAATATATATTATCAGGCTCACAAGGGCAAGCCTGTAACTGTAACCTGTGTACTGCCATTAACCATAACACTTCTATCTCCCCAAATCCCCTCACCGGGCTTGCAAAACTCATCTTACTTGATAATGATGTACATCCAGGCAATTTATTTGATCCCTTGCAAGATGGAACTGTGAGGCCAACACAAAAAGCATGTGCTGGCCGAGAAACTGCTGTCTCTTCACAGAGGCACAAAGGATATGCATCTCCTGTACCGCCTACACTTCAAAGAAGCGAGAATGGATGCTGAAAGGAGGGCCGATTTGCAATTTCTTTTTTTGAGATTAAGAATGATTTACTCCTGGTTTGGGCTTCATTTACTCCTGAGTCTCCATGAGTTACTCATATTCACCAATGTAAACTACCTTTTTGAAACAGGCTCAGAATGAATCCAGTTGACTGCGGCCACCCTTTCCTTGCCTTATTCTCGTACTGTAGCTTTACTTTTCCCCCTTGTGGCAGTCTCCTTCATTCCTCACTGTGAGATTATGAAGTGCCAGCAAAGAAGTTCCTTCTGCCGCTCCAGCAGCGGTTAGATCTTTCTTCCTGGCCTCAAGCTGGGTCAGCCTACCAGTAAGACACAACGTTTGCCAGGTTCAGGGAAAGGCACACACACCTGGTTGATCAGGAGTTTTGCCCCAGCACTTGAGGAGGTCTGTAATATGTGACGGTGGGGAAGGGTGAACATAAAAAGTATATTGCATCTCCTTTGCTACCCTACTAGAATGCTCAGAGTTCAATGACGTCTCTGAGAGGTTACTATTGGCAACTGCAAGATTCCAGTGACTTCATAAACAAATAATTATTTAGTCTGCTGCACGTGATTTTTTCCATCAATACTCTTCTGTATTATACATCTGCGTAACAGCACATAAAATTGTTACAGTTTGAGAGCAGGACAGGATTGTAGACAAGGTATTTTCTTAATTTTACTTTAAGTGGGAGGGGAATGTTATAAAGATGCATATTCTAATAATACTTTTATCAGTACTTACTGTTTTACCTCTTTATTTTTCTGCCAAACAGGTAACAATTATTCCTAAATTTCTTAAATCTTGTATGTGAGGGATGGTAAAGACGTCTTGGCAACCAAACTCTATTCTTTTTAAATACATTTAGAAAATCGGTAATAGATTTTCTCACTTAAATAATATATGTATTTTATTTTTTTATGTATAAAAAGCTTTAGTAGCAGCTTTCCATGAACATCAACAAACCATCCACAGGAATCTTAATGAATGAATAGCTATGTGTAAGCAAGCTCACATGCACACACACACACACACACTCTCTCTCAGTATGGGTCTAGACTAAAGTCAACGCAATGTATATGATTGATGTACACCATATTGTGTGTGTATGCCAACAACAATTTGAGCATACATACACATTAGTTATTGTTGTGAGAGGATAAAGCGCCCAAACTATTTCTTCAAGAGAATTGTATGTGCTCGTATCATCGTGGAACCGTTTTGTGAATTCATGCCCACAACAGAGATGTTATGTGTGAGATCAGAACAAGTGCAAAGTGAAGGCGTAAATTATGGTTTCTGTAGTTACCGCAACTCACCAGTTTCACGATCTTTTTTGGTTTTGGTTAATAGCCATATATCTTCAGTATAAACTGTGTTTTAAGGGACAGTGTGTGTGTGTGTGGCGGGGGGGGGGGGAGGGGGGAGGAGGGGAGGTGAGTGTGTGTGTGTGTGTGTGTGTATTGTCCAACGGCCACCGTGGGCTCTGACCTAGTTCGGCAGAAATCAGAGCTTCCAGGTTAGTGCCTTCATACTGCCCACACAGCTGTTACTTCTCACAGTTACCTCTAGCGCACATGCCAACAGCTCCTTTCTTTGGGAGATGGCTTGTTTTATTTTGTAGTTTTATATAGCGAGATCTTGACCCGAAGGGATTGGAGCATTTTGATCGAGCACCAGTTACGTTACACAAGGAGTCATTCATTTTTTGTAGGCACGGGGAGCCGACGCCAAGACTCAAACCTTGTTCACCACTCCAAAGTCGGCAACTCTGGCCATTACGACATTTTCTAGATTCAACTGCTAGATGTCTGTATTTGGAGTATAAAGATGATTACTAAGGCTTTCTGTCGATGCCCCGTATTTTAAAGGGGAAGTAGCAGTTGCCTTGCTTCTGATAATTCCCTCTAAAAGGCTGCTCACTAACTGTAGGAATCCTCCTTCTCCTGACGATGCCCTGCAGAATGCACACTTCTCACACCTGCAGATCTGCAATCTATTATCAATGCAACAGGTTTTGAATTATTAAAGGTTTGAGCTATTAGAGTTGCAGATAATAATGCACCTCCAATAGTTCAAACTTTAAGTAATGCGAGACCTATTGCATTGCAGATGCTTGTTCATTTAAGTATCCACTTTTTGTGCTATACATGTTCATTTATTCAGATGTACATTCCTATATATGGTGGGGACAGAAAGCCCAGTAGACACAGGGAATGTATTTCTTTTTAAAATATAGGGGTGAGGGCTGCCTTCCATGGGCATGGCAAGGCTCCCACCCCAACAAGAAGAGAGACAGTCTTTTTGCGTATTGGGTAGTTACCCCTGATCTAGCCCACTAGACACCAGGGTCTATTTTCAAAATAAATAGAGGGGTGGGGGCTAACGCCTATGTGCCTGGCCTAGCCCCCACCCTCCTATAAAATATAGTGACAGACTTTCTGCCCCCCCCTCCCCCTTGGAGGGCAGATAGGGATGATTACCCTCAATTTGCCCCCAGGGGACAGAAAGCCCACTAGACACCAGGGAATGTTTTTTTCTAAAAACTGATGGGGTGGGCACTGCCATGCCCCCCCCATGATTAGAAGCCAGACAGTTTTCCTGCCCGCCTTGGGGCAGATTGGGGTAATTACCCCAACTTGCCCCACCCCTGGGGGCAGAAATCTCACTGACACCAGGAACTACAATTATGCACTATTATTGTGGGGGGGGGGGGGTGGGAGCAGCTCTCATTGGCATGGGCCCATGCTCTTCCCCTTCCTCACGGGGTGGATAGGGCTTTTCACCCCCAATCTGCACTCTTGTAGGCAGAAAGCCCACTAAACACCAGGCATTTCTAAAAGGAGCCAAAACAAACAAAAGGAGGGTACGGCCTACTCTGGCACTGAACCATACCCCCTCCGAAGAAGGGGCAATATTATCTTTCTACCTCCCTGGGGGCAGGTAGGGGGTTTATCCCAACTGGGGAGATTGCCCCAAATATGCCCCATGGGGGGTAGACAGTCCACCTGACACCAGGGAGTTTGCTTTTCTGGCAAAAGTAAGTGGTGCAGGTGTTGCATTCTGGCATTGGCCACACCGCCACCCCGAAAAAGGCAACAAAGCAGTCTTTTTACCCCCCCACTGGGCAGACAGGAGTTTTGCCCCAATTTGCTCCTGGGGGCCAGAAAGCACTCTGTATGGCAGGTATATATGTTTTTAATAAAATAATGAGGTGGGTCTGGCCCATCCTAACAACAACCCCACCCTCACCCCATAATCCTCAACAGTCTCTCTGCTCCCGTGCAGAATAAGAAATCCCATCCCAATGGCAAACAAGAGGACATCTGATTCTGTTGGGTATTGCTTTTACATATGGGCCAGGAGAGAGTGGCTAACTCCTAATATCATCCCACTTGCAATGGTGAATGGCTACACTTGTAGGGTTTGAGTAGGCTGCCACCTGAGAAAACCTACCAGACTCAGACAGTTCTGAAAACTAGCTTCCTGGGTGGTGTGCTTCACATGGATCCCACAACATTTTCCTACCCACAGTGCCCTGCAATCCGCAAACTTTGACTAAAAGCACACACTTTGCTCACATGTCTGTGAGGAAAAGTTCTGGAATATGCAGGGAGTCACAAATTTCCCACCACCCAGCATTCCCCCAAGTCTTCCTATAACAATGGTACCTCACTTGTGTGTGTGGGCCAAGAGACCTTGACACAAAAGGCCTTAAAGCTCTGCTTTGAGAGATCACTAATAGGGGCAGCTGCAGGATTTGGGTCTGTGCTCAGCCACCACCCATAGAAACCTACGAACCACAGAGATTTTTTGAAAACTAGATAACCAGGGGATTCCAGGGTCATGTGCCTTGTGTGGCTCTCATGAGGTTTTCTTACCCACAATGCCCTGTAAACCTCAAACTATGCCTGAAATCACACATTTTCCTTACATTTCTGTGATGGAAACTTCTGGAATCAACGGGAATCCACAAGAATCCTGCCACCCAGCGTTTAGCCCACTTATGCCAATAAAAACACTGTGCAACTTGTGTGGCTAGGACCTGTGTCCACAAAGGATCAAACTGAGATCAAAAGGAGTCCCCTCGACAGGGTAGGCAATAGGCCTACCCACACAAGTGGAGTACCATTGCTATGGGGAGAGTAGGGGAATGCTGGGTGGAAGATGGTTTGTCGTTCTCCTTAGATCCCAGAGCGTTTCTTGACAAAAAGTTGAGGAAAATGTGTTTGTAGTCAAAGTTTGAGGTTTGCAAGGGATTCTTGATTAAAAAACTTGGTAAGAGCCACACAAGTCACCCCACCCCGAATTCCCTCATGTGTCTAGTTTTTAAAAATGTGCAAGTTTGATAGAGTTCCACAGCTACCAACTTTGCAAAAAAGGGTCAGTTTTGAGTGGAAAAATGTTATGTATCCATGTTGTGCTTTAAGTCGTTTCCTGTCGCGAGCACTAGGCCTACCCACACAAGTGAAGTACCATTTTTATCGGGAGACTAAGGGGAATGCTGGTTGGAAAGAAGTTTGCGGCTTCCTACAGATTTCAGAACTTTCAACACAGAAATATGAGGAACATTTGTCTTTTAGTCAAAGTTTGAGGTTTGCAAGGGATTCTGGGTAAAAAAACCTGGAGAAAAGTCACCCCACCCTAGATTCCCCCAGGTGTCTAGTTTTTTCAAATGTGCAAGTTTGCAAGGTTTGCCTAAATGACGGCTGAACTAGGGCCTAATATCCACAGCTACCGACTTTGCAAAAAAGGGTCTTTTTTCAGTGGACAAATGTGATGCGTCCATGTTGTGTTTTGGGTCATTTCCTGTTGCGGACACTAGGCCTACCCAAAACAAGTGAGGTACCATTTTTATTGGGAGACTTAGGGGAATGCAGGCTGGAAGGACGTTTGTGGTTCCTAGAAGATTCTAGCAGTTTCCATGACAAAAAGTTGACGAAAATGTGTTTTTAGTCAAGGTTTGATGTTTGCAAGGGATTCTGCGTAAAAATAAACTTGGTGAGGGTCATGCAAGTCACCCCACCATGGATTTCCCCAGGTGTCTAGTTTTAAAAAATGTGCAAGTTTGCTAGGTTTCCTTAGGTGCCCGCTAAGCTAGAGCCTGAAATCCATAACTACCCACTTTGGTAAAAAGGGTCCGTTTTCAGTAAAGAAATGTGATGCGTTCATACTGTGTTTTGCCCCATTTTCTGTCACGGACACTAGGCCTACCCACACAAGTGAGGTACCATTGTTCTTATTGACAGACATGTGGGAGCATAGAATAGTAGAATATTTTGAAAAATACCCTCTAAATCATATGCTATTATTGGTACCCACAAACTCCATATCTTGTGTTTATTTCAGAAATACATAGGTTTCCTTGATTCCCATTTTTCACTCTACATATTTCACCATATGAATATGTATATACTCGGTACACAACGAAAAACCATTGTATGGTGCAGCTCGTTTTTTGGCTCTGGGTACATTGGGCTCTTAGAAAACCTAGTACAAACCCTATATATCCCTCACTAGTGGATGTAATGATATATTGGTTTTGTGAATTGGCTTCTTTGATGTGCCGGTGACAGTTTCCGATGGTTGTTTTGCGAGCTGCTCTGTCATCAGGGTTCTTAGTGGCATGCCATTGTTTCTTCAGTTGGTGCCAGTTGTGCTTGGAGGTCCTGAGTTCTGTGGTGTACCAGCTGTCATGTTTGGAGGTCTTGTTAGATTTTGTAGGTTTCAGTGGGGCGACTCTGTCGGTGCTATTGGTGATCCGGGTGGTGAAGTTTTGGACGACTTGGTCGAGGTCTGTTGAAGCCTCTGGTTGGGAGGTGGTGAGGCCCTGCGAGTTAACACTGCTCTCTCAAAAAGTTTTCCTTAAAATTGTCCAATTGATAAGGACCTTTACTTTGCTGGATCAGATGTGTCAATGTTTTTCTTTTTGAGGAGAGATCTGATGGAGGAGGTTTTGAGCTCAGGTGAGAATGTACCTAGTTCCAGCGCCTTATTGAATAAGCATTGGGCTACCTTTCCTGCACAGGTTGAGAGAAGTTTTGGCAGTGTGGGTCTGATGGTGATCTTGATGGTTTGGCTGCATTGATAATATTGAGGAGATCTTTTAGTGACAGGGTATTAAAGGTATGCATTAATGGATGGTTATTGTTGTCTCTTTCGTCGTTGTGGTGTCCACATCTCCTTCAGGTAATTTTATTTTCAATATTTGTATTTTTTTTAAATCAATTAATTGGAGATTTTGTCACAGAAGACTTGTGAATATGGTGCTTCTCTGGTTAGTCACTCTGGATTGCAGTTTCTGTTAGAATTTATGGAGTTCCTGGGAAGGGAGGTCCACTTCAGTGATGCGTGTGAAGTAGTATTGTCTTTTTGTGGTTCTGATGGCTCTTTTGTATGCTCTGGTATAGTGACATAGCATGCTTTTGTCTGTTTCATCTCCTGATTTTCTCCATTTGTGTTGTAGAATGCTGAGCTGTGTTTTCATTCTTTTGATGTTGTCATTACCCATGTGGTGTTCCTTTTGTGTTTATTGCAGATTTTAATTTTTTTTAGTGATCATCAACAAGTTGATAAAAAATATTATAAATAAAGACAAAATAGTCCATTAAATGACTTCCCTTTTCTGTGGCTAAAAACTGATTAGCATTAAACTACTTCTCATGATGAGGAGTGTCTAGGATTATTGGCTTGCTTACCTGAATGCTGATGATAGAGAGCTTGGGGCTATCTGTAAGGATAATATATTTTTCTGAGAAGCCAGGATGTTCTCAAACTGAAGTCTTGACAAAGGACAACAGATCTCCTTGGACCTCTCCCTCTCCCCAGAAGGAATGAGAATTCTGCTTTTATACTGATCTCCAAAAGCATTGTGTGAAAATATTGTTGCCACACATTATGTAATTTCGGAAAAAATCCATGCGAATTATCCATGAGAATTATTCCTGCATTCTACATATGCCAACCCTCTCAGTCGATACAAAACACTACCCAGAATATGAGTATATGAATGTAGACACAGTGAAACAGTGAAAACACGCTATCAATGCTTATATTGACTATAAAGCAAATTGTCTTACATTAATACTTGTAATACAGAAAAATAAGCAACAGCTATTAACCTAAAAGGGTTTAGGTCTCAGGATAGATGGGCAGATGCACAAATACATTAAACGCATGGCAATTGGGCAATGTGAATGAAGATGTTTTTGTACAATATATGTATGTCAGGGATATTTGAATCATATTTTATGCAAATATATAATGATATAATTTTTTATTTGACGTCCTCAAACCCATAAGGATGTAGGTATTGGAGACGTGCAGCCCTAACTTCCATTATGGAGCTAAACCCCAGGATTTATTCATAATCGCTGGACTCCATCAAACTGATGTCAATATTCTGTATTTCTCAAATGTCGTTATTTCCGTAATCTTACCCCATGTACTTAAGATTTTTACTTAAAGTTAGAGGCTAACAATGTCCATTCGATCAACGACACTCATTTACTTTTGTTCAGCTAATGGCTAAACAATGACATATGAGTTTCTTTTTATTATTTTCAACCTGTTAAACAATAACACAAACACATGGCATTCTCCAGGCAGCGTACAATATAGCACATGCAAGTGATGACAGTATAGTTGTATGAACCAGGGCTTGACCAAGTAATGGATAAGTCCTTTCTATAGCAGGCGAGAAGAGAACTCGGGTCCAAAGTTATGACAGGAACATCCGTGGGCCAGAATTTCCAGGTGGCGAGCTGGGCTGCATTACCGCCACTGTAAGTTCAAATAGTCTCATGCAGTGTCTCTAAGTTCTTCCCATTGCCCCCAGATCTTAGAGTATTTTGGGGTGCAGCCCCATGCCTGGTAGATAATTTCTTCTGTGTTCATGCAGCAGTCCATGTTGCGCCTCCAGCAATTCACCACCGGGGGCATCCCACTACCCCAGACCTGGACCATATTTCTTTTAGCCACTATCAGTGCAATATTGCAGAATAATAGGGCATATTTAGGAAGTGTTTGATCTTTCCATATCCCCAGGACTACCAGCTGTGGAGTGAGCCTCAACAACTCTCCAAGGGTCATGGATACCTGTTGTCAGACTCCAGACCAAAACCCTTGGATCTTAGGACATTCCCAGAGGATGTGGACCAGGGATCAGGGCAAATGACAGCCTTGCACACAGGTGTCGGTGGCAACCTTGTCCATTTTGAACAGTTACGCTCTGGTGAAATAATATAGGCCCTGTGAAGTATTCTTAGTTGTATAAGTTGGAAGCCCACTCTAATTGCTCCCTCTCTGGGGTATCTGCAGGCCTCTTCCCAGTCAACATCCTCTAGCGTTCCAAGCTCTACTTTCCACTTGCATTGGAGTCGCCAAGGAGTTGTGGGTATCGGTGATCAGAGTCCTGTATATTTGAGATATGGAGTGTTTGTGCAGTGGCGCTGCCAAAAGTCTGCCCTCCAAAAGGGATTTGTCTTCAACTAAGTCCAGGAGGGACTTGTACTTACTCAGTGCATGTTTAAGTTGTAGTTAACAGAAACACTGGATCTACGCTAGCTCGTATTGTCATTGGAGCTTTTCAGATGTTAATAGCCCCTCCGGTCCCCACACATCCTCCAGTTTTCATATGCCTAGGAGATTCTATTTCTGAAAACCCACCAGTTCTTTTAGGTCTGCCATCAGGGCCGAGTCCCACAAGGGTGTTTCCAATGTGATTTTATTATGCCACCCTAGCATTCAAGTAGTCTCCCTCCTGATCTTGATGACTCTGGCAGTTGGAATCAGCTTCCGACACAGAACCTCCCACCATATAGTTCCCTGGGATATCCTCTGGGCTTCATGGCTCTGCAATCTGCTTGAACTGAGGGTTCCTGCAAGTCCTTGAATGACCAATCAGGAGGTGAGAGTCCCAGTAATATAGTTTTAAATCTAGCAAGGCTATGCCTCTGTTGTATGGGGATCTCGTTAGTGTGTGTGGTGCTTTTCTAGGAGTGCCCCGTTCCATAGCAGTGATCTTGTGACACTATTTACCTTTTGGAAAAAGGAGCTTGGGGCCTCTTAGTGTGTATTCTGCAATATGTAGAGGAATTTGAGTAGGAAGATCATTTTATATAGGGTGGCCTTACCTATTAGGGACAGTGGGAGTTTCCTCCAGTGATCAACATCTATCTAATATTCGTTCAGGATCCTGCCTAGATTCTGACGCATAACGACTGCTTGGCTCTTGGTAACATAGACCCCAAAATACGTAAAACCCTTTCTTTGGCCATTGTAGGTGGTTCCCCCAGGCCACTGGGGGACATCAGCGATTGAGCAGGAATGCTATCGATTAGTGCCAGTTTCTGATCCCTGCATAATCTCCAAAGATGTTGAGTATTTCCAACAGTATGGGGAAGGATTGTACTGGATCCGTCATATAGAAAAGCATATCATCCGCATAAATGGAGATGACATCCTTCCAATCCCCTCCGCATTTAATACGTCACAGTTTGGCATTGCATTGAACCCAACTAGTCAGGGGATCTACCCCCAACACATATAGCAGGGGTGAAAGAGTCATCCCTGTTTAGTCCCTCATCCCAAACAGAACTCTCACTAAACCACTGCATTCACTCTCACCAGTGCCATTGGAGCTGTGTAGAGTAATTTGACCCAGGCCAGGGATTCTGTGCCAATCCCCATTTTACTCTGGACCGCCACAAGGAATGTCAATTTCAAGGAGTCAAAGGTCTTTTCCACAGCAAGGGCCGACACTACTGCCGGCTCGCGAATGGCCTCCGCCCTTGCCAGAACTCCGTAAAAGTGCCTAAGATTCTGTTTTGTCAATCTGTCGGGTATAAATCCAAATTGGGCTGCTTAGTTGAACTCGTCAATAACTTGGTATAGGCAGTTGGTCAATACCTTGGCCAATATTTTGATCTTCATATTCAGTATTGATAAAGGTTGATAAGAGTAGCAGTCCCCTGGAAGCTTTCCTCTTTTATGAAAAAAGGGGATGGTGGCCAGTCTGAGATCTTTGGGTAGGGAGCTCTCTTTCCTAAACTCAAGGAACATCTGCAGGAGCAGCTCCTCTATCTTGCCCCCATGCTTAAAGAATTCCACGGGGTATCCATTAGGTCCCAGCGTCTTCCAAGTGTGCATTTGTTTGAGTGCCTCCTGTATTTCTTCTACCTCTATTTTCTGATCCAACAGAGATTTGTCTTCAGGGGAGAGGGTCGGGTTGAGATGTCTCTCGCAAAAGCCTCCAGTTTTGGCTGGGCACAATACACTTTGGACTGGTAAAGACACTCTAAATGAGATACAAAGGCTTGGGCAATGTCTAATCCTGACTCAAGGAGGTGGACCTCAGTTGTCTGTATATTTCAGACCCATTGCTGCCCCTCTTGCCTGTGTGCCAGTCAGGCCAGCTGCTTGCCCGCCTTGTTGCCCAACTCATATAGGTTGTGTTGCTTTGCACGAAAGAGTGCTTTTGCTCCCTCCTCTACTGTCTGATTGTACTCCTGTCTCAGAAGTTCTAATGCAGTGCCACTGCTTCTCTTGCGGGTTTTGGAGGTAGCCCGCCTCCTCTATTCCCAGGCAGTATTCTAGGTCCCTCAATCTCCCTTCTTTTCCCGCTGTCTTCCAGATCAGTCTACATTAAGTTGTCCCCATGCAGTTTCTTTAGAGGCCTCCCACAGGGTTACTCCTGATGTCACCAACCTGAGTTCTTTTTAAAGTAGTATTGAGTGGTTTCTCTGTTGTGTCCTGACATTCCAGTTATGTGGGATCCACGGGTCTACTCGCCATTTGGATTTACCCCGGGGGTTGCCTTGTGCAGTGTGGTCAGGAGCGGAGAATGGTCTGAGATCCCATGTAGTAGAAAGTGTGTATTGTTATATTTCCCCTACCCTGTGCAACTGGAGCAAAAAGTTTTAGGGAGGGAGTGCCTATCGGTGGCAGTATACGAATATTCTTGTGTAGTGAGGTGGGTGTCTCTCCAGAGATCCAGGAGATCAAAAGCTATAACAAAGTATTGCAAGCGTTTATCATCTCATTCTGGTGGGCCAGGTATCGTGGAGTGGCAAGTATCGTGAATCTATTCATGTTCTTGCTGCAGGCTCAGAACTGCCTGCTGTACCAATTCAGAGGTGCCTGTCAGCCTACCCAGTATAACATTTTAACCTGTCAAACCAAAATAGAAAAAAGACAGTACAGCTTCAATCCCCTGAGTCCTCCCAGAGCCCAGGAGAGGGAGAAAGATAAAAAGCAAGAGTAAACTTTGGGGAGGGGAGGGGGTAAAAACACATTTGGTTTGTGGCTCCAGTATGCAGGCTCAAAACTGCCTGCCATACCAATTCACAAGGCTCCTGACGCCCTCCCCAGTATAACATGTTAACCTGTCAAACCAAAATAGAAAAAAAGATAGTACAGCTTCAATCCCCAGAGTTCTCCCAGAGCCCAGGAGAGGGAGAGAGATGAAAAGCAAGAGTAAACACTGGGAGGGGAGTACAAACACATTTGGTTTGTGGGTCCAGTATACCAGCAAACTGCCTCCTCTGGGGTTCGTGGATCAAGGATCTTTTGTGACCGTTGGTGCATTCGCCTCATGTTCTCCGTGTTTGGTCGGTTCATCTTGCATATGTGATTTTGCTAGGGATTCCTGTTTTATATGTTGCCTTGGAGAAAGTCCACATTGTTGCTTCTTGTTTTCCACCAAACGCCAGCCCTCCAGTCATTCCCAGACCTCCTCTGGAGTTGCAAAGTGCCAGGACTTGTCCTCTGAAAGGATTTTTAATTTTGCTGGGAACAGCATCATGTATTGGATGTTTAATTTTTGCAGTTCTGCTTTTGCTCTATCAAAGGATCATCATTTTGCCTGAACTTCCTGTGTTGATCATGCTATTTTTGTAATGTGAAGGGCCATTGAGACATGCTGCTCTAAGGATAGCATCACGATCCCTATAGTTAAGGACCCTAGCGATGATCGGAGGCACCCTTGCTTTAGGTCTAAAAGGGTCCCTGGCACTCTGTATGCCCTTTCAATCACAAAGTGGTTAGACAAAGCGGTGGGGTGGACCTGAAAAAAGCACTCAGGACCTTTGCCTTCTCATCTTTCAGGGAGGTCCACCTCTCAGATATTATTGCTTCTGGATCTCTTCTTTGCATCCACCGGTTTCACATGTAGTCGCTGAGCTGAGCTGCCAGACCTCCGGCTGTAGTGTTGTAATGAGATCTGAATGTCCCGCCCATGTCTGTTCCACCGTGGTGACCCTGGTTAAGAGTTTCTTGCAGTCTGACGTGATGAGGGCTATATCAATTGCCACTGTGTCTATTTTGTGTTCTAGTATGGATTTGGTGACTTTGATTGCTTGGAGCAGGTCTTTAAGTGACAGATCCGGGCTCCTCCTCTCCTCCTGCCCATTTTCTGAATCTGAGGTATCCCCTGCTGCCTCACACCTGAAGGCATACTTTTTCAGCTTGTTGGACTGTGCTGGCTTTTGTCCCCTTTCTCAGCCCATATACCTCCACTCCAAGATGGGGAGGTATTGTTCCGTGTCTCGGATCCACTGGGAAGAGTCAGTGTGTACCTTGTGGGTCTCTACACACCAGGCACCGCCAGCAGGGTCCTCCACTAATGGTCAGGAAATGGCTGCCGTGCTACACCACATGCAGGGGGAGATGCACTCCTTGACCGGGCGGCGAAGAGGGGATCCCCGCCCCTCTCACTTCCAAGGGCCGGGTAGGTGTCCACGCTGCATGGCCAGGCCCCACAAGCCACTGGTATGCACTTAGGAGGGGCTGCAGTTTTCCCCGGGGCAGGCTCACAACATCACACAAGGGGCGACCACTGCCTTAGACACCTCAGGGCCCCAGCGGTTCACTACTCGACCTGGGGCAGCACACCACTCTGTCTCTGGCATGTTTCTGTGCTCCTGGCTGCAGGTATTAGCTCTCTCCTGGATGAGGATCCGATCTCATCCTCAGGGCCCCTGCTCCGGCAAACTTTCCTGGGGTGCTCCACCAACATGCTTCATGGCCTGGAGCAGGTATTTACTCCGTCTCCGCCACCATTTTAGTTGCCAGTTTGCCTTCAATCTGGACAGCAGGGCCCACAATCTGAGCCCTGGAGCCGCCACAGGGTCCCACCACTAGCAGAGACAGGCCCCCAAGTCAGCTCACTTCCCCTCACCCCCCCCAGAGGCATTAATGGGGCGGATGAGCCAGATGGGTGTCAGGTTCTCCCTTTTTAAGAGGGAGCAGTTTGTTAGGGAGTAATCTTATTTCGGCACCAAGACACATCCCCATTCCACTTTCTTGCAATCATAATTCCAAAACATCCCATTGCCACATTCGAAACATTTTAGTACAAGATCTTGATTGGTGCCAAAGCATCAATGAATAGCTATCTAGTTGAATCAGATCCCCACCCCCTTTTTGGCAGTGTTGTGCCCAGCCCCTTATACATTTCGAAGGATGCCTACCATGTCACTGGCAGATGAAGGTCACACCTGCCCTAGGTATGCATCCCTCTGGTCTTTCTAGTCCAGCTGGTTCCAAACTTAGTGGGGGAAGCTGCTCAGAGCTGGTTTATCAGTAAGGATTTGTAGAGTGCGCTAATCACCCATGAGGGTATCCAAGCGCTAGGTCCAGGCAGCTTGGGGGCTGGACCTGATAAGAATAAGAAGAAGGACTCTCCTGCTGTGTGATGAACCTGAAGGAAGATGGGACCTGCTTGCCTTGACTCCAGGACCCAACAAGTGACTCCAAGGGTCAGGCTTCTGACACCCTATTTTAGCCACAGAGCCGCAACAAGCTTCCAGAGCCCTTTCCTGCTTTCCAGCTGACTAGTCCCCACTAGGCCTGGCCTGTTTCCCTCTGCTGACCTCTGTGGGAGTGAGTCCTGACCTCCAAGTACTGTCCTCAGAGGTCCTAGACTCTTGGCTGTAGTCAGAGTGTACTTTTCCTTGCCTAACTCAAAGTTCCACTGAGATTTACACCTAGCAGCACCTGATCGATGGCTCTCCTGGACATAATAGCTTTACCGGACCAGATGCTGAGCAACCTCCAGTCAGCTGTAAGTCGTCCTGTCGTGACTCCCCAGCTTGTTGAGCCCCATGTCAGATCCAGGCTGCTTCCTTGCCTCGCAGAAGAGTTTCGACCTTCATAAAAGTTTCTAAGTCCGAAGATAACTTTCTGACCCAAACAGACCTGGTCCCTGTATCCGACCTGCATTCCATCACAATCAGCGTTAACTTTTGACTTTGTCCCAGTCTAGTGTGACAAAATACCTGTTGGTAGCACTTTGTGCTTTTTGGCACTATTTTAAAATCTAAGGACAGTCCAAAATATGCAGAGACTACGACACCTTTTGTTACAGATGACTTCAGGAAAAGTGCTGGGGATTCACATTTCTACTAAATCTGGGTAGGAAGGAGCTAGAGAGGCGAAGTGGTCTAGCTAGTGGCTGAGCTACCAATCTTGGAACTCAAGGACCTTAATTCTGACCCCAGCTTCTGCAAATCCAGTCTCCCTGTCCCTAATTGTAAATTGGAATGTATCCAGTGTATTAAAAAGATTTGATTCCCCACTTGTATTTTTAAAGCGCTTTGTAAACTGTAAACTAAGCTATATAAATATATATATTTTTAAAAAACATTTGGGGCCACATGTATCAACATTTGGAATAGCGATTACCTAATTGCGATTTTCAGCGAATCGCAATTAGGTAATCAATATTCAAAATGTATGAAACTCCAAGAGTATCATTTAGTGATTCGTAGGGGCTCACAAATCGAATTACCTCATTAATATTAATGAGGTAGGTCGCAATTTGCGAACCCCTAGGAATCCCTAAAAACACAAGGATGGTGGCCTGCTGGGGGCAGCAGACCACCATGTCCGTGATGGCTTGCAAATAAAGCAATAATTTTTTTTAAATGCATCACCGTTTTCCTTAAAGGAAAATGGGTTGCGTTTAAAAAACAAAAATGAAAAGTTTTCTTTTCATTTTTTAAGAGCAGGCAGTGGTCCATGGGACCACAGCCTGCTCTTAAAAAACGTTTTCGCCACCATTCCCAATGGGGAAGGGGTCCCTTGGGGACGTCTTCCGATTTGCGAATGGGTTACCACCAACTTGAAGTTGGCTGTAAATTGCAAATGTTTTGAGACTGCATTCACGGTTACAAAACATTCATACATGTCACTGCGATTCCCTGTTTAGAAGGGGCGCACGCCCTAAACACGCCCATTCCAAATACCAAATAGCGAACCCATTTTGCGATTCGGTAATAGGGTTTGATACATGTAAAAAGCCTTTTTGCATTCTGCGAATCGTCCCATTTGCGAACGCAAAATTGGTTAATACATGTGGCCCTTGATCCCTTAATATCAAGAGATGGCCCTGACCTGACTGCCAGCGCGCATTTTTGCGGTAACCGAAGTCGCCCAACTGCCATCTTCTTCTAACTGTTGGGGGAAAATGTGAGGGGGGTTGCTATAGGCGACTGAGGGGTACTGATGACAGCCTCAGGAAAGAAACACGCAGAGTCCTTTGCTCTACAACCACAAGTGTAGCAAAGGGCAGCGCAGTTGAGTCATCCCAGATACATTTACCAGTGGGAGGTGAGGCTCAGGAGAAGAGGCAGACTCCACTGATGTCATCAACGGAAAGGTAATGCCTTTGAACGATATAGGACAGGAATGCAGCTCAGGAACCATTGGGACAAACACCCGTGGGACTATTAAAAAGAATTCCGTTCCCCAAAGATACAGCTGGGTGAGCAACACTAAACGCTCAAGCCTGGCTTGAACCAGATGCCCAGCTCTAATTCGGCCTGAGGTCCACTTGGACTCTGAGCCTAAAGCGAGCCAACTTGAGAAGCCATATCTTCTGCCTCTCCCGCATCCCCCTTGTGCACTGACATCACTCTCCAAGTGCAGCAGAGGAGGGGTTGGCCAGTGCAACTGGCGATTTGCATTTCTGCAATCAAAAGGGGAAAGGTGTGAGTGTAGAACTGTCCAGCCCTTTATCTGCTACACCCAGCTGGGTCTGAAGGGATAGTGCATGAGAAGGAAGCAGGGGAGGGAGAATGCAATTACTTTTTTGGCACTTGTGTAGACAGAGAACAGTGGCAGAAAACATGCCTATCATTGAACACAGGACTGAAGGACAGGGTCAGGTGGAGAAACAAAGAGAGAGAGGGAGGAAGGTAGAATATAAGATGGAGGTAGAGCTGCAAAGGGAGCACGAGCGAACGAGAGAGCAGATGAAGAGAACAAGCGATGAAGGGGAGCTGGAGGACAGAGGGAGGTAGAAAGGAAGTGGAGACAGAAAGAGAGACAGGACAGGATGAGAAGACTAGGAGGGGGGAAGAGAGAGACGGAAAAGGGATAAAAGAAATATGAGGCTGCTGCTAATGAAAATAGAGTTGCTACATAGCTACTATTTTACGTGCCTGGGCAGAATTTTTATGGCAAAATATTGGGAACATCAGCAACATTTGAAATCTGAACTTGAAAAATGAAACACTGGAAGAAATCACTGCAAAAGTGCTTTCCATACTTAAAATATTGTTAAAGCGCACAGATTCTGAATTGCCATGTAAAGGAAAATATAGAAGATTTTACAGAATATCGTTCCAGCTGCTGCCAGATACAGAATTCCGAAACATAACTAAGTGGCTGGTATTTTTAGCTGCGAAAAGTGGCAGTCCTAAGCGAGATCGAGTAAGAATAAAAAAGAGAGCGAGAGAGAGAGAGTAGTAGTTGCCTGCCGATTATGTTTTGCTGCCTCAGCTCGTGTTTTGTCTCTTAGAGCCGAGCCAGACCCTGACTTGGCTCTGATGGGCAATCGCATGCATTTTCTGGCTTGCCTATTTCTATCCAAAATCGGTGCATAGTGAGCCCGAATTGGCAACCAAATGCTAAGCGGCGGGCATGTACTACATGATTGTATTTACGCCGAAAGGAACTTCGTTCTAATAGTGAACTATTTTTAGGTCGAGCCTCGAGTAGCGCGCAAGCGCTGCTAGGCGAAGACTTTAAGTAAGGGGGTTTCAGAAGCAGTCCAAACGCTCGTGCGTCGTGGCTGGCCTTTTCGGATGGTTACGCGGGCGCAGACATGTGTTTCCCATTATCGTGCCCAGACGCGGGCGCGATAATGGGAAACACATGCCGGCAAAGGCCATGACGCACGAGCGTCTGGTCAGCTGAGCAGGCTGCCGCGCTCGCTCGCCCCGCTCCTCCGTTTCGATTCCGTGCTTGTTTAGCCATGCCTTTGACCCCGCCCCTACTGTACTCAGGTTCACAGTTCCAAGCACTTCCATAGGTGGTGTCAGTACTTCGTGCATGTACTCATCTGTGGCCAGTCATGTGCCGCCCGCTGCTGTCAGCTGACTCTTCCCGGGCTGTGTGAGTGAGTCTGAGAGGAAGCGGAGATTACAAAGTGCTTACCCGGGACCAGAGCAGGACGCTGTGCTTCACCTCCCCTTATCCTTTCTGTGTTTCACCCCCTCACAAACTCACCCCCAGATCTCGTAGCTGCCCGTCTCCCCCTCGGATCTCGTAGCTGCCCCTCTCCCTGCCAGGCTCGCTCACCCAGCTTCGTGCTACCCTTGCTGCCTCCGCGCACCATGCCGGGCGCCTCCCGGCTGTACCTTGCCGTGCTGGGCTGCTTCCTCCTCGGAGCCCCGGGCCCTGCAGGGGGGTCTCCTGAGCCCCCGGGAGAGTAAGAGCCGGGAGCTGAAGGAGCTCGGAGGTGTCTGGAGCTTCCGGGCTGACAGCTCCGAGAGACCGAGACCGGGGCTTCGAGGAGCGCTGGTACCGGAGCCCGCTGCGAGAGGTACGTGCAGGACTGCGGGGACGAGGGAGCGTGAGGGGGCACAGTCAAACCGACGCGTGCACAAGTCTGAGGTGACGGGGGGCGGGGGGGTAGTGAGGTGGAATTGCACTGTGTGTTGCACAGTGCGCGAGGAAGGAGGCAACGAGGTAAGAGTGTTGAACTACCCACTGGGCTGTCTTCAGGTTACCAGCAAGGGGCACCTAATCAAATTCTGGACCTGGCGCTGATATGTTTTGCTCAACATAGGAATTTTCCACGTACACTTTCCAATATTGTGGAAAGTGCGGATGGCGCTACAGCAATCTGAACTTAAAAAGTGCCAATGTCAACTCGCCCTGTTTTGGTGGCTGTCGCCCTCTTTTCAATCTGGATCACCCTCAGAAAAAGACAGATATCTCCATTATTATTAGGCCGCCCTCAGCTTGCTAACTTTGAAAGGGCGGGGTGTTGCGTAAACAAACAAGCATTGGCATTGCCAATAGGTCTCGCCTTTGGGACCTTTATAAGTGTTTAGCCATGCAACAGTTGCATAACTAAATACTTGTAAGGTCCCAAAAGCGAGACCTATTGGCTATGCCAATGCTTGTTTCAAGTGCTTCAAACGCTTTAGTGTTAGGAAGTGGTTGTTACGTGACAAGGCAGCGCTCTGCGAATCAAACCAATGCATAATACATGTGCAGAGAAACCATTTGACCTTCGGGTTGCTTCTGTTGCTGATTTTAAGCATTTTTACTTCTTGCTTTGCCTGCAGATAATTCCGCAGATCCCAGTGTGAATGCAAAGCAGCTATGGATTGACGTGGCAGAAATAAAGAAGCAGCTTTGTTTGACCTTCACTGATAATGGCAGTGGAATGACGCCTCTGAAACTTCAGCGAATGCTCAGGTAATGCATTTTCAGACTCCAGCTGACATCACAAATGTAGGTTCTGTTCTCTGAGTATTAATGGATAGATGAATCTGGCCCAATGAAAGAGACTGATTGTACAGACTGTTTTCAAGGCATTTATATTTGTGATTTGTTTATGTTTTTGCTTTCCTGCACGAGCACTTATTCACTTTGCACATTTGGAGCACCTGCGCTTGAATCTAATGAAATATTGCCATTTGTATTTTCTAAAAATACATGTTATTTCAATGAACTACTCAGACCTACTTTTTTAGATTCATTCTCTCAAATGAAATCAATTTGTATAGCTTACATGTAACAAAACTCTATCTGACTGAACCACTTGTGTTTATGTACTATATGATGCCCAGGTTCTGAGGAACGCAGGGTCACCCCGATGATGCGTAACACGCTGTTTGCCCTTGGCAGTCATTTCCAGGCATCTCTGAAATGTTTACTAGTGGAGGGGATCTTAGCACTGGGATCTGGGAAATGGCGAAGCCATCCAGTGCTCAAAGTGTCCCTTGACTTATGGTTCCTACTCAATGCTATGGCTGATGATCAATATACCAGAATGTTTCTCAAGATTCTCGAGTGCTACTAGTAACCTCAAGGGTGTGGTCCATAGGCCGGGCTGCTGTTCAAAATTACATTGATGCTTGTTAATATGCATGGGCCTCCACTCAAAATGGCAGAGTGTATGCAATTGGGATACTGGTTGATGGGGTGTGAAACCTGCTCAAGCAGCAACCACAATTCTTGTCAGGATGAGACACGACCAAACACCAAATTAACCTGTGCTCAACCCTCTGGCAGCTTGGCACAAAAGTAGTCAGGCTCAAATTAGAGGCAATGTGTAAAGTATTTATGCAACACTTCAAACAGTAATAAAGTAAAAACACAACTAAGGAAAAATTCTACAGCAATTTAGAAAAATAGAGTAAAATGTAATCAATTATTTGAGACCAAGATGACAAAAATCAAATCAGTGGAACCGGAGATATGCAATTCTAAAGATTTAAGTGAAAATAGTGCCTAGAAGCACAAAAAGCCAATTGTGGATACCTGATTGCAACAGACCAGGACCAAGTCACAAGTTCAGGCTGACCACAATGGACCATGGGCCAGATACCAGGACCGAGTTAGGTCAGCTCAACTAAGTATCTTAAATCCTGGTTTGCCGAGCGTTGCAAGATTCCTCGCAGAGGATCCGTCATGCAGCAGTAGTTCCGAAGAAGCTGCTCGGCTGCTATGCAGAGTCCTGTGTCACCATCGAGGATGCTGTTAATGAGGATCTTGGGATGCAAAGGCCTGCGTCGAGGTTGCATCGCGCAGTGGCAGTCCCGGGGACGCTGAGATGCGAGGTCCTTGTGTTGGGGATGCTTCTTGCAGAAGTGGTTCTGATGCGGCTACGAAGAGATGCATCATGCTGCATCCCTTCTGCTCACAGGACAACACCTGGGCTAGCAGAACACCTTCATGCCCACTTCCAGGGGTCCAGGACTGGGGGGGCACCACTTGGGTGTTAGAACTCACAGCAGCCAGAGTCCAGGTAGTTGGAGCCTTTTGTTTCCCTGAGGCTCTGATCAGGAGGTCAGCCAACTAGCCGTTGGAGTCACTCTGGTAGTTCTGGATTCAAGATGCAGGTCTAGTCCTTCTCACTCAGGCAGCATGGCAGCAGAGCAACAGAGTAGCAGTCCTTCTTGTAGAGCAGCACAGCAGCCCTTCTGAGTCTTTCACCGGTCCAGAGGTGTACTGAAGAGTTGGGTCTGAGGGTCCAGAATTTATACCTGGTGCGCCCATCTTTGCACGCCAGTACTTTTGTTTGGGGACTCCATTCCCCAGGGGGCATCGTGGCAGGAGCCGCCTACGCGCTTGTCTTCGCGCCAGGAGGCGCATAAAGCTGCTCCGGGCTCCCGCGGCGCGGGAGCCCATCTTTGCACGCCAGAACTTTTGTTTGGGGACTCCATTCCCCAGGGGGCATCGTGGCAGGAGCCGCCTACGCGCTTGTCTTCTCGCCAGGAGGCGCATAAAGCTGCTCCGGGCTCCCGCGGTGCAGGCGTGCCCGGGCCTTGCCCGGGCAAAGCCTGGGCCAAGGGCGGGCCTGTCTGCGCCTGTCAGACCCCGGAGGAGGCTGGGCTGGGCCCCCCCTCTAACCTGTACGGCATAGCGGTCTAAGAGGTCCGGATCCGATCCACAAAATGGGGAAACGGAAATCAACAATTACAACTAATGGAGGTGAGCCTACGAACACTTTAGACTCCTTTCTTCTAAGAGCTACTGATGCACTGGATAAGGAGATTTTATGTGTCGAACGCAGGCTGTCTGTGGGGGAAAAGAGTGTGCCTGTTGTTCGGTCTGAGTTTTTGAATAAGGAGGACCATACCACGTCAGAAATAGATCCCCTACCTATAAATTCAGAATCTACTATTACTCGGTCCAAACGTCTGATTTCTCGCATACCCAATGCCTTACCCTTCCCCCCGGGCCCATCAGAACGCCCCCCAAAGAAGAAAAAAAGTGGGGGGAGGTCAACAAAGAAAAAAACAGTTGTGCCCCAAGATTTGAATGCTTTTCACTCATCTTTTACGGACTCCTTGATTTTAAAGATAGAACAGTCATTTACCGTTTTACTTCAACCACTGATAGATAGACTCTCCAGAATCAAGGCAAAAATAGAAACTTTACGATCTGTAGGGGGAGACCAAAACCACCATAACGTTGGCTGTCATACCAACTGTTCAGTAAATAAGGACCTAACGAGACTGGGTAGAAATACGATCCTGGGGGGAACTCCATCAGACCCCCCCAGCAATCAGCCGCAACTTGTCGCTGAAAATCTCAATCCCACGGTTTCGAAACCAACTAGTGACAATAATAGTGGTACCCTACTTCAAGGAACATCTAAGGATACTACTCTGCCCCCCCTCAAGACTCGACATAAGACCAGACCAAAGAATTGAACTGGCCAAAAGGGGCCCAAATGATAATCATACGAAGTTGGCACTTCCCCCGGCAGCCTGCCCTTATGTCGTAATATTAACAAATGTTCCGAGATTACATAACACACAAATGGAGACCACAGATCAACTGATGTCCAAAGCAAGTCACTGGTTTAATCAATTTGTGGGGGGTAGGGAGGCGATTTTGCCATACATCTTAATGGCCAGAAGAGTGGGTTGGGTAGGGGACTCTGAAAAATGTATTGAAGGCGATTGTGTGGTGGTTAACTTCAATTCTTCTCAAATGGTCTGGCACTTACTACAACGACTCCCTACTGGCCCAACACCGCTCAGACAAATATTTGCCTTACCGTTGGGATATTTTTATAAACCCAACACATTGAGATTGTGAGATCGACAATTCCCTGCATTGGTTCCCGCTCCCTTTCCCTTGTTTAATCCTCCCCAATACACTCTGGGTCCGCTTTCTGCCCCCCTTCCCACACAAAATAGATACAATGTATTAACAGACTTAGAGGGTTGCGACTGACATAAACCGAACACGAGCGTTTCCACTCCTGTTCAAAATTCCCTTATATGGGTTCCCGAAACTCATATGCCTGCCACTGAAACATATGATCAGCCCAAACCAATCACATTCATGTCATGGAATATTGCCGGTCTGAGTAGTAAAATTTTGGACCCAGATTGGATAAACATTGTAACCATGTATGACCTGATCTGTTTCCAGGAAACATGGATGATTGAGCCGACTAATTTGGATTGTTATCGTTCCTTTCATACCGCTGCCCTTCCATCAAGATCAGGTAGAGCTAGGGGAGGGATTTTAACTTTACTAAGAAATACCCTATGGGTGGAAGTCGTTTTATACTATAATGTTTCCCCCTTTTATCACCTATTATTTCTAAAAGGTCCAGATGAAGACATTATTGTTTTAGTTAATTTTTATAACAATAATTTCACAGGAGACATAAAAAGGTTGTAGATCAGCTGGAGATAGATATTAACAATTGTTCTAGCACCTTAAAAGACACTCCAAAAATATTGTGGCTGGGTGATTTTAATGCACATTGCTGTCAGTTATCAAATTCAGCAGCATGTGATTTTAATGATGAAGAGGGGGATCCCCTATATCATTTTAATCATAACCAGTACGGGGAAGCTCTGAACAGACTTCTAGTGATCAATAACTTAGAGATTTGTAACCCGGTTGATATCTCCTCTGGTATGTTGCAAAAAAAGTTTGGCACACCTGCTCAGGGCACTACAATTGATTATATAATCATAGCAGAACCTCTCAAAAAACGTATCTCCAGTTGTGAGATTAATTATCTAAATGTTAGCGATCACGCTGCGATCACTGGTAAACTGAACTGGGCAGGAACTCATTCGGAACAGATAAGGCACATCAAACCCACGATAACAAAAACTAATGGGATAACCCTAAAATGGTCCTTAGTAGACAAATCATCCCTTGTTCCAAAAATAATCACAAAGAGCCAGAGTGACATTCTAACGTGCCTAGAATCACCATCCAATCCAACTCAAAGTAATCGTGGCATTTGAGTCTATATTAACTGAGGTCAGGCACCATCTATCCAGGAAAAAAACGATTACCGAAACATCAGGGCTCAGATGGTTTGATCAATCATGTACTAAGTCCCTAACAGCTCTGCATCGGGCCCTGGGGTCAATCCCTAGAGATACAACCTTAGTAAAGCATCTTCGCTTCCAATATAATGAGGCCAGGAAGAATAGAATTAAAACCCTAAAGGAAGAAGCATGGGAACAACTCCACCTAGTGGCGATCTCAAAAAACTCTAAGGACTTTTGGAGTACTATTAATGCCCCTTTCCTCAAACCACGATCAGCACCTACATTGGATTGCCACGTGGATGAGGAATCATGGGTCGTATATTTTTCCCGCATATTTGATCCTAATGCGGAGGGGGTGACATCACAGAACATACCCATGATCTCTTCCATTGAACCCCACTGTTTTTTGATTATTGCGAGATCAGAGAAGCTCTTACCCAGTGCTCCAATTAACAAAGCGCCAGGACCGGATTGTATCCCTATAGATTTCTTCATTGATCAGCCAGATTTGTGGGGTCCTGTGCTGACAAATGTTTTTAATGCAATCGCAAAAGAAGGCCCACCTGATTCATGGAAGAAATCAATTTTAATACCAATCTACAAGAAGGGAGACAAATCCGAAGCCAAAAATTATAGGCCAATCTCATTGTTGGATAGCACAGCTAAACTAATGGGTAGGGTCCTACTGAATCGTTTAGAGGAATGGGCAGCCAAAAATAAGGTTTTAATCCCGGTTCAGTATGGTTTTAAAAAGGGAATGGGTACCCAAGATCAGGGACTCAACCTAAGTCTATTAATCGCCAAGTATACCCAAGCAAAATCTGGTAGGTTATACTTGGCGTTTATGGACCTGTCCGCAGCGTTTGACTGAGTGGCACATAAACACCTATGGAGGATAATGGAGGACATGAGTATAGATGGGGCTATCATACTTTTTATTAGGCAGCTCTATTCATCAGCCACGGCCTGCGTCAGATACGGGAGAGAAGGGGAGTGCACCAGGGCGTTTCCAATCAATAGAGGAGTCCGGCAGGGTTGCGTACTCGCCCCATTTATTTTTTCTATCTACACTAATGGGGTAGAGGCACCCCTGTCAGACTCAACATCAGACGTTCCAAAACTTAACAACGTTCGCACCCCAATTCTCCTGTATGCTGACAATGCGGTGCTAAATTCCCGCACGGGCCTGGCCCTGCAAAAGTTACTAAACATCTATGTAACCTATATGCATAAATTAGGGCTTAAAACTAACGAGGCAGAATCTTTCATCTTAATCACTGGCCGGAAGGACAGGAAGGTCCAGAGTTTCTACATATCTGGGGAAAAAATAGCCCACACCGATACCTTTTCTTATTTAGGCGTAACATTTGACAGGTAACTATCATGGTCCCATATGCTCGCTACTAGGGGGTTATCACTCGAGAGAAGTATCATTGCTCTTCATTCATTTATTAAAAAATTTGGGGCGAAACCTATCGACATGGTAAAAAAGGTTTATGCAGCTAAATCAGCGTCGGTAGCAACCTACGGGGCAGGCATGTGGGGTTATACCAACCAGTGGCGTAACGAAAGTTGAGGGGGCCCCCCTGTAAGGTACATGGAGGGGCCCCCGCTCCGGATTTAATCCGGAACTCTCAAGCCAGAGTACTGCATAACTGCCAAGGTTTTAGATTGCCATGTGTGACATTTTCATAATTTCAATGTAATTATGAAATTACAAATTTAAACAACTATGAGTGACACTTTCTCGCGAACATAATCAAGCAATCAAGACTAGGGACACTTAAATATCAGAAATTACACCCATTTGAGCAACAAGAAACTCTAAGAATATCTTAAAACTAATGCAAAGCACCAGAAATGGAAGGGCATTAACCTAGTGCCTAGTTTACTTAGGCTCATGATCATGACGCGCTAAAAGTAAATTAAATAAGGATTGGAGAAGGTACTAGTGACACTTAATCTGTAGCTAGCAGCACGTTATTGGACAGACAGTATTCAAATATTGCAGTGAGTGTGTTTTATTCTTATATCACCCTGACCACTCATAGCTGCCAGGTTTTCAGACTGCTTATGTGTGACATTTTGGTGGTTTCAGTCTGTGTATAAGTGACATTATACTTCCAAATGAGTGACACAGTTTCTCAGGTTAATGAAAGCAGTAGCTGGTATTTGTGTGCTTCTCTGTGAATTTTCGATTATGCAAGGTAAAAACCCACCTTCTGTAGTTAATCAGTGAAAACCAGTCAAGGTCAAACAAATGGAAAACCTTTCAATATGAACAACTCCTCAACGTGTCCCAGATGACAAATGCATGAAGATGTAACGAAGGCAAGCATGTGTCCCCCCGTTTGCTGTACCTGAAATAGCCTTCTCGTAAAATGCCCCTAGGTTGCATAATTTGATCACCAGAAAAACCCTGAAGTTCCTCCCACATAGAAATAACTAAAGGGTTCTGCTGAAAACAAAACTGCCCACCGACCTATCAGCTGAGAGGCGCCAGCGTGGATTTCAGCTGGTACTATTAATCATTCAAGATTAGAAACCATCTGAGTTTAGTGAAGCGCATCAATCGACCCCAATGACACATCCAAAGTACCATAACCAAACCCTATCAACCATGCACCCAAAGAAACCTCATTGAAAGTATAAGCGCTATATAATTGATGAAGGGTCACCTACGTACTCAGCAATTTAAAAGTGCCTTAGGCCTATCATATGGAATGTGCTACGTAAACTAACACAATGGTTAAAAAAATCGCTATTAACATCTGCTCCATGTGTTACTTCTTTAAAAGACCGACCAGTCTGTGACCTTGCGCACATCTTTATAATCATGCACATGAACTGGCAGTGCCGTATCTCAGTGTAGACTGCCCTCTTCTCCTCTTTCAATTTTCCCACCTTGACTGCCCCTCCCGCTGATCATGTTTCAGCACTGGAGTCCCCCACTTTAGGAACCCTCCGGCTTCTCTCATAGTCACACCCTGTTCACATCACACTGTCTTCTGGCTCTATCAGCCCTCATTCTCCCTCTCTCATCAACACAGCCAGGCTTTCATGTGAGGATCAGGGCCGCGCAATTAGGCAGATTACAGCGGTGCTCCAAGAGCTGCATGAGACACCATAGACTGGTCTCGGGATGTGCGCCGGAGGGACACGGTGGGGAAGGGACATCAGTGCACTCAGCATATAAGGACATACGGAGCGGACTGAGGCTTTTTTCTGGGTAACCGAATTGTGGGAAGCAAAAGGGTCACGGGTATCCCCAGAGGTGGTGTTGGGTGGGCACAGTAGGTAAGGAGGGGGGAGAAGGGAAGGGGGCCTTCCCAGGGACCTAGGTGTATACCTGAGGCTCTTCAAGGCTTCCTGGCAGTGCGAAAGGCTGGCACATGCTAGGGCTGTAGGAAGCCAAATAAGAAGACTGGAGCAGAGTCTTGACTTACTCTGTCAGCCGCGAGTAGCATTGACGGTACGGGCCAGCCACAATGACTCCCCGCTGCACGGTTCAGGTCAGACACTCCGACCAACTCACGCTGCGGTGGCATTGGTTGCACTGGACCGAAGGGCAGCTTTTGAGCCAATCACGCAGCAGTGAGCACCACTCTCCAGCCGCGGTCACCGTCCGGTCCAAATCATTTCGCCGGCGGGGCTGGCATTTACTACGAGCTGACAACCAAGTTTAAACTATGCCGCGTGCGCCTGCCCGCGCCGGCCCGCCTACGCTGTTGGCCAATTAAATCATTACACTTAAGCCTTGCAACCTGACGTCAGCTATTGGCGCGGTGTATGGTAAAACGTAGCCAGCCGCAAACTAGCCATTCCCAAGCCTGACGCAACCGTAACATGTCACCTAAGAGCTTTGGCAATGGCAGTCAGTGGAGGTGCTAAGAAGCAGCGCTCCCGCAGACAGCAGAGGTGGTCCTATAAATGCGTGACAACGCATTTCAGTGCGGTGATGTGGACCACCACACTGAAATGCGTTAGTCTAACGCCTGATCGATGCATGGTACTTGGCAGGGCTGGTACTGTGCTGAGGGGGCCCCCTGCTGCTCGGGGCCCCCCCCGCACCACGGGGGCTGCGGGGGCCTGTGTTACGCCCATGATACCAACCCGTCTGCCCTCCAAGTGATAGAGGACACCTTTTGGAAAAAACTAGTGGGCCTTCCCGTAAACTGCTCCAACCTCATTACCCACACAGAATTGGAGGTCCCATATTTGACTGATACAATTTCTTTTGCTCCAATTATCTTGTGGCATTCCATTTGGAGAAGGGAGTCTATTCATATTACTCCAAAACTAATTGAAGACTGTCTATCCATGGAAAATGTCCATAGGATTCCATGGATTTCGTATATCAAATTTACTCTCTCCTCCCTAGGCTTAGAGCGTTTATTTGTTGCCCCCAGGGACTGTTTGAGCATTTCAAAATGGGAGATAAAAATCCCGTTTTCTTAAACAAAGGGCAGACGCCAAATTGCAAACAAATTGTACAAAGGTATCGGTAAAATTATACCTTGAAGGTCCGAAGGCCCAGGAAGGGACAATGTCATATCTATTTACTGTGACAAACTTATGCCATAGATTCTTTTTAATCAGATTCCGATTCAATTTTATCCCTTGTATGTTGGCACATCCTGCAGGAATCTATTCTGTAAATGAATTACCTTTTTGTCCCTGTGATGGTATCTCTGCACAATCAAATTTACATATTTTTTTCTTTTGCAAATTTTACATGGAACCTCGTAAAAGATTTATTCTGCCCCTGATACACAAATTTCACTTCAAACAATGTCGTGTAGCAATGTTTTTTTTACAATCCTTGCCCAATCCAATGGTTTGCTTCTCAGTAGCGTCCTTTTTAATTCAATCATGGAAGATCAGGCGGCTGTATAATACTAGTGAATGAATTTTAAACTGTTCTTATTAATTGTTTTTTAATTGTGAATGTCATAATTTTGATTTTATCTCTTTTATACTGATATGTATATAATTTTCATTTTTGCATTAATCGATGTCTTAAATTGTATTCATCTGTACTTTTATGATCTTATATTATAAGTATCGAATAAAGTAAATTGACTGACTGACTGACTGACTACTTGGTGCCCACTTTGAAGTAGGAGAAGTTTCAAGAGGCTTCCACCCCCAGAAGAGCTTGTAATTCCCTGCCTCCATTCCCTGGCCCTAGCTTGTCTGGGGTCTCAAAAGACTAGTGTCAAACCCTTTGTGAGTGTGCTTAGGCAGAGCCTTTGGGACTTGTAAGTGTGGTAGGTGACAGCACCTCACCTCTTCACATCAGAGAAAGCCCATCCTGCCAACACCTATTTCCCCTTTGTCTTACTGTCTGCGAGCAATACACAAAGACCAACTGCCAGCTACATTTAGTCATGTGACCCAGGATACAGGCAGCCGGCATCAAATGATTAGGACAAGAAATTGTCAACTTTCTAAAAGTGACATTTTCAGAATTGTGACTTAAAATTCAACTTTAACATTAAAGACGGTTTTAAATTAAAACTCTTTAGACACCAAACTCAACATTGCTTCCTGCTACTGTTGGACTTGGCCCTTTTGCAGGGTCATCCCAGAACTTTTTGCCTTCATCCTCTATTTTCTCTGACCTGTTGTTGGTGGTTTTAGTACTATGGGCACTTTATCACTGCTGATCAGTGCTAAAGTGCACGTTCTCTCTATGATAAACTTGGTAAGATTGGTCTACACCTGTTTGACATATTTAATTTACCTGTCAGTCCCTTGTACAGGGGTATTCTCATATACTCAGGGCCAGTAAATTAAATGCTACTGGTGGGCCTGCAGTGCTGCTTGCGCCACCCACCAAAGTAGCCTTTCAAACCTGTCTCAGGCCTCTGCCACTGCAGTGCCTGCGCGTGCAGTTTATTGCCGCTGTGATATGGCACATAAAGTTGCTGCCACGTCTGTAACTCCCCTTTTACTACATATCAGTCACCCATAAGGTAGGCCCTAGCTAGCCCTATTGGCAGGGTGCAGTGTAGGTAAAAGGGAGGACATGTGTCTTAACTGTGTGGCATGTCCTGGTAGTGACAAACAACCTATTTGGTTTCTCACTGCTGTGAGGCTGCCCTCTCATGTAAATGTAAATGTAATGTAACTTATAAAGTGCAGTCTCCTGCCCTGGGGCGTCTTGGCGCTATCGAAAATCAGATTAGGCTGAGATAGTGATTTAGTTGGAGTAAGTCAAAAACGCAGAGACAAAACTTCTACTCCTGAGTGAAAAGCCAGGTTTTTAAGGTTTTTCTAAAGGAGAGTAAGGAGGGAGCAGTTTTTAATGTTAGTGGGAGATTGTTCCAAAGTATAGCAGTGGCCCTAAAAAAGCTCTTTCCACCCCAGGTGGCTTTTCTAAAATGGGGGACGATCAGGTTCCTTGCAAGGCCCGATCGGAGTGTCCTTGCTGGAACATACCATTTCAGTTTCTTTTTTAAATGGTCTGGCCCAAGTCCATGCAAAGATTTATAGGCCAAACAGAGAGCTTTGAAACTGCATCGGGATGCATTGGGGATTCCCTGATATGTGCTTCAGTGGTTATTCCTGATCTGAGAGGGGTAGCGTGATCAAGTTTGGTATGTTTGGAATAGTAGCGATAAATCCTGCTTATTGGTGAAATTGGATTTATTATTACTATTTTAGAAATGCCACTTTTAGAAGTGGGTATTTCTGTGTGCTATGTGTCTTTGTGCCTGCCTGATGTGTATTGACTGTCTGGTTCTGACTGACAGGAGAGAGGGGATGTGCATTCACTCCAGCCAGTCCCTGGGGGGTTGAGGTGTGTCCTGCCCTGCCTGGGTGACTCAGCGCTAGGCTGAATAGACCCTTGCTGAATTTAGAGTAGCGGGAGGCGTTATCCCTTGCACCTGAATAGGCCTGGTCTCCATTTGGAGTGGTGGAAGGAGTAGCACCTGCACCTGAATAGGGCTGTGCCTGCCTTCCACAATGATGGCTCCGCCCCCCTGTGGTGTGTCTGGGGCCAAGGCTTACACTAACAATAGAGGTTGTTGTGCACTTGTAAAGGTAATTGTAAAGTGCCCCCAGAACTGGTTTGGACTGGGCTCAAGAGCCCTGTGCCAGGGGAGAACAAAGACATTGTCACTATAAATGTTGGGGCTGTGACCCCATGTTGGGGGAACTGAACTTGTGGAACTGGAAGAAGAGGACTGCTGGGCGCCAGGGGGAACCGCCATCTGGGACTCCATACTTGTGGGAGAGAACCTGCTGCCCATTGGGCAGCTGAAGGGACTGCTGCTCTGCTGAAGAGACCCGGTGAGCTGGCCTGCCTGGGCCCTGTCTTCTGGGATTTACCAGGGCTGTGTGGCTGGCCTTGGAAAAATTGAACAGCGCTGGGTGAGCTCTGTGCTCCCCCCACCCCTGTGAGGAGGTGTTTCCTCAGCAAAGCGCATGGAGCGCTTCCTTTCTGCTGTGCTGCAAAGAGCGGTGTCTGCACACCAGAAGTGCGTGGTGGGCGCCACCAAATTTGTCCAGGAACCCGAGAAGTGGGATCCAACCTTGGATGCGGAGGGCGCAGTCACGCCTTAACAAAAGAGCCACAGCAACCGGAAGCCAGGCAGAGACGGAGCCTGGTTCCGGGTGGGGCTCCCTGGAGGGAGAGAAAAGTAGCCGGAAACCAGGCGTGGCTGAGCCTGGTTGTGGGCGGGGCCCACTGGCGTGAACAGGCCCAGCCGAGACGAGCAAAAGTCGTTAGAGACTTCGCTCCCTTGTGTGGCCAGCACTGATTCCCCCGTTCCGACCTGCTGGGGCGGTACCACGTGGGTACATGCAGCCGGCAGCAGCCCAGGATACTGCTGCGAACAGAGGCGGGTGAGTGTCGTCCCCCTACTCCTCCGGCTTAAAGGCATGCCCTGCAGAGCAGCCCAAACGCAGGCCGCTACGGACTTCCTTGGGCCTTCCGTTGCGGAGAGATCTACTGATTGGGGGCATTACTCTGCCTGTTGGTGGCATTGCGGGGCTGCCTAAATAGTAGGTGGGATCAAGGTCCCAGCCCCACTCGGAGCCACAGCACGAGACGAGGAGAGGTCTCCTATGTATTTCGTCTGCCATCGGCTGCACCGCGAAATTTCAGGCAGCTTCCGATTTAGTACACTATTGGGGGCTTTTTTGATTGCTCTTGTGAACATTGTGGGGCGAGCCCAGGATGGGGCCCCTTGTACATTACCGCATTCTCTGTGGTAGGCAGGCAGGTAGCCCAGGAGCCTACTCAAGGGAAGTTAGTTACTGTGGACATGAGATTCCTGATGTGGGCATGGTATTTCCCATGTGTGTGTTGATTCCTGTAATGTTATAATTTTTGCATGGTCAGGATCACAGGCATTCCTCCAGAGTGTACATTATATGCACCGGGAGGTGATGGTGGTATGTACAACATCAGTAATGGTATTTCATGATGTGTGCACAGTTGCAAGTGTTTACTATGGTGCACTGCTGATGATGTTTACGCATAATATTTTGTGCTAAGTGCAAACCTACCTGTAGTTACTGGTCGCCCTAAATTTAAGTTTTATGATAATGGCCCGATTGGCCAAGTGATTTATGTAAATCCCTGTGAAGTCATGACAAGTGCCTGGTGGCACAGCGTAATCTATGTGATTATGTTCTAATGTGTTTTTATGGATAATACAAAGGCTATTTTTATATAACCTTGTGTGGAGTTTCTTTTGTGGTGTGCCTAGTGTGTCACTGCTGTTTGAATGTGTTGCGCAAACGCTTCACACATTGCCTCTGGGATAAGCCTGACTGCTCTGCCAAGCTATCAAGGGGTGAGCAGGGGTTATCTTCAGCGTGTAACTCCCTTGCCCTGACTAGAGTGGTGGGTTCTGCCTGGCTGAGGTGCATACCCTAGCCAACCAGAAACCCCATTTCCAACATTGGTTGTCCTCATTGACGATAGGACTTGTATTTGCGCTGTACCACAGTGACGCATGGTTGCACTACAAACTCTACATTCAGAAAATCACGTGTTTTGGATTTCTCCTGCATTGTTTTCTCTTCATTTGTAATTTTTAATTGTGTACTCCTGCTTCATCTCTTACACCTAGGTCTCTTGTTTTGCACTGCTGGTGGTGTACCTCGCCAGAATGGGGTTGGTCTATGATGAAGATGGCCTATATTTCTACACTGTGGACGAGGTAAAGGGTATCTGCAGGGAAAGAGGGATACCAGTAGAGGGCAACTTCCACAATAAGCTGTTCCTCTTTTAAGTGGTCCGTAGGGGAGGAGTCTTAGAGCCTTGGGAGGACCCTGCGGATTACCCCACCGCATACCTAAGTGGTGGTTTGGAAGGAGTTCATGAAGAGTCTGAAGGGGAGGGAGGAAATGACATGGCAGGGACACCAGTAGGTAGTGAGGACCCCGTAGAGAGGGAGTCCCTTGCTGGGTCCAGTGCCGGGGGTAGTGCCCCATCCCTTTCTTGATCCCCAGAGGAGTTGGTGGACAGGCAGAAGGAAAGGGAGCACCAGCTGAAGTTAGAGAAGCTCAAATTGGAGCATGCCAAGCTGGGTGCAGAGCTAGCGCAGCCAGGGATGGAGGAGAAAAAGCTAGAGACTGAAAGGGTCCTAGCACAGGAGAGGATGGCGGAAGCAGAGAGGTCCTTCGCCAGAGAGAAGCTAGCTCATGAGGATAGGTTGTCCCCTGAGAGTAGTTTCAGTGTATGGTACCTAGTTCCCAGGAAGAGGGTGTGACACCTGAGGGATATAGGTTGAGGTTCAGGGGCAGTAGGAAACTGCCTCACCAGTCTTGGGGAGAGTTTGTGGATGAATGTTGTGATGCACTGGAAGTTTGGGTGACGGGTAGCACAGCAAACAATTTTGAAGGGCTGTTCAATCTGATTGTCAGAGAGCATATGTTCCGTTTTTGTTTTCCAGGGCTACGCCAACACCTGTTGGGGTGTGAGGTCTCTGATCCCAGAGAACTTGCACAGGAGGCAGACCTCTGGATAAGTACCTGAGGGTCTGTAAAGGAATTTGGGAGTGATCCTAAAGGGAGTGGCTCAGGTATTTCCCAACCGAGGGTGGTGGGAAAGGTTCGTAGTAGCCCAGATAGGTGCCAGTGTAGTGGGAGGGGTGTAGGGACCCACGTTCGGGCTCAGAAGAGAAGGAGTGGGAATGGAGTGTGCCCCAAGGTGCCCGAAACCCAGTCCCAGAGCCTGGTTGTTTCCATCAGTGAACACCAGGAAGGGAGCCTAGTTTGTACTGGAAGGGCAGCCACTGAGGGGGATCTCCTGGTGTCAGGAGAACTTGGAGGGGCATCTGTAAGCAGCGCTCCACCGGTTCTAGTGTCTGGTAGCACCACACCTGAGTGGATGGTGCAGAAGCCCAGATGGATGGGTGAGAGGGGGAGGAAGTCCCCAGTGGGAGACCCAGTGGGTCAGAGGCCAGCTCTGAGAGCAGAGCTCCCCGGGAATGACCATGGTGACACTGCTTCTGGTTTGGGGGGTCCTCGCGCACTGTCAATTGGGCAGGGGTCAGGAGATCAGCACTAGCCAGACTGTCATACAACACATGAGGTATGTGTAACCCTTGGGGGGGCATGCGTGCTCCCCAGGAAGTCCTGGCTTGCCAGGCAAATGCTCAGCTGCAGGGTGTAGTCCCTGGGTTGGGAGGCCAGGTTCAGGAGGCAAAACCTGACCTGGAGGGAAGGACACCTCCTAGCAGCGTACCTACCATTTTGTCTTCTGGGGGTACCACACCAGGTGGGAAAGTGCAGAACTCTGGAAGGGGGTGCAGAGGGAAGGAGCACTCGCCTCTGTTCCCGGTTCAGCTTGAGGGTTTGGTCCCTGGGTTGGGAGACCAGTTGCAGGGTAGAAATCCTGAACTGGTGGGGGAATTGTGTGGGAGAGCTGTTACCAGCGCCCTGACAGTTTTAGGTTCTGACGGTGCCTCTCCTAGGAGGAGAGTGCGGAACCCCAGAAGGAGGGGTAGAGGGAGTAGAGCCTTGCACATGACCCCTGGTCAGCCTGAGGCTGCAGATCCTGGGTTGAGGGAACAGTGGCAGAGTAGAACTGCACTGATGAGAGGTAGAGTGGAGCAAGGATACTATGTACCTGGGGCTACTGCCGCCCACTCTGCGAGATGGCAAGGACCAGCAACCCCTGGATGGCCTGGGGCCTGGTCCTGGCCGTGGATAGCTAAGGAGCCCCCATGGGTTAGCTTAGTTGGTCCTGAGAGCAGAGACAGAGGGATCCACATGGGTACAGATTGGCGTAGAACTGGAAGGTGCCCCTGCAGTTGCAGGCCAGCGTCCATGTTCTATTGCCCCAAGCAGGGAAGCCCGTCAAGGTATTGATTGGTATACCCTGGCTTTAGGCTGGAAGGGGGTTGTGTTGGACTTGGCCCTTTTTCAAGGGTCATCCCAGAACTTTTTGCCTTCCTCCTGTATTTTTTGTGACCTGTTGTTGGTGGTTTTAGGACTCTGGGCACTTTATCACTGCTGATCAATGCTAAAGTGCATGTGCTCTCTATGATAAACTTGTTAAGATTGGTCTACACCTGTTTGGCATATTTAATTTACCTGTCAGTCCCTTGTACAGGGGTATTCCTATATACCCAGGGCCAGTAAATTAAATGCTGCTGGTGGGCCTGCAGTGCTGCTTGCACCACCCACCAAAGTAGCCTTTCAAACCTGTCTCAGGCCTCTGCCACTGCAGGGCCTGCGTGCGCAGTTTACTGCCGCTGTGTCGTGGCACATAAAGTGGTTGCCACGTCTGTAACTCCCCTTTGACTACATATCAGTCACCCATAGGGTAGGCCCTAGCTAGCCCTATGGGCAGGGTGCAGTGTAGGTAAAAGGTAGGACATGTGTCTTAACTGTGTGGCATGTCCTGGCAGTGACAAACAGCCTATTTGGTTTTTCACTGCTGCGAGGCTGCCCTCTCATAGGGATGCATTGGGGATTCCCTGATATGTGCTTCAGTGGTAATTCCTGATCTGAGAAGGGTAGTGTGATCAAGTTTGGTATGTTTGAAATAGTAGCGATAAATCCTGCTTATTGGTGAAAGCGGATTTATTATTACTGTTTTAGAAATGCTACTTTTAGAAGTGGGCATTTCTGTGTGCTATGTGTCTTTGTGCCTGCCTGATGTGTATTGACCGTCTGGTTCTGACTGACAGGAGAGAGGGGATGTGCATTCACTCCAGCCAGTCCCTGGGGGTGTTGAGGTGTGTCCTGCCCTGCCTGGGTGACTCAGCGCTAGGCTGAATAGACCCTGGCTGAATTTAGAGTAGCAGGAGGAGTTATCCCTTGCACCTGAATAGGCCTGGTCTGCATTTGGAGTGGTGAAAGGAGTAGCACCTGCTCCTGAATAGGGCTGTGCCTGCCTTCCACAATGATGGCTCCGCCCCCCTGTGGTGTGTCTGGGGCCAAGGCTTACACTAACAATAGAGGTTGTTGTGCACTTGTAAAGATAATTGTAAAGTGCCCCCAGAACTGGTTTGGACTGGGCTCAAGAGCCCTGTGCCAGGGGAGAACAAAGACATTGTCACTATAAATGTTGGGGCTATGACCCGATGTCGGGGGAACTGAACTTGTGGAACTGGAAGAAGAGGACTGCTGGGCGCCAGGGGGAACCGCCATCTGGGACTCCATACTTGTGGGAGAGAACCTGCTGCCCATTGGTCAGCTGAAGGGACTGCTACTCTGCTGAAGAGACCCGGTGTGCTGGCCTGCCTGGGCCCTATCTTCTGGGATTTACCAGGGCTGTGTGGCTGGCCTTGGAAAAATTGAACAGCGCTGGGTGAGCTCTGTGCTCCCCCCACCCCTGTGAGGAGGTGTTCATCAGCAAAGCGCATGGAGAGCTTCCTTTCTGCTGTGCTGCAAAGTGCGGTGTCTGCACACCTGAAGCGCTTGGTGGGCACCACCAAATTTGTCCAGGAACCCGAGAAGTGGGCTCCAACCTTGGATGCGGCGGGCAGAGTCGTGCCTTAACAAAAGAGCCGCAGCAACCGGAAGCCAGGCAGAGACGGAGCATGGTTGCGGGTGGGGCTCCCTCGAGGGAGAGAAAAGTAGCCAGAAGCCAGGCGTGGCTTAGCCTGGTTGTGGGCGGGGCCCACTGGCATGAACAGGCCCAGCCGAGACGAGCAAAAGTCGACAGAGACTTCGCTCCCTTGTGTGGCCAGCACTGATTCCCCCGTTCCGACCTGCTGGGGCGGTACCGTGTGGGTACATGCTGTCGGAGTCAGCCCAGGATACTGCTGCAACCAGAGGCGGGTGAGTGTCGTCCCCCCCTCCTCCGGATTAAAGGCACGCACTGCAGAGCAGCCCGAACGCGGGCTGCTACTGACTTCCTTGGGTCTCCAGTTGCGGAGAGATCTACTGATTGGGGGCATTAAGCTGCCTGTTGGTGGCATTCAGGGGCTGCCTAAATAGTAGGCGGGATCAAGGTCGCAGCCCCACTCGGAGCCACAGCATGAGACCAGGAGAGGTCTCCTATGTATTTCGTCTGCCAGCGGCTGCACCGCGCAATTTCGGGCAGCTGCAGATTTGGTACACTATTGGGGGCTTTTTTGATTGCTCTTGTGAACATTGTGGGGCGAGCCGAGGATGGGGCCCCTAGTACATTACCGCATTCTCTCTGGTAGGCGGGCAGGTAGCCCAGGAGCCTACGCAAGGGAAGTTAGTTACCGTGGACATGAGATTCCTGATGTGGGCATGGTATTTCCCATTTGTGTGTTGATTCCTGTAATGTTATAATTTTTGCATGGTCAGGATCACAGGCATTCCTCCAGAGTGTACATTATATGCACCATGAGGTGATGGTGATATGTACAACATCAGTAATGGTATTTCATGATGTGTGCACAGCTGCAAGTGTTTACTATGGTGCACTGTTGATGATGTTTACGCGTAATGTTTTGTGCTAAGTGCAAACCTACCTGTAGTTACTGGTCACCCTAAATTTAAGCTTTATGACAATGGCCCAATTGGCAAAGTGATTTATGTAAATCCCTGTGAAGTCATGACAAGTGCCTGGTGGCACAGCATAATCTATGTGATTATGTTCTAATGTGTTTTTATGGATAATACAAAGGCTATTTTTATATAACCTTGTGTGGAGTTTTTTTTGTGGTGTGCCTAGTGTGTCGCTGCTGTGTGAATGTGTTGCGCAAACGCTTTACACATTGGCTCTGGGATAAGCCTGACTGCTCTGCCAAGCTATCATAGGGGTGAGCAGGGGTTATCTTCAGTGTGTAACTCCCTTGCCCTGACTAGAGTGGTGGGTTCTGCCTGGCTTAGGTGCATACCCTAGCTAACCAGAAACCCCCTTTCTAACATTGGTTGTCCGCATTGAGGATAGGACTTGTGTTTGCGCTGTACCACAGTGACGCATGGCTGCACTACAAACTCTACATTTAGTTAATCATGTGTTTTCTATTTCTCCTAATTTGTTTTCTCTTCATTTGTGATTTTTAATTGTGTACTCCTGTTTCAGCTCTTACACCTAGGTCTCTTGTTTTGCACTGCTGGTTGTGTACCTCGCCAGAATGGGGTTGGTCTATGATGAAGATGACCTATATTTCTACACTGTGGAGGAGGTAAAGGGTGTCTGCAGGGAAAGAGGGATACCAGTAGAGGGCAACTTCCACAATAAGCTGTTCCTTTTTGAAGTGGTCTGTAGGGGAGGAGTCTTAGAGCCTTGGGGGGACCCTGCGGATTACCCCCCGCATACCTAAGTGGTGGTTTGAAAGGAGTTCATGAAGAGTCTGAAGGGGAGGGAGGAAATGACATGGCAGGGACACCAGTAGGTAGTGAGGACCCCGTAGAGATGGAGTCCCTTGCTGGGTCCATTGGCGGGGGTCTGCCCCATCCCTTTCTTGGTCCCCAGAGGAGTTTGGTGGACAGGCAGAAGGAAAGGGAGCAGCAGCTGGAGTAACAGAAGCTCAAATTGGAGCATGCCAAGCTGGGTGCAGAGCTAGCGTAGCTAGGGGTGGAGGAGAAAAAGCTAGAGACTGAAAGGGTCCTAGCACAGGAGAGGATGGTGGAAGCAGAGAGGTCCTTCGCCAGAGAGAAGCTAGCTCATGATGATAGGTTGTCCCCTGAGTGTAGTTTCAGTGTTCTGGATTCATCAGTGAGGGTGGAGTCCAGTGGTGACATCAATGTTGTGTTCAGTGTAGAAAGTTCCACTCCCAGATCCCAGAGCATGGTACCTAGTTCCCAGGAAGAGGGTGTGACACCTGAGGGACATAGGTTTAGGTTCAGGGGCAGTAGGAAACTGCCTCAGCAGTCTTGGGGAAACTTCTGGATGAATGTTGTGATGCACTGGAAGTTTGGGTGAGGGAAACAATTTTGAAGGGCTGTTCAATATGATTGTCAGAGAGCACATGTTCCGTTTTTGTTTCCAGGGCTACTCCAACACCTGTTGGGTTTTGAGGTCTCTGATCCCAAAGAACTTGCACAGGAGGCAGACCTCTGGATAAGTACCTGAGGGTATGTAAAGGCATTTGGGAGTGATCCTAAAGGGAGTGGCTCAGGTATTTCCCAACCGAGGGTGGTGGGGAAGGTTCGTAGTAGCCCAGATAGGACACACTGTAGTGGGAGGGGTGTAGGGACCCACGTCCGGTCTCAGAAGAGAAGGAGTGGGAATGGAGTGTGCCCCAAGGTGCCCGAAACCCAGTCCCAGAGCCTGGTTGTTTCCATCAGTGAACGCCAGGAGGGGAGAGTAGTTTGTACTGGAAGGGCAGCCACTGAGGGGGATCTCCTGGTGTCAGGAGAACTTGGAGGGGCGTCTGTAAGCAGCGCTCCACCGGTTCTAGTGTCTGGTAGCACCACACCTGAGTGGAGGGTGCAGAAGCCCAGAAGGATGGGTGAGAGGGGGAGGAAGTCCCCAGTGGGAGAACCAGTTGGTCAGAGGCCAGCTCTGAGAGCAGAGCTCCCCGGGAATGACCATGGTGAACCCGCTTCTGGTTTGTCAGATGGGCAGGGGTCGGGAGATCAGCACTAGCCAGACTGTCATACAACACATGAGGTATTTGTAACCCTTGGGGGGGCATGCGTGCTCCCCAGGAAGTCCTGGATTGCCAGGCAAATGCTCAGCTGCAGGGTGTAGTCCGTGGGTTGGGAGTCCAGGTTCAGGAGGTATATCCTGACCTGGAGGGAAGGACATCTGCTAGCAGTGTACCTACCAATTTGTCTACTGGGGGTATCACACCAGGTGGGAGGGTGCATAACTCTGGAAGGGGGTGCAGAGGGAGGGAGTACTCGCCTCTGGCCCCGGTTCAGCCTGAGGGTTTGGTCCCTGGGTTGGGAGACTAGTTGCAGGGTAGAAATCCTGAACTGGTGGGAGAATTGTGTGGGAGGGATGTTACCAGCGCCCTGACAGTTTTAGGTTCTGAGGGGCCCTCTCCTAGGAGGAGAGTGCGGAACCCCAGAAGGAGGGGAAGGGGGAGGAGAGCCTCGCACATGACCCCTGGTCAGCCTGAGGCTGCAGATCCTGGGTTGAGGGAAAGGTGGCAGAGTAGAACTGCACTGATGAGAGGTAGAGTGGAGCAAGGATACTATGTACCTGGGGCTACCACCGCCGGCTCTGCGAGATGGCAAAGACCAGTGACCCCTGGATGGCCTGCGGTCTGGTCCTGGCCGTGGATAGCTAAGGAGCCCCCATGGGTTAGCTTAGTTGGTCCTGACAGCAGAGACAGAGAGATCCACATGGGTTCAGATTGGCGTAGATCTGGAAGGTGCCCCTGCAGTTGCAGGCCAGCGTCCATGTTCTATCGCCCCAAGTAGGGAAGCCTATCAAGGTATTGATTGGTCTACCCTGGCTTTAGCCTGGAAGGGGGTTGTGTTAGACTTGACCCTTTTTCAAGGGTCATCCCAGAACTTTTTTCCTTCCTCCTCTATTTTTTCTGACCTGTTGTTGGTGGTTTTAGGACTCTGTGTACTGTATCACTGCTGATCAATGCTAAATGCATTGCATCATGCATCAATGCATGTGCTCTCTATGATAAACTTGTTAAGATTGGTCTACACCTGTTTGGCATATTTAATTTACCTGTCAGCCCCTTGTACAGGGGTATTCTCATATACCAAGGGCCAGTAAATTAAATTCTACTGGTGGGCCTGCAGTGCTGCTTGCGCCACCCACCAAAGTAGCCTTTCAAACCTGTCTCAGGCCTCTGCCACTGCAGGGCCTGCGCGCACAGTTTACTGCCGCTGTGACGTGGCACATAGAGTGGTTGCCACGTCTGTAACTCCCCTTTGACTACATATCAGTCACCCATAAGGTAGGTCCTAGCTAGCCCTATGGGCAGGGTGCAGTGTAGGTAAAAGGTAGGACATGTGCCTTAACTGTGTGGCATGTCCTGGCAGTGACAAACAGCCTATTTGGTTTCTCACTGCTGTGAGGCTGCCCTCTCATAGGGATGCATTGGGGATTCCCTGATATGTGCTTCAGTGGTAATTCCTGATCTGAGAGGGTAGCGTGATCAAGTTTGGTATGTTTGAAATAGTAGCGATAAATCCTGCTTATTGGTGAAAGCGGATTTATTATTACTATTTTAGAAATGCCACTTTTAGAAGTGGGCATTTCTGTGTGCTATGTGTCTTTGTGCCTGCCTGATGTGTATTGACCATCTGGTTCTAACTGACAGGAGAGAGGGGATGTTCATTCACTCCAGCCAGTCCCTGGGGGGTTGAGGTGTGTCCTGCCCTGCCTGGGTGACTCAGAGCTAGGCTGACTAGACCCTGGCTGAATTTAGAGTAGCGGGAGGAGTTATCCCTTGCACCTGAATAGGCCTGGTCTGCATTTGGAGTGGTGGAAGGAGTAGCAGCTGCACCTGAATAGGGCTGTGCCTGCCTTACACAATGATAGCTCCGCCCCCCTGGGGTGTGTCTGGGGCCAAGGCTTACACTAACAATAGAGGTTGTTGTGCACTTGTATAGATAATTGTAAAGTGCACCCAGAACTAGTTTGGACTGGGCTCAAGGGCCCTGTGCCAGGGGGGAACAAAGACATTGTCACTATAAATGTTGGGGCTGTGACCCCATGTCGGGGAACTGAACTTGTGGAACTGGAAGAAGAGGACTGCTGGGCACCAGGGGGAACTGCCATCTGGGACTCCATACTTGTGGGAGAGAACCTGCTGCCCATTGGTCAGCTGAAGGGACTGCAGCTCTGCTGAAGAGACCCGGTGTGCTGGCCTGCCTGGGCCCTGTCTTCTGGGATTTACCAGGCCTGTGTGGCTGGCCTTGGAAAAATTGAACAGCTCTGGGTGAGATCTGTGCTCCCCCTACCCCTGTGAGGAGGTGTTCATCAGCAATGCGCAATGCGCTTCCTTTCTGCTGTGCTGCAAATTGCAGTGTCTGCACACCAGAAGCGCTTGGTGGGAACTTCCAAATTTGTCCAGGAACCCGAGAAGTGGGCTCCAACCTCGGATGAGGCGGGCAGAGTCGTGCCTTAACAAAGGAGCTACAGCAACCGGAAGCCAGGCAGAGACGAAGTCTGGTTGCGGGCGGGGCTCCCTCGAGGGAGAGAAATGTAGCCGGAAGCCAGGTGTGGCTGAGCCTGGTTGTGGGCGGGGCCCACTGGCATGAACAGGCCCAGCCGAGACGAGCAAAAGTCGACAGAGACTTTGCTCCCTTGTGTGGCCAGCACTGATTCCCCCGTCCCGACCTGCTGGGGCGGTACCACGTGGGTACATGCAGCCGGCGTCAGCCCAGGATACTGCTGCGACCAGAGGCGGGAGAGTGTCGACCCCCCCCCTCCAGCTTAAAGGCACGCACTGCAGGGCAGACCAAACGCGGGCCGCTACGGCCTTCCTTGGGTCTCCCGTTGGGGAGAGATTTACTGATTGGGGCATTACGCTACCTGTTGGTGGCATTGAGGGGCTGCCTAAATAGTGGACGGGATCTAGGTCCCGGCCCCACTCGGAGCTACAGCACGAGACCGGGAGAGGTCTCCTATGTATTTAGTCTGCCAGCGGCTGCACCGCGCAATTTCGGGCAGCTGCCGATTTGGTACACTATTGTGGGCTTTTTTGATTGCTCTTGTGAACATTGTGGGGCGAGCCCAGGACGGGGCCCCGAGTACATTACCGCATTCTCTGTGGTAGGCGGGCAGGTAGCCCAGGAGCCTACACAAGGGAAGTCAGTTACTGTGGACATGAGATTCCTGATATGGGCATGGTATTTCCCATGTGTGTGTTGATTCCTGTAATGTTATAATTTTTGCATGGTCATGTTCACAGGCATTCCTCCAGAGTGTACATTATATGCACCGGGAGGTGATGGTGGTATGTACAACATCAGTAATGGTATTTTATGATGTGTGAACAGCTGCAAGTGTTTACTATGGTGCACTGCTGATGATGTTTACGTGTAATGTTTTGTGCTAAGTGCAAACCTACCTGTAGTTACTGGTCGCCCTAAATGTAAGGTTTATGACAATGGCCCGATTGGCCAATTGATTTCTGTAAATCCCTGTGAAGTCATGACAAGTGCCTGGTGGCACAGCGTAATAAATGTGATTATGTTCTAATGTGTTTTTATGCATAATACAAAGGCTATTTTTATATAACCTTGTGTGGAGTTTCTTTTGTGGTGTGCCTAGTGTGTCGCTGCTGTGTGAGTGTATTGCGCAAACGCTTTACACATTGCCTCTGGGATAAGCCTGACTGCTATGACAAGCTACCAAGGGGGTGAGCAGGGGTGATCTTCAGCGTGTAACTCCCTTGCTCTTACTAGAGTGGTGAGTTCTGCCTAGGTTAGGTGCATACCCTAGCCAACCAGAAACCACATTTCTAACAGCTACCAATTGAAAGTTACAGCGTATTAAATGTTATTGAATGTAATAAGGTAACCCAATGTTATCCTATGGAAGAGATAGGCCTTGGAATAGTGAAAAATGGATTTAAGACTAATTCACTACCAGGACATGTAAAACTTAAAAGTACATGTCCAACTTCTTAGATACACTGCACCCTGCCCTCTGGGCTGTGTTAGCCTACCTTAGGGGTGACTTATGTTTATTAAAATGAAAGGAACGTTTAGGCCTGGCAAAAGGTTGATTTTGCCTGGTCGAAATGGCAGTTTTAACTGCATTCAGGATGAAATGGCAGGCCTGAGACACATTTAAAATGCTACTTAAGTGGGTGGCACAATCAGGTCTGCAGGCTCAGTAGTAGCATTCAATTTGCAGGTCCTCGGTACATGTAGTACCAATTTACTAGGGACTTACAAGTATATTAAATGGGCTAGTTGGGTGTAAGACAATGTTACCATGTTTAAAGGAGAGAGCACAAGGACTTTAGCACTGGTAAAGTGTGCAGAGTCCCAAAGGCAGCAAAAACGAAGTCAGCCAAAACAGGAGGATGGAATGCACAAAGTTGGGGGGAAACCACAAGGATGTCAGGTCCAACACAAAGTCTGGCTCAATATATCATGGTGCTATTCAGTATGCATCAGTGCTCTTGGAATATTACAGGGAATGTTGGGTTCAGTTAAAAATATGCATAGATTTTCCTCTATATGCCAGACTGCTCATGCAGTTTCACGTGCATTACTCCTCTTTAATCCCTCCTTTAGTCCCTCGTTGATGCTTTGTAATCTCCCTTTTATATTCATCTTATTCTTAGCATTGTGAAGCTGATGTGTGCCATATAACGCTCTATATATGCATAGGATGAAAAAAGTGTAGTTTAAAGAGTCACTTATCTGCTCAATAAGCCAAGGTCTTACCATTAATGTTGGAGTGCTACTCAACTTCCCAAGCTGCTGCTATACTAACACCTGGTTGGTGCACTGGTTGCCACACTTCTCAGTGTATACTAGGAGTTTTGTTCAAAACGCCCATATACTGCTTATAGTGCCAGTAGTTCTGTTCAGCCATACTTTCCACTGAGAGAGGAGTCCAATCTGTATAGTCACTCTTCTAAGGTGTCCAAAGTTTTCTTTTCTTAATTATTTTGTTTTTTTTCCCTCTCAATTTTTTTGTAAAGTGCACTAATACTTTATGGTGCTCGAGCATTATATAGAACCATTAAATAAATAAAAACATAAATAAATACATTAAAACATTTGTTGTTGGTGCTGCTAAGTATCACAGGATGTTGCTTAATATGCCAAAGTGCAGCACAATAGGACAGTGAAACCAGCTAATATGCCATAGCACTCAGCTGTGTATGAGAGGATGTTGCTAAATGTACAGGGATTTGTCAGTACATGCCAGATGCAACCAAACTTGCTGTCTCTGCTTTCAAAATAAAATAAAGAAAGACACAGGTCATCAGTCAATTAGAAGCTTATGACATATGAAAACTGTGCTGCAGTCAATGATTGAGATATTGCTTTGGATTTTCAATACTTCAGAGTTCACAGTAAACAATGGTCTGATTTCTCAGAGCCATTCAATCCCTTACATGTTTAACTTTAATGCCCAATCATATGTCTTGGATTATACTGAAAATGTGGGTATATATGATCAATCTTCTCAACTTTACTTACAAACCTGATGGAACATGCATAGTGCTGTTTACAGGAATGCGAGGATTAATTTAAGGTGCACAGCTATTAGAGAATTTGCTAACTTTGCTCTGGAGATAACTAGTGCCTGGAATAAAGTTTTAAAGTCATTATAAAAGGGCTGTCACTCCATATACTGGAGGCCGGCTCACTTTGCTGCAGGTGCTTGTCAATATAACAATAGTGCAACTCAATACACTGTCATGCTACTTAACTTTTAAGGCTGCTTAATTTCACATTAAAAATCTTAAAATGCATGCTGTTGCCTGGTGCTCTAGAATTCTGTTCAGTATACCATGGTACTGCTCAATATTCAAACGTGCTGTTCCTTACATGAGGGCGGTACTCCATATAACTGACTATCAACCCCTACACAAGAGTGCTGCTAAAATTCAAGGGTGTTGGTAAGTATGCTTGAGTTGATCAATATGTCAGAGAGATGCTGAAATAATCCATAATATTGCTCTATATTTAAGGGTGTTCATGGTTATCTGTGCTCATTTAGTTTCTAGGATGCTGCTGAGTATACAAGAAGCTGTTGGCATTTTCTAGTGTGCTGTTCGCATATTACAATCAGCTCCTCTAACGTCCAGGGTGCAGTCCAATAGTTCAGGTTGAAGCTCAGTATGTTAGATTTGCTGCTCAGTATGCCAGTGTTGCTGCTCAAAAATAGAGTCTAGCTCAATAGGTCAGTCATGTTTCTAAATATACCTGGTTATTGAAGTAGCAGTCAGTCTCAGCTCTGTTTGCTAGCTGTAGTATTCAATATAGTGGGACTCTGGCCATATTTGTTTTGCTGCTACAAAATATGCTAGGCTTTTGCTGAATATATATGTTGTCATAATATTCGAGGGGCACTGCTCCATATTCAAATGCACTTTGATTCAGACCAACTCATTACACGTCAGACACGTCAGACTCCGTGTCTGGATAGTTACGATTGAGTGGCCTCAAGAACTAATTTTATAATCACTATACCTATTCCTTTAATCAAACCCATCTACCGGATCTCATCCTTGATGACCATCTACAGAGTACCATCTACGCGTTCAAAGTTCTTTGAAACGTAATTGAACCTATCCTGGACGTTATAACTTATTCTTTATAGTTATGTTTCGTTGCACTACATTTCAAAGCCTTGAAAGAGTTTGAGATGGAACTCAACACGTGTCGGCTGGTTCTTCGCTGATTCACACCACATTGACAGGATCCAACTTTTATCTGTGCTTGACACAGTCAATAGGGACTCTCTTTACCAATGGTCTAACACTATTCAAACTTTATTTTATTCAATATTTCCTACTTAATATATTGCCAGATGTCGTATCAATGTTTGGAGTAGACTGTTGAAAACAGAATTGTTTGTAAAATACGTTTGTGATCTATGTTGGACCATTCATATACAAACGGCTCTAAAAAAACTGAAACATTTCTATTACTTCATCAATTTATTTGATGATTTAGATAGAATTGTGTAGAGTGCTATATATGTGGAAATCAGCAAGTTCATGTTGTACTCTGTCGACATCTGTAACTTGCATCTGTGTAAACCCAATGAACTCTGTGGTGAGAGGAGTTCTAAAGTTAGAAACCCCCCGATTGCCTCAATTACATGTTTCGTTCAGATTCACACAGAGTAGTGGATAGGGCTACGACTTTGGTTAGATACACCACCGTCACCTTTTTGTAATTTGTTTCTATACAGAACACTTGCATGCTGCATTACAAATATAATCAATAGGGATCAGCAGCAATGGGGAAGATGCAAGAGGAAACAAGAAAGCATTAAAAAATAAATCCACTGTATTCCATCATAAAGTATATTGTACACCGACCATGTGCCCTCATATTTTCCTAAGTTCTTTCTCTAACCTTGGATTCTTGAAACTAAGGAAGCAACACTAAATCCTCAAAATATTCTATAACCAACCAAGTGTTTCTTGACTTTCATAACTTTAAAATGTGCTTTTTGCCTGGACCGTAGCTCGAGACATCCACAGCTTAAAAATCAATGGCAAAACCATGTTGCAGGCATATCATTTAAAATCACACTTAGGTAAAGTTTGCCCAGATACCAAATTGACCCAACGAAAATCCTTTCTCCAGAACTTAACAAACCTAATGCATTTCATACGCATTTAGTAAAGAGTACCCAAGGTCATGGACTTGAGTTTCTCAATTCCAACCTTGTGATCTGTACTAGTATCCGAAGGGTCCAAATAAAGAACATGTCTTGTAGGTATTGTAATTATTTAAGATTTACATACTTATGCAGCAACCAACCCGCATAATTTTACCTATTACCAATGACATCATTGAATTCTTTAATTCATCTCTCTCTAATTTTAATTGTCCTGTCCTTTGATGGGCCATGTGTAGATATAATTTTATTGATGGTTGTAAAATCATGCAGGGCAGAGCATCTCCAATTTCTTGACCACCATATGACACAACAAAGTCAATAAGTGCCCCAGTCTGTTATAAATCAATCTCTCACCATTGCTTAAAAATAAGCCTAAAGGAGCTGTATTACACTAAGTTCCCCTGTGGCACAACAGCAGTGTGCTCCCTCTTCCTGCGCTCCCATAGCACTTTGGTATTACACCCACTCCGTATTACAGATGTGTGCGCAAATGAGCTGTCGGGGCGCACTGCCACTACACCCTCGAGAGTGCATCCTTAAAGGTGGTCCCAAGTACTGTCCAGACATCCCCCTGTCAAATTCAGACCACGTTGCTTACTGCACAGTGAAAGCAGGCAGCAGCTTCACTAATGCCCGGTTTCTAGGGCAGGCATGGGCTCGCACCTGCACTGGGAACAGTACATTTGTTGTGATACAGCACACTGTCCCTCTCTGCACCCTGGTGGCAGACTTGAGTGTACGCTGTGTCAGACAGTGTGCTATATCCATTATACGTCCACAGGTATCTTAAAGAGCCATTGCTTATCCTCTCCTTGCCCTGTAGGAAGTACGCATGTCTGTGGACGTGGGTGTTGCATGATCAGGGTTAGGGGTCAAAAGAGAAAGTGTGAGGCTGACAGATATACCCTTTGGTAATTCATAAATGATGTCCATCTTTACAGATGCACAGAACATCCTCAAGGTGCTGTGACCCTCTGCATATTTTCACCAGTGAAAATATTGATCAATTAAGGGCAAAGAGGTCTAGGAAGGTTTGGACAAACCATAAGTTACTGCATACCAATGTTTGCTCAATCTAGTAGAGCGAGAATGGAAAGGGAGAACAAAGAGGCAGTGGGAGGGACATAACCATAGAAAAGGAAATAAAGGGAGGGACAGTGAGAAAGAGAGAGGGGAATAGAAATAGATGAAGCTAAAAGACAAGGGAGAATAGCAGTAGAAGGAGCAGGGAAAATGAAGAAGACTGGTAGATGGAAAAGGGGAGAGGGTGATAAAGCTGAAAGAGGGTACAGGCAAGGGTGAGTTAGGGAAGGACATGAGTTTACATGGGGTGAGGGTACGATAAAAGGATGTAATGCGGGCCAGAAAATCAAAAGAGAATCGGAAGAGAGACTGAGAAAAAGTGATTTGTTCTGGATTGAGATCTTATGTCATTGTGAATATATGGTATATATACTAAAGACAATTCCCCCTTAAAGGTTAGGTTAGGGTCTTCTTAAGTACAGACATTCACCCAAGAGGGCATAGTGGCAGTAAAAGGAGGAAAAACAAACACTCACACGCCTCAAACCAAATCGAAGATATTAAGGTAAGCACAGGAAAAGAAACATTTTCAGAGTCTTCCTAAGTTTTCACAAGTTTGGCTCTTGATGTAGAGCAAGCAGGATTAAATTCCATTTTATGGTAGTTGCCCTAGAGGAGGATTGACCTACCAAACACATCTGATGAAATCTAGGTGCCTCAAGAGGAAATTTGCCCCAGATTTCAATGAAAGCTCATGGTATACCATGCAAGAGATTGACTGAGAGGAAGGGGTGTGGAGGTATATACAACTTTCTGTACCAGGCAATGCTTTTTAAACAGGGTGAAGTGATCCCTTAACTTTAGACCTAAAGCTAATCTGATAGCACAATTGTCCACCAGTTGAAGTTTGCAGATCGTGCTTTGAGGGAGATCTAGATATAATGCATGCATTGCAGTAGTCCAATCGCACAGAAACAAAATAATTCATAATGTGTACCTTATTAGAAAAAGTGTATAACTGAAGAATATGTTTAAAGTACGGAGTTCAGAAAAACAAGAGCTAACCACCGCATTACTTTGGCCATTCATGGAAAGATCTGAGTCGAATATCATGGCAAGATTCTTTATGAATGCTTGCTTCAGGGACCAGCTTTTGACTCGGAGAATATCGATATTCCCTCCATTTAATTGCAGATGATTGATGCACATCCAACGTTTGACAGACAGACAATCATGTGGATGGGAGGTGCAGCTCCTAACAACACCTGCATTTTTTAAATATAATTTGTGTGTTGTCTGCATACATAAAAATGCCAAAGCTGAAAGACTGACTAAAGTGAGACAAAGGAATCATATAATGACTCAAGATAAGAAGAGTTGACATAGGGCCCTAGGGAACACAACTGGTTACCATTCTGATGGAGGAAGAAAGGGTTACGTGTTGTTTTCTCTTTGAAAAAAAGTCCATACACCAAGAAAGTGTTTTGTCCCTGACACCTAGGTCAGTGAGCCTGGATAAAAGTAGTTGGTGGTCTATTGTGTGGAACGCTACTGACAAATTGAGTAAAATCGGGGCATAAGGAATTTTGTTATCAGTGCAGCGGTGCAATTCATCCATTGCATACTCTGTCGCCATCTCCATAGTATAACTGTGGCAAAAGTCAATTTAAGCAGGAAACAGGAAGTTATTAATATTATGCTCTACATGATTTTTCTAAATATGTACAGTGCTGTGCTACCCAGGCGGGCATCCTGGTGCTGAATGAAAAAAAGCAAGGGGATAACACTATAGAAGCCTGAAGGTTAGTCTTTAAGGATTTCATGAAGAATAGATGATTATCGTCCAAGAAATGAAATAACTTGGGTAAAGCTTTTCATAATCTGGTTGCAGAAAACAAAAGGCATGACCACCGGTGCTAGATTTAGAAATCTTGGGAACAGACTTAGGGGGATATTTACAAGAACGTGCGCTAAACATCACCAAAAAATGTTAACGCAACTTTACACATCGCAGTCGATCGCGGGAAAATAACCCCGTGTTAACCTGGAATTCACAACACGGCGATACCATGCGATAGGTTGCCAAAAACGCGGCCAATGTCCGCGATACAACCACCGCGACGGAGATAAAAACACAAACCACAACACCAAAAAACATGCGATGAGCCCATTCGCGAGGAGGAAAGCAGCGATAAGCAGCGCCAGGCCCGCGACACACATACGACAGGCGGGAATAAGCACAACAAAAGCAGGAAAAAGAAAGACAAACCAAACAGAAAACAACAGCAAAGCACAATGGAGGCAGTCGGAGCTAGTACACAACCCCACAAACACCATTGGCAACAAAACATTGTACATGGCAGGCCATCGTGGACAAGGTGAATGCAGCCGGAGAGCGGAGGAGGACAGTGGCAGAAAACCAGAACAGCTGGAATGATGCGAAACGCACAAACAAGCAGAAACACGCCAACAACCAGAAGGCAGCAAGGCACACCAGAGGTGGGAGTCCAGCGCCACACCAGGAGCTGGATGACATGGAGGAAATGGTGTCCACCACATCAGTCTGGAGATGGTGGCAGGAGTCGGGGACCGGAAACTGCTCAAAATCAACAGACACAACAGCAACAGGGAGAGGAACAACCAGGGACTGGGGGGACGGGGGGAGATGGGCACAATGGCACACATGCACAATTAAGCACAGCACAACTGCAGACAAACCATGCCCAAGAGGAACAACACCAACTAAGAGCACAAGTCACACAAGTCGGCAATACAACACCACTGAACAAGCACAGAAGTGAAAACCACACTGCCTGAAAGGGAGAAGGGTGAGCCAAATCAGAGCTGAAGGGCCAACTCACACACAATGCAGCACACACACATAGGAAGCAGAGTACCCCAACATCGGATACAATGTGGTACAAACACCAACATTTGCACAACCGAACACAGGACACAAGTGCACCTGCTTGTGGCCGGTAAATGGCCATACGCATCTAGCAAAGCACGAAACAGGGACATGATAATGCACAAGTACCAACCCACAGCCCTGATGGGGTAGCAATACATGTAAGGCAGGGACCCAGATAGGCCATGACACACACATTGGCATACAAATAAACACTCAACACAGTTGGAGACAAGTGAACGTGCGGAAACTTTATCAACAATTGCGTGTCAGTACGGCCAAGGGAAGTGCCACGACATGCAGACCAATGCAGCAGCATGTCTGAATAAGGAACGTTGGAAAGCGCCCATGTCCACCCCGGGGGAGTCCATCACCAACACAAGTCATTGCCAACCCACGTTGGTTGTCCGCGCATGGATCAGGAGTCCAGGCCAATGCAGCCATGTCCACTGTCGTCTTGGGACATGTGACCAGATCCCCAACATGCAACCAGGCGTCGGGACACGGGCAATGGGTTACATGCAGTTCTGGCTGCAGGTACCTTGTCACTCGTCCATGAACGCGAGTGCAGCAGCGTAGGCCAACATTTCCAATGAGAGATCATTGTCCACCACATCTAACATGTCGGCGACGTAACCCATCAGCTGTCCCGGACAGATGTGCTGACTCCAACCCCTGGCCCCAATTTGCACGAAAGCCCAATCGGGGAGCGGCTCAATGTGGTCACTGCACACGATGACTCGTGCAATCTCCCAGGTCCAGTTGCCAGCATGCATGCCAAACATCCAGGCATGCCATAAACGGGCATCACGGTGACACTGCTGGTCGTGGGCCAACAGGGGGCGCACACACACGTCGAAATCCAGGTCAGCTACCGTAACGTTGGAGAGGCAGACATCCATGGACCACTCGAATATGCACGAGCGACAACGCAACACAGGCTGAACGCAGGTGAAGTTGGCAAGGCGGAAGCTCAGCCTTTAACTGATCCGCAGCACTGCTAATGGCAGTGCCCCCAGTACATGCAGCAGACGTGCACGGTACAGGTCCACGTGACTGGAGTTGAGCATGTGTCTGGGATGGTCTGCCATTGCGTCAGTGGCACTGCTTGAAGCGGCACTGTGCTGACCTGCGCCAGTCCTGTGAATGAAATGCCACAGCTCGGAGCAATGAGCAGTGTCTGTGTGCAACGGGTGCAGGCCTGGGGTGTGGTGGGAGTACGTATGAAGGCCATTTCACGCACGCTAACTATGACCAAGGACTTCTGCGTGTGTGATGTGTACACGTTGGTCTCACATCGGGCAGTGCGTAGTGTGGGAGTCGCCAGAAAATGCTATCGTATCTGTCAGGGGGTGCTGGGCACATGCAAGTCCCATCTAGGAGCTGCAGATGTGCTACCGCCTGATAGTGCAGACAAAGGACCTTTCATCCCTACAGTAACTTCACCATCTGCATGCATACAGGAGATGTACAGAGGCCTGTCGTGGGTGGGGTGGGATGTCTGCGACCCAGGGAATCATGGATGATATGCCTAGCACGTGGCACATGAGCGGTCCCACTGTGTGTTATGTTGCCTCACAGCTGCTCCTCCCTCTCAAGAGCCCCCACACATGTGTGCGCTGCGCGGTTGTATCACGTGCACTCCTACCGCAAACCATTGTCATGCCTGTCCACGCATGTCCAGTGGCATGCCAACAACACCTTTAAGCTGGCCGTTGAGGGTGTGCGGCCACGTGAGTGTAGGCCAATGGTCCGGACAGGGCGGACACAGGTGTACAGTCCATGGCTGGCTGTGATCGCACTGCGATTGGGGCTAGGCACCTGACTCATGCAGCCGCAGGACTGATACACATAACACTTGGCATGCATGTGCCAAGACCCTGAGCGGGCTTGCGCTCCTACATTTCCCCGTATGTGCGGGCCCGCCCTCCGGGTGCATGCTACATTGCAACATCGACTACTGTGGCCCTGGTGGCGACAACACCCCAACACAAAGACACACTTACCTCACTTCCTGTTCAAGGCCAGACCAGAGCCACGCCCTGATCCCCCTGCCGAATCAGCACACCCCTGCGCTGACCTGACGTACGCCGGACCAGCACATGCCACTTGTGCATGCAGGGGGGGCGGGCGAAGCTACATGTCCAAGGTCTCAGCCACTGCTGAGGTGACATGGTATCCTCCGCTGAAGACAGCACACTGTGATGTTGCAGGGCTCCGGCCCACCATGCTGACATAATGACCACACGGACACACTTGCTTAGATGGTGGGAATGGCTACGGGCACGTGCACCCGGCCACTTTTATTAGCAGGCTCACATGTCGAGTGACACCTGTGTTGGATGTGTGTGGGGTGTGTGTACACCAGCCATCATGTAGTACCTGGTGCAGTCAAAAAACAACAACAGTGTCCATCGTTAAGGACACACCCATTCAACCATAAAGGCCTCATGACTTGAGCTGCACAGAGTTAGTGGCCCCGGATGCACAGCGTCCTGCACGGGCCTACCGCCACGGGCCGCTGACTTGCAGTGCACTGGGGCAGGGTCACGAGAGCAGAGCAGGTTCTCGTAGATGACAAAGGGGGTTGTCGCGGAGTGTCTCAGTGGACAGTGGAAGATGTACCCCCAGGGCATGATGCAGAGGGCAGAACCACGCAGAAACAGTCACTATGGTGGGGATGAATGGAACAGACACATGTCGGACACCAAGTCCGGCCCAGCCAGATGATGATGCAGACAACCCCCAGGCCATGGACTCAGACGCCACCAAAGTCCAACCAGAAAGTGCCCATGACTCATTGCGCACAGAGTCAGTGGCACCAGTGCTGATAGGGGATGCCCCCTGCGATGAGGCATGTCCAATGGTGTGGACTCCTCCATTTCTTACCCAGGACACAGTTCCACATGTGTGACCTACTGGACCGCAGTGTAGGCCTTAGGCAGTGGTCAGCAGGGGCCATTCACCGAGTGTCACTGGCTTACGTTGGATGGTTCCACCGGCCTGCGTAGTTCAGGTTCAGTGACACCACGGGACGCGGACTTGCGGTGAACAGGGTTAGTGGCACCAGGTCAGTTGTTGCTAGTGTTCGGTCACCTCCGTAACGAGGATCCGGCTTTCATCCGGACTGATCCGCATCTTCCTCTTACTCCTCTCCGTGCGTTCACTGGTATGGACTCTGCCATTCATGAATCACGACTAAATGCTGGATGTGGGACCTACTGGACCGCAGTGTAGGCCGGGGGCAGCGGTCAGCACGGGCCCACAGACACGTGTCGTGTGCTTGCGATGCAGACTTTGGCCTCACTGATCGGAGGGAGTTCAGTGATGTGGACGCTGCCACGGACTTGGGGTCACTTCCATTCAAGACTCAGGACACAGTTCTACATGTGGGACCTACTGGAGCGCAGTGTAGGCCTGAGCCCTCATCCAAGTGTCGCCCGCTTGCTTTGAACAGGGTTGGTGGCACCACTTGTCGCAGGCTTGCGATGCAGACTTTTGCTTCACTGATCGGAGGGAGTATGGTGATGTGGACGCTGCCACGGACTTGGGGTCACTGCCATTCAAGACTCAGGACACAGTTCCACATGTGGGACCTACTGGTGCGCAGTGTAGGCCTGAGCCCTCATCCAAGTGTCGCCGGCTTGCGTTGAACAGGGTTAGTGGCACCACGTGTCGCCGGCTTGCGTTGAACAGGGTTAGTGGCACAACGTGTTGCCGGCTTGCGTTGCACAGGGTTAGTGGCACCACGTGTCACCGGCTTGCATTGAACAGGGTTAGTGGCACCACGTGTCGCAGGCCTGGGATGCAGACTTTTGCTTCACTGATCGGAGGGAGTATAGTGATGTGGACGCTGCCACAGACCTTTGGTCACTGCCATTCATAACTCACGACTCAGTTCAACTTGTGCCAACAGCTGGGCCGAAGAGTACGCCGGTGGAGTATGTCAATGAGAGAGGAGTAATGTGGGCCAGCGCCGTGGAGGCCAGCGATGGTCTGCGGAGGCTGCAGAGGTCGCGGGACTGGGGCCTGGAGCTTGCACGGCACGTGGTGGGCCCTCTTTGACACACGCCGGTGTCGGCAGGTGAGCGGAGCCTCCTTGGTGCGCTGGGCCAGGAATGACAGGTCTGGGGACCAGCGGCCCGGGATGCAGCAGGCGCACAGGGACGCAGGCCCCGCCGCGCACAGCGCCGGCCTCATGGCGGGCTGGGAGGTGCCGCCCTGGCAGACGCGTTGGCCATTCCGAAAGAGGACCACGCCCAGTGCGACAGCCTTTTTATTCACACCCCTATGCAGGCCTGGCATACGCAGGGCCAACCCACTCTGCCCGCGCATGCAGGGGGGGATGTAACGTGCGACATTTCCGCGTTCTGCCCCACAGCCTGTGGGGACATGGTAGCGTCCACTGGCCACTACACTCCATGCACCAGCAGTTAATGTCCGCATGGGCATTTCCGTGGTTTGCACACTGAAGTCTGTCCGCCACCTCCACGCCACACCTGGCATTGGGTAGGTTCTCATTCATTGGTCACTTGCCGCTCTCGCACATGCCTGGTCCAAGCCTCTCCTCACATCCTGCTATTGTGTGGCTGTGGTGCCATGCCGTGGCTGGGTTGTGGGCATGGCAAGCCCAGGTTCCCAATGGAGTCGTGTTGTCATGTCTGGTCGGTTGGCATGTTGTGTGGCATGTTGAATGTAGTTGTGCTGCGTGCCCATTGCCAGTGTCGTGAGTTGCATGACTGTGGGGTGGAGGTGTGTGGTGTGTTCATTTGGGACTTACCAACGAGCACTGCATTTCCATAGGTGCCATCCTGGGAGAGCTGGTTGATGATGGACTGTCGGGAGATGTAGGAATCATGCACTCTGCCTGGGGAGTTGGCCACGACATTGTTGAGGAGTCCCGGGCGGTCCACTATTGCCTGCACATTCATGGGATGCGTGTGCTTTCTGTTGAGGTAGTTGTGTGCAGTGTCGGCAGGGGGCACGAGGGGTACATGTGTGCAGTTGATTGCCCCCGACACGTGAGGGAATCCAGCTATGGCGTGGGAGCCTTGCTTGGTCTCCAGCTGCTCCTGCGCAGTGTGGGTGGAGTGGGGGTGCTGGGGTACTAGGCTGATGATGGCATCCAGGACAGGTGTGATGAACTTGGATGGGGCTGGCTGTGAGACTCCTCCGACTCTGGCAGTTGTGGGTTGGAAGGTACCAGAGGCCAACATGTGCAGCACAGCCGGCAGCTTTGTCTGCGGAGGGATGTTTGTTGTGCGCTGTGTTGGTACAGTCAGCAGGTGGGCGATGTGGGTCAGGATGCAGGGGATGGTTGTCCTTTTGGGCCTGTGGTGGGAAATGTCCTCCTCTGGCGTTCGGTCTGTGAGGCTGGTGCGTTTACGGTGCGTCCGCTGTCTTTGTGTATGCTGCCTCTGTGGTGGTCCGGGAGGGGGGGGGGGCGGGATGGGTACTGGGGGTGGTGGCGGGCCTGGGGGTGGTGGCTGTGGGTGTTGTGGCCCTCATGGGTCTCCGAGCTGCATGATCATTGTCTCCATGGCATGTGTGGGTCTTCAGATGTGGCTCTTGGCTGGGCTCCCTTGCATGCAGCAGGTAGTCGTCCTGCTTAACACCAGCAGAGGGCAGGTGTTGAATCCCTGCTACTACCGCGGCTTATCGCCTGTTTTTGGTTCGCATCGCAGATCTGGCAGTTCATTGTGAATGTGGTGTAGTGGTGTTTTGGTGTGTTTTTGCATGGGAACGCCTACTCTGCATCTCATTAGGGTTAGTTGGTGGTGTCACCCGTGGAGGTAAATTTTGAGGCAGTTATCGCTGGAATACTTGCGTTGTCTGCAGTTTGCAACCGCTTATGAATGGGGCGTTAAATCTATCTTCACTTTTGTTGCGTTAAGGTGGCAATAACTCGGAGATAAGTCCTTGTGAATATCCCCCTCAATGTTAGACTCACAGTAGCACTGCAGGGATGTCTGAACTTCAGTGCTGTCCTGTCTCACCCACCTTATACTACAAGGAGGCTAAGAGTCGCTCCTGAGTTCAAAAGGTGAAAAGGGGATTGGAAAAAACACACACCACTGCGTCCCCTCCTCCCCCCCCTGCACCCCTGTTGGTCCTGATATAGGTTTGTCACGACCAAAAGAAAGCAAACAAGCAGCATTAGTACTTATTCTCCTGAAATCAACTATATAACATACTATATATGATATATCTGATGGAGTAGGGTAACACTGTGCAGCTACGTGTGCTTATAAATAAAAAATGGTCGACCTGAAACATAAAATGCAAAATATTAGTCTGAGGTCTAGCTCCTCTCAGTGTAATGATATGTGTATGCAACCTATTCCTTCAGCTACTTTGAATAAAATCGAATGCAGTTCGCAATACGTTTAGAAAGTCAAATAAAATACTTAGTTAAAAGTCTTTAGAAGGGAAGATTATCACTCCAAGTCAAGAAAGTAACTTTAGTTCATCGAAATCTGTCATAACCAATACAGCCTTTAGGAAAATTGCAAGCCCATACAAAAGTGATGAAGGTACTGAAATAAAAAGAAGATTCCACAGGATAGTTAAACAAGTATTTCCAATGCAATAGGTCTCGTTTTTGCGAGAGTTAAAGCTATTGGCGTTATAAATGAAAATATCTTTTACCTATGTGTTTTGGTTTGGAGTGTAATTGATGTATGTAGTGTGGAGTAAACAAAGTGCTGCCTTAGAACTTGAATTTAAGTAATTCTTTCCCACAATCCTCCAAAGTTTGCTAGCATACCACATCTTGAAATATGTAAAACTGCTGTTCGGCCTGCTAAGTTCAGTTTCTTTATAATTAGGCTCTTGAGGAAAGAGCTAGAATTTTGTATGGAGACATGAGGAGATTTGAATAAAGTGTTTATTAGATGAATAGATTTGCTGACCCCGCTCGCAAGACACTTGAAATAGTTTTCTGTTTTACCGAGAATAGTACTTTTAATTAATCAACAAACTGTGCCCAGTCCTTTCCAATTAAGGGCTGCGCCTTTTCTGCTAAATAAAATCTTGTGTCAGTCAAACAATTTTCAAATGGCAGTAATAAATCACCTTTTTCTATCAGTATTAATCAACTTAGCAATAAACATCCAAGAAATGTTTAAAAACCAATCAACAGCACCAGCCATGTTCAAATTGCATGGTTTGATAGAAAATATTGTTTGTGAACCACATATGTAATTGTTACCATTTTATTTCTTAATTACTATGCAGATATTTGTTGAAATTCACCTTTTAATGTGATCATTGAATGCCAGCGAGTATATTTATGATGTAAGAAGTCAAAAGACACTGTTGTGTGAGGGAAACAAAACACGAGACAGAGGACAGAAGAACTATTATGAGGGATCTCAAAGGGTGTGGAAAGGACCTGGAGGGACCACATGAAAGGGTTGAATGAGGCACTTCATAAGAGAGCAGGAGAAGGGCTACAGGGCAGCGTTAAGGTATGAAGGACCTGAAAGTGCAAGTGAGGGACTGAGGGGAGACTCCACAAAGGACAAGTGAAGTACAAGAGGGGCACCATCTAGGTCCAGGAGGGACCTCTTCTGAGGGCAGTTGTTTCCCACCAGGGGTAGGGGCTGGGTGTGCGAAGGAGTGACTAGGACTCCGCTAGATGACTGTGAAAAGCTACTTTTACAGGCAGTGTCTTTGAAAACCAGGGTGCGGGGAGCCCCCGGTGCCTACCTTTTGCCTGGATGTGCAGGAGGATAGCAGCGAGCAGCAGGGAGTAAACATGGTGCACAGAGAACCCTCGTCATCCTTGTGGACCTGGATCCAGCCTCCTACTCCTTCCCGGCTGGCTGGATCTGAAATACTTTGTGCTGAATAGAGCTCTGGAGCACGTGAAGAGACACAATGGGGGGCCACAGGGGCTTCGAAGAGGGGGATCTGAGTGGCTGAAGGAGGCTCAGTGACACCACTCCCTGGGCTGGAGAAGCAGGCAGCTTGCAGTGGCTGGCAGTGGCTCTGTTGTGGGATTGCAATCAGCTGAAGTGGGGAAGTGGGGAAGCTCTGATCTGGCAGCAGCGGGTTCAGCTCTCAGCCGCTCGGAGAGCATTGCTGCTTTCAGCACCCAGTGAGCAGCACGTAAAAGGTGATATAAGTTGACGGGCAATGGCGTGAGCACGCATCGGATGTGTGCAAAAAATAAATGAATAACAGACTAACTGCATGCAGAATACGGCAAGTGAAAAATGGAAAAAAACTATAAATGCTGGAGTGCCCTTTGTAATAAGGATCATGCCACAGTTAAGTGGCTACTGTGATTTACAAAAAATGAGATCGCCTCATGAGAGAAACACACATGGTCTCAAATGGGAGGGGGTAGAAGACACAGTACCTGCATTGCAGCGGACCACCACTAATCAAGGCAAATTAATCTGTAGTTGAGCAGTGGCTCCTCAGCCAAAAAACAGAAGTGATGTATCAGGTCACGAACCAATTAAGAGGCAGCAAAGAAGAGCGACGCTGGGGTCAACCTATGGTAAGCAGCAGGCGGTATAAGTCCTTTTAGTAAATATAACATGTCTTGCAGACAGCGCATGCGTGATGCCAGGCTCGACCTAAAAATGAATCAGTCTTCCACCTGAGTGAGATGCGAGCAAACAATGAAGTGGCCATTGGGAAAAGAAGTTCTTTCAAGTAAGCTCCCTGATATAGGTTCACATTTGTTCTTGTTTAACATGACCCCTTCATTAAGTCATTAAGTGAGCGTCATATTAGTTTGTGAAAGATATATCAGACACTCACCATTTCTTCTTCCATCTTAGAGCATAGAATGTTTCTTAGATCTGCATTTGACCTTAGACGAAATCATGATTCAAGATATATTGGTCTGAATAACTTAAATGTGAGAACTTGTGAGTGTATTTAAAGTCAATGTCCATCTACCTTATTTGGCCCATGTGACAAATCCCCATCTACTCTCACTAAAAGTGAGATATACTGTGTTGATGTTCCTGACACTACATCCTTTTGAAGCAGAGTGTAGGCTGCAAATAGGATAATGGCGAATAATTATCCTATGCATTAAAGAATGGCTATTCCCCTACAAAACTTTATGACAGATGCTTAGGCTTTGAATTTAACTGTGTTATCGACAGGCAGCCAGTGCAATTGTTTCAGACAGTCGAACATACGTGCACAGAAAGGGGGACCAAGAAGAATTCTGGCTGCGAGATTTTGAATGACGTCTTGTTTATGTATCTGATATTTAGGTAGAGCTAGGTACAAAGCATTGCAGCAATGAAGTTGAGAACCTGTAATAGACCTTGAGCCTGGAATCTAAAGTTCAATGGGAAGTATAGAGAAAAACCTTTGCTCTACTTTTAGGTAGAGAAAGCAGCTTGATTTATTAAATTTAACAATTTAAACATAGCAATCCAGCTTATTGTCAAACATAAAGACTCTGGGGCTTATTTACAAGCCCCTTGTGCCACCATTGCGTCACGTTGCGTGACGCACCGGCAGTGCAACCTGCTGCGTGATATTTACAAGCACACGTAAAGCCACCCTGCCTGGCTTTACATGTGCTTGTAAATATCGCCCCTTTTTCACGCAACACTTTACGTGTTAGGGGCATGACATGGGTATTGCTGTGGGTGTTCCCACGCAACATCCATGTTCACTGATGCATTTCCAGATTTACGAGCAATCGCAAACCTGGAAATGCATTAAAATGCTACTCCGTCCCCAGGGTGGTGTAGCGAGGCGCAATGAGGAAAAATGTTTTAATTTCTCCTCATTTTTTTTCTCTTTCAATGCATGCTGCATTCTACTGCATGCATTGGAAGAGGAAATCACCTCAATTGATTGTTTTTGTGCAGGACAATCAATCTGACAGGTCGTATTAGCTTAGTAAGGGGTGCACATAGAAATGAAATTAAATTGGGCTGAGTTATATTCTTACATTGTGAAATGAAAAGAGGAATGGTGGCAGCTTGGATACAACCCTTCAAATTAGACATAAACCAATCATGAGCTTTGCCCTTGATAGCAGCATCTACCAAAGAAGAGGAAAGCGCCATTGTGTGACGCTGTATTAAAAGCAACCGACAGATCAAACAAGGTAAGGACGGCGACCCCTCCCACATCCTGCACCATCGGCAGTGGATTTATAAAACAGTGCAGTGCTGTCTTGTGTCTGCTTGCTCCTTTTACGAGATTTTATTTGCCTCCATGAATGTAGATATCTGACTCTTTATTACTTTTCTTGCAACCTTTGCTATGAACGAAAGTTATGAAATTGGCTTACGAAAGAAAGTAATTACATTTGTTTATAGTTATTTAGAACTGATGCATCCAAGGAAGCCTTTTTAGAATGATTAAGGCTTTTGTCCAACCAGAAGGAACCAATGTTGTCTTGAATGAAGTACTAATTAGTGAGGTCTTTGTAGGAGCAATGGGTTCAATAATCATTTGAAATATTTTACTGTATCATGGGCCTAATGAGGAGCCTGCTTTAATGGTCTTGTTCACCGAGATTATGATGTTTTTGAACAGTTGCAAAAATTCTTTTACTGACAGTTTACATTGCTCCAATGAGCCAGGATGCTTATGTTCTGTCACAACTGGTGGATGCCCATTAAAGATAGAATTAAACTCCAGATAGGTAGTATCAATCTTGATGCAGAAATAAGTACACATTTCCTCAAAAAATTCTGAAAAGGGGTAATGGGACCATTACCATCTTTAGGCTCCTCAAGGTGTTTTACTAACATGAAGAGTTTGTGTTGTTTTTGCCTGAAGATATCCTTGGCATTTAGATGGCATGACTGGTTATGCTGTATCCTTGCTTCAAATATTTTCTAGGACTTTGCAGTCCCGTTTAGTGACTTTTAGTGCTTCTGAGAAGTTTTCCTGTTCTTCTTGATTGTGCTAAGAGGGGTCTTTGACTGATTATAGAAGGTGTGGGGGTGCAATTGAAAGGAAGAACCTCCGTCAAGTCAATGTAGATGGTAGGTATCAAGGATAGCTTCAGGTTTTCCCACAAACTAGCCATCCCCTCCTCTCTGTACATCTCTGTTAATATGTAACATTTTGAAACCAACAGAGATGTCTAATACAATATCTGGTCCATTATGCTCTTGAAGCTGAGTATGAGAGCTAGGAAAAATATATCCAGATAAGAATCTAGGTTAAGGTCATATATCTCTATGCTATGTTTAGGTAGTGATCTTACATGTAATAATGCAGCATAGACCGTTATGTTATGTTATGTTATGTTAATTAGGCATTTATAAAGCGCACGGCTACTCCCAGGAGTGTCCCGGCGCTGAGCAAAAACCAAGTAAACAAACACAATAGAAGAAAGCCAGACGAGAAACCTGCCAAACGAGATTAAAGTTGGAAAAGCCACGCCTTAAGTTTTTTTCTGAAAGTGAGAAGGTCCTGAACCTGTCTGAGGGCCAAGGGGAGACTGTTCCATAGGTGGGAGGCGATCACTTGGAAAGATCGACCTCCGACCCGAGCAAGAGAAATTTTAGGAACAGGAATCAAGAGTTGAGATGAGGACCTCAGGGTACGTTGGGGAGTGTAATGGGGAAATCTTTGTCTGAGATAAGGGGCTCCAATCTGATTAATAGCTTTGAAAACCAGAATCAGTGCTTTAAAGTGGATTCTTTTCTGAACAGGGAGCCAATGCAGGGATAACAAGAGAGGGGACGAATGAGTTCTAGGGCCAGCCAAAAAGATGGCCCTAGCAGCCGTATTTTGAATCACCTGCAAACGGGTGATTAGATAACTGGGAAGTCCCAAGTACAGAGAGTTCACGTAGTCCAATCTCAATAACCAGAGCCTGGACAATGGTCTTTCTGTGAGGGACAGAGAGCAGGGGAAGAAAATTCTTCACCATTTTTAAAATCCCAAAGCAAGTCCCAGCTACGGATTGAATCTGGGACTTCATAGAAAGCGTGGCATCCAGCCTGACACCAAGGTTCTTAACCATGGTCACAGACGACCTGGGGGTCAAATCCTGCGGCCACCAGTCATACCAAGTCTCACATGGTCGAGAACCAAAAAGATAATCTCTGACTTATCAGGATTATATTTCATTTGATTATCCTTCAGCCACAAAAAAACTGCAGAAAGGCATGAGTTAATTGCATGTCCATCAAACTCAACACCCTTCTTGCAAGTGAACAACAACTGAGTATCGTCAGCATACGATACGATCTTAGCCCCATTTTGTTCAGCCAAAAGGGCTGATAGGGGCCATATAAAGATTGAACAAGGTAAGGCTCAGGATAGAGCCCTGCGGGACTCCAACATTCATAGGAGGAATAGCAGCAGAGAAAGGGGGGGACCATATAGTTTGGAGGCGGTCGCTGAGAAATGACTCAATCCACCTCAGGGCTAGGCCACCGACACCACCCTCCACCAATCTTTGCACCAGTCTATTGTGGGGCATGGTGTCAAAAGCCGCGGAGAGATCCAAAAGTACTCAAGACCGCATTGCCTCCTCTATCTAGCGTGGTTTTTATAGTTTCCACCACTTCTAAAAGGGCCGATTCAGTACTAAAATTTGCCCTGAAACCTGACTGACTAGGATGCAAGAGGTGATTGGTCTCAATATAATCAGTAATAATAGAATTGACATATTTCTCCAAAACCTTGGAGAAGAAGGGTAGCAGAGATATAGGGCGGTAGTTATCGGCTACCTCCGGGTCAGCCGTAGGTTTTTTTAGTAGAAGAAGAATTTTAGCATGTTTCCAGCAGGGAGGCATATAACCCTCCCGCAAAGCGTTGTTTAAAATCAGATTTACCGTGGGATTAATCACCTCAGCAATTGCTGATAACACCTTGGCAGGACAGGGGTCATTCGGAGAGCCTGACTTCAAGGACTTCATAAGAGTTAAGGATTGATCCATAGAAATAGCAGGAAACTGCCTAAGGGAGAATTCAGAATTTACCACAGCGCTAAGGGAATCAGGATCAGCAATATGCGCCGATGGCTGTGTTTCAAAAGAGTCCTGTATTTTCCTAATTTTGTCATAAAAGAAAGAGGCCATCATATTCGTCCATTCACTAGTTGGTGCAAACGGGCATTTAATAGCAGCAGGTGATGAGAAATTTTTGACAATATTGTAAAGTTCTCTACTTTTATTGCCAGCCTGGTCGATTTTCATGGAGAAAAAAGTTTCTTGCCCTCGCGAACTTTCCGATAATGGTCTCTTAAAGCTATTTTAAAAATAGATTTATCGTTGGCCGTGTAATTGGTTCGCCAAATTCTCTCTAGGCGTTTACACGCACTTTTATTTTTCCTTAAAGCTTCCGTATACCAAGGGGCAGAAGCACGATTCACCTTAGCCACCCTCAAAGTGGGGGGCAAGTTCAGAAGTTCTAAGTAGCAGCCATTGCTCTAAGGAGTGTACATCACTTTCAAGAATCCCACTAATTGGAATAGGGTGGGTTAGTAAGGCACTTTGTATCGCCTCGGGAGTGACCAAATTAAAAGGCCTAAAACTGCTGGCACGGACCTTTTTCCTGAGAACGGGACCTATTCAAATCCCGTGAAATTCTAAAGTTTATCAGGCAATGGTCGGACCAAGTAAGGGGGAGCGGGGCCTCCACTTCTATCACTTTGGACGAGAAAATCTGGTCCAATATGTGACCCCTATGATGGGTAGGAAAGTAAACAAAAGGGGTCAAATTTAATATGTCCAGGGACTCACGAAGCTTGAGGGCCTCAGGTTCCAATGGGTTATCCATATGTAAGTTAAAATCACAGAGAATCAGGCAGTGACTGTATTTAGCGGCTAAGGGAGAAACGATGCGGCTAATCGTCTCCAGAAACTTCCCCGCAGGCCCTGGCGGGCGATAAATAACCAGCCCGGCTATGGACTGATGGGCCGAGATGGTTAAGAGGAAGCCCATAGACTCAGCCCCCTCAATCTCTGTCAAGGCTAAAGGTACACAACTGAAGGTACTTTTATAAATTAAGGCCACCCCGCCGCCTCTCCCTTCGCGGCGGTCTCTCCTCAGAATCTGGTATCCCGAAGGGATCGCGCCTGCGATAATGGGGTCAGCTGTAAATTTCTTTTTGCAGTGGAACAAAGTGGTGTAGATAAAGCTTCAGAATAATTTGCCGGCAATGGCAGGCCTCAGACATGTTTGCAGAGCTACTTAAGCGTGTGGCACAATGAGTGCTGCAGGCCCACTAGTAGCATTTAAATTACAGGCCCAGGCTACATTTAGTGCAACTTTACTAAGGACTTATAAATAAATTAAATAGGCCAATTGGGTTCAGGACAATTTTACCATGTTTAAGGGAAATATGCACAAGCACTTTATCAAGCATTGATTAGCAATAGTAACGTTTACAGAGTACCAAAGGCCAACAAAAGTGGGTCCAGAAAATAGAGGGTGAAGGCAAAAAGTCTGGGGATGACCCTGCAAAATAGGTCAAGACCAACAGGTCTCATTGTCAACTTAGGGCCCACCTTATCACAAGCCAAGTATCGGAGGAAGGGGTGCTGGTACTCTATATGCTCCAGCATGCAATAAACAGATTTTGAATTTAGTACCTGACCGGTGAGAATCCCTCTGGAAAAGGATCATGCACTCACTCATTTGTTTAATTATTTTTCTGAGGGCTTATATTTCCACCTGACATCATTGCAGCAGTAAGATACATATAGGTAATTATCATGTTTTTCATCCTGCTTCCTTTATGTAACTATCTTTATTCTTCCGTACCCGGGTGACGGGTATCTCGAGAGCCAGTGTCATCACTGTCACCTTCTTCTATCTTAACTCTACTATAGGTTTCCATAGCTTTGATCAGGCAAGTATTTGACAGAGTGCGGATCTTCTTTTGTTCCTGATGGGACACCTGAGGTAGCATGTCATCTTCCAACCTTACTTGTTCCTGTGCCCAGGACAAGTGACATTCCTGAGTTTGAGCTATGAGATCAGTTTTGCCCCACAGTTCCTGCTTTCAAAATCCTCCTAAGGAAACCAAATTCTCCTTTAATGTCTTAAGCTGTAAGTCCCTCTTAGAATTCATACAGCATACTGAACTTCCACATAGGACCCCCTCTAATATAGATCGTTTGTTTCTTGATATTGGGACCTAGATTTACTAACACTTTGTTCCGGGTTTGTGTTACTCTTGTAAAGCAAACCCAGCTCAGAGTGTACTAGGGAATACTTACTTATTTACTTTCTAAATCAAATCAAGATTTACTTTAGAAAGTTGGCAAAAGTAAGGCAAGATAGCACTATGTGCTACTTTGTACTTCTTTTTGTCAGCTTTTCATGGATGGTGCATCACTGTTCCTGTCCAACTACCCATGGGTTTTGATGCAAATCCCTATCTACTAACATTGGTAGAGAGACTTGCACCCAAACGTAGGCCTCATGGAGGCAAATGTAACAATGGAACAATCTTTAAAACTCTCCACAGTTTTCCAACTTTTTACATCTGCTGCACTTTACAGAATTAAATATTTCCCATCCACAAACATTCTGTACTCTAAATGCCTACCCTGCCTATTGTAACAGACATACCGAAATGAATTCCTCCACAATTTGTTACACTAGGGCAGTGATTAAATTGAGATGGTGGTTTCCAGTGGGGCCCACCGGCACCTATTTTTGGGGACCTGCACTTATTTTTCCTCCTCAGACATTTTCCGATAGCAAGAGAGGGAAAAACACACTAAGCAGAAAGACGGAGGAATAGAAAGTAGGAAAAATCGCCACCAATGGAGAAAGTAGAAATCTGTTAGAGTGAATTGATGGAGAAGGGAGAGTCTGGTATTGTATTAAAGAGGTCTGAGGTGAATTCAAGACTACTCAGCTTTGGTGTTCGGCGCGCTGACATTTAATTGTAGTGGCCACTGGCTTCTAAGCAGAGCTTTTGCCACCGGCACGCATTCATTTACAAATTAAGCACTGCACTAGGGTGGGCTCTCAACACTGTAGGATGATGTAGGATGATGGTGGAAATGCTGGCCAGGATCTTGGTGATGTCAAGGGCTTGCTTCAGTTGCTGCTTCTGGGCCAGCTACAGGTTGTTATCGGCGGTCAAATCCTTGGTCTCTGCACATTTCAGAGTGGCAGAAGCGCAAGTCCTGCAGAGCCTGCAAATGCAAACAATCCCTGTTGTCATGCATGAATGTAAGCTTTTTAGCATTTCTGCTGTTTCTTTAACCCCTTCGCTGCTAGGCCTTTGCCCCTCCTGTGCTAAGCCTTTTTTTGGCTATTTGGGTTAGTTCGCGCTTAGGCCCCTGTAACTTTTTGACCACATAAGGTATCCACGCCAAATTTGCGTCCTTTTTTTCCAACATCATGGGAATTCTAAAGGTACCCAGGGTTTGTGGATTCCCCTTGAGGGGACCCAGAAATTAGCCAAAATACAGCTAAATATTGGGTTTTTTGAGAAAAATGCGAAAAAAGGGCTACAGATGAAAGCATCTGGTTTTTTCCCTGCAAATGGTATCAAAAAAGGGGTTGTGGTGCTGAAATCACCATCTTCCCAGATTTCAGGGACAAGCAGACTTTTGTCAGAAAACCAAATATTTTTTACACAGTTTTGCCATTTTTCTGGGACATAGCCTATTTTTGCTATTTTTTGTGCTTTCAACCTCCTTCCAGTTAATGGTAGAAATGGGTATGAAAGCAATAATGGATCCTGAAAAGCTATACATTTCTGACAAGTAGACAAATTTCTGAATTCAGCAAGGGGTCATTTGTGTAGATCCTTCAAGTTTTCTTTATAGAAACAAACAGTTAAATATAGGAAAAATTGAAAATTAGTTGAAAAAAACAGCCATTTGTGTCAATGTTTTCACCTGTAACTTCTTCTAATTATGACAGCTTTTTAAAAGCAATATACCGTTACATCCGCTGGACCTTTCTGGTTGTGGCGATATATAGGACTTGTAGGTTCACCAAGAACCCGACGAACCCAGAGCCAATAACTGAGCAGCGTCTTGCAATGTTTTTTTATTATGTACCGGGTATATAGCAATTATTCTGGGAAAATTTATACATGGAAAAATCGGTATGAAAGACACCTATGTATTTCTGAAATGGGAACAAAATATAGAGTTTAGAAACAGTAGATATTTGCACATTTCCGAAATTGGGAGTACCCATACTAGCATGAGAATTATAGGTCATTTTTCAAAATAACTTCTTTTTTACACATTGTCTTTCATTTGGAAGGCAGAAATGCATCGAAAGTCAATAGGTAATAAAAGTTGCTCTACAATTCTGTGTTACCCTAAGTCTCCCGATAAAAATGGTACCTCACTTGTGTGGGTAGGCCTAGTGCCCGTGACAGGAAACGGCTCAAAATGCAACGTGGACACACCACATTTTCACAGTGAAAAATGACCCTTTTTTTGCAAAGTGCCTAGCTGTAGTTTTTGAACCCTAGCTTTGCCGGCACCTAGGGAAACCTAGCAAACCTGTACATTTTTGAAAACTAAACACCCAGGGGAAACCAGGATGGGGTGACTTGACTGGCTCTCACCAGGTTCTGTTACCCAGAATCCCTTGCAAACCTAAAAAATTGTCAAACAAAACACATTTTCCTCACATTTCTGTGGTGGAAAGTTCTGGAATCTGCGTGGATCCACAAAATTCCACCCACCCTGCGTTCCCCAAAGTCTTTTGAGAAAAACGGTACCTCACTTGTGTGGGTAGGCCTAGTGCCCGCGACAGGAAACGGCCCAAAACGCAACGTGGACACACCACATTTTCACAGTGAAAAATGACCCTTTTTTTGCAAAGTGCCTAGCTGTAGTTTTTAAACCCTAGCTCTGCCGGCACCTAGGGAAACCTAGCAAACCTATACATTTTTGAAAATTAGACACCCAGGGAAATCCAGGATGGGGTGACTTGACTGGCTCTCACCAGGTTCTGTTACCCAGAATCCCTTGCAAACCTAAAAAATTGTCAAACAAAACACATTTCCCTCACATTTTTCTGGTGGAAAGTTCTGGAATCTGCGTGGATCCACAAATTTCCACCCACCCTGCGTTCCCCAAAGTCTTTTGAGAAAAACGGTACATTCACTTGTGTGGGTAGGCATAGTGCCCGCGACAGGAAACGGGCCAAAACGCAACGTGGACACACCACATTTTCACAGTGAAAAATGACCCTTTTTTTGCAAAGTGCCTAGCTGCAGTTTTTTAACCCTAGCTCTGCCGGCACCTAGGGAAACCTAGCAAACCTATACATTTTTGAAAACTAGACACCCAGGGGAAACCAGGATGGGGTGACTTGACTGGCTCTCTCCAAGTTCTGTTACCCAGAATCCCTTGCAAACCTAAAAAATGGTAAAAAAAACCACATTTTCCTCACATTTCTGTGGTGGAAAGTTCTGGAATCTGCGTGGATCCACAAAATTCCACCCACCCTGCGTTCCCCAAAGTCTTTTGAGAAAAATGGTACCTCACTTGTGTGGGTAGGCCTAGTGCCCGCGACAGGAAACGGCCCAAAACACAACCTGGACACACCACATTTTCACAGTGAAAAATGACCCTTTTTTTGCAAAGTGCCTAGCTGTAGTTTTTGAACCCTAGCTCTGCTGGCACCTAGGGAAACCTAGCAAACCTATACATTTTTTAAAACTAGACACCCAGGGGAATCCAGGATGGGGTGACTTGACTGGCTCTCAACAGGTTCTGTTACCCAGAATCCCTTGCAAACCTAAAAAAGTGTCAAAAAAAGCAAATTTTCCTCACATTTTTGTGGTGGAAAGTTCTGGAATCTGCGTGGATCCACAAATTTCTACCCACCCTGCGTTCCCCAAAGTCTTTTGAGAAAAACGGTACATCACTTGTGTGGGTAGACCTAGTGCCCGCGACAGGAAACGGCCCAAAACGCAACGTGGACACACCACATTTTCACAGTGAAAAATGACCCTTTTTTTGCAAAGTGCCTAGCTGTAGTTTTTGATCTTTAGCTCTGCCGGCACCTAGGGAAACCTAGCAAACCTATACATTTTTGATAACTAGACACCCAGGGAAATCCAGCATGGGGTGACTTGACTGGCTCTCACCAGGTTCTGTTACCCAGAATCCCTTGCAAACCAAACAAATTGTCAAAAAAACACATTTTCCTCACATTTCTGTGGTGGAAAGTTCTGGAATCTACGTGGATCCACAAAATTCCACCCATCCCGCATTCCCCAAAGTCTTTCAAGAAAAACGGTACCTCACTTGTGTGGGTAGGCCTAGTGCCCGCGACAGGAAACAGCGCAAAACACAACGTGGACACATCACATTTTCACAGTGAAAAATGACCCTTTTTTTGCAAATTGCCTAGCTGTAGTTTTTGAACCGTAGCTCTGCCGGCACCTAGAGAAACCTAGCAAACCTATACATTTTTGAATACTAGACACCCAGGGTAAACCAGGATGGGGTGACTTGACTTGCTCTCTCCAAGTTCTGTTTCCCAGAATCCCTTGCAAACCTAAAAAATGGTAATAAAAAAACACATTTTCCTCACATTTCTGGGGTGGAAAGTTCTGGAATCTGCGTGGATCCACAAAATTCCACCTACCCCGCATTCCCCTAAGTCTTTCGAGAAAAACGGTACCTCACTTGTGTGGGTAGGCCTAGTGCCCGCGACAGGAAACAGCGCAAAACGCGACGTGGACACACCACATTTTCACAGTGAAAAATGACCCTTTTTTTGCAAAGTGCCTAGCTGTAGTTTTTTAACCCTAGCTCTGCCGGCACCTAGGGAAACCTAGCAAACCTATACATTTTTTAAAACTAGACACCCAGGGAAATCCAGGATGGGGTGACTTGACTGGCTCTCACCAGGTTCTGTTACCCAAAATCCCTTGCAAACCTAAACAATTGTTTTAAAAAAACACATTTTCCGCACATTTCTGTGGTGGATAGTTCTGGAATCTGCGTGGATCCATAAAATTCCACCCCCGCGTTCCCCAAAGTCTTTCGAGAAAAACGGTACCTCACTTGTGTGGGTAGGCCTAGTGCCAGCGACAGGAAACGGCGGAAAACGCAACGTGGACACACCACATTTTCACAGTGAAAAATGACCCTTTTTTTGCAAATTGCCTAGCTGTAGTTTTTGAACCCTAGCTCTGCCGGCACCTAGGGAAACCTAGCAAACCTATACATTTTTAAAAACTAGACACCCAGGGAAATCCAGGATGGGGTGACTTGACTGGCTCTCACCAGGTTCTGTTACCCAGAATCCCTTGCAAACCTAAACAATTGTAAAAAAAACACATTTTCCACACATTTCTGTGGTGGAAAGTTCTGAAATCTGTGTGGATTCACAAAATTCCACCCACCCCGCATTCCCCAAAGTCTTTCGAGAAAAATGGTACCTTACTTGCGTGGGTGGGTCAAGTACCCGCGACAGGCAAGGGCCCAAAACCTATTGAGGCGACATCAAAATTACCTATCACAAACCAACCTGGTTTTGCAAGGGGATTCCCATGACCTTTTGCGCCGGGGCTCGGCGGCCACCTAGGGAAACCTACCAAACCCACACATTTCTGAAAACTAGACACCTGGGTGATTCCAGGAGGCATGGCTTGCGTGGATCTCCCAACGTTTCTTACCCAGAATCCCTGCAAACCTGAAATTTAGCTGAAAAAATCACTTTTTCACACATTTTTGTGTGGAAAGATGTGGCATCACGGGGCTGACACAAATTTCCTATCACCCAGCGTTCCCCCAGGTCTCCCGATAAAAATGGTGCCTCACTCGCGTGGGAGGCCCAAGTACCCCCGACATGCAAGGGCCCAAAACGTATTGAGGCGACATCAAAATTGCCTATCACAAAATGTTTTGGGCCTTTGCCTGTCGCGGGTACTTGGGCCTCCCACACGAGTGAGGCACCATTTTTATCGGGAGACCTGGGGGAACGCTGGGTGGTAGGAAATTTGTGTCAGCCCGGTGATACCACAACTTTCCCACACAAAAATGTGTGAAAAAAGTGATTTTTTTCAGCTAAATTTCAGGTTTGCAGGGAAATCTGGGTAAGAAAACGTTGGGGGATCCATGCAAACCATACCTCCCTGGAATCCCCCAGGTGTCTAGTTTTCAGAAATGTGTGGGTTTGGTAGGTTTCCCTAGGTGGCCGCCGAGCCCCGGGACAAAAAGTCATGGGACCCCCCTTGCAAAACCAGGTCGTTTTGTGATAGGCAATTTTGATGTCGCCTCAATACGTTTTGGGCCCTTGCCTGTCGCGGGTACTTGGGCCTCCCACACGAGTGAGGCACCATTTTTATCGGGAGACCTGGGGGAACGCTGGGTGGTAGGAAATTTGTGTCAGCCCGGTGATGCCACAACTTTCCCACACAAAAATGTGTGAAAAAAGTGATTTTTTCAGCTAAATTTCAGGATTGCAGGGGATTCTGGGTAAGAAAACGTTGGGGGATCCATGCAAGCCATACCTCCCTGGAATCCCCTGGGTGTCTACTTTTCAGAAATGTGTGGGTTTGGTAGGTTTCCCTAGATGGCCGCCAACCCCGAGGCCAAAACCTCATGGGACCCCACTTGAAAACCAGGTTAGTTTGTGATAGGTAATTTTGATGTCGCCTCACTAGGTTTTGGGCCCTTGCCTGTCGCGGGTCCTTGACCCACCCACGCGAGTGAGGTACCATTTCTATTGGGATAGTTGGAAAAAGGCGGGGGTAGGAAATTTGTTGTTTCTGTCTGCAGCGTGAAAATTTTGGCACAATAATGCAAGAAAAATGTGACAGACACAATTTGAGGTTTGCAGGACATTGTGGGTAAGATAACTTTTTGGGATCCACAAGAGAGACATCACCATGTACTCCCATGGGTGTTTAGTTTACGACAATATCTACAGTTGGTAGGTTATTCTTAGATGGAATGTACACCTTGGCAGAGAGACAAAAAAGACAAAGATTACTGCACAGCCATCTATTCCTCAAGCACAAACACATACTGGTTGGATTTGGCACGAGGGCGAGTGATGGTTCAGTATATAAAATTTTATTAACAAGAGATTTCACAAAAATGAAATGCACTGTCAATAATTGAAAGGACAAAAAACTGAACCAGTGACTCGCAGCTCGTGAGCTGTAAAGCAACGTCAAGGCCCCAACCGCTTTACAGGCCATTCACACACCTTTCATACGTGATACACACAAGACCATTCACACCACCAGGCACGAAACCAACACATTACAACATTCACAAAAAGGGACAAGGTACACCCGGCTTGAGAAAGAAAAGACAAATATTTCTGCACAACCACCTATTCCTCAAGCACACAGACATACTGGTTGGATTTGGCACGAGGGTGAGTGATGGTTCAGTATATACAGTTGTATTAACCAGAGATTTCACAAAAATGAAATGCACTGTTAATAATTGAAAGGACGAGAAACTGAACCATTGACTCAGCTCGTGAGCTGTAAAGCCACAACAAGGCACCAACCTCTTTACAGGCCATTCATACACCTTTCATACGTGTGACACATACAAAACCATTCACACCGCCAGCCGCGGGCCCAGCACATTACAACACTCACACCAGCAGACAACGCCATTCAAGGGCCCATCACTTTCACACGCCCACATTCCTGACACAGCAACCACACCAGCTCACGGATTGCGTGGAGTGGCATTTGGCTAGCAGTGTGCGTAGTGACCAGAGGCTAGTCACTACTCTCACACCGCCAGCCAAGCGCCAGTCCACGTACACCGCCAGCCAAGCACCAGTCCACGCACACCGCCAGCCAAGCGCCAGTCCACACACACCACCAGCCAAGCACCAGTCACGCACACCGCCAGCCACGCACCAGTCCACGCACACCGCCAGCCAAGCGCCAGTCCACGCACACAGCCAGCCAAGCGCCAGTCCACGCACACAGCCAGCCAAGTGCCACTCGACGCACACCGCCAGCCAAGCGCCAGTCCAAACACACCGCCAGCCAAGCGCCAGTCCACGCACACCGCCAGCAAAGCGCCACTCCACGCACACCGCCATCACATTTAGGATTTTTTTATACAAAAAAGAAAACACAAACAAATAGCAAATAGATACAAATCTACTAACACAACATCTGAAACTAAATACACTACACAAATGCCAACCTTGAAACTGAACAAAAAATATTAAACAATAGAGACTAGGCAGTTCACTTTACCACTCATGGATGCTCCCAAAAATTCTTTTGCGTGTGGTACACTCTAAAACAAGCAGGCACACACAGCCCAGGGTTAGAAGGACACTCGGGCAGTACATACGAGTCTCCTTCCGCGTACCTCTTCGCCAACAGACTCTACATCTCCTACTGGGAAAGTCTTTGGAGGGTGTGGGAGGAATGTGATCAGGAAAGTGGCGATCTTTCAATCTAGCCACATCCTCCACCACTCCAACTCTAGGAACACTTTCCTGTTCCACTACAACAAGGCTGCCTATTACAGACTCCTGAAACTTAGCAAAAGTAATTTTTGACTCAGGACAAGAATCCTTGAACACAACAAAAGCATTAAAGGTTGCCAAGTGGAAAAGATGGATAGCCAACTTCTTATACCAAATGTAAGCCTTACGAAGAGCAGTGTAAGGTTCCAACCTCTGATCCACTCTATCAACACCACCCATGTGCCTATTATAGTCTAAAATGCACACAGGTTTGCGCTTCAGCAACCTGACCCCAAACAGTCACAGGTGAAGTGCTTTCATCATGGATGGTAGTCAGTATGTAGACATCTCTCCTGTCTGAAAACTTCACAGCTAGAAGTTCCTCGCAACGCAACGCACTGCACTGTCCCCGCACAAGCTTTTGACAAACAAGTTCTTTTGGGAAACCTTTACGGTTAGAGCGGATTGTGCCACAAGCAACAGTGTCCACTTTGGCCAATTCCCTGAACAACCGCACACCAGTGTAGAAGTTATCTGCATATAAATGGTGGCCTTTGTTAAAAACTCCTCTACCAAGTTCCCACACAATTTTCTCAGTCACTCCAAAAGTGGACGGACAACCAGGGGGGTTAATCCTGGATTCCTTACCGGTGTACACCCTGAAATTAGAGACATATCCAGTCCTACTGTCACACAGCATATACAGCTTAATTCCATAGCGTGCCCTCTTACTAGGAATGTATTGCCTAAAAACCAAGCGGCCCTTGAACAAGACCAAAGACTCATCCACTGCTATTTCTTTCCCTGGAGCATAGATCTCAGAAAATCGATCAACAAAGTGATCAATGACAGGCCGAATCTTAAAAAGACGGTCACACTCAGGGTTATCTTGTGGCAATGCTAAACCATTATCGACAAAATGCAGCATCCGAAGCAGAAGCAAATACCTATCACGACTCATGACTGCCGGAAATATAGCCATTGCCATCAAGGGACTAGTAGACCAATATGAAGACATTGATGTCTTCCTTAGCAAGCCCATCAAAAAAGTTAAACCCAAGAACTTCTTCATCTCTTCCAGATTTGTGGGAGTCTACCGGGTAGCTCTAGCGTGGGGCTTAAGGCTGGCACTGTTGTCCCTCAAAAACTGTTCGGCATACAAATTAGTCTGCTCAACAATCTCTGGCAAAAACACATCGTCCATAAACAACTGAAAAAAATTTATCGGCAAAAAAAATTCTGTATTCACTCTACACCCTGGAACACCAGTAAAGTCTGGCAATGCCGGCTGCACCATGCCTGGGGCAACCCAGAGGTCATCACTTCCAACTGGAAGCCTTGCAGCCCCAGGCTGCAGCCCAGATGCCTCTTGCTGCACTATCGGCACATCAATGTCTTCCTCTAAAACAGGCACTTCATCCGCACTAAGAGTAGCTTCATCTGCACTGACAGTAGCTTCATCATCCGATGACTCCATGAGGAGAGAAAACTCACTGCCTGAATCTTCCGCTCCCTCCTCTGCCTCAGATGCAGAGTCAGTCTCTGAACCATGGTCAGAGGAAGACTCAAAGAGCATACCAACAACCTGCTGAGCAGTAATCCTGCGGCTAGCCATTATCCTTACTAAGAAAGGAGACTGCAGAAACAAGTCAACAACAACCAACACTGTGCAAAATAAGTAAGTAAAAAAAAATGTGTGCCTTTATCACAAAGATCTATATACTCAAACTATACAATTCACTTGCAAGAGACAGCTACACTCACCAGCACCTACTCTGCAGAGAGACAGCAAAAACCAACGATATCCCACTAGAAAGAAAGAAACAAAACCAATTACTCACAAGACAACAAAATACAAATCGAGCACAAATGCAAAAAGTTTTTGACACTCAAAAATCAGAAGCCAAACATACTGCTATTATTACACCATTTGCAAAAAACACATTCATGCAGAGAAATGAAACTCATTTACATTGTACAAAAAAAGTCTCTTACCAAACACTAGCAACTACACAAACAGCAGAACCAAAAGTAACGAAACCGCAACCTGGAACAGTCTAAAGAGCAAAAGCTTTCAACTAGAACAAAAAGGGAGAAATAAAGCATTACAATTGCAATTCACAAGAAATAAAACAATTAACATTATAACACGCTATGTCACTACCCAAATGGTCAATCTGCCAGATGGGCCTTCAAATAGGGCTGTGAAAAATGGGGGGTGAACTTGCCCAAGGGATCGAGTGAGCTTGTCTGAGGGTGGGGCAGAAAACAGCAGACAGAAATGTGCCTCCCTTGCAAAAGAAATATCCCTGGTGCCTAGTAGGGTTTTCTGCCTCCCCCCTCCCGCCTAGGGCAAAAAGGCCAAAAGAAAGGTGCAGATCTGTCCCCAGGAGGGGCAGAAAAAACATTAACCAAATTTTACCCCCTTGGAAGCAACCATGTCGCTTCCATTACACACAAAACAAAATCCCTGGTGCCTAGTGGGATTTCTGCCCCCCCCGGGGGCAGAAAGGCCAAAATAACAGGCCGATCTGCCCCCCAGGGGGGGCAGAATACATATATAAAAAAATCTGCCCCCTGGAAGCGACCCTTGCCCAAGGGGTCGCTTCTATTTTAATATCAAATAAGTCCCTGGGGTCGAGTGGGGTTAAGGGCCGATCTGCCCCCAGGGGGGGGCAGAATACACATTAAAAAAAATGCCCCCCCCCGGAAGCGACCCTTGCCCAAGGGGTCGCTTCCATTAAAATTTTTAAGAACTCCCTGGTGTCTAGTGGGGTATTTTGCCCCCCCTCGGGGCAGAAAGGCCAAATACACGGGCCGATCTGCCCCCAGGGGGGCAAAATACACATTTTTTTTAAATGTGGCCCCTGGAAGCGACCCTTCCCCAAGGGGTCACTTCCGATTTTTTTTTAAAGTATCCCTGGCTCTAGTGGGCTTTTCTGCCCCCCCTGGGGCCAGAAACGCCAAAAAACCCAGGCAATCTGTCCCCAGGGGGGGCAGAAAAGTCTTTAAAAAAATGTGCCCCCCTAAGGAAGCGACCCTTGCCGAAGGGGTCGCTTCCTTTACATAATTAAAGGACTCCCTGGTGTCTAGTGGGGTATTCTGCCCCCCCTGGGGACAGAAAGGCCAAATACACGGGCCGATCTGCCCCCAGGGGGGGCAGAATACACATTTTAAAAAAATGAGGCCCCTGGAAGCGACCCCTCCCCAAGGGGTCGCTTCCATTTAAAAAAAAAAAAAGATCCCTGGCTCTAGTGGGCTTTTCTGCCCCCCCTGGGGCCAGAAACGCCAAAAAACCCAGGCGATCTGGCCCCAGGGGGGGCAGAAAAGTTTAAAAAATAAGTGCCCCCTTAAGGAAGTGACCCTTGCCCAAGGGGTCGCTTCCTCTTACTAAAAAAAACATCCCTGGTGCCTAGTGGGGGCATTCCTGCAGCACGATCGCGACGCTGTGCACGATCGTGCTGCAGGAATGCCCTTTATTGAGACATCAGGGGAGAGGAAATACTCTTTCCTCTTCCCCGATGCCTCAATACATTACGAATTCCCCCCCCGTGCCACCGGAGCACACAAACTTACCGGCTCCTCCTGGACGCACTGGAAACAAATGGTTTCCAGCACGTCCAGCGCTTCCTGATGACATCGGCGCGCGCTGTGCGCGCTGATGTCATGGGATTGCGTGGGGGGGGTCGGGGGTGGCAGCGGAAACTCTTCCGCTGCCATCCCCCTTTGTGGGGGCTAGATGGGCTGCCCATGGGGGGAGCGCCAGCGCTTCCCCCATGGTTGGGTGCCATGACGGAGCGGTTCCGTCATGAGCACACGCCCACCGTGGCTCATGACGGAACCGCTCCGTCATGAGCATAGAAGGGGTTAAATAAGAATTTTTGAAAGAAAATAATTGATATGCATACTTAAGAAGATGCTGTACATGTGTGGTTTTCAGGATATGATGCATGTTGGAGCACACAACAGCAAAGAGCTCTTCACCATCGTGAAGGAACTCTCCAACCCCAGCTCCAACACCAACGACATCCAGCCGTCGCAAGACCTGTGCGACTCACTGGCCACCTCCTTCCACCGCAAAATCGCCGACATCCACGACAGCTTCAACACCACGACCGCCCCGGCAACCACCGAGACCACTGCCCTCACAACCACCAACCGCCTGCTCTCCTGGACCAACATCAACGACGAGGACACCAGCGAGATCATGAACACCATCCACTCCGGTTCACCGCTAGACCCGTGCCCTCACCACATCTTCAACAAAGCCAGTACAGCCATCGCGCCCCATCTCCGGAAAATAATCAACATCTCCTTCGAGACAGCAACCTTCCCGGAAAGCTGGAAGCACGCCGAGATCACCGCCTTACTCAAGAAACCCAAGGCAGACCCCAAGGACCTCAAGAACTTCCGACCCATCTCTCTGCTCCCGTTCCCCGCGAAGGTCACCGAGAAAATCGCCAACAAACAACTGACCCGCTACCTCGAGGAGAACAACATCCTGGACCCTTCCCAGTCCGGCTTCCGCAGCAACCACAGCACCGAAACCGCCCTCATCGCCGCCACCGATGACATCAGGACCCTGCTAGACAACGGAGAAACAGCAGCCCTCATCCTCCTGGACCTATCAGCCGCCTTCGACACGGTCTGCCACCACACACTACGAACACGCCTTCACGACGCCGGGATCCAAGAGAAGGCCCTGACTGGACCACATCCTTCCTTTCCGGCAGAACACAAAGCGTCCGCCTCGCCCCCTTCTGATCCAAGGCCACCAAGATCATCTGCGGCGTACCCCAAGGCTCCTCCCTCAGCCCAACGCTGTTCAACATCTACATGGCACCCCTCGCCCACGTCGCCCGACAGCACAACCCTCAACATCCTCTCCTACGCCGACGACACCCAGCTGATCCTCTCCTCACCAAAGACCCTCACACCGCCAAAGCCCACCTCCACGAAGGAATGAAGGCCGTCGCCGAATGGATGAGGACCAGCCGCCTGAAGCTGAACTCGGACAAGACGGAGGTCCTCATCCTTGGTTCCAACCCTTCAGCCTGGGACGACTCCTGGTGGCCAACATCACTGGGAACAGCCCCGCCACCCACCAACCACGTACGCAACCTAGGGGTCATCCCCGACCCCGCCCTCTCCATGACTAAGCAGGTCAACGCTCGTTTCCTCATCCTGCTTCAACATCCTCCGAATGCTCCACAGGATCTTCAAGTGGATCCCCACCGAAACAAGAAAAACAGTCACCCAGGCCCTCGTCACCAGCAGGCTGGACTACGGAAACGCCTCTACGCAGGAACGACGGCTAAGCTCCTGAGACGGCTGCAACGCATCCAGAACGCCTCTGCACGTCTTATCCTCGACATCCCCCGACGCAGCCACATCACACCCCACCTGAGAGACCTGCACTGGCTCCCTGTCAACAAGAGGATAACCTTCAAGCTCCTCACCCACGCACACAAAGCACTCCACAACTCCGGACCAGCCTACCTCAACAGACGACTCAGCTTCTACACCCCCACCCGCCAGCTCCGCTCGACCAGCCCTCGCCCTCGCCACAGTCCCCCGCATCCGGAAAACGACCGCCGGCGGCAGATCCTTCTCCCACCTCGCCGCCAAGACCTGGAACACCCTCCCCACCAACCTCCGACAGACCCAAGACCTACTGGCCTTCAGAAGACTCCTCAAGACCTGGCTCTTCGATCAGTAGCAGCACCACCCCCCTCTTCCCCCAGCGCCTTGAGACCCTCGCGGGTATGTAGTGCGCTTTATAAGTGACATGATTGATTGATTGATGGTGGACCGTACAGGCTTAAAATATGGTGGACAGGGCATCCCATCCGCCAAACTCGAAATATGACCCTTAAAATTGCAGTGGATAACGACTATATATTGTTAGCAATATCTATGATAATGCTAGTACTAGGCTGCTGATGACATACATTTGTGCAGGTATCGAAGCTGGCGAGTAGGGAGCAGGAACTTAAGCAGTGCTTAATTTGAGCCAGTGGTTTCCGCTGCTCAGCATCGGCACTTAATTGTCAACACCGGCACTTATGACAGTCTGCTGCATGGTGGTGCTCTTTGTCTCATTTAGAGACGAACATAACAACAGTTGTTTATTAATTAAATGCACTTTAAAAATGACTAAAACTTGCCACCAAAGCCATTCTTATAGCTTTGGGGGTCTGGAATAGTCAGGATTGTCACACTTGTAGGTGTGTGATGGTTAGTAGTTGTTTTGTTCCTGTTATTGGCAGCGCTGACAGCAGAAATGGGCGGTACAAGCAGAAGTGGCTTCCTGAAGAAGGCCCTGGCACCTCTATTTTTTTTTACAAATTTAGCACTGAATTTAAGAACATTGTGCTCCACCTAGGTGCGGACTACCCAGAAATTCTTCAAGTAGTGCTATGAGGTGGTTTACAGGCACACCGTCAGCTCGATAGTGAAAGAAGACACCTTAGACTTTTTAAAGATTCACCATTCTATTTTAGTTTCATGTGGCATATTGGACTGATTGATCAGTCTTTCAGCATAAGTTTATTAGACATTTGATTGCCAAACCAACAGAATAAAATATACAGACTATAATAAACGTGATCACAATATCAAATATTGTTAGAGTTATTAAAAAAAATGTAAATCAGATATAATTTCGTATTTCTCCCAGCTACATTCTATCTGTGAATACGATTTGGGTGATGAGAAAGCATCAGCATCTGCTTTATGCCATGAGTTACAGGTGCAGTTCAAATTAACTACAGATGCGTTTATCAAATAGAATGTACTAAATATGCTTTTGATCTGTGGCCAGCCATGTTTGAGCTGGAGGCGAAATCAAAGATTTTTTATGTCATGATTCTCCAATCTCGACATAATATCTTTTTCAGACATACTTTACTCCAGTGGCGGCTCTTTCGCTAAGGCGGAGGAGCACCACCCACTGCTTTTTTGCAGTGACACAAAGGGAAAATAAAATGATAATAACTCAAGTTATTATCATTTTATTTTCTCCTACTTCTGCCCACTCTGCGTTAGGGGGCGGGGCAGGAGATGTGTGGTAGCACCCTCCTAAAGTGCGCAATGACTGCTTGGCCAGCCCTCTCGAGCCGCCCAAAACAGTCTTGCGCATTTCAGATTTTCTCGATGCAGGCTGCATTACAGCCTACATGGAGAACATGCCCAGGCCCCCAGTCAGCGTGTGAGCACCGAAACACAGCACTCAGACCAATCACAACGCTGCTAAGGCAACGTTGTGATTGGCTGAATGGTCGCCCGGGTGTTGCTTCAGTAAGGCCGAGCGAGGGAGGACTATGGAGGCGAGGTAGCGGTGAGCAGATATGTTTTTATTTTATTTTTTTATTCCTGCTTCCCAAAACGTGTCCTCTCCCCACCCACTACCTCCCGCGTCCTCATCCCTCCCGCCCCTGCCACCCTACCTCCGATCAGTGCCGGCCGCCGCTACTTTACTCATAATTTATCTTTCTTCTCATTTACTTACAGCTTCAGTTCCACGGATCCACTGTTAAAACAGAATGGAAACATTGTCTGCGGCCTGGAAAGTGGCTTCAAATCTGGCTCCCTGCGACTTGGAAAGGACGTCATTGTATTCACCAAAAACGGCGGGGCACTCAGCACTGGACTCCTATCCATAACCTACCTAGAGCAAAGCGGGATGAAGACATTCGCCACACCAGTTGTGACTTTTAGTCAGCAAAGCAATATCCTTTGCTTCATTGTGTAAAACATGTTTTATTGGTCTGTTCAAAACGCATGAATTCTGTACTAAAAGTATCCTGTTAAGAGATGCAGGCCCAATTGCTGCTGCTGAGAAAAATGTCAAGAGTATTTCACTGCGTGCTAAGCACCTGTTACAATTATTTGTAAATAATTCCAGAATACCACATTGCAATCAATACACAGTGATGTTCAAAGGTTTTGTAAAATTGTTTTTCCATCGGAATTGTAGAGGTATTTATTCTTGACACGAGGAGCTTAACTGCTTCGGAGTTTGGGCGAGGTGACTAAGCCCTTCTCCGTGAGAAAAGCTGGTTATATATAGTGCAGTTGTGAGATCTCACTGCGTTATAAACTCACCTCCTGTACTGAGTCCAGGCAGATTTCTTTGCGAAACCTTAGCATCAACCCTGGGTAGCTGTGGCCCTTAGCAGTCAGGCTTTATCAAAAGAACAAGTGTAAAGCATTAAGAATTACCACAACAGTTGAATAAGAAAGAAACAAGACTCCATAAGTATCCAAAACCAATTTATAAAAATAGGTTGCATTTTTATCTTTCAATAGACATCTCAATGACAAAAAAACTATCAGTGGTTTCTGGAGATATGAACTTTCAAAGGAAGAATAAATCACTGCTTTTTCATTCAATGCAATAAATCATTGCAATGGACCACGCTTGCTGTAAACTTTTCAAACTTTGTAAAACTTTTATAACGTTCTGAACTACTACTCCAGCCCACTTTAGGCAACCAACTCTGACAGGGAGTCAGTCACAGGGACCAAAGAGATCCAGTTGGACAGTTACTTAACAGTCAAAGCATTCTTCAGTCAAGATCCAGCCCATACCGCCATAGACTTTAATGGAGTGGTCCTGATGCAAGTGATACAGGATGATGAAGATGTTGAAGGATGCTGATCCGGTGACAAAGTATTTCTGGGGCTACTCCTCGGTCCACGAACACAGAGGGGTGACTTTGGTACAGAGGTTAATGTCCCTCAAATTGTGGTTGAAATCCAGCCAAAAACCAGTTGCCACTGGTCTACTGGTCTTTGGTTAGAGCAAAACCAGCAGTTCCCTTTAACTGGTGATCAACTCCTTGCTGGCAGACAAAACTGCACTTCGATGACTGTTCCAGGTCCAGCAGACTCGGATGTAACTTTTGAGGGTCAGCACTTGGTAACCCATGCTGCACATTAGCAGTCAGCAGTGGTCAGGCGTTCTTGGCTGCCATCTCATTAGGCTGGCTTTTTCAGCTTTTGTGACCCTGTAGCTGTAACGGGAAGTCAGCCAAATGACTTTTGGAGTCACTTCTTCTGTCTGAAGCTTGGGGATGAATTTTCCTGGAGCAGAGCACTTCAAGCACAACCCTCCCTTTGCTAGTCCAAGGAGCAACAGGTGCAGTCCAGTCTTTGGTGCAGACTCTGTTTGCTGGATTGAGGGGACATCAGGGCGGCAGCCCTTCTTCAGTCCGCTCTTCAGTACAGATGTGATCTGAGCTCTGGGTGCCAAGGGTGCCACTTTTATGCCCAGTTTGTACCCTCAGGGAATGTGGTGACTACTAGCCAATGGGCTACCAGGTCCTCTCCCGCCTAGTAACGACTTCCTGTACAGTGTGGTATCAAGCTATCCCAGAATGTACTGTTCTGCCCACTCCCAACATGGCAGAACTCTTTCCTTGGTGTGTGTGGAGCTCCCTAACCCATACCTGAGGTGTGGCTTCCCCCTCTCTGTACACAACACCAACTTGTCTTCCAGAACAAAAGGGTAGTCCGCTTGTGTGTGTCCAAGATTTGCCCTTCAAAGGTGGCTTTCCCTTTGAAGCTCGCCCTTTTGACTTGCACCATGTTTGGCCATCCTGCCAGGAAGAGGTCATACCATTTCCAGCGGCAGGCCCTTTGTGTTCCTTCCTGAGAATCATTCACACCTCCCCCAGGAGGGCAGAAGGCTGTCTGTTGATCAGCAACCTAAAACGCTCACTGGAAATCTTTGGGCAACAAAGTGGCTACTTACTAAATTTGCCATTTATGAAAAAAGTTACATTAAATTCAACTTGGGCATCAAGTCTGGTTTCATGCAACGGTTCTTTTGATAACTTGACGTATCATATTTAGTAGTCCCATTCAGAAGTTAGCACTGCTGAGTTGTCAGCGTGTAACCTTGTACTCGCCAATGGGGCTACTAGCCTTTCCACAGTAAATATGACAATGCAGTGTTTTTACTGTCAGGACAAGTAAAGTTAAGAAATTCGGGGCACATTTACAATATGTTGGGGTAGACAGCCCCGCAAAACGTCTAGCTGCACTGCCCTACGTCAAAAGAAAATGGCAGGAATGTGCCATAGCTACAAGATGCTGCACATTCCTGTTCTTTCTGCCAGCGCACAAACTGCAGCCGAGCACCAACACAGGCCCCCTTGCACCATGGTGCAAGTGTGTCTGTGTTGTTGGCGTGAATGTTTTTGTGCAGGAATGGAGACCTTCCCCCACAAAAACAATCAAAGGAGGCGTTTTCCTCATTCTATGTGTGCTGCATAACACAGCACACATGGAAAGAGGGAAAAAGGAGGCGAAATGTAAACATTTCCCCTTATTACGCCTGCATTTGGAAGGCTCTAGTTTTGGCGCTGCCCCAGATTTACGCTATCTTATAAATCTGGTATATTATGAGGAAACAAGGGAACCCAAATAAAGTCAACCAGGGACCTTGGGAATTAAGTTAATATTTAGAACAGTGGTCCCTAGAGAAACGACAATAGGAACAAGAGAATGAATATAGACCCAGTCAGTACTATATTTGTTGAACTTGTCCAGCCGGACAGAGGTCTAATATTTAATATTTTTGAACCAAATAAGAACAGTACAAACAAAAATTTCTAAGTGGGACACAAGCCTGCATCCTACGAAACAAGGAGGACAAACAATGAGAAACACAAAAAGGCTCAGGCAAAGCTGTAGGTATGTTAAACACAAAATTTTCAATGTGACAAACAAATCGCAAGGAAGCACCTTTACACATTAAATAGCAATTTAGAGCAGTGCATAAGTTGTTTAGGGTGTCAACGGCGTTTCGATCCATATAAACAGTAAATGGATCATCATCAGGACATTTAAGATAAGCATGCCTGTGTACAATTGCCTGTAATAACTGAGATACAATGGAAAGAGAAAAGAAAGGGGGACGAAATACAAATAATTAAAAGAGAGCACCAAACCAGGTACACACATGAAAAAGAATAACGGGCTAGTCAATATATGTTTTAAGGTTTAACAACGCTCCATGCAGATTACAACCAAGTAGTATCCTTAATGAGCAAGGATAGAAGAAGCCGTGTTAATAGAGATGAAAAAATATATTATTGTGCCATGCTGCACGTGACCGCGTGAAATTGCCTAAGATGTTTGGAAAAGCAATGCTATTAGAGATGAAAAAATATATTATAGTGCCATGCTGCGCTAGACCGCGTGAAATTGCCTAAGGTGTTTGGAAAAGCAAGTATCAGCTAGGAAAATTAATTATGGAGCGCGCATTTAGTAAGCTTGGCGGCGAGCGGGCAGAAAAGAAGGACACATACGCGTTAGCAGATCTCGCGTAGATAGAGGTGTGAGGCTGATGGCACGGTAGGCGAACAGCTAGACCTGAAAAAAGAAAGGAATAGAACTGTAGGAAAAGAGGGTAAAATGCATATAGTCCTGCGTAATGGACGGACAGACGCTTACCAAGAAAAATCCTCTCGGCGAAGTTTATGTGGAAACCAGACCGCTTAAGGCATCAGAGGCGATGGCTAGTTGTTAGCGAAAAATGACCTGTTCAAACAAGGTCATATTTAATATGGGAACAAGGGGGATATGTTGAGTGACCACCTGAAAAGTGAATAATAAAGGGAAGGGTTGCTTACCCATCCAGTGATGGGAGGGGAAACGCTCGATGACGTTTAATCCGTGAATGGGGAGGGAGCCGCAGCTGCGGACTCCATGGGTCCGATAGGGAATATTGCCTGTAAGGGAAGGAGGGTGTCAATCCTGATGGATGGTGGTGTGCTCACTTGTTGCTATATATCGCTGCTGGGGAGAGAGCGCTTACCTCAGTCTGGGTTCCTTGGTGGCAGGCAATGTGTGTCGGCTTCCGGGATGCGGGAGAGAGAGCCCTCAACCGCATGGGTTTAAGGAGCCTTGTGTGGTACGTAATTTGCCGAAAAGGTCACGTGGTGTCTGGATGTAATTAGAAGAAGGACTGGGGAGGAATAAGGTTGGCGGCCATCTTTAAGCGGGTTGGACTCTTGGAAAAATGATAGAGTTAAGAAGGACTTAACAGTAGCGAGAGAGGTAGAGGAACTGATACCGCAAAAGAAGGAAAAAGAATTATATACATAGTGATAGAGGTGAGTAGGTTAAAAGCGCCTGAGTAATTTACTCAACAATTGCGTGTGCATTCAGCGCGTTGATTAAGAAAACTCATGGTAGGGCAGTGAGTGTCCGGAGCTTCCGTGACTAGTGAGTTAGAGAGAGCTAATTGCGGTCGTGCAGGGAGATAAGCCGTAGTCTCGAGTTAGATTCATTAAATAAACTGTGTATAGAGAAATACTACGGAAAAGAGGTGACACAGGCAAAGAGAGGTCATAGCTACAGTGTTAATATACATTGGTGTAAAGTAATTAAGTAAGCCTTGCATGAACGGAAACAGGTGCTGATGGCACAGAATGCAATTACATTATGCTTTATATGAGTGTGGTCCAATCTTCAAGCCGATTCAGACCTGTATGTATGCTGTTAGTCTTCAGGATCCATTTTAATTCTTCCTTATTGAGTAGTTTGGAGATGTTACCGCATCTCGGGGGTGGCTTGACCACACTTATAACTGTTCAGCGTATGTCATTCTCAGTATGACCAGTTTCCTGAAAGTGTTCAACAAGGGGGGCATTCTGTGTTTTGCAGCGTACTCTGCTGCGGTGTTGGCAGATCCTGATGCGTATCTTTTGGGTAGTTTGTCCAATATAGATTCTATTACATGGACATAAAATAGTATAGACAACATTGCATGTGTTACAATTAGAAAACGATTTTAGTTTGATTTTCGTATTTTGAAAAATGAATTCTTTACATTCAATGGTAAGGTCACATACAATGCAGTTTCCACATTTAGCGTGCCCAGTGAGAGGTGCAACACTCCAGTGATCATTAAGGGTGTTTAAGGGCTTGGAATTGGGTAAGGCTGCACGTACGAGATGTTCTTTAATATTTTTATTTTTCTTGAAAGCAAACATAGGACGTTCAAGATTCAGTGTGCCAGCATTCAAGACCCCCCAATTCTTAATAATGGTTTTGCGTATAATGAGACCCTTATCATCAAACCCGCCGAAACGGGCGGCGGCATAGTCCTTCAGGAAATTAACACATACAAAAGTGAAATTAACAGACAATTGGCAAATACCGATCACTACTGCAAACTACCTACCAATCCCACCAAAGAACTACAGACACTGATTCTGCAAGTTACTAGCGAAGGTCTCGAGCAGGGTTTTCTGAGCAAACATGAACACCAGTTTCTAAACACCAAATCACCACGCACCCCAGTTCTCTATACTCTGGCTAAAATGCATAAAAATCAAGAAAACCCCCCGGGCCGCCCAATAGTTTCTGGTTGCGGCCGCGCCCTCATGCGGTCCCCACAGTCTTCATACTCCAACTCTTAGAGATCTGCCTCACCAGGAATTTTTTCCTATTCGATGATCAGTATTATCAACAGGTGAAGGGTACATCAATGGGGGCTGTTTTTGCCCCCAATTTAGCGATACTATACATGGATTCCCTTGAGAAAACCGCATCCTGTCACCTTTTAATCCATTCCAAGCTGGCATTATCAAATGGAAGAGATACATAGACGACATTTTCATGATTTGGCAAGACACAGATACGACCCTACACTCATTTCTCCATTGGCTTAACAACAATTGTGAGGGCCTTAAATTTACATTGACACACAACAAAGTTTCCATTCCATTCCTTGATCTCAATGTCCTTCACAAAGACTCGGTACTAATTGCCAGTCTTTTTCGCAAACCTACCGAGCGCAATACATTACTCAGATACGACAGCCACCATCCCCGTGCCCTCAGAGACTCTTTACCCTACTCCCAGTTCCTCCGGATTAGGAGGAACTGCTCAATCAAAGAAGATTATTTCCATGAGGCTAAAGTGCTCAGTAACAAACTGACTAGCAGAAGGTATCCACGTAGGCTAGTCCGTAACACCATGAAAAGAGCCTGGTATTGCCCTCGAGACGTCCTCCATGAACCTAAAGAAAAACCATGCCAAAATCGCTTAGTTTGCGTCACAACCTTCTCCCCGGTTTCTAACATTTTACGCAAAACCATTATTAAGAATTGGGGGGTCTTGAATGCTGGCACACTGAATCTTGAACGTCCTATGTTTGCTTTCAAGACAAATAAAAATATTAAAGACCATCTCGTACGTGCAGCCTTACCCAATTCTAAGCCCTTAAACACCCTTAATGATCACTGGGGTCTTGCACCTCTCACTGGGCACGCTAAATGTGGAAACTGCATTGTATGCAACCTTACCATTGAATGTAAAAAATTCATTTTTGAAAATACGAAAATCAAACTAAAATTGTTTTCTAATTGTAACACATGCAATGTTGTCTATGCTATTTTATGTCCATGTAATCGAATCTATATTGGACAAACTACTCAAAAGATACGCATCAGGATCTGCCAACACCGCAGCAGAGTACGCTGCAAAACACAGAATGCCCCCCTTGTTGAACACTTTCAGGAAACTGGTCATACTGAGAATGACATACGCTGGACAGTTATAAGTGCCACAAGCCACCCCCGAGAGGCGGTGACATCTCCAAACTACTCAATAAGGAAGAATTAAAATGGATCCTGAAGACTAATAGCATACATACAGGTCTGAATCGGCTTGAAGATTGGACCACACTCATATAAAGCATAATGTAGTTGCATTCTGTGCCATCAGCACCTGTTTCTGTTCATGCAAGGCTTACTTACTTTACACCAATGTATATTAACACTGTAGCTATGACCTCTCTTTGCCTGTGTCACCTCTTTTCCGTAGTAATTCTCTGTACACAGTTGCATTTAATGAATCCAACTCGAGACTATGGCTTATCTCCCTGCACGACCGCAATTAGCTCTCTCTAACTCACTAGTCACGGAAGCTCCGGACGCTCACTGCCCTACCATGAGTTTTCTTAATCAACGCGCTGAATGCACACGCAATTGTTGAGTAAATTACTCAGTCGCTTTTAACCTACTCTTCTGTATCTCTATGTATATAATTCTTTTTCCTTCTTTTGCGGTATCAGTTCCTCTAACTCTCTCGCTACTGTTAAGTCCTTCTTAACTCTATCATTTTTCCAAGAGTCCAACCTGCTTAAAGATGGCCGCCAACCTTATTCCTCCCCAGTCCTTCTTCTAATTACATCCAGACACCACGTGACCTTTTCAGCGAATTACGTACCACACAAGGCTCCTTAAACCCATGCGGTTGAGGGCTCTCTCTCCCGCATCCCGGAAGCCGACACACATTGCCTGCCACCAAGGAACCCAGACTGAGGTAAGCGCTCTCTCCCCACCAGCGATATATAGTAACAAGTGAGCACACCACCATCCATCAGGATTGACACCCTCCTTCCCTTACAGGCAATATTCCCTATCGGACCCGTGGAGTCTGCGGCTGCGGCTCCCTCCCCATTCACGGATTAAACACCATCGAGCGTTTCCCCTCCCATCACTGGATGGGTAAGCAACCCTTCCCTTTATTATTCACTTTTCAGGTGGTCACTCAACATATCCCCCTTATTCCCTTATTAAATATGACCTTGTTTGAACAGGTCATTTTTCGCTAACAACTCGCCATCGCCTCTGATGCCTTAAGCGGTCTGGTTTCCTCATAAACTTCGCCGAGAGGATTTTTCTTGGTAAGCGTCTGTCCGTCCATTCCGCAGGACTATATGCATTTTACCCTCTTTTCCTACAGTTCTATTCCTTTCTTTTTTCAGGTCTAGCTGTTCGCCTACCGTGCCATCAGCCTCACACCTCTATCTACGCGAGATCTGCTAACGTGTATGTGTCCTTCTTTTCTGCCCGCTCGCCGCCAAGCTTACTAAATGCACGCTCCATAATTAATTTTCCTAGCTGATACTTGCTTTTCCAAACACCTTAGGCAATTTCACGCGGTCTAGCGCAGCATGGCACTATAATATATTTTTTCATCTCTAATAGCATTGCTTTTCCAAATATCTTTGGCAATTTCACGCGGTCACGCTCAGCATGGCACAATAATATATTTTTTTATCTCTATTAACACGGCTTCTTCTATCCTTGCTCATTAAGGATACTACTTGGTTGTAATCTGCATGGAGCGTTGTTAAACCTTAAAACATATATTGACTAGCCCGTTATTCTTTTTAATGTGTGTACCTGGTTTGGTGCTCTCTTTTAATTATTTGTATTTCCTCCCCCATTCTTTTCTCTTTCCATTGTATCTCAGTTATTACAGGTAATTGTACACAGGCATGCTTATCTTAAATGTCCTGATGATGATCCATTTACTGTTTATATGGATCGAAACGCCGTCGACACCCTAAACACCTTATGCACTGCTCTAAATTGCTATTTAATGTGTAAAGGTGCTTCCTTGCGATTTGTTTGTCACATTGAAAATTTTGTGTTTAACAAACCTACAGCTTTGCCTGAGCCTTTTTGTGTTTCTCATTGTTTGTCCTCCCTGTTTCAGTAGGATGCAGGCTTGTGTCCCACTTTGAAATTTTTGTTTGTACTGTTCTTATTTGATTCAAAAATATTAAATATTAGACCTCTGTCCGGCTGGACAAGTTCAACAAATATAGTACTGACTAGGTCTATATTCATTCTCTAGTTCCTATTGTCGTTTCTCCAGGGATCCCTGTTCTAAATAATATCTTATAAATCTGGGGCAGTGTCAAAAACCATGGGTGTTTCATGGGAACACCCACAGCAGCACCCATGGAACGCCCCTTCCATGCAGAGTAAGGCATTGCCTTACTCCATATTTACAAGGCCATGAAAAGCCACACAGGGTAGCTTTGCATGAGCTTGTAAATATGGGCCGGCACACTACCCCTCCAGAACGTCACAAAAGTGACGCTGCAGAGGTGTAAAAGTGCAGGAGGGGCATTGTAAATATGCCCCTACGTGTCTAAATGTTTAATGTAATGCACCCTGCCTTTAGGGCTCAGTAGGCCTGTCTTAGGGGTGACATAATTATTAAAAAGGAAGGTTTAGGTTTGCCATTACTTTAAATGGCAACCTCAAATTAGCAGTCGAAAACTGCTCTGCCAGCCAGCAATGTCAGGCTGAGAGTTGTACTTTACTTTGTCACAGTTGTAGTGGCACAATATGTGCTACAGTCCATGATAGATACTTTAACTCACAGGCCCTGGGTACCCCTAGTACCATGTACTAGGGGCTTATAAGTGAGTTAACATTTTGCCAATTGTAGTTGAACCAATCAAACATATACCTTTTAAGAGTCAGAGTAATGGCACTGAGGTCTGTTTAGCAGGCCACAGGCCACCTTCAGAGTCGAAAAACCATCATCATCAGTCCAAAAACTAGGGGCTGATCATGTAAATAAAGAGTTTTCATCACAATTACCATTTCAAATTTAGTCCTCAACTGGTAAGTCTGTAGCCTATGGCATTTGAATTGGCTTCTTAGCCCATAGCAGTGGTTTGTAGGCTTAGAAACCAAAGAAACTGATGAGTAGAATGCTTGAATTATTCTTAGGCAGTGTGAATTACTCTAGACCGCTTTGGAGTCAACTGTTTTTTACCCACTATGCAACTGAAGACAGATACTTGTCATACCCAAATCATACCCTGCTCCAATAGCAACAGTCCAGCTGGAACTGCCAGACAAGGACCCCTCCAGGGAAGAACACTAGCAGCTGCAAACTGGTTTCAGTCTATTTTGACCTCATCAGTGATGTGCAGCTTGAGTCCAAAACACAGTAAGTACTGGACTCACATTTGGGCATATCTTTTGCCTTAATGTTAATTGGCTTTTAATTATTTATGTAATTTGGACTACACCTGCCCACCTTTGTTTGGTTTAATTTGAATAGTTTGCTGAAAGGGTTGTGGGTCTGCTTTAAATGATGAGACTTTGAGGAATGATATTGGGGCATCTTTTGTGTTCATCCTTAACATCTCAGACTGCACATCCATAAAATATACCTGGCTTATGGCTGCTGCACACTTAGCCCTCATTACAAGAATCACAGCAGTCTTAATTCGGCCTGTAACAATAGTTGCTTTCTGAATCGGGATTGTAGTTTTTGTGGCATGCAACATGCCCAACTGTTTCCCCTCTGTACGTCTCTGTGCTGGTAAAATGGCCAAGAATTGAGGAAGGACATGCAGGAATCAGTGTAGAAACACAGATTACTGTGGTTTGGTACTTTTTCTGTGGGTCAAACCTGTGGTACTGTTGTAGTGCCACACCCAGAAATTACCATAGAGATTTTCAGGCATGATATGACCACAATGGGGAGTTCTGGGACTACTGTAATGAAGGCCTTAGTGGTCAGACCCTTTCTTGTCAACATGTCAAACTTGGCTTCTCTTAGTGGTAAGGCATTTTAAGAGAAGGCATGGGCATCTATTTGCAAACATGTGCCTGTTAGGTAAAAGTCTCCTCCAAATAACTTCTTTGGTAAACAATTTATTACCAGTAAAGCATGTATTCATAGATCACGCAGGTTTTTCCAACTCTAATTACTGACATTCTTCTTTAAAAATAACTCTGAAACTGAAGGATGGCACAGATTTAAACGTCATGGTCTGTGGAACATGAAGGACCATTTCTCTCACTCCAGCTAAGGTTTTTCTTTTTTGGTTTGATTAGACAGCCAGAATGAGTACAGCCAAGATCTAGAAATTAGGATAACAAGCTCTGATGCAGTCTTGGAGTTGCAGTAGAAAATCCTATAAAAATCTTACAGAATCAAATACTGAAGTAGCCTAAATCTATGCTTGAGAAAAGCTTACCGATAATAGTTCAATCAATATCAATAACCATTTATAAAGCGCAACAGCTACCTCATCAGAGGTGTTGCGGCGCTAATGCAGACGAACAGCAGAAATCAGCCTAGGAATGCTACATCTGTGAAAAAAGCAGAGTCTTTAAGGTGTTCCTAAACTCTTGTTCTGATTTGATCAAGTGCATATATGGGGGGCAAGGCATTCCAAAGTTTGGCTGCCCTGACCGAGAAGGACCTTCCCCCATGACGCTCTTTGATGTATCAAGGCACACGGAGCAGACACGAGTGCCTAGATCTCAGTATGCGATCCTGATGATAAAGCCTAAGCTTCTGCTTAAGATAGCAGGGGCCTAGGCCTCTTGTGGCTCTGAAGGTCAGAGTCAAGGCCTTGAACTCAATCCTCTTGCTCACCGGGAGCCAATGTAGCCATCTCAGATGAGGGGAAATATGATGCAGAAAGGGCACCCGGCAGATCAGCCTTGCTGCCCCATTCTGAACAATCTGTAGCCTGTGAACCAGATAAGCCGGGAGCCCAATATAAAGACTGTTTGGATAGTCCAGCTGGGTGGTTACCAGGGCAGGTATGATGATCTTACAGCTCTCCTCCGGCAGATATCGAAAGACTCTCCTCAATGACCATAACTTCCAGAAGCATGAGACCGAAACCTGTCGGATATATGTCGTAAAAGAGAGATCAGTATCAAACCTGATACCAGAATTTCTCGCAGACTTGGCGGGCGTTGGAGGGGTGTTCAATTCTTCCAGCCACCACAGATTGGATGGTGGTGGTGAGCTCTGATTAAAGAACAAGACCTCAGTCTTATCCGCATTCAATTTCAAACAATTACCATACATCCACCTGGAAATATGCTTCATACATTTTTTTAATTTGTTGAATGCCGCCGGGGAGTGCTCTTTGAAGGAAAAAAACAGCTATGTGTTGTCTGCGTAAAAGACTACTTTCACGCCTCAGGATGATATAATGGTGGCTAAAGGGGCCAGGTAGAGGTTAAAAAGCAGAGGGCTCAAGGCCGAGCCCTGCGGCATTCCTCACACCAAAGATTTTGGGGAGGACGAGAAAGATTGTAAAAAGACCTGTTGAGAGCTGTCTTCCAGATAGGACCGAAGCCATGAGAATGCCACTCCCCTTACGCCCAGATGATATAGACGCTCCAGCAGGATCCAATGTGAGACAGTGCCGAAAGCTGATGACAGGTCAAAAAGTACTACCATAGCTGAGGCCCATCTATCTACAGACTCTCGCACTGATTCGGAAATTTCCAAAAGTGCGGTTTCCGTGCTATATCCTGCTCGGAAACCCAATTGAGAGTCATGGAGGAGGTTATTCGTTTCTGCAAAGTCCATGAGCTGTTTCTGAACCACCTTTTCAAGGATTTTCGCCAGGGCTGGCAGCAGGGAAATCAGTCTGAAATTACTGAGCATACTTAAATCCGCGTTAGGCTTTATTAGCAGAGGCCGTAAGAATGCTTGTTTCCAGACACTAGGAAAAATGCCCGATTTTAAGGAGGGATTCCCAATCTGGTTTAATGTGGAATTGAGCCATAGGGCCATCATTCTAATGAGGCGGGAAGGACACGGGTCTATAGGTGAGCCCGATTTACATTTCAGAAGTTCCGCCAACGAGTCTTCCAGAGAGATGGGAGAAATTCCGAGCACAAGATGTGGGAGTCAGTGGTCAATAGCTCATGGTGAAACAATGGCCCCCCGTCTTGTGGAAACGAGGAATATAGTTTCTGGATTTTTTCTTCAAACAAGTCGGACAGACTCGTACAGAGAGTAGATGAGGGAGGAAAGGTACAGTCTGTGGCTTCCGGAGTGATAAAGGACTTAGTGATATTAAAAATGTCTTTAACTGAGTTGACTGAGCGCTCAATGCAACTAGCAGAGTAGTCCCTCATCTTACTCCTCCTCAGTTTGCGAAATATTCTCAGAGCCTCCTTATAGGCATTTTTATCTTCAAGGTTATAAGCTTTCCTCCAGATGCGCTCTAATTTCTTACAGTGGCTCCTCGCCACCCTCAGTTCCGCTGAGAACCACGGGGCTGAAGGTTTAGATCTACTGGAAGTAACTGGCCTTATTGGGGCTACAGTATCTAGGGCATTCGTGACCCATTGGTTAAAGCAATATGCGTCACGATCAGGGTTGCCTGATAACTGGGGCACAGATTCCTGAAGAGCCACCCTAAGTTATCTTTAGTTACATTCTTCCAGTTCCTCCTATTATCACTCCTTTCTGGTTTTTGACTGACTTAGCCCTGAAGCAGAAAGAATAAGGGACCAGAAAATGGTCCGACCGTACAAGGGGAAGCGGTCGTCCACTCGAACATCTATTGGAAAAAATTAGGTCTAGCATATGGCCTGCTCTGTGAGTAGGTAGAGTTACCCGCTGAGTAAGGTTAAGGCCATCTAATGTTGAGATCAGCTGTGATGCCTGAGAGCAATTTTGATCATCCACATGTACATTGAAATCCCCCAGTATTCTAAGGTTGGCATATTGTATTGTCAACTGGGCAATGGTGTCACAAAGCTCCATCATGTGGCTATGGGGGCAATCAGCTGGCCTGTAAATCAACAGACTTGCAAAGGAATAGGTTGGTGAGAGCTTGATGCAAAAAGGTCAGGCCCTCAATATTGCCAATTTGGTCCAACTTTGATGTGGAGATCTCCCAGCTGTCCTTTAGGACAATAGCAACACCATCCCCTGTCCTACCTTCACCTTGGTTCACACACACAATTCGAAAACCTGGGGGAACCGCCAAAGCCACATTGGGGTTTGAACCCTCCTTCAGCCAGGTTTCAGTGAGGAACATCACGTCCCAGGTATTATCGACTAGTGACAACCAGATGTCATCTGCATATTTCGAGAGAGATCTGCAGTTGATAAGGCAGGCTCTCACCCTGGATGATGTTTCGTAGTGGAGCTTAGAGATAGATGCTATTCCCCCCACTGACTCTAACAGTGTCTCCAGCATGAAGTTACAGCATTGCAGCAAAGCTCCATACTTCCTGCCCCCAGATCCAGACGGATCCCACCGCTACATGGATCCCCATTAAGAGCCATAAGAGAATCTCTGGACCAAGTAATGGTCTTGGTCCTAGTGTTTTGGGCAGCATGGCTGGTGCTGGCCGCGGTCCGGACGCAGATGAGCATAGATGAGCTTGCTTTTGGCACGCCCGCTGCGCGCGTCCGCTGAGCGTCCATGTTGCGGTTTTCTTTAAATAGATGAGAGGGAAGCCGGTCTAACAACTAGACTGCTGACCATCAAGGATGGTGTCTGCAAAAAGGCCCTACCGAGTGGAGGAAAGATGGCGTTCCACTCAGAACCGAGCAGACAGTAACATGGCCCCCACCCTACCTGCTAACAATGGCTATATAGCCAACAGACAGTAAGTCCAAAAATAACCACAGCAGTTATACAGCAGCTTACTGGTCGTACACCCTGCAACATGCAGCAGTGTACTCAGTAAAAACGGGATTAAGGTAAAATTACTTTCAATTAAAACATTCTTTAAAAAACACTTTTAACTCGCTCTTTCAGCAGGCGTAAAAAACACAGCTTCTCACTGAAAGTCCACTGCGCGTCCGCGTTGCGGCTTTCATTAAATAGATGAGGGGGAAGCCGGTCTAACAACTAGACCGCTTACCCTCAAAGATGGCGTCTGCAAAAAGGCCCTACCGAGTGGAGGAAAGATGGTGTTCCACTCAGAACCGAGCAGACAGTAATCCAGCCCCCAACCTACCTGCTAACAATGGCTATTCAGCCAACAGACAGGAAGTCCAAAAATAACCACAGCAGTTATACAGCAGCTTACTGGTCGTACACCCTGCAACACGGAGCAGTGTACTCAGTGAAAACGGGATTAAGGTAAAATTACTTTCGATTAAAACATTCTTTAAAAACACATTTAACTCGCTATTTCAGCAGGCATAAAAAACACAGCTTACTTCTCACTGAAAGTCCACTGCGCGTTGCGACTTTCATTAAATAGATGAGGGGGAAGCCGGTCTAACAACTAGACCGCTGACCCTCAAAGATGGCATCTGCAAAAAGGCCCTACCGAGTGGAGCGCCATCTTTCCTCCACTCTGTAGGGCCTTTTTGCAGATGCCATCTTTGAGGGTCAGCAGTCTAGTTATTCAGCAGCTTACTGGTCGTACACCCTGCAACACGGAGCAGTGTACTCAGTGAAAACGAGATTAAGGTAAAATTACTTTCGATTAAAACATTCTTTAAAAAACACATTTAACTCGCTATTTCAGCAGGCATAAAAAACACAGCTTACTTCTCACTGAAAGTCCACTGCGCGTTGCGACTTTCATTAAATAGATGAGGGGGAAGCCGGTCTAACAACTAGACCGCTGACCCTCAAAGATGGCATCTGCAAAAAGGCCCTACCGAGTGGAGGAAAGATGGCGCTCCACTCGGAACAGAGCAGACAGTAATCAGGCCCCCACCCTACCTGCTAACAATGGCTATACAGCCAACAGACAGTAAGTCAAAAAATAACCACAGCAGTTATACAGCAGCTTACTGGTCGTACACCCTGCAACACGGAGCAGTGTACTCAGTAAAAACGGGATTAAGGTAAAATTACTTTCGATTAAAACATTCTTTAAAAACACTATTAACTCGCTCTTTCAGAAGGCATAAAAACACAGCTTACTTCTCACTGAAAGTCCACTGCGCGTCCGCGTTGCGGCTTTCATTTAATAGATGAGGGGGAAGCCGGTCTAACAACTAGACCGCTGACCCTCAAAGATGGCATCTGCAAAAAGGCCCTACCGAGTGGAGGAAAGATGACGCTCCACTCGGGACAGAGCAGACAGTAATCTGGCCCCCACCCTACCTGCTAACAAGGGCTATACAGCCAACAGACAGTAAGTCCAAAAATACCCACAGCAGTAATACAGCAGCTTACTGGTCACACACCCTGCAACATGCAGCAGTGTATTCGGTAAAAACGGGATTAAGGTAAAATTACTTTCAATTAAAACATTCTTTAAAAACCACTTTTAACCGCTCTTTCAACAGGCGTAAAAAACACCGCTTACTTCTCACTAAACGTCAGCTGCGCATCCGCGTTGCGGCTTTCATTAAATAGATGAGGGGGAAGCCGGTCTAACAACTAGACCGCTGACCTTCAAAGATGGCGTCTGCAAAAAGGCCCTACTGAGTGGAGGAAAGATGGTGCTCCACTCAGAACAGAGCAGACAGTAATCTGGTCCCCACCCTACCTGCTAACAATGGCTATACAGCCAACAGACAGTAAGTTCAAAAATAGCCAGAGCAGTTATACAGTAGCTTACTGGTCCTACACCCTGCAACTTGCAGCAGTGTACTCGGTAAAAACAAGATTAAGGTAAAATCACTTTCTATTAAAACAGTTCAAAGAAAATATATATTTTTTAGCAAAACTAGAAGGTTCAAGTCTTTAATTGTGTGACCTGTTTGCACTTCTCCCATTCTCGATGGGCCTATTTGCATTCTGCCTTAATTTTAAAATAATTCCTTAACCACTTTTCCTTAAACGGATAGATGCTATTTCCCAACTGACAAATGCAGGTATATTTTTCTCTTGTAAGCAGGAGACAGTATTTGTGAAGAGATAAAATTGGGAGAAAGACAAAACGCATTCATTCTTAAAAATTCTATAAATGTACAAAAAAATATTTTTTCAGGAGGCAAAAATAAAAATGATAAATTTTGAAAAGAGTGTCAAAAAAGTAAGCTAAGAACAAGAAAATATAAAATGAGTGGGTAACTAGGAATGTGCAGTGTGGGACTGAGTGGTTATATCCTGAGCTAAGCAAATTTGTTGGTGTTCAGATGGGCATTAACAGTTGGGGCCTCTTTACAAAGGTAAATATACAAGTGTATATTTTCTCATGTGTGCATTTACTGATACTCTGTTTTGCTATTCACCATTTCCAAGTGGAGAATTACATCGAGGTATAGACTGACACGACTCCATCTCCTCAAATTAGGGAGTGGAGCCTCCCATAACAAAATGAAAGGGCATGATTTGTGTTACTACTATAAGGCATGTTATTGTATTTGCCTGGTGTATAAGAGTGTTATTTCATTTCCCTGCCTACATTATTTCTATGGGAGAGTGTTGCAGTAACAATGTTTGGCCAAATGTGGTGTTTGACTTACTCCAATGTTGGTCTGGAGCAACTATAACTCACACCTCCGCCATGCACAGTTTTGTCATCAATAATTTCATTTCAAATGCTGCAGTGATATTATCAATGATGTCTCTGAAGATGCCATGAGTGATGTAATATGTGGGGCAATTAGCTGTAGCATGGCAAGGGTGTGAGGTATTGTTACTTTAGGGCACAAGTTATAGTTACTTTAGATAACTATAAGTGGTGAATTTTAGTGAATTTCACAGTTTAAAATGTTAAGGTGGCACTAAAATTTTCACCTAGCTATAATGTTAATTAACCTTTAGTTTTTTCAGTGAATTTTTAGGGATTTTGTTAACAGAAAGTAATATTTTATTACCACAAGTAAAGCCAATGCCCCACTGTGCACAGATGCCCTGCCCCCTTAGACCTTGTGGTGTGGTCACATAGGGATGCTAAAACAAAATTGTTTTTTAATTCTGCGATCCCATGGAGGTCCTGAAGGATAGTGTTTTAATATTTTGATCCCCGGGGTGGGCCAGGACCTGAGGGTCATTATTATTGAATATTTGGGGAAAGGGCCATGAGTGGGGCCCCCTCACTGGGCCAATGTTGGGCCCCAGAGTCCCTATCCCCAAGGGCTGAATATTAAATAGAGGAGAGGGGGCATGCAGCCCCTCCTCCCTGAGCCACTAATGGGCCCCGGGGACCCCATCCCCTTGTGCTAAATATTAAAAAAAGAGAGGGGGCATGAAGTCCCCCTCCCAAGCCACTAATGTTCCTCTGGAACCTCAACCTCATCTCCCAGGGCCGATTTGTAAATAACCCCAGGACACTGTGGTTCCCTGCCTGAGAGAGTGTGGGCATACCCTGCCCACAATCTCCCAGGCAGGGAACTCAACTTTGCTCCCACTCAGCAGGAGCAGTAAAAAATGCTGCTCCAGCCTGGGGGAGGGGAAGCAAGGAAAAGATTCTGACTCCCTCCAGCACTCATTATAGTGCTGGCTGGGGAGCCATATGGGACTGCAGGGGCCTTGGGGCTCCCCTCACAGTCCCCAACAGCCCTCTACATTGTGGGTGCCCGAGTGGCACCGGGGCACCCATCTGTAATAAAAAAATGGCCAGCTCCCTCAAGTGGAGACTGGACTTGGTCTGTGGAGGCCCTGGGGCTTTCCTCACAGCCCCCAAATAAAAAACAGTTGTGGGTGCCCCAGGTGGACACGAGGCTCCACAAAAATCTTTTATAAATGAGCAACAGTAGCTGCTCATTTATTATTCACTGATCTGTGAAGGAGCGACCCATTGCAAGGGCTAGTTAAATTATTTTTTGCCTTGGTGGTATCTCTACAAGGGACAGTTGCACTCCAAGCATTTTCTTGTGTTGTGGAGCTGCAAGGTATGTAGCTGCCCCATCAGCAACATTAAAAAAGTCAATAAGTCCTCTGGGTCATTATATCCATGACCCGAGGAGAACTTACTAAACTTTTTAAAGCACTCTTAGCTGGTGCGCTATTGTAGTTGTTTTTGTGATTGAATTTAGTGGGCTGAAAAATGTTAAGAGAAAAATTCTGAGAGATGTTGGTTTTATTTAAAACAAAAAAAATGTGACTTAGTCTTTCTTTTAACATTTTCAGCCCACAAAATCGAATAATAAAAAGTTTGTTTAAAAAAAAAGTCACAGACATATTTTTTATTAAAACTTTATTAAAAATAATAATGACTATTACTAAGCATTGCATTGTGTGAAATACTGATAGATACATTACATAAGGATACTGGTGATTTTTGGAGAATGAGGCTATATCTTACATATTTGTATTGATATGCTAACCCCTTGATAAAGCGAATAGGCCCACTTTTTATATGTAGGTGTTGTGACTCTTTGACAAAGTCAGTAAGCCTGCCTGAGTTCGGCCAGGACCTGCAAGACCAACTGCACGTGCTTGCCTACGAGGCGTTGGCCACAAGTCAGGCCCTGCAGCAACCCCACCCATGTGTAACCTCACATATTACATCACTCATGACATGTTCAGTGACATCACTGATGACATCACTGATGTCTAAGGCTTTATAATGTTGATTCCTAACTATAACGTCCCTGTAACCTTTGGTTTTTTTCAGTGAAAGCATATATATATATATATATATATATATATATATATATATATATGGGCTAGTACCAGTGTAGTTATATAGTTAGATCACACATTCCATAGGAAAGGCATTGTTTCTTTCTTTCTTAAGTTTGGCTCTGGTTTGATGAAAAAAGTTCCTCCACCTTGGATTCTTCATGGAAAGTTGTTCACGGATCCGTCAAGCAGGGGCCAAGAAAAGGAAGGGTCCCAGAAGTGTGATTTTCCATCTATCAATTTTCATACAACACTTTGCTCTCAGAGTCAGAAAAATATTTCTGATTAGAATTTCACCAAATTTGCCAAAAATGTAGAACTCTGCTCAGAAAGCATGCTTTTTGTGATGTGACGTAAATCCCCTCAGCAGTTTGTGAGAAATTAACTTTTAAAGTGGAGCTAGAGTTGGGAATGAAAGGGTTAGTGCTCTGAAAAAGTTAGGTACATCTGGACGGTTGGTCCCATGGGAGTCCCGTGGTAAACAACATTTTGAAAATAGGGCCTTTTGATTGTTTGAGCAAGTTTTTCCTCCCATTGGACCAAAACAATGTTTGGCTGGCCACAACATTAAACAAAATATTGTTAGTTTAGCACACTTAGGGGCCGATTCCGATGTCGGACGGACTCAGGTCCGTCCGACATCGGTCCGGAGCCGTAACCGACCGACCTGCTGTCGTCGGTTACGGCCCAGGCAGTACGATGCGACCGAACCCTGTTCGGTCGCACTCGTATCTCCCACAATGGGAGCATGCATTCTGGACGGAATGCATGCTGGCATTGGAGAAAGCAGGGGTGCAGTTCAACCCTGCACCCTGTGGCCGGCACCCCAAGGTGCCTGCCACCGGGTGCAGGGTTCAACAGAGGGGCACCATAGGTGCCTCCAGGACGCCATTCGGCGACCTTGCACCCATGGGGGTCCCACTGGGGGCCCCCAAAGACAGTGACCGACTGCCTTTTCGTGCCGGAAAGACCGGCACGAAAAGGCAGTGAAAACTGCCATCGTACTCCTCGGTCGCAAAGAGGCAGCCGGGGAGTACAGAGGGATTTCCGGATGGCTGACGGGCTCTCCGAACCCGTCGTGAGCCATCCGGAAATCCGAGTCGGATTCTTTCCGACCGAGCCCATCGGAATGGCTCGGTCGGAAGGAATCCGAGCGGCACGTTCCGATTCGGTCGGAAGGGCTCCGACCATCGTTCGGTGCCCTTCCGGCCGAAATCGGAATCGGCCCCTAAGAAGCGCAACCTAGGCATGAACTTGTAGTTCTTGATAAGTCCTGCTCTTCATCTAGAAGAAATGAATATTGTACTGTTACATGACCCTTTCAGACATAACAAGAATTTCAGAAGAAATTCAAGTGAAATACTTTGATCCTGAAAGTCAGAGAGATGAAAATGAAGTCGAAGTGCAGATTCCCAGTGAAACGATCACTTCAAAGAATCTGTCAAGCAGTTTTACGAAAGAAATCAGTCAATTCATAGTCACATCTGCAGATATTCCAAATAAGGTATGTGTTTGTTGTCACCTTACGAACTAGAAAGCACAGACCAAAAAGGTAGACATCAACATGAAGACTGAAGACAGAGATTAGGGACTGTTGTTTAATCTAGCTCTTTGCTTAATAGCAGAGTATTGTTTTTATGCTTTATGTGACAACCAAGTTGTCTGCAAATACTGAACAAGTTACTTGGCAGTCTTAATAATGTAGAGATCTCTATGATTCTGGCTGAATTCCAGCAGCTGAATGTTTATTAAAGTGTCATCATCCAAACTATTTTCAAATAGCAGCACACCTGCAATCAAAAAGTTCCAAGTTGCCTCCGAGTGAATTGTTTAATGACCTTAAAAGGGAAGGACTTTTAGCGTCTATTAAACTTCAAAGAGAACATTGAAACTCCTGATGCTGACCAGGAAATTGAGGAACCACTTGTGGTTTTAGTGAATGGTGTGTCAATCAAAGATAAAAATATTTGGCAAGTATATGTTATGTTAGATAAGGACAAAAAGCCCTACTTGAAAGCAGAAAACAAGTATTACAAAGACTTAGACATTGATGAACCTTTGTCTTCAGTTTTCACACACCCTTCAAAGTCAAGAGAGATTGGTCTGTTTGAGACATTAGATTAGGCTAGAGTGGAATATGCCTATGAACACTGTAGTACTTACCCACTATGTCATGGGTAATGTCTTTGAGCTATACCAAATTCGGCAGGCAAAAGTTGAGGTAATAAGCATGTGGGAAAATTGTTTAGAAGCCTGTTGTTTTCCATTTCTCTTTCCGAAAGGAGAAGGAGGTTGTTATGATGATCAATGAATACAGATTCCTGCTTCTTAGTTTCATTTAACCAGATCATAATCTGAAAATCCATGGTTTAGATAGAACATTGAATATCTTTTTCATATTCTGTTTGAAAGTGAACTGGCTGTTGTTTGCTGTGCTGTAGCACATATTCTCAAAACAGAAGCATGATTAGTGCTAGTGCACTTGTCGGCGAGGAGAAAGGAGAGACTGCAAGTCCTAGTCTTCCTGCAGCTCCTGGAGGCAGCCCCTTGAATCCAGCTAACCTGTGTTGGGAACTACAAAGCTCGTCAACAAGACCTGCTGCGTGGGCACTTGTCGGTAAGGAGGAAGGAGGGACTGCATGTCTCAGTCTTCACAAGGCTTCTGGAGGTGGCTCCTTGAATCCAGCTCACTACAAAATGCGTCAACAACACCTCCTGCACGGGCCTCGCATGGGTTGCACCCAAGCCAAGGGCGGGCCAATCTTGGGCCGTCATCGACCATAGGAGGCCAGGCCTGGCAACCTCCCTAATATCTGCACCTCGGGCCACTCAGTCAGGATTTTTACCCACACCAGCTTGAAGGAGTTTGTGTGAGTAGCCATTTTCTGTGGCTCCCGTTAACTTTGTCCCCTATCACTACTGACTTATCATTTGGTTTGTTGTTGAGTGTCTCAGTCTGAAGCTGCTTCTCGGTTACACTTGTGTCATTTCTTGATTCTGCCTTGTGTCTCAGCCTTGGCCACCAGTTAAACAACCATGGGTAAAAGGAAGCATGCTTCTGTTACGGCTTAGTCGAAATCTCTCACAATGGCCTCTAACGCATCTGGAAAAACCCATTTGAAAATCACAGACTATTTGTTGGGGACTATGGGGAATATCGAGAAGGAAATCTTCAGCATAGAAGAGAGACTGCCCACGTGCAATCAGGGCCTGTCACTTACTCGCACAGTCAATTTATAGGTGATGACTTAATTAAACCTTCTGGGCCTGTTGCTGTGGCAGGGGGAACAGGTTCCACCTGCTCCATGCCCGTTCGTTCCTCTCCGTCTGACTCGAGACTCCAACCACCATCGAAATGGATGAGGACTCTCAGGGCCAGTATATGTGCAACTGACTCTGCTCGACCAAATGGGGACATAGCGTCTCCTAAGCCTCAGGTCAAGACACTCTTCAAGACACTCCCTAGGCTTAGCAGTAAAATGCCTAGAGTAATTGCATCCAGGCCACTTTCTGAGATTTAAAAACTTTGGCTGACACAGTCCAAGCCCTGCACACCATGGTAAAGGCTCTTTCTGATTCTATCCTTTCTAGGCTGACACATATAGAGAGTCTTACTTCCAGCTGTTTGGACTTGCTGAGAACTAATACACACACAGTTATAATTCATCCCAGACTTTGAGCCGGTGAAGCTCCCACCATTACGATATCTGACACCTCACACAGTGTGGAAGCTCATCCTACATCTTGGATGAACACTGGGGACACTAATCAATGCCTGCAATATTTGCATGGTAGATCATGTTATTCCATCCATTTCATCTGGAATTAGTAATACCCTCCCCATATTTCGCAACACATTACCTCCTTCTGCTCAATCTAATAGCCAGTATTGTGACAAACCATTGGCAGGTAGGGTGGGTGGGATTGGGGAGACACTGTACTTGCCCCCATGCAGTTGCACCATATGTGGTCATCTTAGCAAATGTGCCTACTGTATGTGGGCTGAATATGAATCCTGGGAAGCACTAAGAAGCAAATCTCTCAACTGGTTGGGTAACAAAACTAACATGCCAGGTGCCCTCTTCAATGATTTTAAAATGGCCAGAAAGATAAACTATGTGTGCAAGGGCACAAAAAAACTATCAGGGAACTGTGTAGTACTGACCTTTAAGTCGCTCAGCCTTTTAAATACTATCTTGTCCAGAACCATATCTCCTGAAGTTTCCTTACATCAGGTTTCAGTTTTGCTGCTTGGCTATTATCAGCCACCTCCTTTTGCCAGTGGCATACAACTCTATCCGCATCCACCTATTCCAACCAGTTAGATCCCTGTGCATTACCTTGCAATACCAACCTCAAATTGCTTTAATAGGTTGTCTTCTTTAGCTGGTGTAGATTGGCTTGATGCAGAATTATCATCAGTTGCCACTTCAAATATTATTGGCCTTAGACTACATGACGGCCCTAGATCCCCCCTCACACTTTCTCCACCTCTGTCCTTGGATAGGCCCATCCCTTACCCCTCCACTCCTTGTGACAACCTGGGCAATCTTTCACATTTAATCATTCATCCTTAGCAAAGTATCCAAGATTTACTTTATGCTGGAATGTGGCACTGCTACGTGGGAAGGTCGATAATAGGGAATGGGTGAACTTTGTCACCAAATTTCAAATCCTTTGGCTACAGGAGACTTGGAGTGTAGAACCTGTACATATTAATGGATATAGGGGCAGATGTACGACCGTTTTTTGCAGTCGCAAACGGGAATTTGGCCCGTTTGCGACCGCAAAATTGGTCTGCCCCATGCACAAACCATATTTTGCGAATTGCTAACCCATTAGCTACTCGCAAAATATGGTTTGCAACTGGAATTAGGAAGGGGCATGCCAAGGGCGTCCCTTCCTAATAGCAAGTCTAACACCAATGTATGATTGTTTTGCGACCGCATTTGTGGTTGCAAAACAATCGCAGTTTACCACCTACTTCAAGTAGGTGGTAAACCCCTCGCAAACAGGGGACCCCTTCCCCTTTGTGAATGGGTGCGAAAATAGTTTTTAAGAGCGGGCAGTGGTCCCAGGGACCACTGCCTGCCTTTAAAAAATGAAACTGAAAACTTTCATTTTTCTTTTTTAAATGCATCCCGTTTTCCTTTAAGAAAAACAGGCTGGATTAAAAAAAAATAACTGCCTTAATGAAAAAGCAGTCACAGACATGGTGGTCTGCTGACCCCAGCAGGCCGCCATCCCTGTGAGTGCTAGCTATTCCCAATGGGGTCGCAAATTGCGCTTGCCTCATGAATATTGATGAGGCATGCAATTTGCGACCCCATTGGGAATCGCAAATAGTGTCTGAGACACTGTTGTACATTCAGTTTAGCGAGTCGCAAATTGTGAGTCGCAATTCTGCGCAATTTGCCACTCGCTAAACTGAATGGCCGTACATCTGGCCTATAGGGCCTTACATGTACCAGCAGCTTCAATGCAAGTAGTTAGAGTAAAGGGGGTCTAGTTGTCTACATCTGCAATTATATGCCTCTCTGTAACGTATCCATTCTGGCAATTTCTTGGTACTATCAATTTATTAGCATCACTATCTCACCTTTCAAGTTGTATTGGTTAATTTTTACAACAATTTTCCACCTAGCAAACTCTCAAGCGTCCTTGGACAACTTGAGTACAAGTTAGAGACGAGTTGTAATAGTAGTGCAAAAGATGTTATTACCCCCATGGGGTGGCGATTTTAAAATTTGTTTGTGCCCCTTAGGTAAGGCCTGTGGTCTGATGGATATACACGGTTGTGCCCTATCTCTCTTTAAGCATACCAGTTGTGGGAATAAACTAAATGAAAAATTATTTAAATATGATCTTGCTTCTTGCAATGAAATATGTGTCCTCTATGCTGATATTTTAAGTGCACCTCTACTGGTAGAGGGGAAAATATTGTTACTGATTATATTCTACCCTCCCACATTCTTCCTTGTTATCTAATCTTACTACAGATTGCATCTCTGTGAGCGACCACTATCCTCAAAGTATAAACTTAAATTTCAAACATCTGACCACCCAATTGATCCCAGATAGACCCTGTATTGCCGCTAATATTGAGATCGCACTACTTAATGGCCTTTCCCTTCATAAGTCGCAGATAAAATCTGATGATTTTATGGCTAGATTGGTCTCCTCACATAGATTAGCTTTTGAAACATGCCTGATTGACTCTGTCTCCCCTAAAGATATTATTAAGGTCGTCCTTGAGATAATGCAGGGAGTCAAAGAAGGTTTATTATCAGTAAGGCACAGCTCTTACGGTGACAGAGAGGGCTGGTTCGACTCAATCTGTACTAAGGCCCATAAACACTTAAGGAAGCCTTACATAAGACCCCCAGGAACTTACAGGAAGTTCAAGAGAGGAGGAGTGAACATAGAGCAGCGGTGAAGGTGAGGTAAAAAGTTCTAAGGAAGGAAGCATGGGACTCACTTTACGAAGCCAGTCTCTCCAAGGATAGTGCAGTCTCTTGGTGTGTGATTAATAGTCCTCATATGAGAGAGGACTCAGCCCCTAGATTGGAGGCTGCCATTACTGACACAAAGTGGGTGGCTCATTTTAGAAACATCTACTCAAAGCCCGATAAGAAGCGAGGTGGGTTACTAACCTATTTCATGGAGGCATCTTCTTCAGATTCCTATAGCAACATCTCTAACCTAATATTCTCCCTTGAGGAGGTCAATAGGGCCCTTGTAAACAGTAAAGGTGGAAAAGCACCTGGCCCTGATGGTATTCTTGTTGACTTCCTAAAATGTAACATCCTCCTTTGGGGTCCTCTGCTAACTAAGGTGTTAGGTGCAGCCTGTTCTGTAGGTTTCTTGAGTACAGGTCAGAATCACTTTAGTCCCTATCTTTAAAAAGTGTGACTGCTCCTTACCAGCCTATCACCCAATATCATCGCTTGATTCTTTAGTGAAAGTGGCAAGGCACATTATTTTGAGAAGACTGGAGGAGTGGGCAGTAAGCAACAACATATTATCAGACCTGCAATATGGCTTCTGCAGTGGTCTTGGAAAAGTAGACTAGGGTCTTAATTTAAATTTGCTAGTTGGAAAATATACTCAGATCAAACGGACCAATGTGTTTTTAGCTTTTGTTGATCTATCTTGCGCTTTTGACTGCTTAATACATGACAAATTGTTGTCCGCTATGTCTAAGCTTGGGGTGGATCCTCCCATTACATTTTTGAGGGAGCTATACTCGGGGAGCAGGGTCAGGGTCCACTATGGTTTATGGGGAAATGTACCAACTTTTTTAGTGTAGAACGTGTAATCAGATGGGTGCATTCTTGCCCCCTTTCTGTTTAATTTACATATCAACAATCTAGGTAGCGTTCTAGGAGAAAATTGTGTTGATCTCCCCAAGTTGGCTAGTGGCCGATTCTGGCCCTCCTCTACACGAACGATGCCATCCTCATGGCCTGCACCCCTCATGCTCTGCAAAGGCTACTTGCCTGCTTTACAGACTATATGAACAATTTGCGACTTCTAGTCAACATTGGCAAAACTTTCATAATGAAATGTGGGAGAAGAAAAATGAGCTTTCGTGATTTTATGATTGGGGACACTAAAATCAATTTTTCTATTCTTTTTTCCTAGTTGGGCATTGTGTTCGACAGACGTGGGGCTTGGAAACATGCGATTACTATCAGGAAATTTCATTTCATGAGGGCCATTAATGCATTTCAGAATTTCGCAACTAGATTAGGTAAGAAACCACCCATTGAAATGCTAGTTATTTAAAAGGCCAAGTGCTTGTCATCTGCCCTATATGAGGTGAGGGCTTGGGCGTATAGCGACTGCCAACCTCTTCAATCGGCAGAAAACTCCTTTTTTAGGAATCTCTAATTGGTCCCCCAGAGCTGCCCCTTGGTAATCTGTCACTCTGAATTGGGTGCCCCATTTCGATTAGATGCTGCTAGAACACAACCACTTCTACTCTGGCACAAGATTTGGCCATCAGAAGAGATTACCTTCACCCGAGATATTATTAGGGACTACCTTAATTCAGCTCTTTCCTTGCAAATCCCTTGGTTGAATTAAATTAAAAACCTGTGATCTGGTTTAGGGCATCAACACAAAAAAATGCTTGAGAATTTTGTAGTCACTACTGTTACATTGCAGTATGGACTCAGGAAGATAGGGCCATCAAAAGATATTTGAAAGGTTGTCTCAGCCTTAACGTATCAAGGCATGCTTCATCATTGGCAACCTCTCACACTGGGATAGGAACAATGCCACTCCACCAGACTCAACTGAGGAAAAATTGTCTGGAAGTTCGTATAAATCTTGTTTCAGGACAAATACTCAGGTCCTGTTTGTAGCAAATATAGCTAAAATCACCTAGAGGTATACCCAAAGATTTTCATTATTAGTGAGTACTCCTGGTACCGTTTAAAAACACTAAAATTGGTCATATGATGAAATACAATGATTCACCTGGCCTTCTTGAATCCATAAGTTACCAGCATGTTTCAACCTAGAACAAAAGCCTAAAAGGTCTAAGGTCTTTTTCAGGGTATAGCTATGGTAGCCACTTGAACCATGCAAAAGAAAGGGAATTATTAACACCCTACCGGTCCCTCACTTGGATGGGCTCGAAGCCGAGTCACATTAAACTACAGGCATTGTGGTTCAGTGTGGGGGACACCTCCTTAGTAGTCACACATTCGTCAGAAGGCAGACATTTCAACTGCACCTTCTGGGGACCCCCTCTACTGCCGTAATGTTGGTGACATGGGTTCAAACCTATTCAAGTGAGGGACAGGTAGGGTTTTAATAATTCCATTTCTTTTGCATAGTTTGAGTCCTTTTAGGCTTTTGTTATACGTCGAAACATGCAGAAACAGGTTGCTTTGCAGTTTCAGGCTGCAATAGTTATTTAGCGAGACCCAACAAACCAAGCCTTATTGACCATCATAAACTAAGTTTCTCAAACTGCAGAAAATTGAATTCTTTTACATGGCTCTTCTGCAACTATTTAAACCTTAATATTGTGAGGAAGAACTTTTAGGTCAGTACAATTGACATTAGGGTGCTTTCACTGTAGTGAAAAATAACATTTAGTGCCCAGTCTTTCTCATTTACATGAAAGTATTGAATGATTAAATTCGGCAAGAGGAAACAATTGCAACTGAAATTGCGCAAGGGAATCAGAGTTCGGAGATGGGTTGTCAAGTTGGAAATGCTATGGATCAGCTGAGAAGCAAGTCCACTAATTTAGATAGTCTTATAACAAAACTTAATGAGGCGTAGCTTAGGATTTTTAGAGGCATTACAGCATCAGTTGACCATGAAATTCTGCATTTGAAATTAGAATGTACCTGCAATACATTCAAGCCTACACTTCTAGTGGTCAAGCAGACACTGGAATCAGTTTCCTTATGGAAGTGCTTACAGTTTATGAACAGAAAAGGACAGATTGAAATCTTTCATGTGTTGGTGCAACACCCACTGGTTTGCATTGTCTGCTAGTTTTGCCAGTGGGACATTTGAACTTGCTAACAAACTGGAATACCTCAAGCTATCTGGTAATTCTCATCATGACGTTCCTAGAGTTCTTAAAAAATTGATGGTTCCAATTAATGTTGAAGTTAGCATGGTTTCAAATTTGATATTAGTCTTCATTCACCTAAGGATGCAGGAAGTTCTCAGAGCAAACAGTAAAATACTATTCGGAGGAAAACATGTCATTTCGTTTGGTGATCTTCTTCAGCTCACCCCAGTGAAATGTAGTCAGTCTTCACAAGATGCTGCATGAGCAAACAGGAAACTCCTTAGGCAGCATTGGAAATTTAAATATATGAATTAATTTCAAATGTACTTAATAACTAGAAATATGAGGCAGGCTGCAGATGATAAATATGACACACTATGCTAAAAACATTAGAATAGGTGTAGTAGGAGAAGAAGCTAAAACTGCACTAAAAAGTTGTGAATTAACTCTTCTGTTTCCAGACAGAAATTCAACTCCAACTGTAACGAGGAGCAGCAGAAAACTCGCAAACAAATTGTGTCCCTCATGCCAACATTGGGTGAATGTGCACAGTTTAACGGAGAAATATTGGATTTGCAAAAGCAGGAAATGAATCCGCTTAGTTCAGTAGACAAGATAAAGCATCACAGATTAAACGTACCAAACAAATTGGTTAAGAAACGTGATGAACTAGAAAAGGTAGTTTCTTACACAGCAGATTTAGAAAAAAAACTTTAAGCCTGTGTAAACATTCAAGGATTATTTTATGTTGTAATTTGAATGTAGAGCGGTGTCTAATAAATGGAGCTATGGCAAATGCTGTAGACTTCATCCCACATCCGTACAAAATGACATTAAGTCCATTTTGGTCACGTTTGAGCATATAGAGGCACCAAAACAATTAGGTAGAAGCAGTGCCCAGTTCCTATTAGTGAAAGACATATATGTGCAGATAATAATTTCTTGTTTAGCTTATGCTATCACTAGACACATATTTCAAGGATTAAATCTGGATGCAACAATGGTAAACAGAGGCTAAAAAGCTTTTAAGAAAGAATGTCTTATGTTTTACTGTCACATGTTAGGTAATGTTTTGCACTGTGCCTTCTTGATTTTGATGAAAGCAGGGTAAAATCAGGCATCTCATGTATTAGAAATACAACTGATTGAGAATCTTGTATGCTCCTTGTCTGGGTCAATATCCAATACCTCAAAAAGTACATTATCCACTAAACAAAAAATTGAGAATAGTCGTTTGGATAAAAAAGGTACAAAATGTACACAGGCAGAGACCTAGACCTAGAGACAAAAGCAAAATAAGACGAAGTAAAAGATATGGTAGATCACAACATTCTAATTTATCTGCTACTGCAATGTAGTAGTAAATGTTCTGTTTCAATTTACTACAGTTCTTCAGAAAATCGAAGAAAACACTGATAAGCCACTATGGAGAGTACTGTCAACTCTACTGAGGACAGTGCAAGCAAAACAAACATGCATCCCACTCAGTGACCAATAGTCACAATAGTGTAGATTTCTGTACGGGAAGAAGACAGCTTATATTAAACTCAAAAAAGGAAGCTCAAGAATTTCTCATGATAGTTCTAGACATTCTAGACAATGAAAGTATTTCAATTGATGAATTATTTGGAATTAGCTATGCCTAGGAATGTGAATGTGTGAATTGTCTCCATTATTCCAAAACAAACATTGGTTAAGAGCAATTTGTGTATTTAAACATGCCAAATTTCAAACCAGTGTCCTTTGATAGCCTATTGAAAAAAGCTGTTCAAAACAACACATGTCCAAACTGTGGAGCCAAAGTAGTTTCAAGCTTAGTCGTTAGGGATAGCAGAAAATGTGTCACCCAAATGCTACAACGATGTAGAACACATTTCATTAAAGTAAAGACTGAAATGATACACTTCAAATATGGTCTAGTGTCTACATGTAGAAAAACAAACACAATGGTTGGAATTTGTTTTCATGAACAACACTGGCCCGCTGAAATGGGTGCTTTTCCTCAGCCCTCCCGCCAAGTCCGCAATCTAGGCTTCATCATCGATGATCAATTATCTATGAGACAACAAGCCGTGAAGGTGGCTGCAACTTGTTTCACCATCCTGAAATGGCTCAAAAAGATTATCTGGATGTTGCCTAGTCCCACCCAGAGAACTGTAGTCCAGGCTTTTGTCACCTCTAGACTGGACTACGGTAACATTCTTTATCTGGGGGCTAACAAGGATGTAACACGCAAGTTGCAGGTGGTGCAGAACTCCGCCGCCAGACTGCTCTGTCGAGTCCCCAGAGCAGCCCCTATTTCTGGCTCTCTGCGTGACCTTCATTGGCTCAGGGTAGAGAACCGAATTAAGTTCAAAGCCCTGAGCTATATGTTTAAGATCAAATCTGGAGTGGCTCCTCAATACCTACAAGCCCTGGTTCACCCTTATTTGCCCTCACGCCCTCTTCGCTCTACCACTGCGGCAAAATTTTCGATCCCTAGAATCAGACTGTCACGCATGGGCGGTAGATCTTTTTCCTGCTTGGGTCCCTCCTTATGGAACGCTCTTCCTGTGTCGCTCCGCAATGAAACTGCCTACGGGAACTTCCGCAAATACCTAAAAACTTGGCTGTTCAACCAATAATCTCTCCCCTCTTTCTCCGTTCCTTTCAGGTTGGCGCCGGGAAACCCTTTTTGGGTAGCTGTTGCGCCTTACAAAATGTAATTAACATAATTAATTAACATGAAGGACAGGCCATAACATCAGGTCATTATACAGTGCACCTGCCAAATAGGGCATGTTGGACTGAATGTAATTACACTTGTCTTACTTTGAAGAAGACATTGCCAATTAACTTAAGAAATTCATACCTAATATTTCTGGAGACAAATTTCTAGAAAATATAGCATCTATAGTATTAGAGCCAGTTTCAGGGATATAGATTTTGTTAATCTACTGAACATATGTCTTTATCTGGCCGATGAGGGTGAGAACCAGTATAGGATTGCATTTACTAGTTTACCGCAGTATATATGTAACTTTAGAACTTCTTCCTCTTTGGTTAACTAGAGGGAGAATAAAGTGGTACGGAAACGGATGTCCACCACGTAGTGAACTATAACACCTGCTCTTTACAGTTGACATACATGTACAGCTGTTGACATACAAACATGTACAGCTCTTGTGGGGCATTTTTTCTAATTTAAATGATTTGTTCTCCATAGTTCTATGAGAACACACATTTCTTTGAATTGTTTGGAGTGTTGAAGATGTACGTGTCTTCACAAGGTGTTGAGAAAGTCCACAAGGTGAAACTTCAAATACTGAGAACAAAAAAGAAACAAAAACCTTTTTTAAGTTGTTTTAATCATGACATTTATGAAGTTATACTATCAAATTAAGAAATGTGCTTTCAAAAAGTGTATAACACTCGAACAAATTTTCCATATTGAATAGAAATGTTCCCGTGTCAACAATAGTGATATATATTCTAAATGTATAAAAAAACAATTCCGTATGTCTGTTTATAGCCATTAACAATCTGTACCACACAAACGGGCAACAAATAACAACCGAGAGGCACTTTTGGACCTACCTACACCTAAACCTCCAATAACGAGACTAACATTTGTCAACACTTTTAGTACACTGTCTAATGGAATTCAAAGAAGCGTGCGCAAACATTGGCGCATATTGAACATCGGAAAGGAAGAGATCCCATTACCATTATTCTCGTTCAAAAGAAGTACCAACTTGCGTGATAAACTGGTTCACACTAGACCTAAAACACAACCTACTCGCACCGTGGGAACTTTGTGGGATCTCCCAGCAGTTCAAGGACATTTCCCTTGTGGGTCTTGCGCGGCGTGTCCACAGACTGAACATTCGAAGACAGTGGATATAGGCACAAACAGACCTTGGGTGCAAACCAAACACACTAATTGTAATAGTGATAAACTGATCTATTTGATAACTTGTCCCTGCAAATATCACTATGTGGGCATGACTACTCGCAAGGTGAAATTAAGAATTTTGGAGCACAAGAGCACAATTAGGTGTAAAAAACAAGCCTCGAGACTCACAAAACATTTTATTGACCTTAAACACAATGCGGATGATTTTACATGGCCTGTCCTTGAACAACCATTCATCCCAAACCACATTACTGATGTGTTTAAATTTCTGTTTACTAAAGAACAGAGGTGGGTTTTTAAACTGCAGAGCGACAAACAGGGGCTTAATGTTGAGATCCCGTGGACCTCTTTATAGCTTCGTATGACCTGTGTTTACTAACAAGCAGTTAGACAAACTATGAGAAGTAGACTCTGTGAGGTGTCACTATTTATACCAACTTATGAGAAGAGTCTCAGCAGGTAGTCGAATGAGTTCTGAATCTGTAATGTGCTATAGACAACGCTTAACCTCATGATACGAGTACCACCTCTTCTAGGTGCCTACATTTTGTAAACATACAGTGGGCGAAATATTGACCTTTGTACATATATACACCTATGACTCGCAATGTGTAATTTCCAAAAACAGTGCCATCTGTGAACATTACATATTCTTGCATACATATGTTAAATGTTCGGTTTATAATTTATGCTAGACGCATATCTATGTATATGTTCTATTAACATATGGTATGCTATGTATAGCACTTCTTTTCCCACACATGAGTACGAGTTGTATAATGGGCGTATCCGAAAACTACACTTCCCAGGAGGCGAGTGGCTTTGGGTAGTTCTATTTAGAGTGGCGTCTTAGTTCATTACACTCTTGCATTAATTTTCCAAATGCGCCTTGCGCAATGTGTTGGTCTCATGAAACAGATATAACTTATGCCAGGCACGCTATGTATAATCGGCACATTTTCCACACACGAGTGAGAGATGTGCGATTGCTATATCGTTAAACCACATTTCCCATGAGGCAATTGGCTTTGTGTATTTAGTAAGAGCAACGTCATCACAGTGCGCTAGTTTGAGGACAATTAGCGGCACCTGCGTAAGCTTTCTGACATAAAAATGGAGTTTTCCTGATGTCGGGTACCTCCGTACATGGCTCAGAAGCAGCCTGGGGTACCAACGGACAGGTCAGTACTGCGCGAGAGCCGTTTGTAGCAATGCGCGGGCTAACGATTTTAGAATATGCCATAGAGTTGTTGGGTTAAACTACCAACTTCTCGAATATGCCGGCCCCTCGATATCGGGTGGAATAGCTTCTTTCTGTATGAAGACACGTGTTGCATAGACTTAGAGAGTGCATGGTGCATCTTTGTTTTTCAATTTTAACATAACTTTTCATGTGCAATGCTCTCAATGCGCTGCGTACATTTAATCAGCTGCATAAGTGAGTACTTATTTCTGCGTAGTAGCCTTGAGTATATAACATAAAAGACCTCTCACCTCTTCCGACTTACGACACCGCCACCCTCAACGCACTCAACACCGGCCGTATCCCCGGCTGCCACCGTGCCACCCCAGGTCGCACCCACGGACCCTTCGGCTGCCAATCCTGCAAGTTCTCCTGCCTCCGGACCTGCACCGCACCCGCCAAGCCGAGCACCAGCAGCAACCACCTGAAGTGCATCCTGCTCAACACCCGCTCCATCCACAGACACGCCGTGGAACTTTGGAACCTGCTCGACTCCACATCACCAGACGTCGCTTTCCTCACGGAAACATGGATGAACGCCTCCTCAGCGCCCGACATCGCCATCGCCATCCCGGACGGATACAAGATCACCCGAAGGGACCGCGCCAACCAGACCGGAGGAGGCATCGCCATCGTCCACAAGAACACCATCCGCATCACGACCAACTCCGACGACACCTTCACAGCCGGCGAACACCTGCACTTCCAGATACACACCGACCCCAAGACCACCCTCAGAGGCACCCTCATCTACAGACCCCCAGGACCACGCACACAATTCAGCGAAGACATCGCCGACCTCATCAGCCCGCACGCCCTCCCCTCGGCTGACTACATCCTCCTTGGGGACCTCAACTTCCACCTAGAGAACAACAACGATCGCAACACCACCACCCTGCTGGACAACCTCGCCAACCTCGGACTCAAGCAACTGGTGACCACCCCCACACACCACGCTGGCCACACGCTTGACCCCGTCTTCTCCTCCAGCAAGGACATCTCCTTCAGCCACACCACCGGACTCCACTGGACAGACCACAGCTGCGTCCACTTCAGCTTCAGCAGGATCACCACGCACCACCACCCGCAACAGTTTCCGCGCAGAAGCTGGAACAAGATCACCACCGAACAACTCACCACATCCCTGAGCCAGAACCCTCCCGCCAGCTCAACGAACCCCAACCAAGCCGCCAGCAACCTCACAAGATGGATCACCAACTGCGCAGACGACCTCGCCCCATTAGAAGACCCCCAGTCAGACCCGGCAACAAGAAAGCATCCTGGTTCACCGACGAACTCAAGAAATCCAAGAAGAACTGCCGGGCCTCGAGAAAGCATGGCGCAGAGACCCGACTGCAGACAACATGACCACCCTCAAGCACGCCACCCGAAAAACACCACCAGCTGATCCACACCACCAAGAAAACCGCATTCAAGGAACGACTGGACAACAACGCCCACAACAGCAAGGAACTCTTCATCATCGTCAAAGAACTCTCGAACTCCAGCGCCGGAAACAACGACATCACTCCCTCGCAAGACCTCTGCAACTCGCTCGCCTCGTTCTTCCACAGCAAGATCGCAGACATACACAACAGTTTCAGCACACAGCCGACGTACCCTACGACCGTTCCAACGTCCCCCACCTCCACCCTCCGAGCCTGGACCCCGATCAACACCGAAGACACTATCCGCACGATGAACTCCATCCACTCCGGATCACCAACCGACCCCTGCCCTCACCACGTCTTCAACAAGGCCGACGCCGTCATCGCACCCCACCTCCGGGACATCATCAACACCTCCCTCTCCACCGCCACCTTCCCAGAGAGCTGGAAGCACGCCGAACTCAGCGCCCTACTGAAGAAACCGTCAGCGGATCCCACCGACCTCAAAAACTACCGTCCCATCTCGCTCCTTCCTTTTCCTGCCAAAGTCATCGAGAAGACCGTCAACAGACAACTGGCCGCCTTCCTCGAGACGAATGGATCCCTCGACCACTCGCAGTCCGGCTTCCGGGCCAACCACAGCACCGAGACCGCCCTCATCGCAGCCACCGACGACATCCGAGCCCTGCTCGACAACGGGAAACAGCGGCCCTCATCCTCCTGGACCTCTCCGCAGCGTTCGACACAGTCTGCCACCGCACCCTAGTGCAACGCCTGAACAACGTCGGAATCCAAGAGAAGGCACTGGAGTGGATCATCTCCTTCCTCGCCGGAAGAACCCAGAGAGTCCGCCTCCCCCGTTCAGTTCCGAGGCCACCGAAGTCATCTGCGGCGTACCACAAGGATCATCACTCAGCCCCACCCTCTTCAACGTCTACATGAGCCCCTCGCTGCCATCGCACGCCAACACAACCTCAACATCATCTCCTACGCCGACGACACCCAGCTGATCCTCTCCCTCACCAACGACCCCACAACCGCCAGAACCAACCTACATGAAGGGATGAAGGACGTAGCCGAGTGGATGAGGAACAGCCGCCTGAAACTGAACTCAGATAAGACGGAAGTCCTCATCCTAGGATCATCACCCTCCGCCTGGGACGACTCCTGGTGGCCCCCTGCCCTGGGCAACGCACCCAAACCAACGGACCACGCACGCAACCTGGGCTTCATCCTGGACTCCTCCCTCTCAATGACCCGACAAGTCAACGCCGTCTCCTCGTCTTGCTTCAACATCCTACGCATGCTGCGCAAGATCTTCCGGTGGATCCCCACCGAAACCAGGAAGACGGTCACCCAGGCCCTCGTCACCAGCCGACTGGTCTACGGCAACTCCCTCTACGCCGGAACCACAGCCAAACTTCAAAAAAGACTCCAATGCATCCAGAACGCCTCAGCTCGACTCATCCTGGACATCCCCGACACAGCCACATCGCCGGACACCTGAGAGACCTGCACTGGCTCCCCATCAGCAAGAGAATCACGTTCCGACTCCTCACCCACGCACACAAAGCTCTCCACAACCAAGGCCCCAGATACCTCAACGACCGTCTGACCTTCTACACTCCCACCCGCCAGCTACGATCGACCAACCACGCCCTCGCCGCCGTCCCCGCATCCGAAGAGCCACAACGGGAGGAAGATCCTTCTCCTACCTGGCTGCCAAGACGTTGAACTCCTACCCATCCACCTCCGCCTTACCCAAGACCACCTCTCCTTCAGGAAGCAACTCAAGACCTGGCTGTTCGAACAGTAGCGGACCCCCCCCCCCAAGCGCCTTGAGACCCTCCGGGTGAGTAGCGCGCTATACAAATGCTTGATTGATTGATTCCGCCTTTGGGATCATATTCATCACACAATATACCATCCAACACATACCGGCACAGCCATTAAGAATGTATACTCTGTTGCCGACCCATCATCTGCTTTTCTAGTGTACAATGTACAGGTTTCCTGTTCACTACAAGCATTATAGGCGACATTTTTAATTTGTTCTCCAATATGGTTGAGGGATTCTTAAATGCTTATATGCTTGTTTCTTGCTTTTTTTTAAAACAACCATGACATCAAGATCGTTCATCCACACGAGTACATGTGGGTTTCTCAGTCAGACACACTCACTAGAGGTTAGTGTCTGATTTTGCCACTATGTTGTTCTGTTCAGAGTCGCATAATACAGGGTTTGATTCTCTTAAAGTTAGAGGGAAATGGCATTACAGACTATAGGAGGAGTTCTTTGTCTGTTCACTATTTTTAGCCCTTTCCTTCTTGTCCATAGAGCGGGGCCTCATTTACTGAGCTGTCGCCAGGTGAGGTGAGGCCTATTCCTCCTAAGATACGGGTAAGCACAATTCTATACATGTCATTGAACCTTATACTATTTAGATACTTGCAGATTGATGGTTACTGTTGCACCACGTTATGCATTGGTATATAACATGAACATTAGACCTATTTTCCTGTTTTCTTAAAATCATCTTTTTCTGCAGGTGCCACCAGCATCCTGTAAACTACGGAGGACCTTAATACCAGGTCACATGGTTGTATTTGTTCCAACCTTGTTTGTTGTCCTTTTTTAATCTTATTTCACTACGCAGTAGCAATATTTCATTGTGGTCCTGAGGAAGGCCAGGATTACTCAAAATCCACGTGGCTGAAACATGTAGACCCAGTTATTATATTTTTGCAGTTATTCTGTTAAAACTGCTTTTTGCACTGTTTTTAATTTGGATGTCAAGAGATACTTAATAAATCTTTTTTCTCTTGCTACCCAATTTTATCTTCACTTTTCACACTTATGCACTGCGCCCATCACTCTTATACATAACACTTTCTCACATCTGTTGGATCCTATAGAGCTTTTTAGTTATATCATACTCCTTTGAAAACATCCGTGAGCTCCCCTCTCTCAGTGAGAGAGTTGTAGCCCTTGGTTACACCAGTTCGTAACCAGGAGGAGATCCCAGATGATGAAGCATGTCACTTCGGTGAGTAATGGGAATCCGTCCTTTTTTAAGGATTTTCCTCTTTGAATAGGATCACAGTTTCTTAGGTCTATGTTTGTGTGAGGGTCTGTTCAGACTCATTAGACCCGTGGGTATTTTGTTGTATTGTGCATTAACAATCTGTACCACACAACAAGCAATACATAATTATTTTATAAGCACTGAAATCAGTGATCCTAATGTGTAATGTGAACTATTATCAAAGAAGAAGTACATCTGTTAAATGGCCAAAGGGAGAGAGCTATCAGATGATAAGGATATCATGGATGACAAATTACTCAGTACCCTCTTGTTAAAGATTAAAGCAATTTATTATTTCAACAGGAATCTCTAGATAGTGCATAACCTATATAATTATGATATGGTTGCAGGTGACAACAGAAGGAGGTTTAGTTAATTTTAAAAGCTTATATAATATCTGGGGTATGATATGTGTCACTACCATGATTCCATAATTTACTTGGGCACAGAGAGAGAGCTATCGGATTGTCTTGAAACCATGGTTGACAAAATACTCAGTAGACTCCTGTTAAAGATGAATGCAATTTACTATTTCAACAGGATGCTCTAAATAGTGCATATTCTATATAGTTATGATATGGTAACAGGCGAAAACAGGAGGCAATTTTGTTACTTTTAAAAGCTTATATAAAATCTGAGGTCTAATTTGTGTCACGGTGTCACTACCATGATGCCATAATTTGCTTACTGCATATCACTACGGTGCAAGAAATAATATTTTCTTACTTTTCCCCACCTTTTTATTTAAATCTACTACTAAGAAAAGATCAAGTAATCCATGATATAACACCGTACATATAAAGTGCTCACATTTTTAGGCAATACACGCATTTGCTCTTTTGTAGTACATGATATTCATCAAGTATGAACATATGCTAAATATTACACAGGCAGATTTGTAGTTTATTATAAAGGTGTCTGCCTGATGCTGTGGACCTTTGTTAGGTACCTAGGCTACAGAACACCGAATGAACTATATATCATAGTTTACATAGTCATTACTCTTTATTAACACTCATGTGAAGCAACACACTGTACCAACTATGGTTGAGGTATTTCATTGTGCCAAAAGTTGATACATCATAGTATGTCAATAAACAAATATATTTAGGGTCCAATTTAAAAAGATACTAATGAGCACACCACTTTAAGGAAACTTGCCGCACTGGATTGCTTGAGATCAATCAATCAGGGGTTTGTTAAAGCGCGACTACTCACCCGTAAGGGTCTCAAGGCGCTAGGGGTGGGGGGGTGCAGGTTCCATTCCATCAAGGAGGGGGTCTGTCGAAGAGCCAGGTTTTGAGGTTTCTTGCGAAGATGGGGAGCGATGTTGTCTGTCTGAGGTGGAGCGGAAGGGCGTTCCATGCTTTGGCCACGAGGAGATACTTAAAGCAAGATATGTACTGAGATATTTCAAAGTCCTACTCTCTCTTAAAGTGTTGTTATTCTACTAGAAGGGTCACATTTAAGTAGAAACACATGTCCCCAACACAATAATTCAGTAGTCTTCAAACTTTTTAATGCCACGCCCCATGTTAAAAATAAAAAAAAATCATGGGCCCACTAAAATGTTTCACAATTGTTATATTGTCAGTGTTTAAAATACGTCTAAACATATTTAAACAGTCCAGTTGTGTTCCATTAGCCCTTTTAAAAATACAACCAAATACATGTCAGAAAATGGAGGGGGCTGGTTAAGGAATATTTGGAGTACCTGCCCCGTTGACACTTACTTCCACCCAGGATATAAATGACAAAAAATATGTTAGTTATGGCCCGTAACAGAGAGGCCTACTGACACTCATTTTTTTCACCTAAAGCAAAGCATTGTTATCAGCATGATGCTTCTCTTGGCCAGAGCCCGGCACCCCCCAGGGATCAATTAATGCCCCCACAGGGGGGCCAGCCCTCCAGTTTGAAGGACTCTGCAATAAATCCTCTCAGGCACTATGGTGCAACAGTAAGCAGTATCTGCATTGTGTGGCAGTGAATAGTGTAGCAGAGCCAGTGGAGACAATAGGAGAGCACCATATCTTGCTATTGATGTTTTTTTCCTCTTTTTAAAGTTCACATAATATAGTACAGCATTGTAGAGATTTACACATTTTTCATGGAACACATTGCTCCAACCAAAGTTAGTGCACAGGGCTATATGAAAAAGAGATAGAGTAGGACAGAATTACATCTACTAACATGTTGGCACTGTTTTCTTCTCTTCCCGTAATGGCACCCTGTGGAATGCATGTGCCATCACACACATCATTGCAGGTTTTGGTCTTGCTTTTAGTACTGGACTAGAAAAGTGGAGATGAATTAACCATGTAACTACAGACGGTCATGGTTTGCCAAACAGCGGAAGGCTGCACTCTGTAAACAGGTCTAGAGGCTTACCTTCTTGTGGTCTGTGTGATCACTGAGTTATGTAACTGAGCAAAAGACAAACTCCAAATGAAGAAAGTCGCCCAAACACATCCATGTGAAAACACATAACCAAACACTGTATACCAGCGTAGGCCTAAAGGCAGGAAACTGAATTCTACAACAACATGCATGCTTTGTTGTCAGATGTGAGCTAGCTCCAAAGATTCACATCTGGAGATATGTTCACTTTCCTCCTGAGAAATAAATTGGAGCTCAACTCATATGGAACCCCTTAGAAACAGTCTTCACAAAGGGGCCGATTCCGATCTCGGTCGGAGGCGCACCCAATACCATTCGGTCGGGAAAAAAGCCATGCGAAAGCCTGTTTCCCGACCGAACCGTACGCGAGTCCGGCCGAGCGAGTACGATGCGGAGTCGCCGACCGACTCGTCCGGGCGTCCCGGCAGCTCCGACCGACTCGCTCGGACTCGAACCGCTCCGACCGACTCGGTCGGACCCGGTCGCACCGCGCAATGGAGACGTTTCCCGGCCGGGTAAGTACGATGCGCACCTCGACCGCTCCGACCGACTCGCGCCGTCCGACTCGAACTCGCTGTCGGGGCCGTACTTTGGGGTCCGTGTCGGACCCCCTGTACTGCGTACCCGTGCGAGCGCACACAGGGGGGACCCAAGGGTCCCCCTACCTGTGCGTGTACGCCGCGAGCGCTCGCGGCGTACTCGCTGTAGGGGCGCCCTTGTCCGCCTCGCACCCATTGAGGCAATGGGAGCCCGCGTACGCGTTGTACGACCGGCTCCCATTGACTTCAATGGGAGTCCGACCGACTCGTGTCCGATAACATACGGACGCATCGTACTCGTTCGGTCGGACTGCACGGGTCCGATTCGGTCGGAAATCTCTCCGGGTCCGGCTCGGTCGGAGAGATTTCCGGCCCGAATCGGAATCGGCCCCAAAGTGTCCAAAAATTAGGCTGCTATTGGGCCTACCAAAAGAGTGAGAACTGCTTTTAGAAAGCTGGCTGAAAAGTCACTTTCTACCATCCGTGTCCATGGTGCATGACTTTCCCATACAAGCACTACATCTCAAGAAGCAGGAACAGAAATTTAACCCAGAAAGAAGTTATTGGAGCTGTTTTTAAGCCATGAAAACATGCAATATGAAGTCTGTAACTAGGTCAGAAAAGAACTGAAAATCACAGTTTACACTTAGCACTTTTGGCATATGTTTCTGTTGAATGAAACCAAAATGTTGCCCATGGCTGCAAGTTTAACATGTGCACTACTGAGTTCAAGAACTAAGATTGGGAGGAGGGTACTCAAATACTCTCTTATTTCACTCCTTTACCATGATAGCACAAACACTGAAAGAAAAACAGCTGAAGTCACTGGACACATAACAAAACAATAAAACACACCACAGTCAAGGGAAAAATCAATCATGTACAGATAGTCTAGCACTTTTCGAAGCATAATCTACACTATTTAGTTACGGTGGGCTGCATGTGGTCAATGTGATACTACACTGCCCATCCTGAAATGATGGAAAAACTGCAATAAGTCTTGCTTTTAGTACTGGAGTACTGGCACCATGTTTATAGGTATAGAGGGTAGGATTTTGGAGAGTTGAGTTTCTGAAAAGTGCAGTCACCATGTAGCTGCAGGCTTTAATATGTAAAAAGATCCAGAGGGTCAACTTCTTGTTTTCCCATAGACCACTGGAGTAGGTGACTGAGCAAAATCAACACAAAGCAAAGTAAGTTGCCACTGGTGTCTAGCACATTCGTCTGAAAACTCGTAACCAAACACTGTACTCCAGCATAGGCCTTAAGGCAAGCAACTGCTGTCTACAAGAGTAGAATGCTTACGCGTCATCTGTGAGACATCTCTAAAAATGTCACATTTGGAGAAATCTTCACTTTCCTCTTTTAGATCCAGAAAAATAAATTGGAGGTCAATTCAGGTAGAACCCCTTGAAACAGTCTTTACAAAGTATCCAAAAAGTAGGCTGTAGCTAGGCCTACCGAAGGAGCGAAAATTGCCTCAGAAAATTGACTAACAACTCACTTTCCAACTTTGTCGTCCACTGCAAGTGATGGTTTAGTGCATGGAAGTGATTTGTCCAGCAGTGCTACGAGAGACAAAAAATGACCATATCATGGTAGATATGGTGTTTTCATTATTTTTGACTTTGACATAATACAGTGCAGCATGGGGCAAATATACTATTTTTTCACATAACACAGCACACCAACAAAACTTGTCTGTAAAAGGGAGAGAGTAGGACAGCACCACATTCAGTAGCATATGGCACAGCTTTGATCTTTTCCTGCGGTAGCGTATTTTGGACTGCCTTGTGCCAGTGCACACACCTTTGTACTTTAGTAAGGCACCTGGAGATGGTTTACCTGGGGCCCAAAGTGGCTTGGGAGGGAGGCTGTGTGACCCTTCCCCTTTTGAAGAAAGGACCCCGGGGCTCAAATAGGCTTGGGGAGAGGGTCTTCACCAATGGGTTGAATGCCAGACCCTGCAGCCAGCCCCATGCTGTGCACGGCCAAAGGCTGTGTTCAGCATCGGGTTGGCTTGCCACAGTGGTATGACCATGCACGTCATGCACGGCATGGGGCTGGCTGCCTGCCTGTGGGGGGCTGGTCACAGGGCAACGGGAGTTGGCTTTACGTATTGCAATAAATAAAATATTACTTTACATTAAAAAATACATCTAGAAATTTGCTGAAAAAAACAAAGGTTAAGGGGACATTATAATTTGGTGAAAATGTCAGTTAAATCATACCATTTTAAACAAACTAAACCACTGAAATTCACCAGTTACATTTATCTCAAGTAACAATAACTTGTGCCCTAAGGTAACTGTAACTCGCACCCTCTCCATGCACTTCTAATTACCCTACATATTATATCACTCAATGCTTCTATGATATCATTGATAATATCACTGCACTGTTGCAATGAAATTATTGATGAGATAACTCTGCATTGCGGGGCTTCGAGTTATGGTTACAATAGGGCTCGAGTTACAAGATAACAACAACTGGTGAATTTCAGTGATTTTTGTGTTTTTAAAGTGGTATGCCTTAACTGACATTTTCACTCTAACTATAACGCCTCTTTAACCTTTGACTTTTCCAGTGGTATTGGCTTTTTGTTTTTGGTTACTTCATCGCATGATACCAGACCATCAATAAAATCAAACAGCAATTTGAAATGCTAATTGTTACGACATAATTATACAAATTAACTAAATAAAAATCGTTAATGCCACTCATGGAAAAATCCTGTAACTCCCCGCAATCGGTCTCCAAAGGAGTAGTATTTACATTAAGGAAAAGTTTAAACCAGGTTGTGAGCCCTCCCTTTGCTCAAACCTGAGCTTGACAGAACGGCTGGGGTTGTGTAGCATATAGAGCCCTCACTAAGTACAGGGGTGACAGAAAAGGTTTCCTGAAAAAAATGTGTCAATGTAGTTTATCAAAGAAATCCAATCCAACTGTTAGTTGTTCATTAGAACTGTGTGGTGATGCTGCAGTTGACAGAGTGTAATTGACAGAGTGTTGCTGTTGTTGGAAGTACATGTTTGACTCTGCATGTCAGAATGTTTCACTGACATGGATGAGAAAGATATTTGAGAATTCATAGAAAATGTGACTTCATTAACCAACAGTTAAAGTGAATTTATAGTTAGGTGTTGGAATGAGACACAAGCTAAGATTAATGATGTCATTTAAATGTCATGAGTCATGTAATAAATGAGGTTGAAGTAGTGCAAGATGGGGACGCAAGTTATAGTTAATTCACCAAACTATTTCCATGGTTTGTGTGTTTTTTACCAGTAACTTGTGCCTCATTCCAACTCTGTACTATAGCGTCACTTTAACCATTGATCATTTTTGTTCTTTATTGAAAGCTGTGCTCCCTTATTGATTGAAAACAACATGAAGAAATCATGGAGGGTACATCTTGCTGTAGTATACATTTAGCTTTGAAGTGAATGTGTGTTTTTTCTGTACTTTGCAAAGGATACAACGTTTTATTTCCTTGACATTTGCTTCTACAAAAGATAATCAAGACGGAACATTCTGCAGGCAGCCTTGATGCAATCCTTTTGCACTCCCTTTTCGACACAGAAGAGGAAATATTATCCGAGTTTGATGCCATTCCAGGGAAGAAAGGCACTCGTATTATTATTTGGAACATTCAGAGGTACGAACGATAACTCACACCTTCATGTTTATTTACCGTTTTGGACAGCAATTAAAGGTTGAGACAAGCCATGGTCAGCATATCTAGAACGTGATGCAGTGTAGTATGTGCCCTGCAACATAGAATATGTCTGCGGAAAGTGGGCGTCATCATTACAAACCCCACCACTGGGATTTTGAAAACAAGTTGCTACTCTTCTGGATGGTGGATGAGGTCTGAACTAGCAAGGTACAGTCCTTCATAAGAGCCCCTAAACATGGCATTGCAAAATGAATTTGGATCACACCAGTCACAAAAGACTCCATAGTACATTGGAAGATTAGGCATATTCATTGTAGTTTGTGCATTTAATGGTATTACAGCCTCGAGGGCTTATACTTTTAGGGAGGATGGACATTTGTTAAATCTTTCTCAGTGCAGATTGAGTTTAGTTCTCCTCCCCAGTAAAAATTCTTTGTTAAATCCCTGTGTGTTCACTGCTATGTAATAATAATAATACTAACAATGATTATAATAACAGAAAGTGGTTTATTCATTTGGGAGAGGTGACTCTACCAGGTTAAAAACACAATCCTATTATGTTGCAACACAGTTCAATGAAAAACACTTTTGAACCCGTGGTATTGATCCAGCGCTATCAATAACATTTCTTCTCCTATATGCTTTGGACGTCCAGGTACAAATATCCCTTTTCCACAACTATATCCATATGACGGTGGGGCCCATAACACCGCATAGACATTCACTCTCTCATATATTCCCTGGGTTTCATCCGTTTTTACTTAGGAGAAAACAGTTAATGATTTGCTGGAAGGAGACGGGATACCTTTTAAAACAACATAATACTTCTCAAACTTTAAGGTATTCCGCTCATTGGTCGATGGACCAACTAGTAGGAATCAGTTGATGGTGATTAAGACCAGCTCAATCACTATAAACCTTTAAACATTTACATTTATCATTGAGCTAAAGAACCACAGACTCATTGTTTTAAAGATAATAAAGTTTATCTAATTTTTAGAAGCATGAATAAGTTTCAAATTTATTATTCAGATTATTACATTTATCATCATTATAAGAATAAATTGAAATTGCAATGCATAGCTATTAGATGGAAAAACAAAGTTCGTCACAGCAATGAATTCAGATCACAGCATAGAACTCCCGAAAAACTGTCTATCTGTCCTGTAAAACAGGCCTTCTCGACGGACCACCTATATGGTGTTTTCCGCCACAATCCCGTTCTTTTCCCCTTTAGTATTTAAGAATAAAAAGGTCTAATAGTAATAAAATGGAAAATCTATTAAAAGCAAAAAAGGTTCTCCAGCAGCAGCGTCCCGTGCTCAATCAAAAATATAAAACAGCAGCTCTCGCTCCCCCCTCCCTAAGAGTAGGTCTTCTTATACCCTAATACTAGCTTACTAAGTGAAAATGTTACATCTTTGTGGGCGAGATTCTCTCTAATTGGTCCATTTGGGGTCAGTATACATCTCATTATGAATATCCTTGCTCCAACCAGTTCTTTGTGGAAAGTTCATACTTCTGTCGTTTCTCACGGGTTCATGACATTACCCATCCGCACATTGGTCTCTATCTGTATCCTTTTCTGATACTTTAAATTGAACAGTTCATTGTTTATTCACATATTCACTGCAACTTCTCACGCTTTTCGCTATGTCCTTCTTTGGCACACGTTTGTATAATAAGGTCATCGCAGCCTTGACCACGCTTCCATCCTAGGCTTTGGGACGGTCACATGATCCCTTTGTTCACAGCTTTTCTTACTTTCGGAAACCATTTTGCGCCTGCTTACTCTAGCTTGTTTGCCTCAGCAGCCATTTTTACATCGCGGCACAACAGGTCTTAGCGAAATATTATAAGGATAAACAGAACATAGTTAAGAATAAAGAATATAAGCCTTTTCGTTTCCCTCCCGTCATTCTACGTACCCCAATTAAGTATTACCTAGCAAAAGCGACATATAAAGCTATTTCTTACTTACCAACCGCTTTACTTTGCCACCACACAGTTTATTTCCAAGCACAAATCATGCAATTATTATTCTAATTAGTACGCAAATCATTAGGTTTATGTTATCCACGTTAACAATTGTAAGTAAATTAGTTTGCACGGATATGGCGTGTTACCCATAACCCTTATCATGACACGTACATGGTTGGTTATTTACTGAGACGAACCTGTGTGTTAATTATTCAACATAAATATTAGGAGGTTACATTTTTTCGTTTACCCTGCTCCATCAACTCCCCCCTTTGGTGATTTTTAATATCACCACAAAAACCCATGTTACACAATTTTGTCAGATAGCATATTTCTTGTCCGGTTTGTTTTTGTTAGTTTACACAACTGTATCCCTTTCATCTTGTCTCTTTGTTTTCTTATACATGTTTTCTTTTATTTCTTCTAGCTCTATTTCACCCATCTCTCTTTCTCTTTCTTTCTTTATCTTATTTTCTTTTTCTATTTTATTCTGTCTTTTTCTTATCTTTATACATACAATAATTAATTTTAATACTAGAACTATTAGTATTATTATGGTCGCTATTATTATGATTTTCCCTATTATTAATCTACTCATTCTAGTAAACCAATTTATTACTGAGGAAAAACTCTTACCAAGTTTCCCCAATGCATTTTCAACCTCCAGTGGAACAAGTTCTTTGTGCAAATTGGTAATATTCTTAATATACTTTTGTATATTTTCACTTTTATCTGGAATGTAAGTGCAACAATGTTGGACTTTCAACATTCCACAGACTCCACCCTCTTTTGCCAAAAGAATATCAAGGGCAAGTCGATTTTGCATCACCATAGCTCTCATGGCAACCATTTCGGTATTTACCATCAAGAACCCTCCAGCAGTATCTGTAGATAAACGATCTACTACTGTGGATAACTTCCGAATTTTAAATGCATTCAAAGATATTCCCACTGCTGGTATCAATGCTCCAAAAATATCACCTACTATTTCTGAAAAACTTTCCCTTTTCCTACGTGTAAATGTCTTTATCATTTCGTGTGTTCCCTTTTCTGCTCTATCTACATGAAAAATCTTTGGAAAGACCAGGCCTAAGTAACATGATCCATACCAATGGTCCGGCAACCTGTAATAAGCTCTGGTACCGCAAATATAATAGATCCCAGGAAATATTGGATCTTTTCCCCCTTTGAATCCCCAACCTCCTAAAATGTTATAATTGTCTTGGCAATCACTGGAACCCACGAAATAGTTGTCATATCTTGTTCTATTTCTTCTAATGCACAACCTTCCCTGTTGGGGCCAATCCAGAGTCATAGCTGCATTTGTCTTTTTCTTGTCATGATTTTCTTCCTCAAACGCCCAAAGAGGTGTTTTTGTCCCTTCTATCACTTTTCTTTGAAATTTTACTCTTCTATCCTCGACCATTTCTAAAAACACCTTTTCTTCATTCCTTAACTCACAGGTAAGGTTGTTTTTAACTATATCATCTAATGTTAGAATTTTATTTTCTATGAAAAAATTCACCAAACGTTCTTGCCTCTTTCACCTTGTTTAGTTCAGAAACTATAGGAATCTTTGCAAAAATCTTATCTATATCAGTGTAATAATATTCTAATCTTCCTGTCTTGTAAAATAGACTTGCTAAAACACTACGGGGTCGATTCCGATTCGGGCCGGAAAAAGCACCGACCGACTCGGATCCGGAAAAAATACCGACCGACACGTACCCGTGGCGCCCGACACGCCAAATACGATGCAAGGCGCGAAAAATCCGACCGACACGTAACGAAACCAAGTCGACCGACCGAGCCGCACGGAAAATAGCAATCCGGCCGGAAAAACACGCGAATCCAACCGACCGACACGCACCCGGAACAAATCCGACCGAAACGTACACGCCAACTCCAAACCGCAAAGTACGATGCAAGGCGCGAAAACCACGAGCGAGTCGGACGGAGGACAAGCCGTACGACCGACACGCATACAAAACCGAGCCGAAGCAACACAAAACACCGCGACCGACGCGTACGCAGCATAGAAAACTGCACAAACACAGCGTGAACGAAACGGAAAACACCGTACGAGACCAATGCAGAGGTCCGACTCGGTCACAAGAACGTTTCCAACATACACAAACAACACAAAGGAAAAATCACCCAAAAAAGGCCAAACAAGCAATTACCAAGCCAATAAATACTGGGGGGGTGGGGACAGAGAACAAAGACACACCCACAACTCCACCTATATAAAGGACACAAATCACTACCATGAGCCTTTGCAAATGCCATTCCACTGCCAGCACCCAAGAGAAAGCAACCACACACCCACAGCTCATCCCTCACACAAGCCACACACCAGCAGCACACCAACAAATACCTACCTCACATACACCCAGCAAAACACACACTCACACACCCTCACCTGCACACCAACACACACATCACTCACCATCACCACCCATCACCATGCCCCCAAGAAGAATCACAAGTTCCTAGATTGTGAATTGGAAGTCCTGGTAGACGAGATCCTCAGGGTAGAGCCACAGCTGTTTGGCACATTGGTCCAACAGACCCCCATGTCGCAGAAAACCAAGATGTGGGAGAGGATCATCAACAGGGTGAACGCCCAATCACCATGTCGGCGCACAAAGACCGACATCCAGAACAGGTGGTATGACGTGCGCAGGAGGGTACGGAAGCTGCTGAAGCAAGACTACATCAACAGCCAACACACCGGCAGTGGCCCTCCTGCCAAGCCAATATACCTCAGGCCCTGGGAGGAGAAGGTGCGGGCCATCCTACCGCCAGTGAGCATATATGGACTAGAAGGACATCCCAGAGCCTAGTGAGTACACAACAAATGTACACAATATACTGCCACAAAACACACACACATCACTGTCAAGGGGAGAGTCAAACCATGCACTCATAGCAATCACACAGCAACCAGAACAGAATCATCCCAAAATGTGTATGTCAGTCAGAGAAACACAACACATGCCATCAAAAAAGTCACATCCAACTGTGCCAACACATGTACAAACACAACCACAACTACAGCTAGGCAGTGGCACAAATAGAACTAACAAACACATCCACACATGTAGCCACCACAACAACACCAACACACAGTGAAGACCACTCAAAGGAAGGAATTCTGTGTATGCTGGCCAAGTCAGTGTAGCCAATAGCATCATGGGAGTCGCAGTCACACATATTGCCCGCCCCAAAACTGTCCCATCAACACCACCATGAACCATGCGCACATCACAGAGAGTGGAGAAGGACTCACAAGATGGCTGACACTGGCTACTGCTGTGGGGAGCACAAGGCCCTGCTGCCAACTGTGCACCAACAAACAGCAGGACACCACTGACTGACATCCTGAGAGACAACTTCCACTCCCTGCAATGCAAGCACGTTCCATGGTGGGATATCTGGCTGGCTGAGTGGGAAGGGGGACTTGCAGCACTGACTATAGTCACCAGCACCTCCCCTCACACCCCCCAACACAAACTCCACAGTACCCACCTGGTAGAATGCAATGCCCTCCATCCTAACACAAGATCCCACAAAGCACCACCACCCTGGGTTATGTTGTGTGAAGCACAGGGACACTCTTGGGACTCTTAGCCAAACAACTGCCAGGACAACACTCCCAGCCATCCTGTCAGCACAGCCAGCCCACCCCACAGGGAAGCAGAGTCAAAGGAAGGAAGCATGGGCATGCTGGGAAGGGGGAGGAGGCAATAGCATGATGGGAGTCGTACTCACAGCCCTACATCCCCCACCCACATGGCCCAGCAAGCTCACACTCACGCATGCACATCCCACAGAGAGTGGAAAGGCCCATAAAGATGTCTGACACTGTTGCTGTGTCGTGGGGAGCACAAGGGCATGCTGGGTACTGCACACCAACCAACAGCAGGACACCACTGTCAGCCATCTTGCCATTGCCCTCACACCCACACCCACTGAACTCCACACAAAAGCAAGTAAGTATGGGAATGCTGGCAAGTGGGGTGGAGGCAATGGCATGATGGGAGTCGTAGTCACAGACATAGCTCACCCCCACAACTGTCCCATCAACACCACCCTGAACCATGCTCACATCACAGGGAGTGGAGAAGGACTCACAAGATGGCTGACACTGGCTACTGCTGTGGGGAGCACAAGGCCCTGCTGCCAACTGTGCACCAACAAACAGCAGGACACCACTGACTGACATCCTGAGAGACAACTTACACTCCCTGCAATGCAAGCACGTTCCATTGTGGGATATCTGGCTGGCTGGGTGGGAAGGGGGACTTGCAGCACTGACTATAGTCACCAGCACCTCCCCTCACACCCCCAACACAAACTCCACAGTACCCACCTGGTAGAATGCAATGCCCTCCATCCTAACACAAGATCCCACAAAGCACCACCACCCAGGGTTATGTTGTGTGAAGCACAGGGACACTCTTGGGACTCTTAGCCAAACAACTGCCAGGACAACACTCCCAGCCATCCTGTCAGCACAGCCAGCCCACCCCACAGGGAAGCAGAGTCAAAGGAAGGAAGCATGGGCATGCTGGGAAGGGGGTGGAGGCAATAGCATGATGGGAGTCGTAGTCACAGACATTGCTCAGCCTCACAACTGGCCCATCAACACCACCCTGAACCATGCTCACATCACAGGGAGTGGAGAAGGACTCACAAGATGGCTGACACAGGCTACTGCTGTGGGAGCACAAGGCCCTGCTGCCAACTGTGCACCAACAAACAGCAGGACACCACTGACTGACATCCTGAGAGACAACTTCCACTCCCTGCAATGCAAGCACGTTCCATGGTGGGATATCTGGCTGGCTGGGTGGGAAGGGGACTTGCAGCACTGACTATAGTCACCAGCACCTCCCTCACACCCTCCCCAACACAAACTCCACAGTACCCACCTGGTAGAATGCAATGCCCTCCATCCTAACACAAGATCCCACAAAGCACCACCACCCTGGGTTATGTTGTGTGAAGCACAGGGACACTCTTGGGACTCTTAGCCAAACAACTGCCAGGACAACACTCCCAGCCATCCTGTCAGCACAGCCAGCCCAACCCACAGGGAAGCAGAGTCAAAAGGAAGGAAGCATGGGCATGCTGGGAAGGGGGAGGAGGCAATAGCATGATGGGAGTCGTACTCACAGCCCTACATCCCCCACCACATGGCCCAGCAAGCTCACACTCATGCATGCACATCCCACAGAGAGTGGAAAGGCCCATAAAAGATGTCTGACACTGTTGCTGTGTCGTGGGGAGCACAAGGGCATGCTGGGTACTGCACACCAACCAACAGCAGGACACCACTGTCAGCCATCTTGCCATTGCCCTCACACCCACACCCACTGAACTCCACACAAAAGCAAGTAAGTATGGGAATGCTGGCAAGTGGGGTGGAGGCAATGGCATGATGGGAGTCGTAGTCACAGACATAGCTCACCCCCACAACTGTCCCATCAACACCACCCTGAACCATGCTCACATCACAGGGAGTGGAGAAGGACTCACAAGATGGCTGACACTGGCTACTGCTGTGGGGAGCACAAGGCCCTGCTGCCAACTGTGCACCAACAAACAGCAGGACACCACTGACTGACATCCTGAGAGACAACTTACACTCCCTGCAACGCAAGCACGTTCCATGGTGGGATAACTGACTGGCTGGCTGGGTGGGAAGGAGGTCTGGCTGTCAACCAAACACAAGCAATGCAGACCATGTTCACACCCCAGAAAATACATAGAAATGCCCAAATAATGCAGGACAATGTGCCACACCAATATCAACCCCTGACTGTGACGACTTAGGACAATGCAATGTACAGGCCCGCACCCAGAGGCACAGTCACAACTGTCATGTGTGTCAACCACTGATGCCTGCAGAAACATGACATACATTGTTTGTGTCTCCCAAAAACAGGTGATGATGGGGACACAGCAGCAGGCGCTGAGGAGTCCCAGTCCCAGGCTCAAGAGGATGCCGAGCTCACTGGCGTCGTGCAGCCTCTGTCCTCCTCGGACGATGAACAACCTGGCACATCCGGTGCAAGTCAACATGCAGCACCAGCAGGACCACCAGCTGCAGCACCAGCAGGACCACCAGCTGCACTCCCTGCACCCACCCCTACAACGACTGTCACACGAATACCATCCCTGCCGACATGGACAGAATAAGGAGCAACACCAGCGCAGTGACCCTGGACCAACCTGGGGCCATGGACACCACCACCACCACCAACCCCCAAGGTGGACCAGGGTTATCTGTGCGTGCAACTGCACACACTGCACATGTCAGCAGGGGTGGTGGGAGGGGTGGGAGACAGAAGGTCGCTGCTTGCAGACGTTGCTGGTGTGCATGACGACCCACAACTGGTACGCATAGCTGATGCGTACCAGTCCAGCACCGGAGAGCTCAGCCAGGTAGTGGGGCTCCTCAGAGACATCAAACAGCAGCAGGCTGCCCATCATGCCCGCTTGGACTCCCACATGTCCCACGTGGAGTCACACATGTCCCGTGTGGACTCACACATGTCCCGCGTGGAGTCCAAGTGGGATGTACTGCATGAGATGACGGCGGTGCACAGGGACATTTTACAATGCCTCCGCCAGATGAACAGCAACCAGTCCACACCTCCCTGTGTGCCAACAACATCTGGTACTGAACAAACTGCAACTGCCACAGGGAGGAGGAGGACTCTGGCGGAGAGTCCCCTGCACCGCAGCAGCCTGCACTTGAGGGCCCCCCAAGAAGAGGGGTCGTCCGAGGAGGGGAAAGTGAGAGGCCGATGGCCAAGCGCAACTCCCAGGAAGCCTGAACCTGTTCTGGATGTTCGCCTTTGTGCACAGACTGTTCACCCTGTTGACGGCAACACTACTCCCACACATTGCATGGGGAGTACAAGTTGGACCAATGTGTCAGACAACTGTGGCCCCGATACTGGGGATCCTGTCTACCCGGACTTTCAATTCACCTAGGAACTTGGGATTGCAAGATTCATGTACAGCACAACACATCCTATGCACTATTTACACAAATGTATCACAATAAACACACTAATACACCATACTTGCCTCTGTCGTGATTCCAACGTGGGTGCTGTTATGGGGATGATGAACTGCAAAATTACACTGTGTATGCGAACTGCAACAGCAAGGACAACACAGACATGTGAGTAAAGGCAACGTGACACATATGAGGGAGACACACCACCAGGGCTACACAACACATACACACCTAGGCCATCTGACTCATTGCCTACACTGATGTTGCCAGGGAAGACGGTTGCAATGCACAGACACCACACCCATTCCCAGTTGTAGTCAAGTAGCCCACAGGTGCAGTAAGCAAATGGCAGTCAAATGTGTGACCACAGACAACGCACATCACTAAGTGAAGCACAGGTTTATTACACAGTAGCAACATGCCGTAACCACTACAGATGCAAGGTAACCCCACCTGGTAGCGGGCACGCAGTCAACAACTGTAGACGGAAGGAAGTCCATGGGTGTGGCACACATCACCTGTAGGGACACAACAGCTACCAGCCTGGATGTGCAATCACGTCGTCGGTGGACACAGTTGACCAAACGAATCTGAAAGTACCCTGTGAAGGACAGAAATGACACACAGTCAAAAGCAATGCAGTACAGGACAGAACAGCAAAACTCATGCACAATACATGTTACAAGATACCCACCCAGAACCAAGTTAGCATGTCAACACTGTTGGGGAGTACAGCCCACCTGTAACCACACATCGCAACACACATCCAGTCAAGTAGCCCATGGACACACTCCAACAGCGCCAGAGCCCCACCCACACATCATGCCAACTCACATCATTCACATGACACCTCAGGATACTCACATTCAGCTAAAGAAGTTGGTGATGAGCTGTGTGCGGACATCACCATCACCATCATCATCATCATCGTCACTGGCATCTTGGTCCAGGCC